>OZ007502.1:79948562-80548562 GCA_963931805.1 Microdon myrmicae | reverse complement strand
TTTTAAATTGTTCTAATTGAAGTTACGACCGTGTCCACAAAAGTAATCGTATTTCAGATTCCGTGGTGGCAAGTAGTGCCATCACGTTAACTCAGTGAGCCAGCGATTACCACGGTGTACGCAAAATAAACGTGTTGCTGTTGCAAGTTAAGTGAATCTTAATTCAGCGCTATAGCATACATACATGTTGAACCTTCACCGTTTAAATAGTCTTTGATTAAACGTCACAACCCTGTACGTAAAATAAACGTGTTGCTATTGCAAGTTAAGTGAATCTTGATTCAGCGCTACAGCATACATACATTTTGAACCTTTGCTGTGTAAATTGTTTTAAAATAAAATAAGTTACGTTTAAGAATAAAAAATACATTTTGTACAATAGTAAAACTTAGTTTGCTTAAGAATTAAAACACTAAGAATTAAAATACTAAACTACTATGTTCGACAGAATAAGCTACGTTTAGGAATAAACAAATACCTTTTGTACAATAAAAAATAGTTTTGTGTAAGAAGTGAAATTCAATGTTTGACATAAAATAAGATAAAATAGTTGCCAATAAAATAAGTGCGTAACAACAAGTAGACGAAGGCGAACCGATGGTTTTTTTCCTGAGCAACAAGACACCATTGAACACAGTTTAGTCACGATTCAACGAACGTTTGTGAAGCGTGGGACGTCTTGGTGAACCTGTGTCGTGCCGGCACCTACCAAGGCAACAATACCCATAGATTCCTAGAGAATTTTAGTATTCACAGCTAGTTAAACTCTATGCAAAGTCTAATTAAATCTGATTAATTAAGTGTAATGAAAGACGTTAATTCTCCAAATGTATTAAATTTTTAATTACTTAAAATATAGTGTAGAAACCTGAACCCTAGAAAAATGTCATCCACACCATGCAACTGGTTGTTGTCATAATTGATTTTCTTGACGGACATTCAAATCATAGTCTCGTCTATTTTATTCAATCGCTTAATGCTACGTTGTGTATATTAAAAATAAGGCATTTTATAGCCTGAACCTTAAGATGTTGTCATGAAGTCAGTTATTATACCACCCAGTTGGGGGTTCTTTAATATTGTATAATGAGTGCCTGGAATGACTTTGATGTCAACTTCGTTGTCGTTCAGTGAATTCAAGTCATAGTCCAGTGGCATATTAGGCAGCATGAGATTCGTCGGTTTCACAAGACAAATTGGTGCATTTAGTTTCTCAAAGGACGACAATGAAAGCTCGTGTGCGACAATACTACGGTGAACACCGCCTATAGCCTGAGACATCATGAAAGGCGTACTAAACACCGTCTGAAGCGCTGCGTATTCTTTAAACATTGCCATACGTTCATTTAGGGTTTTCAACTTTTTGAAATCATTTAAGGCAACATCACACTCGGGCGATATGGTTTTTATTATATTCCAGAGCATTAAAGCACTTCTATCGTCTTTCGTGGTGCCTTCGAAGAATGTATTAAAGAGGTAGAATATGAATGTATGTGAACCATCAAGAAGAAGCACCTTTCCTTGGAAACCCTGTCGTTCTAAGAGTCCAGCAATTTTTAGGGCGAATATTGCACCAAATGAGTAGGCGACAATACGATATGGTTGGTCCTTTTTCCATAAACCCTTAACTTTCTGTAAATATAATCAAATATTAACCCCGAAATGTTAGCATAACTAAATTTTCTCACACTTAGTACGAAACTGCATATGTCGTCCAAAGTAGTCATTTCACTGGTTCTATGTAACTGCACTGCGTACGCTGGTACAGTAATGTCTTTACCTAACTGCATCCAAACTGGTCCACAGGAAGACTCCATTCCGCTGAAGACAATTACTGGTGACTCGTCCGATTTAATGTCATTAAGCGGGACAAGGTCTTGACCAAAGTAACTCTCATCACTTAATGCGTACACCATTGACAAAGTATCCTTTTTAGCCTTCTCTTGGATAATTTTAATACCATCATTTTTCTCAGTGGTGCCTCTTGATAGCTTATGTAGATTTTGCAGGGTAAGTAGACGTAAGTCTTGAGGTGAGATTGGTATTTTAAACTCTCTTTCAAGTAACTGAGCTATTTTAAATGCTAATAATGAATCCATGCCCAATTGTGGTAAAGTAGCATCTAATGGTACGGAATGTAAATCTGTTATACCAAGTACCTCTACAACCTTTTCAAATGCAGTCATCGATGTTGAATTCTCGGTTGATTTAGAAGCAACGCACATACTTGAAACAATTTCATCTGATGAGAGTAAAAGTGAATCGAGTTGTTCTAAGCAGGAGAACATGGGTTGGAATGACATCCCGGCGTAATCAGATATTTTCAGTCTTTCCGCGATAAGAGCTCCCGTCCCAGAGTCCCCTATAGATGCCCATTGAATAACTTTGCCAGATAGACGTGAATTAACTCGATCCTCAATAACTCGCTCCATAACTGCGTTACTCATTCCGTAATTGGTTTGCCCAACATTTCCGCGACTGCAAGTTAAGCTTGAGAACGCTACGAAGTATGGTATACTAGGATTCTCGTTACGAATCAGTTCATCTAGATTCTTGGTTGCGTACGCTTTCGGTTCGAAAGTCTTGACAAATGATTCCACAGACAGATTGCTAAACATTGCATCACTTAGCACCAATGTTAAATTAAAGATACCACCGATGGGTCCTAATGTTTTGGCCACCTTGAGAAGTTCTTCACAGGTTTCTCTATTTGAGACACCGGGTGAGTGTATTACGATGTTGCAACCGTAGCTCTTCCAGAGTCTAGATGAGATTATATATTTATTAGAAAGACATATATGATGATCTTATATTTATATTTACTTGATCCTGAAAGATTGGTACCCTGAAGAAATTCCTCGTGTCGAGCAGATAACTATCTTACGAGCTCCTCTTGTTATCATCCAGTCTATGAACTCCAGCCCGAAGCCACCGAGACCTCCTGGTATCACGTAAACCATTTCGTGCGAAAAATATACTCTCGGGATAACTTGTAAGGGCACTGTAGCGCTGGACTCAGGCGACTCATACATTCTGACCAAGACTTTGCCTATGTGATGATCGTCTTCTAAGAGAAGAAGGGCTTGGTCTATGGCGCCGGCTTGAAAGTAGCTATTAGGAAGAGGATCTATGATCCCTCGGTTGATGTCATTACACAACTTTTCCAGAATATTCTGAAGACAATATGAATAACATGAATAAGTTTTAAGTATACTACTTAATAATCCCTCAGGAATGACAGAGAATTATAATACTAGACACTGGTGGACAATATAATGCATATTCCTTAGTACGCTTTTGGGCCATGTAACCGTTGCCTTTTAGCATTTTGCGACAAAGAATAATAGACATGAGATCGTTTATAAAAATAAGGAATGAAATAGGTGGGAGTACGAAGCACACACCCGATAATTAAAGGGAAGAGATATTTGAAACCATCAGAACGGCAAGCACCGTATTCTTTTGGGAAATTCCTTTTTAAGGCTCGAAGTGTGCCTCCAAAGATTAGTGTCAGCGACGCATAATTGCTCTACCCTCAGACGGACACTGCAATCAGTGACCAATTACTCGCTTCTTGAGAAGTCGTTAAGATCGAACGTTAATTGCTTGATTCCCAGAAGGACGCTGCCGACACAATAGTAGCATAGACGATAGCAGAATACACGGAAGCTGCTCGCAGGGCAATGGCACACGGGAACGATCACCGTGCACAGGATGATATATAGTAAAAGGCGAGCAATCTCACTTATGGTGGAATTCTATGACGGATCTCCTAGGGTTGTGTAGGTTTGCATTTATAGGAAATTTGTTTCAATCGGCTCCTTTCTTACTCTTTCAGCACTTTTCCCGGCAAGTGGTAAGGGGTGCTTGAAATCAATTTCTCATCGCTTAGATACACGGAGGGCGTTTTTCGGTGTAGGTTTGTTGACAGGTTTGTGGGGGCTTAAGTTGCGTGCCGACGTACGGCACGTGGTTCACTTTATCCCCAACGACGCTCCGTCGGAAATTGTTCGTAAAAGTATCCAAGACAAAATAAGCGGACACAGAATCAAAAGAATAAACGCTCATATATTGTTATTTTAGTTGATGTTTTTTTTTCTTCTTTTATTTAAACTTCTTTAACTAGTAATGCTCACAATACTGGTTTTCGACATTAAATTGATAGAGTTACTTGAGATCCTTTCAGCTATACAAATTTCACAGGGGGAACTGATTAGTTCGTAATGCAGATGACGCATTTGTTGTTATTTATTTTTATAAAACGGGTTTAAACGAAAACAATAAAGAGGAAATTATACTTCGCAAAACTTTCTTCGAAGAAAAATTTTCGGTTGTGCAAATGATTTAAAACAAAGTAACTCCCGACTTTGAGTGTGCGCGCTCACGTGATTGAAAGCTCGATTCGGGGTTTGCGTGCTCCGCAGCGTACCAAACTCGACTGACTAAAATGGTGTCGTGGCAGTGGAGTCATCGCTAAGTAAAACTCACTGCCACTTACTAGGAACTTGAAACGGGTTGCTATGCGTGCATAGTGAATTTGTTACGGGGAATTCCTGTCGTACAGGCTGGGTTAGATTCCTCGGTTGCTGTGTGTACTGAGAAATCGGTTGTGGAGGCGTGACCGAGTATGCGCATGAGTTGTCGGTTAGACAAAGGAATATGGGTCTTGGTCGTTGCGATGGTTGTTTCGCGGAAATGCAACGCATCATGCTGGTGACTTACCAGTAAGAAGAATTGGTATTATTTCAGATGGTTTAGGTAGGATGAGAGCCGAAATTGTTTTCGGGGAAACTAAATGTTGCTTGGTTACAAGCGAGGGAAATGGTTTAAGCAGGAAGTGAGCCGGAATGATTTTCGGGGGAAATTAATGCTGCTTGGTTGCAAGCGAGAAATATAGTTTAAGTAGGAGACTAACCGAAGTGTTTTTTGGAAAAAATGTATGCGGTTTGGTGTAGGTGAGGGAGACGAAATTCTGTTGTAAGTTTGGAAAATGCATTTTATTACAGATTGGAAATGGATTCTTTGCAAGTTTGGGGGTGTATGCGATTGCAGATTTGGGAATGGGTTCTGTTGCAGATGGGGAAGTGTGTTCTTTGCATGTTTGCGAATGTGTGCTATTGCAGATTTGGGTTAAGGTGACGCGCTGTTAGCGGTCAAAATTGGTTGGAATTGTGGGTTGGTTCTCCATGTGATATAGAGAACCCCCACAGGTTCAATTGAAATTTTCAGATATCTTTCGACCAGCTGAAAGTTAATTTAATTTCTTTTACAGTCCATTAGAGAAGGGGTTTACCGACCCGGCGAGTGCCAGCTGACCGTTTAACCACAATAAGTGGTCATTCTAGCTCGATCTTGGTAAAAAGCGAGGATGCCTATCGTCAGAGCGACGAAATCAAATAAAATGTCATCTCATCCCATTAGAGAAGCAGCCACTATCCGTCCTGAGGTAGTCCACACCGTACCAGCCACCCACATGAAAGGAAGACTATCTCACACAAACTTCGTGGGAGATTACAGGGAAACCAATGTCCATCAACTCCACCAGGACAAAAGAGAATCTCTCCGAATTCACAACACCCACGCAAACAACTCTCATCTTCACTTAAGTTAAGTACAGCACAAAGTACTGGCGCAATCGACTCAGACAAGAGGAAGCCGCGTGGACGAGGCCGAGGCCGAAATAATGGCTGCTTGGCAGATCTTGAAAATCGCTGAGGCAAGGGTCAAAGTAGCACGCGAAGAACTCAAATTGTTGAAAGCTAGTTCAAAAGAAAAGATGATGTCCCATAATTCGAAGCTCACTAGATGAGGTGTGAAGAGTGAGTCAGTCGCAAGATGCGAGCCCAACGTCAGAGTGGTCGAACGAGAGGAAGACGCATTCCACACAGAGACAAATGACCTTATCGATGAGAATCCGATAGAAGATTATGGCAGTGATGAGAACATGTTGTTGAAAGTCTAGCGTACGAGGATTAGTCGACTACTGTACGAAACAGAGAAATTGAATGAAAGTGTCGAGGTCAACGGGTCGAAAAAAAAAACCATGTCACAAAAGTAGCAACAGGGACGAAAAAGAGGAATCGCAGTTATGTATAATATAAAAAAGGAGGAAAACCAGAAGGGATATTCTTAAGGAAATCGACGTACATTTTGAGGCTTTCGACAAATCTGACTACAACGATGGGAAAGGTAGGGAAATGGACGATGGTACCGCTTCTAGTAAAGATGATGTATCAGATGTGAGAGTCGACAAGGATATGAAATCCGTTACCGAGGAAAATGAGCTGGCTTCTGATTATAAGGAAATCGATGTACATATTGAGGCATTTCTAACAGATACACATACAATATACAAGCAAATAGTGAAGAACATCGAAAGGAAATTCGAATAAGCAAAAGCATCAGAGCGGTGTACCATAGCGATAACATAACAATTCCACATCAGTTGAGTGTACTCTCAGAACCATTTGAAATCCGGGACGGACTAAAACAGGTGGGTGGCCTCTCACCATGCCTTTTTAACCCTGTCCTCGAGTATGTTATCAGAAAGGTACAAGACGACAACACGGCCGGATCATACCTGAACGGGGTCACACAAGTACTCGCGTATGCGGATGACATCGCCGTGTGGGGTTTCTCTATTCTACATGAGAACCAGCCCACAATCTCAACCACAATTTCCACCTTATTTCGATCGCTTTCGGCGCGTCATACATACCCATTTCCCTTATATGCTATTCACCTGAAATACATGTTTTCCCCAAGGATGCATAGCTAAACTCATTATCCTATGCAGATAATGCATAATTGAGTTTAGCTACTGTCTTCGCCATACGGCAACACTATTGCTCTAACCATGGGATTTCCACCGGAAATTTCATTCGTATTGGTAACAAACAGCCAAGTCAAACCAAGCGACGTGATTGCAACATCATCCATCGGCTTGAGTATTTACCAACATTCCATAGAGTTTTTCCCACAGTATTACTTCCCTAGCCGATTCGGCGTCCTATCGACTTTTCCCAGATCACCCATTCGCTTGGGATTGACGATTTCTTTTTGCAGGTGAATAGCACCAGCTATGTTCTCCTCTCCTTCTCAGTTCTGCCTTTACATGGTTCAATGTGCTCTAACTACACCACAGCCGTAACACTGGGTCAGTAGGTCATGTCACGTCATGTTTGATACCAACACACACAACCAAAGCTACCTCGAGATCACAGCACATCATGTTTCTGTTCTCTCATTCTCCACGTCCGTCAATTACCAATTAACTGAAGCCACCACACTTCGACGTGCGTGAGGCTGAGAGAGCAGAGGCGTGGTCTCTTTTGGTTGTCCTGTGTGAAAAGGGAAATACAGAATTTCACCCCTAATTCAACTAGTCGCATCTCAACCACTATCGCGTGAAGTCACGTCGCTCGCGCTAAACTTTAATTTAATCATTCGTAAAATTACAGTCCGGGATCAATGCAGAAACTTTTATCTTGCGCGTAAAGTTTGATGTTTGCAACGAATAGTCTGTTTAATTGTCCTCCCGAAAATAGCTAAATTTGATCACGTTAGTTGTGCGTGTGGAATCCTTGAATGATAAGTGGAGAATAAACTCAAATGTGTAAATTGTATATCAAACGAGAACAATAAAAATGGATAGTACAGCGGAACGACTTTTGAGTGTTTTCTCTAATTGCATTTACCAGGATTTTTGTGGATATTTACTGGAGCAACAACGTGGGGAAGAATGTGAATCCTGTGCCATACGTTGGCATCATACCCTTCTACCCCGACAGCCGTTCTGTGTGATAATCTAGAAACTGTAAGTAAAAACTGTGAAATCATCATGAAAGCGGCAGCAGAGGTGGGCCTAGAAATAAATGAAAACAAAACAAAATACATGATTACGGTGAGAGCAGGTGGACCTCAGAGAACACATATAAACGTCAGGGTCAAGATATTTGAAAATGTCAAAGAATTTAACAAAACGGGAAGAGAACAAATTCCGCGTATTCGAGAATAAAGTTTTAAGGGGTATATTTGGCGGTAAATATAACGAGGAGGCAGGACAATGGAGGAAACTCCACAACCACGAATTGGAAGAGCTATACCGCAAACCTACAATAATGAGAGTAATCATGTCGCAAAGATTAAGATGGGCCGGACACGTAGCGCCAATGGGCGATGATAGGACCGTGCATAGAATTCTTGACGGTAAGCCAACAGGAAAAAGACCGACAGGACGGCCGCGACGGAGATGGGAGGACAATGTTAGATTGGACCTCGAGGAGATCGGATCTGATGGTCAAGCGTGGAAGGAGAGCGCACAGGACAGGGAACAATGGCGGAGCCGACGGTGACGTCATGAACTTCCGGGTTCCTACAGACCAATAAATAAATAAAATAAATAATTGAGTGTACCTGAGTTTAGAAATCGAATTCGTACACGCCGCGAAGTGGCCTGATGTGTTAAGCATTGGTTCAGTTTTTAGTGATTCTAACTGTAATAGGGTCAGTTCGAATCACACGTTCTTCACTATCGTCGGTTGTTTAACGCTATAAGACCATCATATGATGCCCAGTGAAGATAATGTCGTAACAGAGGTTAAAGTCGCCAAGTTCATGAAATACGTTACTGAGGAAAATGCGCTAGAGAAATCATCAGCTTATGATGAAGGAAAGAAAGAAAAAGTCGCAAAGGGTTATAACAAGTAAGTCGAACAATGTGTCAAGATTAACGTTATAAGAATCAATGGTCGCCAGAGAAAGAGTTGTAACTCTCGAACGAAAATGAAAAAGTGATTGGGAAGGAGGCACATCGGGTGAGCAAGAAGAAGATTAAAATGTCACCACCGGCAAGATAACAGGCAGCCCGAGATCCAGGCAACGATAAACAAATTGAAGATGGCTCAAATGGCAACGACGATATTTTAAAGGTAAAAGGAAAAGTAAAAGATACAACAGAAGCGACAGCAAGATAAAGTTGTGAATCCAAACAAAACAATTTGTTTCCCGAAAAGAATAAGTGAAAACTGTGGAATTGTAATGTATCGTAGAAGTGATTATTTGGAACGTTCTAGACATCGTGAGACAAAGCAGAAGTGTTGATAGCGTTGGACGAAAACGCCACGGAGAACGATGCCGAGAGAAACGGGGAGAAGGGCAACCGATAGAGTATATATTCTGTCAACTGTCTACCCGGAATTTCTCAATAAAACAACAAATTTAAATTAATAATCAAAACTTATTTTAACGCTTTCGAAGTAAGCCCATTCTGAGGCAATACACTTATGCCAACGATTAATTCTATTTTATAGGCCGCGGCCAGGATCGATTTTAGCTTCTTCTTCGACTTTTCTTTTATGGCTTCAATCGCTTCGAAGCATGTTCCTCGAAGTTGCAGTTTGAGTTCGGAAAATAGAAAAAGGTCACATGGAGACATATATGGTGCATGTGGTGCTTGATTGATCACTTTAGTTGAGTTTTTGGTCCAAAACTCGCTCATATTGGTAGCTTTATGCGAATGTGCAGTACCGTGATGCAAAATCCAAGATTTGACTTTCCATAAATCAGGACTCTTTTGACGAACACTCTCTCGCAAGCGCTTTATAACGCTTAAGTTGTATTCCCAAATCATTGTTTGACGTTGCGGAAGGAATTCATAGTGCACCACACCACGATCCTCGAAGAAAACAGTGAGCATGACTTTAATTATTGATCGACATTGTAGTGATTTTATCGGTTTCGGCTCATTTTGGAAGCGCCGTTCGGATGATTATTAGCTTGTCTGCATGTTATGTCTCGTCACAAGTTATGATGCGTTGCATGAATGAGAGCATGTCTTCAGGAACCGCTTTTAGATATTCTTTTTGCAAAAAAAAAATTGAGTTATTTTGGAACAAACCTTACTGCGGCGCGTCTCATTTTCAAAATATCGATAAATATCTTATGAACTGATTCGCGTGAAATGTTTAGCTCTTGTGGTACTTCTCTCAAGCTATAACAACGATTTTCAAGCATTCCTTTATTGTAGCGATGTTTTCCTAAGTCACCGCCCTTGTTAGAATGTGCACGCGTGGCATATCATTTAAGTATTGACGACCATATTTGAAAGCTTTGTAGCATTCATTCACTTATGTTTTCGATAGAACTGGGTCGCCGTAGGATTTAAACAACGTTTTCAACGATTCCGCATAAGAAATACTATTGGAAACACAACATTTGATGCAAGTTCTTCGCTCAACCAAATAATCTATCGTAAAAATAGAATAACGTACTTTAGGTGGACAAATAAGATCAGCAGAAAACTCTTTGCTCAACCAAATAATCTATCGTAAAAATAGAAAAACATACTTTAGGTGAACAAACAAAATCAGCAGGTGTAAACAGGCTAATTGATAGATAACGCTCAAACTTAACGTCATTATATCTCACTGTAGCACCAACTTAGTGGCAAAAAGAAATTTGACATTCGGCTTACGCGAGAATTTTATATGAGATATTCCGGATATATATTTGACAGGATGTATATAATCCTGTTTTACACCAGAATATCGTTGAAGAGTAAGGCTAAGTATCCGATGAACTTGAGTGTCAACTCAGCGCAGAACTTAAAAAGGAAAATAATAATCACAAGTCCTCCAAGCAGACGAACCCCACAAATCAGAAGCAAAACAGAGTGCATGGTATTCCATGCAAGACATCGGATTTTCGAATGTCCCAACTTCAAGAAGGCCAACACTATCGGAAAAAGAAAGCGAGGCGTTGTTTCAAATGCCTTCGTCACCAACATATTCAGCATGTAGGAAGTGTTGAAAATGGCATCACAGCACCCTTCACTCAGAAGAACTGGGGGGGTAGTCGCTCATACGCCTTCACGGGCGTGGGTCCAGAAACACACCCACAAAGCGTCGCGAAAGTAATTGTTCACAAGAAAGCAGAAAAAAAAAACACCGTGGTTTGTAGGGTGATGACTTTTATTGATATTTCAAAAACCCTTGTGATCACTAATTGTAAAAGTTATAAATACTTGATAACGTGGCACACGAACGCACTGTTTTTAACTCCGAGTTCGCATATATTGCGAGCTTTTTTTAAGTAATTAATTACTACACAATATTAATTCGCTCCCGTTTAACTTAAGTTCACCGCAATAGCTCGACACAAAATCGGACTCTTTACGACAGACTGTGGTGAGACTCGACGTCTCTCCTTGCCGGATGAAATTTGACTCCTCGTGAATGTTCGTCAACATCCACCAACCGCGATCGTCAAAAGATTCCCCACCCGAGGGTAGCCAATCAGCGCTTGAATCTATTGGACGGCTTCCATGGACATCGTCCAAGAGAACTGGAAGGGTCCTCCCTGGATGGCAAGGAGAAGGGAAAGGCAAAAAAGAACAGAAAAACCACACATGTCGCAGGTCAAATCCCTGATCCCTGTGTGGGCAGGGTATACTGCCGCCATCCGCTAGGAATAGATCCCTTGATTGACATAAGTCAATAAAACTCTTGCCGCAAGGAGGAATTGAGTTTGGGATTGTGTTTACAATTAGTGGCGATGAGTTTGGTTTAGCAAACGAATATAGGAAGTGGCCATTGCCAGATGTTTAAAGTAAACACTTGACGGTCATAAGCAATTCGTTGGTTGTTTGCGGCCTATGATCGGTGGTAACCGATAAGTGAAAATTAGCTGCAGCTGGACATGTTTATGAAGACAATGATCTGTTTATCCCATTGCCGACGCGTACAGCGTCATTTAACAGATCCCTGCATCGGTCGGTGAGTCGGGTGCATGTTTACTCGAAACAACACTCGATCGAAAGTAAGTAGGTAGCTAGGGCTACACTTGAATTGTTCATCTAAAGGTCGACCGATGACAAGGGTGAACAAATCAGTATGTGAGGAAATGCTCGTCGACTATGCATATTGACATGTTCCATGTTATGCCGGTTGTATAACCAAATTAGGTTTTCGATCGTATCAGCAACAATAATTATGTAGGTAGAATTCCGACGTCCCCTGGCAGATTGTCGGATTTGCTGGATGCCGGTGAAAGCTTAATGTCATGGCAAGGTGGTAATCTTGTCATGAACCTACATTTCAGGGATGCCTAAATAGGTGCCGGGGCTATGCTTGGTTGGGTACAGCGATGGTTGGTTCTTCGGGCGCCATGAAGACCCCCACAGAACCCCCACCAATGACGGCACGGGGAAATGGAGGAAGACAACACTGAGCCACGCTTCGATTGAATAGCAAATGTAACGCCATATCAAAGGAGTTGAGAAGGGAACCGGTCACTTCCCTGAGCACCGCCAGCAAGGGTAAAGTTTATTTGAAAATGGCATCTGTCGATCTTTTCGGGCCGAAAGGATCAACTCGAATTTTAGCTCTATTCGACGAGGGATCTACTATTTCGTTATTGGATTCAGCAGTTGGTAGGAAGATTGACGAAGAAGGCAAACGAGAAATGTTCATAGTGGACACAGCCGGTGGCCAATGGATCAAGAAGAGCGATTCGCAGGCGGTTTGAATAAGGTTCAAAGGGGCGCACAGGAAGGGTAAATACGATAGAAGTAAGAACGATTGAGGTCCTGACACTCCCCAAACAAGAAGAAAAGAAGTGGATAGTTAGAATGTCAAGGCATCCACTGACCATCGAGGATCAACTGATCTACACCCAGGAGGGACCGAAAATATTAATAGGCCAAGACATCCGGGTGTAATGACGAGGACATTAAACAAGAATCAAGTCTCGAATCGGTCCTCTCACTCACGAGTTTATGATGGGTTCTTCATAGATGCAACGTCAGAGGTCCAGTAAGTATCATTACTCCTTCCAGGCAAACGGTATAAAGAGCAGAAGTTTGAGTCAGACGCCATTGCTAAATTAGATATGGCGGAATATAGCTGCGCCACTATAAATAAAAAGTATTTCTTTGGACATAAGACGAATAATGTGGATACAAAATGAATGATGCCCTGTGCACTGTGGTGTCGAGGTGCGAGCTTATCAAAATGAAGCTTATCGCAATAGATGGATTGGGCAGTTGGGGGCCTTTTTATGGCCACATCAATCACTTGATTTCAGGAATCACCCCTTTAAAGATGGCACGCTTTTAACCGACCACCCCGCATACCTTTTGAAAGATGATACTTCTACCTTAATTTGAGCGCCATTAGTAAAACTTGAAGTATACGCTTGATTTCAGGTGTGAAACCTCTAATTTAAAATGAATAAGGACACTATTCATTTTCGCCATAATACGTTATACGAGTTTCGGAAAAAAGTGAACCTTAGTGATCCAGAAAAAAGTATTCAGGATGTTTGTTTTTGGATTGTGAACCAAAGATTCGCACACTCATGCAATGCTTTTCCAAATTTAGAAAAAGTGATTTTAACCTCGAAGATGAACGAAGATGAACGAAGATGAACGAAGATGAACGAAGATGAACGAAGATGAATGAAGATGAACATCATTCTGGACGAGATTTGATTGAAACAACCCACGGAAGAGTTTGCGACAGAATTTAACGTCGACAGATCAACTGCATTTCGACACCTAAAGAAGTTTTGCGTTAAATAATACCCAAGAACATTTGCACTCATCCTGTTCTTTACAACACCAGTGACGATTTGGCCGAAAAGACAAGAATATCTTAATGTACCATAATACAGTTTGAAACATGATTTATCAAAAGCGCTATTTACCTTTTTCACGCTCCCTTTTACATATCGAAGAGCTTGATCAAGTGCAATAGAAATAAATGTTGCATCATGGGACAAGCACGTTGAAGCAGTTGACTTTGATTGAGATGTAGAAAACTGTCGAATTTCTATGAAAACTCCCAATGGAGCTAAGCATGTGGTAGTCTTTGGAATATCGCTCTTAGTAATGGGGTTGAGAATAAAGTCAACGCCCTTACCATCGGTCGACATTTTAATAACTCGTTCAAGAGAATTGTTCCGGTCATTGTCAACATAACATCCTGAGAATTAATTGTTTTTGTTATTTTTTTTTATAATTTATTTAGAAGAATTACCTCGTAAGTTGGGGAACCTTTCCTCTAAATATAACTTTTTCTTTAAAGTGTTAACTGTGGCAAAGACTTCTAACCCGTACCACAAGGCTATCCTAATGGCACTAAGTCCAATATCACTAGTTCCATTGTGAATGAGAATATTTTGACCTTCTAATAGGTTTGTCCGATGGAAAAAGGTGTAGTAGACGGCAAAGTAAGAGAGGGGAACAGTAGCAGCTTCTTGAAAAGACCAGGTATCTGGTATCTCCATGGTAAGCCAAGAAGGTTCGCTAATATGGCTTGCTAGGCTTCCGTCCAGAGAAACACCCATAATGCGTTTTCCCGTTTGTAGATCAACTCCCGCGAATTCACTGCCTAGGACACCGGTTTGTTGTAAACGCTTACCACCCTCAACGTCAATAGAAAGTCCTCCTGTCACCAACATAACGTCCTTGTAGGTCAAACTTGAATAGATGACTTTGATGTGAGACTTAGAATGAGGACTCAGCTTTCCTTGTAACCAAGACACCTTTTGATCATCTCCGTGGTGTTGTATCTGGCTATATACTTGCCCTGAGTAAGGTGCGATTGAGTTATCGGAAACAAGTGGAAGGAAACGGTATGTGCCCCATTGACCCTGTCGATGAGATAGTAAAAGTGTGGACATTTATTATTTCTAACTGTGAACGCTTTTGAAGGACTTACCTGTCTGTAAATGTTTACGCTCATACCTCTTGCGAGTTGTTTTGCATAAAACTTGTTCTGTGGATCAAAGGGGGGCGCTGATAGGTCGTCAATTATAACACACTTTATTATTTTGTTACCTAAATATTCTTTAGTTAAGGTGTGTTTAAGAGCGAGTACTCCATTGTATCGATCATTATCTGCAATGATCGTTAGATTATTCGTTTCTAGAATATCTTGGGCAGACTTGAGCCATGTGAAGTTGGTGTCGTTGGAGGATATACGAAGATACTTCATATTATCATCCTTCAGTGCAGAGTGTTTCCACAGTAAAACTAAGCTCGAATCTGTTCCCTCCTGTGGACATTGAGCTAGTAATGAAAATCCCCGTAGTTTACAATGGTCTGCGTCTAATTTAAGACTGACGATAATGAAGACATTATCCGACATTTTGTTAATGTCCTCTTCAAGATCATCAATATGTTTGGTAATTATGACATCCCCAACACTGTACTCCAAAGGGTTTGGCTCTACAACCCGTGTATCTTCGGGAAGATGATCGTGTTTAAAAAGAGTGAAGAGTACGTAATCGGCTTCCACCAAAGGTGTTGCATCGACCGCTTTGGAAATATATTGAATGATCGGTTTCTGATTACAGTCGGTTATCAATTCAATGATTTTAAATTTACTGACGAAATGTGTTTCATAGATTACTTCAAAGAAAACCTTACAAATCTCCGAGGTAGCTAGTGTTGGCGAAGGGAAATGAGGAATGAATTTATATCTATCTAGTACGGGAGTTTTTGAGGGTATCTGTCTCTGTACTCGAATTGTTTCTACATTTCTCAGTTCAACACCTCCTCCAATGGTTGTTTTGTCATAATCACTGCGATGCACTTTGACGAAATTTTCATTTACGGTATCTAAATGGTAGCCGGCGAAAATTCGAAGTGTTTTAATTTTTCGAGGTACGTACGGGTCTCGACTATCCTTGTCGATGATATGCAATTGAAGTAAGTTATCAAGAAAGGTCACCCAATTGTTGTCCCATCGGATCGATGCACTCTGACCATCTCCACGTACTGACCTAACACCTTTGAAATGATCTTTGTAATGGAATCCGCGTAGGACGAGCTCTTTATAGAAATCCTGAGTGTCCAAATAAAATTCATCATAGTATTTGTTTTCGAAAGCAGCTAAGACGATTTCTGAGGGTTTTTCCGCGTCAACAATTTCACGGATCACACCTGTCATTATGAGGCCATTGGAATCTTCAACCTGAGGAATACAGATAAATTCACTTTAAGAAAATTGAGAAGCAGCATAAAGAAGCGTAGAAAGGAAGATTGAAGAATATGAATGGTATCAAAAATAAGAGCGAGTGGGTAAGAAAAGATGGAGGATTTTGTAAAGGGTAGTTGGGAACAGAAATGTGTGTTAACTAGTAAGATAGACAAAAAAGAGAAACTAGTATCAATAGCAACAACAGAATCAGCAAGTCGCAATTAATATGTGTGCAAGTAGAAACTCGGTATATTTTTTAAAATTCAACTTTATTGGGAAAGTTACTTAGAGCAATGGAAGTGATATTTCTTCTTGAGTTTAGCAAGAATTTTCACCCAGTAAAACTTGAAGTTCTTCGTCATCAGACTTTTTTACTGCACCTGGACGTGGAACGTCCTCAAGACAAAAATTTCCTTCACGAAATCTTGCAAACCAGTTTATTACTGTTGAATGACTCACAGACTGGTCGCCCAAAGTTGTGTAGGTAATGATTTGGATTAACCTCTTCACTGAATGTGGTAAATCGTTCTTCTCCGCCTTTCGTCACGTACCGTCACGGGTACTGGTTCACGAATCTGACTCCGAGTATTACTTTACAGTCAATACCGAACACAACTGTACCAACCGTGGTTAATCAATAACAAGAACGAAGCAAAACGCACACACTTATATTAGATTTAAAATATTTAAGTCCTGAATAATTAGGAAGTATTATTTACATTTGATTTACACGTAATTGATTGTTCATAATACGTGGTATAAACCGAATTACTTTAGTGACACTTATATTAGATTTAAAACATTTAATCCGGGATAATTAGGAAGTATAATTTACATTCTATTGACACGTCCGTATAAACTGGCCTATGAAACTCGACTCGTTATATTGGTTTATTTAACGTGGAGGCCCCGACATGCCTCCACGGAATCCAGAATGCGATTGATTATCGCCACCGAAGCGACAGAATTACCAAAAATTCATTCATCGCCTCGATGACCATATATGGCATTATTTCCTTTTGCATTTTGTTGAAACACACACGGTGATTGCATCTGTTGCCCATGGTGTGTGTGACTGCAAGTATGCGGGCAGTGGCTTGATCAAATCCCACTAGGGGGAACACCACGAGCAACGATCCGCAGCTGGTAAGTCACCCTGCAAGGGCGACAGCATGTTTACGTTAAGGTATAACAGCGTACAGCATTTGTGCCGTTTCCCTGTAGATGTCCAAAGAGAGCTAATAATTCCGAACCAGCAATTACTGCTGGAATGGGTTGCGACAGAGCGATATGGTGCATAGTGGAACGTTGGATGTTTATACGTTTATACATCCTTGATCAGCATCTCGTTGATGCTGCGTTTGTTTGCTTTTTTGTGTCCCGTGGAAAGGTATGCCAATGCCGATCGATACGATCGACCGGTGGCTCTGTGTACGTGACTTGCCATGCACATGTGTGGGAAATTTCTTTCTTCTTGTGTGTATGGTTAAGTTCAGGGATTATGTCGGTTACGTATGTTGTACCGAGTTGGCAATTAGGGACATGCTGTGTTGGTGCCCATGCTTCGCTTGGTCGGGTGATTGGCGACCGATATTAGTTGGTAATATTGGTTTACGGATAGTGCGACCAAACTGCTTTTAGGAGAATGATCATTTGTTGCTGATGGAATTTCATGTCAGTGGGTATTAATGTTTCACAGGTTTTTCTGATGTTATGGGTACGACTATGGAAGGTAAATACACACTTTTTATGTATTACCGGAAACTATTTCTTTATCATAGCCGTAAGGTAAGTAGTGGCGTTCAATGGAACTGCCACAATACTTGTCTTTTATTCATTAGTATGCCCTAGATGGGGGTTTTTACTTTGGTAATTGGCAGATGATTGGTGGCGTTCAAGGGAACCGCCACGGTTGAATTGATCGATATTATAGCTAGAGCAGCATTTTCTTTCATTTGAAAACAGAATAGAATGTAATGGGGTAAATGTTGCTTATCGACATCCGTCTCTTCTAGAATTGATGCATATGGAATGACAGCTTGTAAACGACTAAAACTTAGCCATAAACACAGCAACGACTAAGGTTCTCGTGCATATGTCGACAATGGCGAGCGAATTGATTGCGTTCAACTATGTTTTTAATGCAACCAATTTCAGAGCCGAGTCCCTACTTGCACACCTGTTAATAGGGCGGATGTGAAAAATGTTGAAGGTACGAGGGTTGCCCTTTATATTTCGGGATTAGAGAACAAAAACAAATATTGATCATCGAAAATCACTTTATTGTTTTTCAAAATATTCCCTATGAGGGTCTATACACTTTTGCATGCGTTTGAACCAATTGTCGAAGCACTTTTGCCACTCTGATTGAGGTATCTCCAACACATGCATTCTGAATGCAGCAACCGCTTCTTCAGGTGTCGAAAAACGTTGACCTCTCAGTTTGTTTTTTACGTACGGGAATAAAAAGAAGTCATTCGGTGCCAAGTCAGGACTATACGGCGGATGACCCATCAAATCGATGTTTTGGGTGCTCAAAAATGCAGTTGTCGCAGCCGATGTGTGAGAGCTCGCATTGTCGTGGTGAAGAGTGATCCGTCTTCGGCAGTTGGTTTTCCTGATTTCTTGGAAGACAACTGGCAAACAAATGGTTGTGTACCACTCAGAATTGACTGTTCTGCGTTGTTCTAGTGGTACGGTTGCGACATGTCCAGTTTTTCCGAAAAAACAGGCGACCATTTACTTGGAAGTGCTTCGTGCGCGAACAACTTTTGTTGGATTTGGCTCATCTTGAAACACCCAGACAGTCGACTGCTGTTTACTTTCGGGCTCATACGCGTAAGTCCACGATTCATCACCTGTCACGATGTCATAGACGTGTTTCGAAGCACCGCGACCGTATTTTTTGAGCATTTCTTTCGACCAATTGACACGAGCCTTTTTTTGGGCGATTGACAAATTGTGTGGGATCCAACGCGAACAAATTTTTTTGACGGTGAAATGTTTATGCAATATTGAATGTATGCTGGTCCTACTAACGCCTAAGGTTGTCTCAATCTCATGATAGGTCAAATGACGATCTTCCAATATCACTTCGCGCACAGCATCAATGGTTTTCGGAACAACAACTGATTTTGGACGACCTTCACGAAATTCATCTTGGAGTGAACTACGACCACGATTGAATTCACCATACCATCGATAAACACTGGTCCTTGATGGAGCTTCATCGCCAAAAATTGAATTAAGTTCATCCATGCACTGTTGCTGAGTTAATCCACGCCGAAAGTTGTAAAAAATAATCGCACGAAAATGTTGACAATTTAATTCCATTTTTGGGCCGAGATAAATCTTTTAAGTTACTGTAAACAACACAAATAGCGCTCGTATGTCAAAACGTTCTGAGTGCGTATAACCTCAAAAATGTCCAACTTTACGACAGAGCTGTCAATTGCCGGATTGGAACGTTAGGGTTGCTAAATCCCGAAACATAATAGGCAACCCTCGTATAGAGAAATGAGCTCTACTGACACTATTAGTGGTTGTAGCAAAACCTAATTTTTATCTTTCTAATTAATTCTACCCAAACATCGTCATCTCTTCCACAGATCGCCATCTACGTTTGTTATTTCAATACTTTTTGCTTCGTGTTCAGTATACTCCTGCTAAAAAAGGACTGTGCTGCCTCGACACCATAAATCTAACCTAAAGGACTTTCTTTAACCAGTTTATTTCCGGTCAAATGCTCTACGATACAATAGTCAAATTGTGGGTTTGGAACCGGAGCCTTTACTATACGTGCAAAGAACCTCTTCATACCAAGTAGCATTACATTTGTCAATTGAAGCTTCATCGAGAGCTCATTTAGGCCGTCTTCGTCGACTTTCTCTCAGAACCGCGATATTTATTATCCTTTAAATGATCGATTCCCTATCATTTTTTAATAGAATGTGCGTTGATATCCCCCACAATAGCAATTTGGGTGTATTGGTCTGCGACTAAAGTGCTGTCAATGGAATCAAATGTGGCTATGCCTTTAAGTTATATTGGGACGCCTCTATATGATCCAAAAATACCAGGTAATATGAAGAGGTAAACTCCAGGACAATGTTGAAAGTAGTTGAACCCCAAAGGACATTCTCGGAATCTTCTAGTATTTGTACGATACGAAAATTCTATTAAAAATGGCCCAAGGAGAAAAAGTCACTCTAAATTATCTCATATAGTCCAACACACTAGTTCTGCTCCCATGATCAATGCTTAAGATCGTAATTATAATCTACCTTACGGATCTTCGTTTGCGTTGCACAATTTGGTTGTCTTTCGTCTGAAATTAGTAAATAATTTCCAAAAGAAAGTATTCGGTGTATTAAAAAGAAATATATTATTTTTCCAATAGATGGTTTTAGTAATCTGTATCTCGCGTTAGATAACTGCGATCGGGTTACGCTAGATTGCGTTAGAAAGATAAGATTTCGTACTACACTTTTTTAACTTTTCAGACAATTTTGTGATTACTCGACCGTTTTGCTTTGGTGCGTGTCAACTACGGACACCAGCAAAGGGAAAACCCGACATATTTTACAGTTTTTCTTTGATAAAGGCGAAAACGCAAGCCAGCCGGCTGAAAATGTGAATAGTGTGTGTGGTCCTGATACTCTAACAGACAATCATGCGCTATTTTGGTTTCGTCGATTCCGTCCATTCCAGTAATTTTGATGTCAAAGATGCACCACGCCCCAGGAGGACAATTGTGAAAATGTCGATACAATCATGGAAATCGTCCAGCCCCACCATCATGTAAGCACTGTTTCAATTGCACAGGAGCTAAACATTGCACAAAAATCGTCTGGAACCACTTGAATAAGATGGATACAAACAGTAGTTCATTTATGGGTGCCCCACGAGTTAACGCAAATAATCTTATTGGCCGAATTTTCACCTGCGAATGGCTGCTGAATCGCAACAATAGGGACGCATTTTTGGAGTGGATGGCGACTAGTGATGAAAGGTGGGTCACCTATGACAGCGCTAAGCGAAAACAGTAGTGGTCGAATCGCGGTGAGGCGGGGCAAACGGTGGCCAAGCCAGGATTGACAGTCAGGAAGGTTTTGCTGCGTGTTTGGTGGGATTGGCAGGGAATCATCGACTATCAGCTGGTCCCCTACGACCAAACTCTTAATTCGGACATATACTGTAACAATTGGACCGCCTGAAGGATGCAATCGCCCAGAAACGGCCAATAGTAGAAAAATTGTATTCCATCAGGACAACGCCAGGCTGCACACATCGACTTTTTTTGTTTTGTACACAAACGCGTGTTAAGTGTATCAATGACGATCTAAATAAAGATATGGACCACATTGTCATGTTGTGATCACTTAAACCAAAAAACGCCAACCGATTTTGAACCCATATGACCCCCAGAGCGATAATGCAATTAATTGTCCCACTTTTCGCCACAACCGTTGAAACAGAAATTGTGTAATTGCACATTAAAATTTATTGGGTCACTTTGCAATCGCGGAAGTTGAACTGTGATGCAAACCGATGGAGGTATATTGGCTGACGTCGCATTTCAACGCAATTGCAACTTGAAATTGCTAATCAGGAAGTAGGTCGATGTGGAGCGAATTTGCATTGTCGTCATCGGGAGGTGTTGACTCCAAGGTAACAAGAAGGGGTAAAAGAAAAATGGAGATCAGTCTGATTTTGGTCCTAAGAGAGGAGTGGGTATTTTGGTCTGGGAAAACACTGTTCTGCTGAAATCTGATCAATAGCGTGGTATAAGAGTAATAGTCCTGTGAAAAGTATTTGGAAACGATAAACAAAGTGTTTGAAAACAGATAAGCCAAAAAGGTGATTGTACTGTAATAGTGCTATAAGAATAATCATCATCATCATCGGCACTACAACCTGGAACCGCTCTTGGCCTTATTTAGCAAGTCCTGAGGCTTGTTAAATTTTCCATAATGATTTGTTTTTTCCGGGCAATATAAGAATAATATTCCCATAAAAATTATTTGGAAACAATAAACAAAGTGTTTGGGAACAGATAAATCAAAGCGGTGATGGCAATAGTGGTATAAAGGTAATAGTCCTGTGAAAAGTATTTGGAAACGATAAACAAAGTGTTTGAAAACAGATAAGCCAAAAAGGTGATCGTACTATAATAGTGCTATAAGAATAATATTCCCATAAACATTATTTGGAAACTGTAAACCCGGATTACTCGTTTCGATTTTTTATTATCGTTAAATACAATTACTGACTAACAAACTGTTAAAATCTCTTTATAAATCCATGTGCAGCGTTTGACTGCTTGACTTGTACTGGTCTCAACTCCACAACTGCCGCTGCTTATATTCGCTTTTTTGTCTCCTTTCCCTCGTTCGCATGTTGTCACAGGAACAAGGAGAGCCAGAGTATAAAATGTGCGATGCTCAGTCTGCCAGTCGGCAGTCGTGTGCTACTCCGTCTCCAACAGAAACAATAAACAAAGTGTTTGCGAACAGATAAATCAAAGCGGTGATGGCAATAGTGGTATAAAGGTAATAGTCCTGTGAAAAGTATTTGGAAACGATAAACAAAGTGTTTGAAAACAGATAGCCCAAAAGGTGATTGTACTATAATAGCGCTATAAGAATAATATTCCCATAAACATTATTTGGAAACAATAAACAAAGTGTTTGGGAACAGATAAATCAAAACGGCGATTGCAATAGTGGTGTAAGGGTAATAGGCCTGTGAAAAGTATTTGGAAACGATAAACAAAGTGTTTGAAAACAGATGTTACGTGCGGCTTCCGCCACCCCCATCAATTAATTGTTTTTAATATAATTTGTTTTAATGTAGTTTGATGGTAAGGTGGTGGAAGAATTGCACGATCCACATGTGAGTGTTCGAACACGCCCCGATTCGAGTGTGGATCGTGGGCGAGTTCGAATTCGGTCTTCTGAGTGGATGTCGATGGAGAGAGAGAAAGAAGCACCAGGAGGAATTTTCGATTCCATTTGTTTTTGATTTTGTTTTTGTTGAATACGGTTTTGAATTCCGTTGTTGAAGGTTTTTTGACAATGAGTTGAGCAGAGTTGGTTAGCGGCAGGAGCAAGAACAGAACAAAGGAATTTTTGTCCCGTGTTATTTTTTGGTTTTGTCAAAAAACAAAATGATTGTAAAAGAAAACGATTTTAAAAATTGAAAAAAGTAAAAAGTAAATTTTTTAAGGAGGAGAAATGTGTTTTTAATGGTTCGATTCTTTTGTCCGTCGTGTTCGTATGGTGTTATTCGAATACAGTGTTGCACCAGGGAATAATTTCTCAATCTGAAAAATAAACAAATAATATTCTTGGAGTATGAGAATTCTCCATTAACAGTTCCGACTGAACAAGTTCTTCCTTTTTCGAATTGAACTGGCGCCAAACGGAATACCGGCAGACAAGGATACTACAGACAGGATTGTGTCTGGGTACCCAACTAAGAACAAGAGCGCAACAAAGCACGGGATCGGCGGCCCAACCACTGTATAATCCAAAGACTTGGTGATCGAGGAATGAGAGGGCTGCTGCACTGACCTGAGCCGAACACAACAAGATACCTGAGCTAGTCACCACGAGGGAGGAATCAGGTAACCACTGTAATTTTATATTAAATATCAAAATTTTTGTGGCTTTATACGCTACACAGATAAGCCAAAAAGGTGATTGTACTATAATAGTGCTATAAGAATAATATTCCCATAAAAATTATTTAGAAACAATAAACAAAGTGTTTGGAGACAGATAACTCAAAACGGTGATTGCAATAGTGGTATAAGGGTAATAGTCCTGTGAAAAGTATTTGGAAACGATAAACAAGTGTGTGGAGACAGATAAATCAAAACGGTGTTTGCAATAGTAGTATAAGAATGATAGTCTTGTAAAAAGTAATCGGAAACGATAAGCTAAGTGTTCAGAAACAGATAAACAAAAACGTGACTGTAATAGTAACGTAGGAATAATATTCCTGGAATAAGTGCTTGGAAATGATCTAACAAATATTGTATCCTCGAGAAGTGCCTTTCACAAACGGATAAATAAAGAAAAGCAAAGACACAGATAATTGTAATAGTAGGTGCACTTCAGGACAAATAAATAAATAAAAAATGAAATATTTCAATGGTGTTTAATTTTTGAGGATGTTTCAGTGCTGAGAATCATCCAATACCATACCTCGCGCACACAAAAGGAGATTTTGGAGTACCCTTAAATGTCAGCGCACAGTGCGACCGGAAGGAGAGGAAGTGGATAAGGAAAGGACCTATTGATGTACATTGGCCTTAAATGCCTCGACATTACAACGACGAGGAAACACATGATCAGGTAGATCATTCCACATTCGTGTGGCTCGACTAAAGAATAACTCTTTATGTTTATTTGTGCGCTTGAAGTTGACTTTCAACCTGAATTGATGCGCATTCTCAGATTGACGGGTATCGCGGGAAAATGTCTGAGGAGGCGGAACACATTGAGCAAACACATTGTAACTAACGCGATAGTTACACTCGCCAGAACCTCCTAGAGCTTTATTGAGAGGTTCTTATGCATCCACCTTATAGTCTGGACCTCGTAACAAAGTCGAAAATTCGCGTCAAGAGAAGCTTGTGAAAATCGACTGTCCGCGTTTTTGCCAATAGGAACAAACGTTTCTATAAGCGGGGCATTATCAAATTTACTTCGAAATGGTAACAAGTTATCGACCAAAATGGTGCATATTTGATTATGTTGGTTTTAAGTTCATTAACTGTTTGTGGTGTACTGGAGTAGGCCAATGATTTAACATTACCCCAGAGAAAAAATTCAAATGTAACAATTTTGTTTATGTAGAAGCCATTTAATCGTTTTCAACGTAATACGCGAAACGTTGTCCGTGGATAGAGTATTGTCTCGTACTATACGGATGATCACACGCTATTCCTCAGGACCATTTTATTTGTTTAGAATGACCGTGACACAGCCCGAACATTTTGAAACCAGGACCGCATATCTTGCTTCTGCGTCCGTTGGGTTGAAGCAGAGAGATAAATCAGTAACAATTTTGAATGTTTTTATATGTACCTATATTTGTTTTTCTTTGTTTGTTTTGTTTCCTGCTCACTGTTCGTCATGAGCTATAGCATTTCATTGTACAAATGGACCATGCGTATGTCCAGTATCATACATACGCTCGATGAAACGAATAACACAAACATATTTGCTCAATTGTGTTATGATTATACGTCCCGCAGCTTAGAATTCTAACTGAATTGGGAAGGCTTCCGCCTTGATCATATCATTACATATTATATCATATCATATGATGATAACCAGTTGATCGTGTCATCAATGATGATAATCAGTAATCAGTGGCCAGAAGCGCAACTTTTTTTCATCGTTTATAATTCACAGTTAGTTTAAACAAAGGCGGCAGTTTTTTATCAGCTTCACATTTCATTCATTTCACGACGAATCTACAAATACCAAAATGACCTCTGGGCAGAGCGCAAAATCTGTTTTGTCGCCCGGAGAAAATAATTTTATACTATAGATAGTATACCCGCCTGTCACGTGGGAGACCAGGGTTCGATTCCCCGTCGGGGAGCCTCTGGCGCAAGACTAATGACCTTGCCCGGAAAAAACAAATCATTATGGAAAATTTAACAAGCCTCAGGACTTGCTACATAAGGCCAAGACCAGTTCCCGGTTGTAGTGCCGATGATGATGATGATAGATAGATTTACAAATTTGCAGGATTTCTGATTAAAACTTAAATAAATAAATATTTCTTCAAAAAAAGGAAAAAAAAGTTTTACGAGAAGAAAAGCAAAACGAGCGGAAATGCTACTACATTACTGCATCTAACGAGTTTTTTAATCATGTCCAAATAATCTAAAAGTGAATGATCGTTCTATAAATTGTTTTTAAGTTACCTCAAAGTTTCCCGTTTTTTGGTGTATCTGTACAGTCACCTCGATTTCACAATCAACGTTCGCGTCTACAGATCTTAAAATGTCCACATTTTCTAACTCAATAGACATGTCTTCGGAATTAGGAACTCCAGAAATAGTTGCAAAGGCCTTCCAAATATATTCGATGAACAATGAAGGTGGCAACGTTGTCTTCCCGTCGATAATATGCCCCAGTAGATACTTATGTTCGTCATCCCTCAAATCTAGTTGAAACACTTGCCCACCATTTGCTTTGATAGATGCTGTTGTGATTATAAAGTCATATTCCACACTATGGCTCAATTCAATGAGATTGCTTATGGTATTAGTTCCTCGAGATACCGGCCAGTCCACAGTAGGATATAAAACTTCAATGGTGGGGTTCAGACCGTTCTCGTACAACCTTTAAAATAATCTGTTCAAATCCTTGTAGTCTTATATATAGATGCTAAATACACTTACTTTCCAAGGGCGGTCAAGAAGAAAACAAGATGATCCTTGGCAGTGCGTCGAGTTAGACCTATGTGGACAGCATTAGGAAGTGCGTCCTTTAAAACCGCCTGCATAAGACAGCTTGGGGCGATTTCAATGGTCAATGCGTCTTCGGGGAGTAGTGCGAGGGTTTCTTCGAAAAGAACGCTACCCACAAAGTTGTTTGCCAAATATTCGGGCGATGAATATTGTGCGTTTGTTTTAGCCCACTCATGATGCGAGACACTTGTACTTAACCATCGAGCTGAGCGTCTTTTTGGATATGGAATAACCGCATCAAGGTATTTCTGGTAGGGTATCTTGAGTTTAGACATGTATCGTGAATGGAAAGCAAAATTTATCAGAAGCACTGGTTTTGTAAATATGTTTTTTGAAGTGAGTTGTTCTACAAATTGATTGATATCATCCACTGGTCCCGAAATTGTACAGGAGTTAGGACTGTTATGACAAGCTACGTCAATGCTATTGGGTAGGATACCAGTAATCTCCTTGTAGGAAAGAGCTACTGCGGCCATTGATCCCTTGACTTCACACTCATCGTTGGTGATTTTGCCTCGGTAATAAGATGAAAACAAAGCTTGTTCTCTTGTAAGACATCCGTCGAAATATCCGGCGGCTATCTCGCCAAGGGAGTGTCCAACAATATAGTCTGGTTTTAAGTTCAACGATTTAAGTACATCAATCAGTGCTATCTGCATCGCTGTGATTGCCAACATGCTATATAGTGCATTCTCGAGGACATGTGAGTCCGCTTCGTTTAAAATATGAAGTAAATTTATATTTTTTTGTTGAAGAACTTGATGACTTTGTTGTATAGAATCCCTAAATATTGGAATCAGCATAAGCTCCGCTGCCATTTTAGGCGATTGGGATCCCATTCCACTGAAAACCCATACCACTGGTCTACTACTGTTAGAGCACGGTGCAATATGCTTTTCCATAATTCTAGGCCTGTCCTGACCCTGACCCTGAAGTATGTCATATCCTCGATATACCATTCTGGGTATACCACCACTTTGCACAGCTGCCAATAGTGCGATGTACTCCCTGTCGAGAGGTTGACTTTCAAGTTTCGAAAATGTGTTCTCTATCGTCGCCTGCGTACGCCCCGACCAAAGAAAAAGCACTGGAAGATCGTGTTCGTTGATACCCTTGAAAACTTTGTCCTTTTTAAATTGTTGCAGAAGAACGTGACCATTAGTCCCTCCGAAACCAAAGCTATTTACAACTGCGTATGGACTTTTAACTGCGGTTGCCTTTGTGACTACTTGCATGCGATTCTTACAAAGTCCTGGAATTTCAGTACTAGGCTCGTTATAGTTAATATTTGGAGCAATAATTCCATTTTGGAACGCGAGTATAACTTTACTGATCGCCACAAGTGTAGCTGCTGCTTCTGCATGGCCAACGATTGATTTTACCGAACCAACCAACAGTGGTTCCGATCGACTTTTACAAAAGAAGCTGTCGATTGCACAACATTCTTCAATATCTCCGACTCGAGTACCTGCGGCATGAGCTTCGAAGAATCCGATATCCTCCGGCCTCACATCAATTTCTTCATAAAAGTCGATAAAAAGGTTATGATGGGCTTGCCTTGAAGGGAACGATATGCCTTCGGGTTTGAAACCATCTGAGTTTGTTTTACTATGAACAAGAGTGCAGTAAACCCTTCGTGCATCCCGACAACGTTGCAAATACATAGCAGTCACTACTTCTGATCGAACGTAACCATTCGTATTCTTATCGAAAGGACAAGCTGTACTAGTTGAGGATAAGATTCCATATTTTGCAAAATACAAGGAGGTATTTGGATGAAGAATCAAATTGATTCCAACCACAATGGCTCCATCGATTTCATCGCTTCTCATAGCCGAGTAACCGATATCCATTGCATACAACGATCCTGAGCATCCGACATCGAGAAATAGCGATGGTCCTGTCAGTCCCAGGAAATATGAAATTCGATTTGCGTACATCGTCCGGCTTGCTCTGAGAAATGGTTTTTTGTTTTTATTTTTTTCTTATTGGGAAATCTATTGGTGGTTCATACTTACCCAGCAAGGACTGATGAATTGTGTTTGGCATCGTTCAGTACGGAAAACTCTTTTGCTGAATATTGACCAGCAGTCACATATACACCAATCCTTTTATTGTGCAAGCTCATTGGATTGTAGCCGGCATCTGCCACTGCCTTGAAGGCTTCTTCTAAAACCAATCTACTGTTTGGATCCATATCACGGGCATGATCAGGGTGGATTCCGAAAAACCCTGCGTCGAATTTGTCAACGTCTGCTATAAACCCGCAGCGACTTGGTATCTGTTGGTCAACGGGACCAAAACGGGTGCTCACATCTTCAAAGCAATCGACCTGTAAAACAAAATATTGCAGATCGGTCATTTGATATCCTTTTTAAAAATATGATCGTTATTTTTGTCAAACTTTCATTATTTACAAGAAAAGCCAAATGAATTAAGCAACGTGTAAGAGCACAACTTTCGCAAAATACTTTAGTGAAACCCTTCACAGAAACAGTGCTATTCGTGAAAGTAATTGCAGCAGCGTTACTAAGGACATTTTCGAATACGTTTACCCGAATCCTACCGACCACTGTGTTGAAATTGAAATGAAAATGAAAACTCGTTGGTCGAAAAACTGAGTTGACCAACCAAAGTGCAGTGAGTTGGATGTTAACACATATATTAAGTGAGGAATAGTAGTGTAGTAGCAAGCAGGTGTATCAGTAAAATAGTGTATCATAGATGTAACATAGAAGTAGTACAACAGGAGAGCGTAAATAGTATAACAGTAAATATCATAACTATTAATGCTATAATAGGTAAACATTCATATAAGCATCATATATATTTTAGTAAACAGTATAAACAGTATTACCGGCGCAAGGCTAATAACCTTGCCCGGAAAAACAAATTATTATGGACAATTTAACAAGTCTTGGATAAGGATCGGATACCGGTGGAGAGACTTGTTAAATAAGGCCAAGACTGGATACCGGTTGTAGTGCCGATGATGATGATGATAATAAACAGTATTATTTTGTAGGCGAGCTTGAAGTATAAAGGTTTGCAGTATAATATTTTGCAGTTCATGAGTTTGCAGTATAAGAGTTTACAGTATTCACGGTTATGGTATACGAGTTTACAATAAAAGAGCTTTTGATATAATAAGATATACGAATTCACTATATATGAGCTGATAGTATACGAGTGAATGGTATAATACTAAACAGTTATGACAGTTATGGTTTAACATTCATAACAGTATAATGGGCAACCATGGGGGCCCGAGTTAACGCCTGACTCATGATCATCACCTATAAACATAACATAATGAATGCATCTCGTCTTTTAGACCAATTGATAAAACCCGACATACACACGCTACATGTCGTTATAGTGTCATTTTATTTTAAGTAAAGTTTTCCTTTAATTACTCATTAACATATACACAGGTAGACATTTATCCATAAAAATATTATATTTTAAGTAAAAATAAGAAATATAGAGTGTTCGTTGAATCTCGATGCCGCACGAGGAATGTCGTCGGCCGAGATCGTTGTTGATGGTGTTCCGCCGAACGAGGAATGTCGTTGGGGAATAGCGATGGTGAGCACGTTGATGCCAAAAAAGGATTGACGCAATGGCGTCCTACCCAACGATGCATGAAACCAAATGTGTTAAAAAAGGAACAGCAATACCTTTGTTTAATCGTGCAGCGTGAAGTTACCGCGTTGACTCGATACATGTTCATCTTGTTGTCCCTCCGTGTGCAGTGATGAGTTGCGTTGGGTTTTAGCAGCGAATCCAGACATCCGCGTTTGAGACAACTTTGTTTATTAGACACAGAAAGTTCTTATAAATTTAACAGCCACATGGTGGCGTGCGACACATCAATTAAATGTTGTAAAAATGTTCAAAATTAAATTGAGCACCAAAACAGTATACCATGTAGAAAAATTGCCGATCAAGCACCCAAACGTTAGTTGCGAGCACCAAAAGCAGTAAACAATGCATGACTGTTGTTGTGCACTGTCATCTGGCCGTCGCCAGGTGTGGTGAATATTTGTCGGGGAAAGTGTAGCGGTTCTTTAATACATTCCCAAAGAACCATCCATCCTCTTAAATGAACCACCTTCCAAACCCACCATACCTACCTGCAATTTTGGGGCAGCGTAAGCTACCCTTCATTCTCTTTCACCTGAAAGTTAAATCTTAAGGCATGCATCACATTGAATTTTTCCGTTTATGATCCGTACCATATCTCCATCGGCTCGGCGTGTCAGCAATTATAATAGATAAATACTAGCTGGCCAGCGTAATTGTTGACATAACTGAAGCCGATGGTTTCTTGCTACGGTTCATATCCATTTATTGCCCCAGTCCCAAGGTTCGCAACACTTGCGACCAATTTCCTTTGTCGGTTATCTACCGATCATGGGATTTGGGCACTAATATGATTGACGTTAGACAATCATAACCCAAATCATGCTAACGATGCTCCGGCCTGTAAAACAAACAAAAGCTACCATAGCCTAGGTCATAGGCGAGCAAACCATCGGTTTGCTTATCGCCACGAAAACTCGATAGCCTACAATGGCATTAGCATGAACGCCTAAGTAAACACGATGTGCATATCATCGTGACCCTTGAAATAGCGTTTTTGTGTATCTTGAAGCAAAAACCTATTTCGTTCTCAGGCGCAGGTCATCAAAGATTTATGGCCCTCGAAATAGCGTTTCTGTTTATTTAAGACACAGAAACTTATTTCTCCCTTCGGTGATTTTTCGCCATCGCATATCTCTATAATACCAATTCATTGCACCAGCCTATGTTTATTTAGGTGCATTTTTGTCGTTGTCGATATACAGGGAAGGGCAACGTACATGTCCCATACGGACACATATAGAATCCTCCCACACCAATGTAATCCACACCGTGAATCTGGCAGATATGGATGGTTTCTGGGAGTCAGATCTTATCACGCGAAGAGTGTACACGCACCACGGAGAGTACATATTCATCCTTCGAACTTAATAAGATCAAAAAGTCGTGTGCGAGTCAGTTTTCAACGGTTACACCACACATTAAAGTCGCTAGTCATTTTTCCGTTAACGCAGCGGAGTCAAGGGGTACGGAGCCCACGATCAAGTAATATCAGAGTCCCGGACAGTCTTGTGAAAATTACAATTAACTTATATGTCAGAATTCAGAACGGTTACGTGTCTAAAAGTTTCCCTTGGTGAAGATCAGTGATGTAATAATGTTAGTTATTTCGTTAAAAATAAAAATTAAATCGTGTTATTAAGCAAAGAACCCAATAACGTGTTTCCTTTAAACTATTTCCTCCGGCGCAATCGTGATTCTTGTGTTTTTCAACAGCGGTGTTTTATTTCCCATTCCTCTGTTGTGCACAAGTTGTAAGTAATTACGCGGGAAGAACAGTGTACGCCAAAACAATATCCATCGGACAATCAGTGGTGTTTTTTTTTATGCAACCTGCATCCTTGCTGATGCCAACGTAAAAACTACCCACATTGGTGACCCCGACGACCTTTTTTATGTTATAAAAAAGCGAACACTCAACCTCCAAACCTTTAAACATTGGCGATACATAGTGCTCCTAAAAACATTGGCAGTGCTTTACCAATCCCCACAAAGACAGTTCCAGTGCCTTCAAAAAGTGACACCAAACAGTGCAGTGCAAGTACTTCCGACATCACCAGGACAAAGAACACCTGTACTCAACCGAAGCAGGAAGACCCGATCAACAGTACCAAACAACATAACCAGGTATTTTTCAAAAATGTTTTATTTTTTTCTTAATTTTTTGTTCTCTGGCGTAAGCTCCCTCTGAGCGAAATTTAAATTTAAAATCCGTAAGTTAAACGCCATCAATATCGCATTGCTTCGCTTGAAAGTCTCTTCAGTTTCCTTTAAATACTTAAATATGTATACATACAATTAATTGTTAGACCACTTAACCATGTTAAAAGAGACAAGAACATCTAATATTAACAAAGTGCCTTTTACGTATACACTATTACCTTGAATTGTTCCATATTTTCTTCCAAGATAAAAATACTCTAAATATTTTTCTGTGGCACGAAACATTCATATTGTTAAAAAAAGAAGGAAACATAATGAAATAATAATACACTGATATAAATAATATACGTATGGAATCATAGAATTAATTATTAAGGTTGTGTTTTAAGTAGAAATTAATTAACGGTTTTAAGTGCAAATATTCACACAGTTCTCATTTGTTAACACTATCTTCTATTGTAAACGTAGACAACTTGTTCGAGGCAATTATTCTACCAGTGTAAAAAAAGAGTATAACTGGCTTAACTAGTTAAAAGTTGTTAATTCCAATACAAATTCCGAAACATTTTCGTCAATAAACAAAATTCGTAACGTATTTATGAAAGAAATGATATTTATATGGATGCACATATGTCCGGAAATATGTGCATTTGTATGAGTGCGTTTCTTTTCCTTTTTCTTTTTTTTGTAAACTATTAACGACTATCTATTTCTTCTCAAATCATAAGAACTAAAATTATTCCCAAATATATCATGAAATATACGAAGATGTTTCAGAAAGACAACTGTCATTATCATCAGAAATTAATAAACGTAAATATATATATACTGTTATAGTAGGAATTCAAATAACAAAACCTCCCACAATATTTGAAACTATTAATGAATAAAAATATAAGAAGTATTGCACTAAACCACATAGGTATAACCGAACACATATCATATTTTGCCGTACGTAAATAACCCGATACTTGTGATACTTAAAACATACGACATAAATGATAGATTCCTGAGTTATTAAAAAAACAGCACAATTTCCCTATTGGAATTCTTTAAGTTTAATGTATTTTTTTTTTTTTATTGCCCTAAATATGTCATGGTATGTTTCCATTAATCACTTAATTATTACAACAAATATGATAATATTGTAAGCCCCTTCAGGGTATTAGTTAACGTGCAACTCTCCGTAACCGCACATACGACTCCTCCGACTCTCACTCGACACATTTTCAATTTCAATTCAATTTCAATTCAATTTTTATTTAGTAGATAATTACATTTATGGTATATTTTACAACTAGTACTTAAGAGATTTAGGATAGCAATTCCTTTACAACTATAATCTTAAATCTATATAACGACAATAGCACAATTTTAATGAATAACAAATAATAAATTAAGGGAAAACTACAATAAAAAACCCTTATTTGAATCTTAAGACTAATATTGCACGAGCTTCCGGTTATTTTATATAGTAATGACCTCGATATAATTTTCATAGACAGAGTACATATGTAGTGACTTAGGATAACGCAAGACGGGAAACGAGAACATTGTCAGAAAAAGAACAATTGACGAAGAAGTTTCGATTGATTTTGTCAATAAGGAACTCTACCGGTTTAACGTTAGCGTTTTCATGTAGTTCATGTGTCGAATAATGCCATGGCAAATTCAGCAACATTTTCAATATTTTATTTTGACACCTTTGCAATTTTATTTTGTGTGTGCGAGCACAATTACACCATACAGGGGCCCCGTACAGGAGTATAGCTTGAAAAATGGTTTTAAATATTATAATTTTATTTTCGATGCTAAGCTTTGATTTTCTACACACTAATGGATACATAACTCTTACGACTTTGTTTATTTTGTCAATTGTGGTAGTGATGTGTTTTTGAAAGATGAGTTTTTTATCTAGAATAATACCTAGATATCTACAGTCTTCGGACCAATCAATATCAACTGCACACATACTGAGTTTAGTGCCATTTGGTAGGTAACAGTGTTTCCTACATCTCGAAAACCAGACAGCTTGTGTTTTATTACCATTTATTTTTATTTTCCATTTCCTGTAATATACTGCTAGCTTGTCAAGAGCTGCTTGCAAAGAGTTGTAGACATTAGTGAATAAGGCACCCGAAGAGAAAATGGCCGTATCATCGGCAAACATAGCTACCTGAATGTTTTCACCTAGACATGGTAAATCTGCGACAAACAATGTAAATAATATGGGACCAAGGACCGAGCCCTGGGGTACACCATGGTGGATTTGGTGAGTAGAGGATATGTCGGTTCCTAAACTCACAACATATTTTCTCGAACGAAGAAAGCTCTGGATAATTTTGATAAGCGGTATTGCCAGCTTAAGATTTAGTAGCTTATAAATCAAGGCATCGTGCCATACCGTATCAAAAGCTTTTTCGATGTCTAGAAGAACTAGTCCCGTTGACTCCTTGTCGATGAATTTACCAGCTATGTGGTTTTTAATGCGCAAGACTTGGTGGATTGTGCTGTGACCACTACGAAATCCGAACTGAAAGTTTGGTAAGATGTTATTGTCTTCCACAAAACGATCAATCCTTTCCTTAATGATTTTTTCTAAGAGCTTACTTAGACAGCTAAGTAGACTAATAGGTCTGTAGCTTTCGGGGCTGTTCTTCGGTTTACCGGGTTTCGGGATAGGTATTACTTTTGCTGTTTTCCAACAGTCCGGAAAATAACAATTCTTAAGACAAGCGTTGAAAATGAATGTTAAATAGTTACTTGCAGCAGGTGGAAGTGCTTTGGTTAATTTGTTGTTAATATTATCGAGACCCGCAGCCTTTTTTGATTTCGATTTTTTTATCAATTCTTTAACTTTGCTGATATTAGTTGCGTAAGTACTTTCAGCTGGTGTTTGAGAAAGTACATAGATAGTGTTAGCAACTTCAGCTTCAGTATACGCGTCGCTTAGATGAATAGATATGGAGTGGTTCTTACTAAACGTGTTAGCAAGTAGGTTCGATTTCTCCACTGAAGAAATAAACAACTTGTCGTGAACTTTAAACGGAGGAATACTGCACCCTCTCTTTTTCATAATTTTTGATATTTTCCAGAACGGTTTGCTTGCTTTGTCATGAGAGGAAAGGTGTTTATTCCAACACTTGTTCCTATATGTTGAGATTTCGTTTTTAATGATATTATTTAAGACTTTAACATTAACTAGAAAACAATCGATTCTATAACGCAGCCATTTTCTTCTTTCAGAGTTTCGTAGCCTAATCAGATGTAAGATATTTTCAGGAAGCGGTGCCTTATCAACTGGAGCAGTGGAACATTTAGGTATCGCAAGATCGGCCGCTCTATTGATAATAGAAACAAAATTGTTGCATAGGATATCAATGTGCTCGCTGCAGGTTATAGAATTTAGGCTGGTATCACCTAGAATCAAGTTCGTGTTTATATATGATTTATAACAATTCCAGTTGGCGGAATAGTGGTGGTATAAACTGGTACGATTTACAGCTACTGTATGATTCACTGTGAGGCTGATCGGAAGGTGGTCTGAACTTAACGCATTTAGAGTTAATGGTACTGTGCAGTAATTTGGAATATTAGTGATATATAGATCAAGAGTTGAGGGGTTCTTGTTAGCACTCGCTGGGATATAGGTGGGAAGAAGTGGATAAAGTATGGAAAAACTTGGGCTGGATTCAGCAACATCTAGTAAAATGTTACCCCAGCTGTTTGCCCTAAGACAATTCCACGACTGATGTCTGCAGTTTAGATCACCACCAATAATTACCTTGTTTCGAGTGTTGACTCTATACAATTTTTGCAGATCCCGCTTAAAGTAAGTAGATTTCTCTAGGTTTCTATTTCCTCCAGGGAAATAGACCGAAAAAAGACTCACCTTGGAGTTGTCACTTAATGTTACCTCTATACTAATTTCCTCAATTAACTTAAGGCGCAATGAAGGACGCAAGGAATGTTCTATACATTTTTTCACAACAATGGCGACACCTCCACCACTAGCATGTACCCTGTCTAGGCGATAACATATGTAATTTTGATGTGAGAAAGAAATGTCTTGTTTGAGCCAGGTTTCTGAAACAAGTGCAATGTCAATATTAAAATTTATCAAGAAACTAAAAAATTCATGCTTTTTGTTTTTGATGCTTCTCGCATTCCAAGTTATGATGTTAAGAGAATTTCTTAACATGTTTTTTCCGAGTATATGTACTTAATAGCTAATGAAGTAATGACGTTAAATTGGTCAGCTTTGGTTTGACAAGCACTAAGCTTGGTTACAACTTCATTAAGAAGAGAGTTTATCTCGTTAAATGAGAACAGGTTATCACTAGTTAATGTTTCTGACGGATTTTTCTTCGTGTGTGTCGTATGACTATTGGAAGGTTGCTGGGTTTGATGGATGCCAGAAGCCCAGGTGGATGAAGGAAGTGAAGGTTGACGCACAGATCGGGGTAGTGGAGGAAAATTATCAATGGATAATCGGTCGGGCACTGTCTGCTGTTTGTCACTCGGAGGCTGTAGGAAGGTTGTATTTCCTGTACCACGTCCGCGTGGGGATAATTTGCGGCGAATGTCTATGTACTGCTTTCGGCTTATGCATTCTGGATCGGTGGATTTATGTGGCCCACTACAATTTGCACACTTGATGACCTCATTTGTTTTGCAGTCGGATGTTTTATGGTTTCCCGAACATATTGCACAGAAGCTATTTATATGACAATGCATCGAGCCGTGACCATAAAGCTGGCAATTGTGACATTGTGTGACCTTACCTGGATTATGTTTTTTAAAGTCCCAGCGAACGATGGTTTTGAACAAGGTGGAGTAGTTCCGTTTTAGTTCGTTTAATTTAACAGTTCCGCGTTGAATGTAGACGATGTACAAGTAGTGTTTGTACAGGGCTTTTGTTGACGGATTTAATGTGATGGTTTTAAAATCTAGGCACTTAATCCCGAGTGCAATTAACTCATTTTTCACTATATCGTTGGTTATTAAGTCTAGCCCGGATAACACTACCTTTAATGGACGATTTTCCTTACGTGAGTGGGTGAAAAACTCACATTTTAACCGTAAGAGTTCGGTTCTGATTTTATTATATATGTCCATTGTTGGGGCACATATTTTTTGCCCAAGCGAAATGTTTTTGATTAAGTATTTGTCTATCTTAATGTTGCTCAAAATATCGCGCACTTGAGCACTAGTTGTTTTTAATACCACAATTGGCGGAACGGTTTCTTTAGGAAGTTCTGCGGACTGTTCGTCATTGGTCGGATCCATTTCAGGAGAGTCTTCCATCAGACTTTGAAGTGGTTGAAAAAAGTTAGTGTTTGAACACATTTTAGATTTTTCTAGAACTTTATTGTTCACTTTTGAAAGTTTATCGGGAGGTGTTTGGCCTCCAATAACGGGGTCGTAATGCAACCGTTTGCGCTTGATTTTATTTAATACACGTGGCCCAGGGGCCATAACTTAACGGTTATAACACTTGTTCAAATTTTTGTATGCGGAAAACGAGGCAAAGAAAACAAGATAATGATAATTAAATTGTGAAAATTATTGTGAAAATAACGGTTGATTAAGATAACTAGCACGAGCAAAACTGTGAGACAAGTTGTCTGTTTGAAAGTCAGCCAGGTACTGTTCGACACATTTTAATTAGTAATAAACAGCCAAATAAATTAAGATAATTAAGTTGAATTGTTTAAATAATTGTCAGAATCCTACACCGAATTAGCCCAATAGTTTTCAGGATCGTACTAAAATTACGTAAACGCATTAATACGGTACATTTAAATATAAAAATAATCGGGATAACGACTAAACGGCTCATATCACGACTTCACTCGACCACTCTCAATTCTCAGCGACTTCCTTGGACTTATTGACGTTGCTCGACCATCTGCGACTCCTTTTAACTCATTGGTCGTTCCCCCACTCCTCGCGTCCTCTGGCGATCTATTACCACTTCCTCCGTAGGAAGTTTGACTTGACTCTACCCTTTAGGCATTACCCATTACACGATGGCCCGTACTCGGAACGCCCCACCCCAAGAGGATCGAGAACAACTCGAGTCCCTCGAGTTTAACGGCGCCTCCAGCGCCGACTTCCCTGATACACAAGTCACTACCGACCACGAAGCGACAGCACAACCCGCTCCCCTGGCATTTCACGATGCCCCCAGTGTCGTTAACCGACCCAACCCTGCCGATATTAATCTGCCCCCTGTTGACGAGGAGGACCCTGAACTTTGGTTTGCTGAGACTCTACCCGACGCTCTGGACGAGCCCGGAAGTTTGCTGCAACAACGCTTGGCGGCCGAAACGAACCTTTCGGGTATGAGACCGTCCCTTTTCCTGACCCATTTACGCTCTATAGCGGGGACCAGGTTCTCGGACAACCTAATACGGCCTCACTTTTTGAGATGTCTCCCCCACCATGCCCATTCGGCACTCGTAGCCCAACCCAATCAGAGCTTAGGCTATTTAGCTAAAATTGCGGACGCAATTATGGAAAGCTCATACCAGCAATCTGAGCCTCCAGCGTACCAAGTAGCGGCGGTTTCTCAACACGTCGCTCAACCTACACGGCATCCTTTTCCGCCATTAACAGCCCCACCGACGGCTCCGGTGCGTCAACCTTCTCCGTCATCACATCTCAGAAGGCCTGCCTCAACCAATGTCACACAGCGGACCCAAGAGGACAGGCCCAACGAATTCCGACCGAGAAGTTTTCCTGCTCAGGTCGCCATTTCTGACCTTCGTGCCATACAGGCCTCAGTCCTCCGCGAACTAAATCAAATTCGCGCGGAGGCGAGAAGCAACCAACGAGGCGCTCAGAATCGTGCCGTATCTAATCGTCCCTTGGATCGGCAACAACCTTCCCAAAATGCCCCTCAGTGGGCCAACTTTCGCCGAGCACTACCTCGGCCTTCACAAAACGGCAACATTCAGAGGCAAAATACGCCCAACAACGCCGCCTCTCTCCCTTTGTGCACCAATCACCAACGATACGGTGATCGCACATTTAATTGCAAGGCGCCCTGTGGTTGGACGCAACCAGCCACCAATCAGGGACGACCTTTAGAAATAATTTTGCCGACCGATACCCTCGCGCAACCGGCCGGCACCCCCGCTATAAATCGCCTAACCATCCGGGATTCTAAACTGAATATCGCTTTTACTGTCGATACCGGCGCCGATATTTCAGTCCTCCCGCGATCGTTTGCTCCGCGTAACCGCGTGCCCGCCGCACTTAAATTGTCAGCTGCGAATAATACGCCGATACTTACGTACGGACGTAAAAAGCTGACACTACAACTGGGTCTTCGACGTCCGATCACTTGGCGTTTCGTCATTGCGGACGTGAATGAACCCCTGATAGGTTCCGACCTATTAGGCGCACATAATCTGTTGGTCGATTCGACGCATAACAGACTAGTGGCTCCAACCGCACCCCCCTTGCCCATGTCGGCATCTCCAGCGGTAACTTCAAGGGCCACAGAGTGCACAGACCCGTTTCAAGCCATGGTACAGGAATTTGTTAGCACAACAATTCCTCTACCTAACCAGCGTCGACACAAAGCCACGGTGTTTCATCACATAGAAACACGTGGCCCCCCGGTGAGCCAGCGTCCACGTCGACTGGCTCCCGAAAAATTATGTGCGGCGCGCGCGGAATTCGAGCACATGATTGAATTAGGTATCTGCCAACCGTCGGACAGTCCCTGGGCAAGCCCACTTCACTTAGTGAAGAAACGTTCTGGTGAGTGGAGCCCATGTGGCGATTACAGGCTGTTGAACGCAGCAACTGTCCCGGACAGATACTCTATCGCACACCTCTACGATTTTTCGTACAAGTTACGAGGGTGCAATGTCTTTACTACCCTGGATCTCACCAGGGCATACCATCAAATTCCGGTGGCACCTGAAGACATCCCCAAGACCGCAGTCATTACACCTTTCGGACTCTTCGAGTTCAAAGTGATGACTTTCGGCCTCAGGAATGCCGCACAGACATTCCAGCGTTATATCGACACGGCTTTACGTGGTCTAAATTACTGCCATGCATATCTTGATGATATTCTCATCGCCTCCAAAGACCATGCCGAACATAAACGCCACTTACGTCAGGTCCTAGAGCGCCTCCGTGAATTCGGTCTTGTCATCAACCCAGATAAGTGTCAATACGCCAAGGAGCAAATCACCTATCTGGGTTATGTCGTTGACAACCAGGGCATTCGTCCACTACCAGACCGTGTGGAGGCCCTCATGAAGTATCCCCGGCCTACTAACGTGAGTGAGCTTCGTCGATTTCTGGGCATGCTTAACTTCTATCGTCCTACACTGAAGAACGCTGCCCAAATTCAAGCTCCCTTAAATGAATTCTTGAAAGGAGCTAAGCGCAATGATAAGCGCCCCATTAATTGGACAGAAGTCTCTGATCGAGCATTCCAACTGTCCAAAGAACAATTGGCAAATGCCACCTTACTCCGATACCCCCTCGAGGGAGCGGCACTTTCTATCCAATGCGACGCATCGGATACAGCAATCGGAGCCGTCCTTGAACAGGACATTGAAGGCCGACCGGAACCACTTGGTTTCTTTTCAAGGAAGCTGAGTCCTACAGAGCGACGTTACAGCGCCTATGATCGCGAATTACTTGCGATCTACAACGCTGTCAAATACTTCCGTCATATGATAGAAGGTCGCTCACTCTCCATCTTAACAGACCACAAGCCATTGGTCTATGCGTTCCGGAAGAAGTCGGGAAATGCCTCCCCCCGACAAGAGCGTCCGTTAGATCTCATTGGGCAATACACCACGGAGATCAACCATATCTCCGGTAAATAGAACGTCACGGCGGACGCCCTTTCTCGAATCGATACGATTCATTTGCGTACCGCCTTAAACAATGCTGACCTTGCCCTAGCTCAAGAGGAGGACGAACAGCTCAAGTCCCTCCTAACTGCCGATACGTCACTAGAGCTTAAGAAAATTACCCTTCGCGACCCTTTGAGCGAAATCTGGTGTGATGTTTCCACTGGAACCGCTAGACATTACATTCCCGAGAAACTTCGTAAGGGCGTGTTCCAGGTTTACCACAACCCAGCCCACCCCAGCGGCCGAGCAACAGCCGCTGCTGTCCGTCGCAAATTCATTTGGCCCCGGATGAACAAAGATCTCACCGATTGGGCCCGTGCTTGTCTCCAGTGCCAGCGCTGCAAAGTAGTGCGACATTATGTACTGGAGCCAGCGCAATTCAAGATTCCCACGGCACGCTTCGCCCATGTCCACATAGACATAGTGGGACCGCTTACTCCATCAAGAGGATTTTCTTATATCCTCACTATGATGGATCGCTGCACGCGATGGCCAGAGGCGACACCTCTCAGGGCAGTTACTGCCGAATCAGTCACCAAGGCTTTTTACTCCACTTGGGTCACACGCTTCGGTGTACCAAGCACCTTAACTTCGGACCGAGGTCCACAATTCGAGGCGACAATATTTAAGCAGCTAACAAATCTCCTTGGCTGCCAAAGAAGTCGTACCACCGCCTACCACCCGCAATCCAATGGGATGATAGAGCGCTGGCATAGATCCCTCAAGGCCTCACTCATGTGTCATAACGACACCCAATGGTTCGACGCCCTGCCCACTGTCCTCCTCGGCCTGTGGACAAGTATTAAGGAGGACCTGGGAGCTTCGGCAGCAGAGCTCACCTACGGTACTAACCTCCTTCTTCCAGGAGAACTCTTCCTGGACGGCGAAACACCGCGTGACCAACTTCGCGTATTGGGGCATCTCCGTGACCTGCTACGTAAAGTTAGAGCAACACCAGTAGCCAGGCACGGCTCCAAAAAACTTTTCGTCCACCCTGAACTGCACAGCTGCACGCACGCCTTTGTCAGGGTGGATAAGGTCAAAAAACCCCTCGACCCCCCTTATGATGGCCAATTCAAAGTCTTCCGCCGCATCACCGACCGCGTCTTCGAGATCGATATCAGAGGCAAGCGATCCACGGTCAGCGTCGAAAGACTTAAGCCCTGCTTTCTGGAAGCTTCAGCTCAAGAACAGCCTCCTATCCAAGACACAGCTGCCGCCCGAACTGCATAACCTCCCCGCACCCGTGCCCAAGCGCGCGCCCACAGGCAACTACCCCCCTCTCAATCTTCTTTACCTGTTTCGTGACTACGTCACTGGGGGGGGGGGGGGGGGGGGGGGGGTGATGTAGCGGTTCTTTAATACATTCCCAAAGAACCGTCCATTCTCTTAAATGAACCACCTTCCAAACCCACCATACCTACCTGCAATTTTGGGGCAGCGTAAGCTACCCTTCATTCTCTTTCACCTGAAAGTTAAATCTTAAGGCATGCATCACATTGAATTTTTCCGTTTATGATCCGTACCATATCTCCATCGGCTCGGCGTGTCAGCAATTATAATAGATAAATACTAGCTGGCCAGCGTAATTGTTGACATAACTGAAGCCGATGGTTTCTTGCTACGGTTCATATCCATTTATTGCCCCAGTCCCAAGGTTCGCAACACTTGCGACCAATTTCCTTTGTCGGTTATCTACCGATCATGGGATTTGGGCACTAATATGATTGACGTTAGACAATCATAACCCAAATCATGCTAACGATGCTCCGGCCTGTAAAACAAACAAAAACTACCATAGCCTAGGTCATAGGCGAGCAAACCATCGGTTTGCTTATCGCCACGAAAACTCTATAGCCTACAATGGCATTAGCATGAACGCCTAAGTAAACACGATGTGCATATCATCGTGACCCTTGAAATAGCGTTTTTGTGTATCTTGAAGCAAAAACCTATTTCGTTCTCAGGCGCAGGTCATCAAAGATTTATGGCCCTCGAAATAGCGTTTCTGTTTATTTAAGACACAGAAACCTATTTCTCCCTTCGGCGATTTTTCGCCATCGCATATCTCTATAATACCAATTCATTGCACCAGCCTATGTTTATTTAGGTGCATTTTCGTCGTTGTCGATATACGGGGAAGGGCAACGTACATCTCCCATACGGACACATATAGAATCCTCCCACACCAATGTAATCCACACCGTGAATCTGGCAGATATGGATGGTTTCTGGGAGTCAGATCTTATCACGCGAAGAGTGTACACGCACCACGGAGAGTCCATATTCATCCTTCGAACTTAATAAGATCAAAAAGTCGTGTGCGAGTCAGTTTTCAACGGTTACACCACACATTAAAGTCGCTAGTCATTTTTCCGTTAACGCAGCGGAGTCAAGGGGTACGGAGCCCACGATCAAGTAATATCAGAGTCCCGGACAGTCTTGTGAAAATTACAATTAACTTATATGTCAGAATTCAGAACGGTTACGTGTCTAAAAGTTTCCCTTGGTGAAGATCAGTGATGTAATAATGTTAGTTATTTCGTTAAAAATAAAAATTAAATCGTGTTATTAAGCAAAGAACCCAATAACGTGTTTCCTTTAAACTATTTCCTCCGGCGCAATCGTGATTCTTGTGTTTTTCAACAGCGGTGTTTTATTTCCCATTCCTCTGTTGTGCACAAGTTGTAAGTAATTACGCGGGAAGAACAGTGTACGCCAAAAGAATATCCATCGGGCAATTAGTGGTGTTTTTTTTATGCAACCTGCATCCTTGCTAATGCCAACGTAAAAACTACCCACAAAAGTACTAGACGATGTACTAGATTTTCCCCGATCATATCATCTCGAATCCGAAACATAGAGTCTTAAGAAAGATTCCGTGAGTAAAGGTCTTCTACGTGAATTATAAAAAAACAACGACCACGGAAAAAATAAAAAGAAACAAGTCTTTTTATTTTAACTTCTAGTCTCAGTGAAAACATTTTTTTTTTTTTGAGTAACGGTAAACGGTTACTGGCGATCCTGCCATCCGTTATAGTAAACTGTTATTTCGATACGGACCAAACCCTTCTCGGTAACACGAGTCTTGTGAAGTATATTGTAGTGCTCCCGAAGCACTACCATTTCCCCCCAATATACATATCTCATCCATCATCCCATAACCCCAATATAACGATTCCCGAATCGTTATCAAATATACATAGCAGCTACGATAACGGTTGCCCAATATAACGATTCCCGAATCGTCACCAAGCAAACATAGCAGCTGCTGAAAGTGACGATTCGGAAATCAAATCGAGCAACCAGCAGCTGCTAAAAATAACAAACCCTTGCACCCCAAGACAGAGACCATGGCCGCTGATTGAATACTATCAGCAAAACCAATATCGAGCAACCGGGGAATCTGCTCGAATATGATTGGCCAAACAACTCTCATGTGATTCGGGTTTCAGGTACTAAAAGGAACAGACGACCTTTTTCCAGGTTCGACTTCATTGCATTGTAGTTTTGTACGTCGCGACGAGCACTAGCCTCGATCATAGAACAGTTTGTTTTTGGAAAAGTAAAGTAAAATAGAAAGAAAAAACTAAATCTTTAATTTTTACCTAAAATACTCCACACTCTTCCCTCATACAAAAAGAAAGCACGGCTCGTTGGAGATTAACAATATCATAGACAGAATTTAGAGTGGACATCCTGAGCCACGGATGAAAACAACAAAAGACAATAAAATGAGGTGGAACCCAATTGCGTCCAGTAAACCAAGGAACAACGAACGCAGCTATACAGACGACGACATCCCGAAGACAAAAAGATGACTAGCACTACGGAATTACAACCACAAATCGCCTACATATTAAACAATCAACGAGCACTCGAAGCACAAAAAAGGGAACTAAAAAAACCCTATCCGGACTGTCACACACCCGAACACTAGCCGTGACAAGAAAACTAGAACTCGAGAAGCTATCAATCCAGAATCCTGAGCAGATCGATCTTAAAATATTCAAGACATTACCCACGTTCTTCGGGAAGCAGGACGAATACCATGAAGAGGCATAGTTTGGAAAGCCATGGAGAATATAAAGACACTTCAAGGGACGAACAAATACTTCGTCTGCCTTTCTATAATCAAAGCGTAGATCACAGGAGCAGCAGCAAATCTCCTAGTCACGTAATACAATTTTTCATTTTTATGCAATAATCAACAGACCGGAGTACGTATACGCTGACCAGAGACCCCTTTATGTTCTGCAAGACAAACTACGGGAGCTGACACAAGGGAGGAATACACTTTCAGGATTCTTCGATGTCGCCAACAGAGCTTTAAATTAAATTGAAAAGAAGGAAGAACAAAACGCTGGCCTATTATTGAAGAGCGCTACCAAAGACGGAGTACGCGCATTTATACAAGGAATAAACTGCGAATATACACTTGGAACCCTGTACGCCAACAGACCAGAAGATCTGGAATCTTCCTACGCAGAAAAACCAAGCATTTCGGTTCAACAAACCAAGACAGGAAACCACACACCGAGATCAACGCCATCAACAGAAACGCCATTTCGAAAGACGTAGATACAGACCCAACACTCAAATACAATATCAGCAGCGTCCCCATCGTCAGATACCTCAGAAGCCCGAGCCAATGAACATAGATTCATCCACCCGCTACCGATTAAGACGAAACAACTTCTTCAGACCGGAACAACACCAAAACTCATTATTTCGGAATAATCTCTTCAGATCAGAACAACAACATGTTAACAACACCCAATCAGGCAAATCATCAACCAAAGTAAACGTAAGTAAAAACCAAACATTTATTACTCATGCTTTTTTAGATTAAAGGGTGGATTGCCGGTAATTTCTTTAAAAAACTCCAAAACTAATAAAAATTACACAATGTTAATCGACATAGGAGAAACCTGTGAGGAGGAATTCGTGGCACCGGCATGGGTGCGAGTTCTACTTCCTCCTCCATCATAATTAATTGTTTCGAAGGACACAAAAGGGAAACCGCAAACAGAAATCGACGACGCCGCGTCCACAACAGGAAAAGGAAGTAAAACGCACGCAGTTCTTAATTATATTTTATTTTATTACAGTTCATGATCGAACACCGGACTGGAAATGACAAACATATCGTTGGGTTTATGAGTTTTATGTAATTTTTTTGAAATCGTGTGGTTCAAATAAAAACAAATCGACAAAACACCGCTCGACTTTATGGATGACGAATAAAATTCACTACTCCAATGACTGCGTATATCTGCGCTTCTCCGCCGCGCGCGGAGAGCGGAAGTGACTCGTGACCGTTCTGGTCTGCTGATGTAAAACGACTCAGCGATATTAAGTCGCTGTCAAAAGAATCTTTGGATGCATCTCCTTTACTTGTAGTGATAACCGGATCTCATTAGAGAAGATCGCCATGGCACACATGTATGGGTGTACGTCGGTTCTTTTCATTCAACATCTAACGTTCAAACGGTACGGATCGTCCGATCGTCCTGTCCCGCGTCCCTTTATTTGAACTGCGCAAACAGTGTGGCCGTCACTGAGAACGGCTGTATAGCATATTGCGAAATATTGAACGGTGTAGTGTGTACGTGTTCAGTGTATGTGCTGTGCTCATTATACACACAGTGTGTGTGCGAATGTGACATAGAGCAGTGCGGACCTACTCGAGCATCATCATCGGCACATCAAAGAAAAGAAACGCACATTTGGCAATGACGCGGCGCCGACTCGAGCGACAGCCGAGTTTTATGACGTAGCGGCACAAGCCAAATACAAATGGCTATACAAATGCAAAAGAAAAGAAAAATGACTACATTGGAGCAGGCAACCAATTCAACGAATTGGTTGACCTTGACCCAAGTCAAATTGAATTACCTGCTGATGAAGACAACAATATCACAGGTACGGCAACAGATCCAGCGGAACTAGATAAACTCCTTGCGGATATTGACAACAAAAAAAAGGAATTGAATTAACAAAAAGAATCAATCCTCAAATTAAAAGACCTAATGCAGCAACAAACAAAGGAAAGAAAATACCACAACACAAAGGAAAAATCAGGAACAACATCAGGAAGCAAACAAAAGGCAACAAGCAAAGCAGAAGCAAAAGAAACAGCACATCGTGACCAACAAAAGGAAAAGGCCCCGCCTATAATACTTACGCCCATGGAAACAAAGAACGTTATAAAATTAGGTGAGTTAACTTGCAAAAATTTCAAAACGAAAAAAATTAATAATTCTAAAATAAAATTAATGTGCGATGATATTGAAGGTTATCGCAAAGTAATGACTGCTTTGGGTAGGACAAAAAGCGAGTACTACATGCACACCCCGAAATCAGAGAAAATAATCTCCATGCTCCTAAAAGGAGTTGACCCGTGTTTTTCCCTTGAGGAAGTATTTGAGGAATTAAAAAATGTCGAAACCGACAATTTAAAATTTACAGGTGTGAAACCCTTCTCTACCGCCAACTACAGAAAACGCAATTGCAAATCGCCTTTCTTTATTGTATCACTGAGTTCCAACAGTAAAGTTGATGCTCTCCGATACATCAAACACCTCAACCACCAAACAATAAGTTGGGAAACAATAAGAAAAATCGATCGCGTATTGCAGTGCATGCGTTGTCAACGCTTCGGGCACGCGGCATAAAACTGCCACATGCAATTCAGGTGCGTAAAGTGCCTCTCCGACCATATCATTGGTGAATGCCCCTTGGGCAAGGAACAGCTCCAAGATAGGAAAACACTGTCCTGTGTACTCTGTAAAAATACAGGTCAGACTGCAAATTTTAGAGGATGTCCTAAATTTCAACACATGAAATTAAAATCTCTATTCAACCCTGTTCTCAAATAACTCTCCACATCAAAATCTTCAACCCTCCGTCTGAACTAAACCTAAAAATTATAGCTGTGAATGTAAATTCACTAATCCACATCGAAAGAAGGGATAATTTAGGCAATCTGCTCCAAGCCGAATGCCCAGAAGTGCTCTTGGCTAGCGAAACAAAGCTAAACCAAGGGCACAAAATGGGCTACAAAAATTATAACATAATTAGGTGAGATCGACCACACTCTACTCGAGTGGGTGGGGTCGCCATCTTAGTTAAGAAAGGTCTTCACCATAAGGTCGTTTACAGCACGGAAATACACAAATTCCAGGTGCTAGAGGCATGAATTATAGATATTCCTCTAAAAAGTCAAAGGCATCTATATATAGTCGCTGCTTACGCTCCTGAATCTGTTCAAGGTACCCAATTTATCAGTGAAATCGTTAGATTCGGAAAACAATTACTTTTTAATGGCGGGCGATTTTAACGGCAAGCACAGTGCGATTTAACGCCAAGCACGGGGCGATCTGACCTCGAACACCAGAGGCAATGCCTTGTTTGATTGGTGGCAAACAAATGCGATCGAGCATAAACTAGAATTGTACGCTACAAGTACGGCGTCTTATCCAAGAGGTAACTCCTTCCTGGATTTACTTATGACAGATGATCGAATTCAGTTACCAGATACCGAGGTAACTACTCGAAATTGTCTTCGCACAATTGAGTACGATAGCGATCATTACGGACTCGGCGCCGTAATACACACGCCAAACGAGTACCATCTACTTGAGCAGTACGACCAGATACACTCTTTCGATTTCCGAAAAGCACATTGGTCGCGTTTCGATCGCATAGTAAAAAGAAAAATACGCAACATGGGCATAGACCCACCGACTAATAGAAACCTTCGTAATGATGAAATCGATCATTACCTCCTAACTATGAACGATATTGTTACTAACACAATGAATCGTTCCATCCCCAAAGTAGCTCATATGGATGGCTATACCCACCGATACAGAAATGCAACTATCGATGCTTTGTATAGGCAAAAGAGCACCCTGCTCCCAAAGCTGAAATTGTGCTATAGGCAGTTCAGTGACCCCAACAGCAATGAAATCAAAACTATCAAATCCTTGATTAAAAATCTTCAAAAACTGATCCGGGATAATTACCAAGCAGTAATAAATGAGGAGTGGAGCAACAGAATTCGAGCTGTCCAAGCAAACGGACCGAACATGTTTTCTCAAATCAAGAAAACATGTCGAAGAAAAGATCACAATGACATTCCCTGTCTCCGAATTCCACGGACTCCCGAGAATTGTCAGATAATGCTGAACGCAGGACTCACCTTAGAGCACATCAACTCCAATGATGAAGTAATAGTAGTCCAAGATCCGCAAAAGAAAGCGAATTCAATTGGAGCCTGTTTCGAAGCAGTGTACAGAGTTAACGAATCAGTTCATGCTAACACTGAAATTGAAAGCAATGCCCGTCAAAGACATTGCTCGCTGCGCAATCAACTTCATAACTGGCGATCCGAAAACCGTAGTTTCATCACATTCAGCGAAAATAATAGAGCGGATTCTCCCGTCAGAAATGAAAATACAAATATGTTTGTGCGCAAGGATGAACTTAGAAACATACTTAGCTCAATAGAAAATAAGAAAGATAGCATTCCAAATGTGGTTCTAAGGCACTTGCCTCGCGAAGCAGTGAACATATACACTACTTTGTTTAACAACGCTCTAAACAATATTTTATTCGTAAAATTACAGGTCACTATGAACGCTCTTTACAGTTTTTCTATGCTATTTATACTTAAATTCTATCTTAACCTAGGAATCTCCTAATGTGTTTTTAATGACCCAACGTAATAGATACATATGTTTTGCTTCTTAGCATTTTATTTTGGGTTTTTTTGGATCTAGGTAACTGATATCTAGACACAATTTTAATGTTAAATATTTTAAGGAGTGAATAGGAAACACATTCCTAGAAGATTGTAAAAATGCAGACGCTAGTTGTTGTTAGATGAATTTCTTATTTCAAAGTGAACATAAGGATGCATAGTGGTTGGGTGATTCATACGTTAACTCGTTCCTGCCTCGGACTTTATAGAACACCAGAGTCGCAATACAAAAAATTCTGTCCCGACAAAATCCTGTATAACAAATCAGGGGTAAATAAAATAGACAATTTCATAATTAAAATTATTCGTGGTCACACAGCAAGGGCAATGTACAGTGACAATAATCTTATCTCGGGAGCATTCTATCCCAACGTTATGTATCTGGAGAATACCCTCCAGAATGGGTTTATTCCCCCAGCAGCGTTCCCTTTCTTGGATAAAAAAGGCCTTATCCAAGACATGCATGGAGTCCCGATTATTTACCACGCTCTCCGTGGTGCCAGGGACAAACGAATTCTCCATGATAGTAATATCTCCAATGCCCCAGACCGCATGCATTTTAGCACGGCGATCAGTGAAAGAGATAAATCAGCCAAAGATCGAACATCTCCCAAATGGTGGTGGCTTCTCAACGAGGAGAGGACTTCACTTCTTCAGATATAGTATGCCTCTCAAGAGCAACGCTCTCCCCCCCCCCCCCCCCCCCCGCCGCCCTGTCCACCTTTCGCCATTACCGTTTTGTAGCTATTCTATTTTATTTTTTTATTCTTTATTTTTTATTTTATTTTTTATACCTTTTCGTTTCGTTTTGAAGTTTTTGTTTGTTATAAAAAAAAAAAAAAAAATTGTAATAATAATGTATACATATAGATGTAAACGAGGAGTCCCTCTAATATATGACCTATTTCTTATATATATATATATATAAGAAACAAAAAAAAAAGTTGTACGCCGAAAGGCATATATAAAAATCAAGTTGTAATGTGTAATTTAGAGAGCTCGCATAAAGCCAGTAAGTTAATTTAAGGACTGTGATTGTAGAAAAGGGTTTAACATTTACCCCTAATATTATACATGTAAAAAGAATTAGGAAAATAAATGTGGTTTAAAAACTAAAAAAAAAAAAAATCGTCCGTTCTTTTCAAGGATCAAACCATTAGACGAACGTGGAACACAAGGAAGAGGTATAAAGGGCATCCAAGAGATGTGTGTAAAGAAATCGAATCTCGTCGGATGCTAATGGGTTTGCTTATGCATCGTTCGGTAATGAGGGTCAGCTAAATAAATAGCAGCCGATCATTAAGTGAAAAAATGTTTTTCGGATACCACAAACGATATGAATTGTTTATGGTATCGCAGGAAACCTATGTAGGAACAGCGTTCTTCTGTTTGCACATGATTAGTTAGAGTTAGAGAATTTTATTGCGGGGAGGAAAAGGTCGCCGGCCAATGTGTACGTAAAGAAATTTATCGTACACGTGGCGAAGTTGGAAAATAGACGGCGCAATATTTACGGTCCCTGTCACGACGGTTACATTGTGTGCAAACCGAATCATTTTGTTTACAGGAATTTGTCTGGTACCGAAGGCGCAAGACTAATGACCTTGCCCAAAAAAAAAAAAACAAATCATTATGGAAAATTTAACAAGCCTCAGGACTTGCTAAAGAAGGCCAAGACCGGTTCCCGGTTGTAGTGCCGATGATGATGATGATGATGATGAAGGTGCCGAATTGGTTTGGAATTCCAGATAAGCAAAGAAAGAAATCTTACGGAAAATTGTATGCAAAGAGATGCATGAAAAGGTAAGTTTTCTTTACAGGGACTTTACGATTATAGCTTTGATATAATTAATGCGTGAAGCATTTTCAGGTGCTTAATGCGATTGCATTAGCAAAAACTTATTCGACTTGGGTTGAGGTTATGGGGGTTTTTAGGTAAGTGTACCGTGGGGTTTGGCGGAGCCGCCAGAAACCCACAATTACTGTACGACAAACATAGATTTAAGTTCAAGAACGACCACAAGTTTAAAGATTACCAAGACTATGCATTGCACTAGTACCATGACTCATAAAAGAGAGATATATATATTTGGGGAAATTGTAGAATTTTACGAACCTAAAGAATTAATGGATTACGACATGATCATAGGATCAGACGGTTTAAAAACTTTAGGCGTTAGGATAAAATAAAATTATAAATAGGAGAACCAGTGAAAACCCAAAACTTAAAGTACATAGTAGGTGTTGTATATTTCTATACAACACTTATTTGTGGGGGATTTCGGCTCTCTAAGCCCGTGGGTTGAATGGTTAGGTTTAGTTTAGTTTTAAACCACATTTATTTTCCTAATTCTTTTTACATATTATGTATTACATTAGGGGTAAATGTTAAACCCTATTTTACAATTAGTCCTTAAATTAACTTATTGGCTCTATGCTAGCTCTCTAAATTACACAGTATTGATATTTTATTTATGCCTTTCGGTGTACTTTTTTCTTTTTGTTTCTTCTTAAATATATATAAACAATAAACATTAAATAAGTAATATATTAGAGGGACTCCTCGTTTACCTCTATACGTATTTTTTTTTTTAATGTAACAAACAAAAACTTCAAAACGAAACCAAAAGGTAAATAAAAAAAACAGAATAGCTACAAAATAGGTAATAAACGTAATATGGGAAGGAGGACGTGAAGTTGATTGCGCAGCAAGCAATGTCTTTGACGGGCATTGCTTTCAATTTCAGTGCTAGCAGGCTCCAATTGAATTCGCTTTCTTTTGCGGATCTTCGACTATTATTACTTCATCATTCGAGTTAATGTGCTCTAAGGTAAGTCTGTGGGGAGGAAGTATTGTGCCTGGCACGGACACTCCGTTCACTTCCTCCTCCATCATAAATTGTTCGCCGCGTAAAACACCGAACCGAAAGAAGAGCGAAACGCCGCCCCGTTTGCCCACAACCGGGAGTAAAGAAAACCCGCAGATTATGTTGTTCGAAGTAAGTTCTTTAATTTTATTTCGTCCTTGTTATTTTGTTTTAACTTTAACAACTGTTTATTGAGGAGACAAAAGTACACCGATTGAAATACATTTACGTTACGTTTATACTTTCACCTAGATTTATTCTTTAGTTTTGAATGTATATCAAAATCGAACAACACATAAAATGACAAAATTTTAATCAATACTTTCACCAACTTTGACACGATCGCCAACACGTCTGCGGTTCGTTGCGTTTACAACTTTACGAAAATACTTTAAAAGCTATTACCCACACGACTCCGGGTATTTTCGTGCGCACCGGAGAGCGGGAGCGGCATGGCCATTGTGGTCAGCGGATGGTAAAGGACTCAACGATATTTAATCGTTGTCGAAAGGAATTCAGCCAGTGAACTGGCTCTCTTAAATTAAGGATGCATTTCCTGTTCCAAGAGAGACGTAAAATCTCTCTTTGGGGTAACCAACAGATATCATACAGAAGATCGCGACAGTACACATGTATGTGTGTACACTGGATCTTTTATGGATCAAAGCCATGGGAAGGAATCTAAACAAAGAAAGGGAAGCTTTGCATCCATGGGATGCGAGTCTGGCAAGTCAAACAAAACCGAAACTCGTCGGATGCTAATTGGATCTTTGTTTGAGACGTGCGTCGCGGCTATATAAATAGACTGGGCGAAACGAAGAAATGGTGTTAATAGGTTTTGGCTAGATTACCAGGAAATGGTGTTTATGGCATCACTGGTAAGAGTAAGTATTGAATTCCTATTTTCATTTGCTTATGCTGTAGGATTTAATTAGTGCCAAGGGATGCGTGTATTTGTTTTGGTCCCTTGGGTGTAGGTCGCCAGCCAATGTGTTTGTCTGGTGATTTATGATACACATGATGAAGCTGGGATAAGTTAACTCAAGGGTAAGGTTTCCTGATTATGCAGTTGTATTACACATGAACCGATGAATTTTCTTTCAGGAAATTTATGATAAACTTGGAGAGAACTCTTATAGGGGATTTTAATTGCGAAGTTATGCATGCAGGTAATAATTCTCTTTTCCAGGGGCTTTTTTGATTACAACTTTGTTCTCTTTAATGCCTGAAGCATTTAAGTTGCTAATGCTATTGCATGAAAGCTTATGCAGACTGGGTGAACGTTATGGAGGTTTCTTAGGAAAGCGAACCGTGGCGTTTGGCGGAACCGCCACAAGTCCTGCGGTTAGCATTATCTTTCACGGGGAACCGTGGAACTCGGAGACAGGGAATGTCATTGTGATCTTTTCTTCGACATATTTTCTTGATTTGTGAAAACATGTTCGGTCCGTTTGCTTGAACAGCTCGAATTCTGTTGCTCCACTCCTCATTTATCACTGCATGGTAATTATCCCGGATCAGTTTTTGAAGATTTTTAATCAAGGACTTGATTGTTTTGATTTCATTGTTATTTGGGTCACTAAACTGCCTATAGCACAATTTCAGCTTTGAGAGCAGGGTGCTCTTTTGCCTATACAAAGCATCGATAGTTGCATTTCTGTATCGGTGGGTATAGCCATCCATATGAGCTATTTTGGGGATGGAACGATTCATTGTGTTAGTAACAATATCGTTCATTGTTAGGAGGTAATGATCGATTTCATCATTACGGAGGTTTCTATTAGTCGGTGGGTCTATGCCAATGTTGCGTATTTCTCTTTTTACTATGCGATCGAAACGCGACCAATGGGCTTTTCGGAAATCGAAAAAGTGTATCTGGTCGTACTGCTCAAGTAGATAGTTCTCGTTTGGCACATGTATTACGGCGCCGAGTCCGTAATGATCGCTATCGTACTCAATTGTGCGAAGACAATTTCGAGTAGTTACCTCGGTATCTGGTAACTGAATTCGATCATCTGTCATAAGTAAATCCAGGAAGGAGTTACCTCTTGGATAAGATGGTGTACTTGTAGCGTACAATTCTAGTTTATGCTCGATCGCATTTGTTTGCCACCAATCAAACAAGGCATTGCCTCTGGTGTTCGAGGTCAGATTGCCCCAGGCACTGTGCTTGGCGTTAAAATCGCCTGCCATTAAAAAGTAATTGTTTTCCAAATCTAACTTGAGACATAGGAAAAGCGTATCGATTTCACAGATAAATTGGGTACCTTGAACAGATTCAGGAACGTAAGCAGCGACTATATATAGACGCCTGTGACTTTTTAGAGCAATATCTATAAAGCATTCCTCTAGCACCTGGAATTTGTGTACTTCCGTGCTGTAAACGACCTTATGGTGAAGACCTTTCTTAACTAAGATAGCGACCCCACCCGCCCGAGTAGAGTGTGGTCGATCTCGTCTAATTATGTTATAATTTTTGTAGCATATTTTGTGCCCTTGGTTTAGCTTAGTTTCGCTAGCCAAGAGCACATTTGGGCATTCGGCTTGGAGCAGATTGCCTAAATTATCCCTTCTTCCGATGTGGATTAGTGAATTTACATTCACAGCTATAATTTTTAGGTTTAGTTCAGACGGAGGGTTGAAGATTTTGATGTGGAGAGTTATTTGAGAACAGGGTTGAATAGAGGGTATCTATTCGTGCTCTTTGTTCAGTTAGTGTTTTTTGAAATTCGGCAAATTGTCCTTGCATGGTTAATAACATTGTTATTATTTCTGAATGTGCCTCTGGCGCAGGCATTCTTCCATTACTATATGTCTGTTCCATGGATGCTGGTTGCTTAGGAGCACCGGCCATTTATGCATATGACACACAAGGAGCCACGAAAGTGTTGTAGGAACGAGTTTTCATGTTTTTTCTTTTCTTCAACTTGTTTCTTTTTGGATTCCAATTTTAATTTCATGTGTTGAAATTTAGGACATCCTCTAAAATTTGCAGTGTTGTGACTTGTATTTTTACAGAGGACACAGGACAGTGTTTTCGTTTCTGGAAGCTATATATCTATCTATTCAAAAAGAACTGCAACAGTTATTTGATAGCATATCGGGGCGCCCATTCGGCGCTATAGGTTCGTCTCTCCCGAGAGGTCTATTTAAAAAAAAAATTTACAATTCTGATAATTTTTATATATTTTCTTATTTTACATATAGTACTTTGAAGAAAATTATTTTTGTTAGATTTTTGTTTCGTTTTTGTTTTACTTTCTTAGTATTACTTCATTTTTGTTTTCATTCATTTTTAGAATAAAAAGGGGAAAAGAAAATCAGCGTTTCTAAGGATAATTATCTATTTTATATGCATTTTAATCCCCCTATGTATTTACATTCATTTCCGGCAGTTCCCATCATTCACAATAAAGCTTTAGCCTATTGTTATGAACCACCACGTTCCTTTTTCCCATTCTGATGATAGAATTAACAGGACCCTTGACTTCCACCGCATTTTAAGCTCCCCTCCATACGGGAGCTTATTTTCTCTGCTTTTGTTCATTCCGTATCAGAACCTTGTCCCTCACATGAAATGTGAAAGGACGTACTGTCCGGTCATAGTACCGTTTGGCTCTCTGGTTAGAGTTCAGCAAATTACGCCTCGCTATCTCGTATGTCTTTTGAAGTTTATACTTTAATAGCTTATGGTAGCTCTCATGGTTATACACCGGTTCCGGTGGCTGCCTTATATCAGACGGCACTTCCGGGGTGAAACCAAAGAGGCAATCCATCGCCGTAAGTTTGGTACCTTCGTGCACGCTAGTATTGTAGATGAATGTGGCCGTTCTCAGGTACTGATCCCACGATTGGGGATTGCTATCTACGATGCTGCGTAGATACTCCACGAGCGGCCGATGGGCTCGTTCCAAAGTTCCATTCGACTGTGGATTATACACTGAGGTTTGTAATTTCCTGATACGGAGCAGCCTACAAACGCTTTTAAACAGACCGCTGAGAAAATTGCTACCCTGGTCGGTGACTAGTTGCGTCGGCACACCATATCTACCCACCGTCTCCGCCTCCGCATTGGGCAGGGCGTAGCAATCTATATACTTAGACAAATTGTCTTGGAATATACTGATTGCTTGTTAGACTGCAGTCCAGAGGGCTTACTATGTCTAAATAGACTTTTTCAAATGGCCTCTTGGTAATGCCGGTAATTACCATTGGCATGTGCAGGTTTGGTGAAGATTTCATCCGCTGACATGTTTTGCATACTTTAATGTATTGCTTTATGTCGCGCATCATGTTTCTCCACCGATAGTTTCTACGTATTTTAGCGTAATTTTTCGCCATCCCCTGGTATCCGCCCAAGGCATGATCGTGGTAATACCGAAGTAACGTCTGGATTTCCTCACGGTCATTAATCTCTGTTCACTTTTTCGTGCAGGCGGGAATGGAATCCTCGCGTGGAGGTGAACCGTCGTCACTGGGACGTCCCTGGGATTCGCTTGTCTTTTAGCCCGAGCGCCTGTTACAACATTGCATCGTTGTAGTCAAGGGTTTTCATCACAATCTTGCGGGATGCGGTGTAGAGCATCCGCATTAGTATTATACTTTCCGGGTTTATATTCGATTTGATAATCAAACTCCGATAGTTTGTGATGAAATTTGGTTAAACCTGAGGTGGGGTCTTTCACGTTAAACACTCCGTTCAGTGGTTTATGGTCTGTATACAACGTAAACCTACGACCCTGCAGATGGCAGAGGAAATTCTTAGCCGCCCATACGATGGCTAGTAAGTCCTTCTCAGTAATGGAGTTATAGCGTTTGAAATAATAGTGAAGAAGAACGTGTGATTCGAACTGACGCTATGACAGTTTGAATCACCAAACATTTTTACCTACGCGTTACCCACCAGGCTACTGATCGTGTTTAAAATTTGATTTTTAAACTCGACTATACTCCACTGATGTGAATTATTTTTGTTATCGTCATGGTATACGGCTCTGATGTATTTTCTTGTTCGATTTTTCGTTCGGTGCTCTTCACTATTTTGCTTGTGAATTGTGTGTGTATCTGTTAGAGTCGCCACAGAGTAATTTCTTTCCGCTCTATTCAGGGTGCGACTGGCGTAGGCTATAGGCTGATCTTTGCCTACCTCGCCCTGGGATAGCACGGCTCCGAGTGCTCCGTTGCTCGCATCTATGCTCAGGTTGAAGGGTTTGGTAAAGTCTGGATAGACCAACAGCGGTGGCGAGACCAACATTCCCTTTATTGTCTCAAATACCTGCTGGCATTTGTCTGACCACGTATATTTCACGTCCATCCTTAACAAATTAGTTAAGGAGCGCACTATCCTGGAAAAATTTGATGCAAATTTCCGGTAGTAATTCGCCAAACCGAGAAATAATTGGACGTGACGTGCCGTCTTGGGAGTGGGGAAATCCCGGACACCAGCAGTTGTGTCAGAATTTGGCAAAGCCCATTTTTCGGAACATACATGTCCCAGGTAGACGACTTTCTTTTGCAGGAATCTACACTTTTCTGGTTGCAGTTTGAGGTTGTGGTATCTCAGTTGTTCGAATACTTTCCGGAGCTTGTCATTATGGTTGACTAAGTTCTTATCATAATATGACGAAGTCATCCAGATACACAAAGCATTCGATACCCAGCAATCCAGTTAGGACATGGTTCATGAGTCGCTGGAACGTAGCCGGTGCTCCCTTGAGACCGAATGCCATACGTCTGAACTCATAGTGCCCATAGCTTGTGCTAAAATCTGTCTTATTTTGATCCTTTGGATATACTAAGGCCTGGTGATAGCCACTTGCTATATCAAGCGTGGAGAAGTAGCGTTAGCGACCTAGTTGGTCAAGTATGTCCTCAATACGAGGAAGGGGGTACGCATCACCGAAGGTTTCCTGAAATCGACCACAACTCTCTATCGCGCTTCTCCATCGGGATCCGCTTTCTTTGGAACTACCAATAAAGGTGAGTTCCACGGACTTTTGCTGGGTTGAATTATGTCATTCTCCATCATTTCCCGAATCTGCTCATTAATCACCTGCTTTTTGCATTCGAGCAGCCGGTACCTCCTTTGGTTAATAGGCGCTTGGTCCTGCACCAAAAGTATTTCATGCGAGATCGCACTAGTACACGTCGGTGTACTAGTCAAATAGAAAATGTTGTTGAATTCCCGACATATTTCCATTATCGATTGGCACTCTTGAGGACTTAGGTTTTTTCCTAAGTGAAGCTCCTCATACAGTTGTGCCAACCTTGAATCTGGTGTTGACTCAACAGACGACTGACCATCCGAGAACAGATGTCTGATATATTGGAGATTTTGTTCCTCCGAAGGTCCGTCCTCGGATACAGGCTTACTCGATCTCTTTGGAGCGACGGGTTTTGGCAATTTTTTACAGCTCTTCCTCTGTGTGGGTAAGGTCTTCGGGTGATTTCCGACCGCAGTCTTCACAGGTCCCCTTAGTTCGGCTTCCCGTACGGCTGGCTTTTGTCGAGACTTTCCTGCATTATTATTAACAAAGTCTAGAGAAAAACTTTCGGGATTTATATTTGTTTGGGGGAATTCCAAGCAGCCACCCGGTCCATCGACTTTGCAATTTTTCGAGAGAAAGTCGTTTCCAAGGAGCCCGACCTCCGACACCTGCGGTAATGAGTCCATTATTTGGAAGCTACAGGGAATCTCCTGGTGTAACGTGAAACTCCCATAGCAGCACCCTCTAGACCTCATCATCATCATCATCATCGGCACTACAACCGGGATCCGGTCTTGGCCTTATTTAACAAATCTCTCCACCGGTCCCGATTTCGAGCCGATGTCATCCAGTTTAGCACTCCCAGGCACTGGGCGTCCTGGTCTACGCCATCCCTCCATCGCAGACAAGGTCTGCCGCGCTGTCTCCTTCCATACATCCTGCCACAAAGGACTTTCCGGGCAGGGTCCTCTTCGCTCATTCGAGCTAGGTGTCCCGCCCACCGGAGTCTACCGAGCTTGATTTTTCTTACAATATGAGCTTCAAGGTAGATTGCGTACAACTCATGGTTGTAGCGTCTCCGGAATCGTCCTCCCTCACATACGGGGCCAAAAATTCTCCTTAAGACCTTTCTCTCGAACGCGGCCAAGAGTTCAGAGTGCTTTTTATTAAGCACCCAGGTCTCGGATCCATACATGAGTACTGGTAAGACCATGGTCTTGTACAGTAGTAGCTTGGATGTTCTGGATAAATTTCGGGATTTAAAGAGCCTTGATAGACCATAGTAGGCTTTGTTGGATTTAATCAGCCGTTCGCGTATTTCTGCTTCCATATTGTTATCGGCTGATACTATTGACCCAAGGTAGTTAAAGGATTGCACTACTTCAAATTCGTGCTCTACTACCCTGATAGTTTGACCAACGTTAGGTCTTCTCTTCGCAGAAGTTGCCACCATGTACTTGGTTTTTCCCTCATTAATGCGCAGTCCCAGTTTTTGTGCCGCCTGCTCGATCTGGGTGAAGGATTCCTGTACCGCCGATTCGGTTCTACCGATGATGTCGATGTCATCTGCGTAGGCAAGTATCTGGCTGGACTTGGTGACAATAGTCCCTCTAGTTGTAACGCCAGAGTCACGGATTGCTTTCTCCAACGCCAGGTTGAAGAGGAGGCAGGCCAGACCGTCCCCTTGTCGGAGTCCATTATAGATGTTTATTGGTTTGGACAGCAATCCCGCTACTTTTACTTGACTAGTTACGTTGGTCATGGTCAACCTACAAAGTCGTATCAATTTATTTGGAATGCCGAATTCTCTCATGGCATTATATAGTTCTACCCTGGCTATGCTGTCGTAGGCGGCCTTGAAGTCTATAAATAGATGATATAGTGGAATCTTAAATTCCAGACATTTTTCCATCGCCTGCCTAAGGGTGAATATCTGATCAATTGCTGATTTGCCTGGGATGAAGCCACACTGATATTGACCAATGATGGCTTTAGCGTATGGGGATATCCGGTCTTGTAGGATAGTGGAGAGTATCTTATAGGCGGTACTCAGCAATGTTATGCCCCTATAGTTGCTGCACAGTGTAATATCTCCCTTCTTATGTATGGGGCAAATTATACCACGACGCCAATCTTCCGGCATCTCCTCTTGCTCCCATACGTGCACCACGATCTCATGAATTGCGTGATGTAACGCTGTCCCTCCTTGTTTGATCAGCTCAGCTGGTATGCCATCAGCTCCAGGGGCTTTATTTGATTTTAGCTGTCTAATGGCTTTTAGAGTTTCCTCAATGCTTGGTGGCGGCAGCATTTGGTCTTGGTCTTGCATTGGTGGAGCCTCCAATTCTTCTGTGAGCTGACCATTTAGCAATTCATTAAAGTGCACTTCCCATCGCTCCAGAATGCCTTCAGGATCGGTGATCAGATTACCCTCTTTATCCTTGCAGTAAGTGCAGCGTGGTGTGTACCGCGTCATACTGCGGATTATTTGGTAGAACTTCCGCGCCTGGTGCGGACCTCGCTCTCTACTTTTCTCTATTTCACAGACAAGATTTTTTTCCCAGGCATTTTTCTTTTGTCTGTGAAGTCTTTTTTCAGTTCTTCTGAGCTCTTTGTATTTCTCCTCGCGTACCCGCGTCCTATGAGACTGCTGCATTGCCCGGCATGCAGCATTCTTACGTTCAGTCGCTAGTTTGCACTCATCATCAAACCAGTCGTTCCGATCTCTACGACTACTGCCTAAGATGGAGTTGGCAGTACTAATGACAGTATTCTTAAGGCGTGTCCATTTCTCTTCTACGCCCGGCATTCTGGCCCCAGGACTTACTCTCCCTCCGTCGAGCTCTTCGAGGGCGAGTCTTAACGCATGACCAAAGGTGTTACTGGTGTTCTCATTGCGTAAGGCAGCCGTGTTGATTCGAACCTGATCCGTGGATGCAATACGTCTCCGTAAGGCAATCCGCGCTCGGAAAACTGTACCAACAAAATAGTGATCCGAGTCGACGTTGGCACCTCGGTACGTTCGTACCGTCATCAGGCTCGAAGAGTGGCGGCGATCTATCAACACGTGGTCAATTTGGTTGCGAGTGGCTCCATCAGGTGATACCCAGGTGGCTTTGTGGATATCTTTACGCGGAAACCTGGTACTCGCAACGACCAAGTTTTTCGATGCTGCCAGTTCGATGACTCGTAGTCCATTGTCATTAGTGTTCTCATGCAAACTATGGGAACCTGCGTAGTGCCTGAAAACCGGCTCCCGACCTATTTTCGCATTCAAATCCCCAAGAACGATTTTCACATCGTATCTTGGGCAGGCATTGAGGGCCCGTTCGACGTTCTCATAGTATTCTTCTTTTTCGTCGTCAGGGGACTGCTCTGTAGGTCCGTGAACGTTTATGAGGCTTATGTTTTTAAATTTTCCTCGCACGCGAAGAGTGCATAGCCTTTCATTTATTGCATTAAAGCCGATGATGGCAGGCTTCAGTTTTTGGCTGACTAGAAAGCCTACCCCGAGCACATGGTGTTTTGCGTGACAGCTGTAATAAATGTCATACTCTTTTCTTTGAAAAACACCACTCCCCGTCCATCTTATTTCTTGTAATGCTGTTATGTCAGCCTTATATTCGGACAGGGCATCGGCTAGTTGCTGTGCAGCTCGAGCTCTGTATAGTGAGCGTATGTTCCATGAAAAAATCCTTAAATCGTTTAGCCGTTTTCGTTTCCGTGGTCGTCGTCGTGTATCCGGTCCATATCCGAGGCTTGTTAAATTTGCCATAATAATTCATTTTTACGGGCCTGGTTATTAGCCTTGCGCCAACCTTTCTCAGGATGTCGCTGCATGCATTGGTTCACTACTTGGTGGGTGTCAAAGTAGCTATCTAGGGGTGTCACGTGGAGACTGCATGTCAACTTGGATTGAACAGGGACAAGGATCGTCCTGGCCTTCGCCGAGTTGAAGGCAATCAGAGACTTTGCCCTGTCTGTTCGCACCCACCCACCCCCCCCCCCCCCCTCCCCCTCTAGACCTCCCTTTCCCAAAAAGCGTCTGGATTGTCGTTGGTCTCCTGGCACCCACTGCATAATTCGGATGGAGTGCTTTCAGCTTTAAGAGGCTGATCTCAGCGCCGGTGTCCACTATTAGGCATGTCGTCCCCATGTTGCCTGCAGGATGGTGTGTTTCGTCGTCTTAGACACTCGTCGTACAAATGCCCCTTTTTGTTGCAATTAATGAGTGTGGCACGCGAGTGTCTTGGACCTGGGCGGGCAAATTATTGTTGTAATAACCTCTACTGCCCCGGTGAGGTGATTGGAACGAATGCGATGGTGCGTAAGACTTGAACGGGTTTTTCACAGGTTGGGGACATCTAACAGATTGGGGTTGTCATGTGGAGGTGGAAGAATAACTTCTATATCTACTCCCAGCTAACTGAGACGCATCGCGTCACAGGTAGATGTTCCCTGTTGAACGACTTCTGTGGATTTGGTAATGATTCCCCCCAAGCCTGGTTCGAAGCTCTTGTTATTGCCCGTGTTTGGTTCGATTCGTTTTCTCTACTACAAAATGGGTTCGTACTATGCATGATCGGTGCCGTGATCATCGTGGAGTTATGGTTTGGATCGAATACGGTCTCGTTGTGCGGAGGGATATGGTACGTTTCGATGCTCGTTAAATTTCCCAAACTAAAGAATTCCCGTTTCCGTAGCATCTTCTTTTGTGTTCCTCCCATTTGAAGGAGCCGCTTGATGATGTTTTCGAGAGGCTCTTCCCCGAATGCCAATATATGGTGTCGGAAATTGATCCTCTCTGACTTTTATCATTAATATAGACTTCGCCAAGCTTTCTAACTGGATGGCGAAAGCGGCACTACTTGCCTGTCCGTACGGGGGTGTCGCCGCCCACTTACAGAGCACCACTGGTTGTTTCAGAAGGGAAACAAAATCTGTGATGTCTTCCGCATGGAGTTGTCGCATTCTGGAGAGTTGTGAATATAACTCCTTATACGACTCTTGCGGCAGTAATGCGTTCCGGAGTCGTTGTTCGAACTTCGGGAGGAACCGGAATTGCCTAATTAATGACTCGGTTGGATTCGCCGCCTAACCTTGTGGAAAAGTAACGCAGGAAACTTTGTTCCTTCTCTTTGGACAAACAGCTTAATGTCCAGTTACAGCTGTCTATGAACATTTGTAGTTCGACAGCTGCGGTAGGACCCTTTTGTCCTTTGAACACCGGCACCGTTCTATGGACTGGGTTCAGAATTTCATCCGGTCCCAATATGGTGTTTGTGGAAACAAATGAAGAAGTTTTTATTAAGAGAGGCACGTGGTTAAAACTAAATCGACTGAAGACCAAACAAATCCAAATATAAAACAGAAGAGAGAAGTAATATCTGAAAAACCACCAAAGGAAAAGACAAAAATGGGAAAAGAAAAATGAGAGCAAAAGGAACAATAGGAAACCAGACACAGTACTGATTAGAATAATAATGAGATATGATGTCGTTAGCCAATAGGCCTTCTTCAATTATTAACCCTCTTTTCTCGTGTGAACTCTTGCGGTGGAAACGATTTTATTATTTCGGTTTTTGATTTATAAATTATTTATTCGTACCTCCGAAGCCAGACTCAGCTCCAGACGAAGGGTAAAGGAGACTTGCCCAGTATGATCAGATAATTTATTTATTATTATTATTTTATTTTATATTTTATTTAATTAATAATTTTAATTAAAAACCTAACCACAAGCAAAGTTATTTGGTGTAGGTATACTAGAACCCGAGGGATCTTCCCACCACTGGACATGTACCTCCGAGATATGGCGTATTCTCGGATTTAAGGACTGAAGTTGTTTCCGTACAGTCCTTGCTAGAGTTCGCTGGAGTTTTGAGCAGAGGGAACTGATGTCGCAGTCAGACACGACCCACGTCAGTGATTGTGGGGGTTTCCAACTACCAATTCTAAAGCTCGTGATCTAAGAGTCACTACGTGACGGCGACCAATCCATTAATACAAATATCTAATGCAACTCTTCTTATACTTCTAGGTAGTTATCGAACAGTTACCAGGGTATTCATCATCATCATCGGCACTAGAACCGGAAACCGGTCTTGGCCTTTTTTAGCAAGTCCTGAGGCTTGTTAAATTTTCCATAATGATTTTGCTTTTTCCGGGCAAAGTCATTAGTCTTGCGCCAGAGGCTCCCCGACGGGGAATCGAACCCCGGTCTGCCGCGTGACAGGCGGGTATACTAACCATCCTAGTTTTCGATATACTTCAAAGCCACCTTTGCACACTTTTAAATTAAATCTTTCACTTGCACTTTTTTCAACTATCATCAGATACAAAAATAGCCACAGAAAAATTCACCATTACCGCCCGATTTTGAGCACAATATATATGCAATGATGAATTTTGTTGTATTCTAATTTTCAACGTTTTTTTTTCTGGAATATAGATAGACATGAGAAATAAAGAAACACTAATCAAAAATAGCGAAAAAAAGTCGTCAGATCATCTGTTTACGAAAACAAATTATTGTTACTTCTTTGTTTGTTTATATTAAAAAATGCATAAAAGTAAGTAAGGAGTAAAAAGCAGATTCGAAAATATACACAAGTATCGAGACTGGAAGCAATATATTCTTTAGGCGTAATAGGAACTTACCCCGTTGTAGATGTTGTACTCGAATTGTTTGACGTTTTTAGCCTTTGGATAACGGCCTGACATTCCACTTATGACAATTTCGTCACCACTAGTCGATGGGTGTGAACGGTAGTAACGTTGCCTTGATAAATCGGGTCGATTATTGGAATCAACATTTTCGGAATTTTCGGGTATGGGTGCCATTTGAAACGATCTATAAACGATTTGCTTAAGCCAATGTTCAAAAGAACTCACTGAATGGTTGCTGCACCTTTCTTTTATATAGAAAGTGCTTCTTATTAATTCCAAACCAAGCTGAAGTATGTATATATAGTTTATTCAAAAAAAAAAAAAAACTAACAAAATTACACAAATTGTATGCCCATTTTAATTAACTTTCGCTTTTTGAACATTGATTAGGTATCCGGTGGCTTATATTTCTATGTTTAGTTTGTCTTTACCGGAAAACAATTTTGGAAGCGTAATCAGGGAAATTATAATAAATAATTTTATTCCGTAATTCAATTCGACCTTTGTGTTTAGTTCTTACTTAACTGTACTTTAATGTTGAACTTAAGTTAATAATCAAATTCATTGTTTCAAATCTATGCGTATAAAATGTGAAACCTCACTCTCGCCTCTCTCGTTCTATTTACTCTATAAAATAATTTTCTCGGCGTGACAAAAAACTCTTTGCTTCTAACTAACTAACTAACTTCGTAACTTCGTTGCAACTTTTATTAAATCACTGGAATTAAACGTTTAGTTTGGAAATTTTAAAGTTTGAGGCAAGTTTATTGAAATCCGTCATGCGTTGCGTTCGTATACACGAAAGATAGTGTTTTCATTGTGATGTCTCTTCAATGCAGTATTCTTGAATACACAATATTTTTTAGAGTTTCATCTGTACGCGAATAAATCCGTGTCCCGTGAACAGGCCACATAGGCAAGTATGAATTTTCCAAATGTAGCCCACACATATGAAGTTATTGTCTCCTTGTGCTTCCCCGATGGCCTTTGAAAGTGTGAGACGTACCGGAAACTGAGATGCTGTAATTCGAAATGCATATCTATCGGAAATATTAGAATACGTGGCAACAATACAACTTTCAATTGTCGATGATCATGGTCATCATCCTTTTTACTGAAAGAAGAATAATAGGTACCCCAATTTTTAATGTTAAAACGTAGCGCGATAAGCCTGGCAAAACAATTGATAATTGAGCAACTCCTTTGACCCAATGCCTTAACCATGAATGCATTTTCGTGTATTTTTTTAAACACAAACGCGCGCACAAAGGGAAGAAAAAGTGCGAGCGGAAGCAAATAAGGAAAGGAGGTGTCAATGTACAATGGTTGGCCATTACAACAGTGAGGAAACACATGATCAGGTAGAGCAGCGGTCGGGGAACTTTTTTAACCATTACCCCAAAATATTTTTGCGTAAGTCGATATTACCCCCCCCCCCCCACCCCCCCCTCTCCAACTTCTGAAAAGAAAACAATTAATGTAAATTTTAAATAAACATTATTTAATGAATTAATTTACATCTACACATTTACAAAAAAAGTTACATGAAAATAGTAAGTATGTAATAGACAAACAAAATAAAATTCTTAAATTGGAACAAACAAAAATTAATTGAAAACTTTCACCCTTCAGGTTTTGGAAAAATGATGTTGCTTCATGTTTGATATAATTACTTCAAAATTGGGACTTTTTGATGTAAGAGCAATTTGAATAGTCTTCGGCTTTTAATCGATTTCTGTTTTTCAATTTTATGTTCATTAGAGTGGAAAAGCCTTGTTCACAAAGGTAGGTTGTTGCAAATGGCACCAATTTTTTTACCGCCTCCTCATGTGCAATTTTGAAAGCCTATGCAGCCTTTGACAACCAAAAAGACGACAGATTTGCTTTGGTCTCAAATTGAATACGTGCTTCAGTATTGGATCGAAGTTCAAGAATTGCCTCTGCCAAACCTGGAGGTTCTTCTGGTGTTAGTAATTTCACATTTAAAAGGATCTACAACCCAATTCACAGTATGTACATCAAGATCTGGAAAGTAATCAGAGAACCGCTCTCTGAGTTTGGTAAGATGTTTTATAACTGTACCCTTGGTGTCATCAAAAGTAATATTTTCGCAGTCTTCCAAAAACAAAGCTAACTTTGAAAAAGAAGCTATCTTGTTCTGTTCTGCTTTATATCTCCAATATTGAAGCTTTAATCCAAACGCTTCACCGTCCTGACATAATTCACGAAATAGCCGTGTGTTTGATAATATTAACAATCTTGATGACATCATGCATGGCGGCTTCCAGTGTAGGTTCCAAATGTTTCACAAGATGTGCCTGGCGATGGATCATACAGTGAATAACTTCAATATTTGGATTATTTTTTTTCCACCAAAGCCGAAAAACCATTAATACGACCCAACATAGCTGGAGCTCCATCAACAGACACAGCAATACAGTTTTCCCATTTTTAAATTGAATGCTTTCAGTATTAAAGTATTCATTTACCTTATTATACACATCAATTCCACGAGATCTCAACTCGAGAGGAGAACAAAACAACAGTTCCTCTTCAATTGCATGTGTACCTTCGTAGCGAACATATACCATTAGCTGTGAATTGCTACTAAGATCTGTAGTCTCATCAAGCCGAATAGCAAAATATATAGCCTGTTTTAGTGAGGAAATAACCTGTTCCTTTACATTTTCTGCCAAGATAGAAATCCTTTCTTTTACAATTCTTGCGGACAAGGGCACTAAATTCACTTTATTCGCCTCTTTCTGACCACACATGATCGCTGTCATTTTCACAGCTGCTGGTTTAATCAAATCTTCACCAATAGTATATGGTTTCTTGTTTCGGGCAACCAACCAGGCTACTGCAAAGCTAGCCTTTGATGCTGAACGCTGATCAAAAGTACCTAACAAGTTGCTGTCCAATCTTTGTCTTTTAACAGACATTTCTAAATTTACAAAGTATTCTCGCGGTTTGGAAGACAGATGTGGATACAAATTATCCAAATGTTTCTTCAATTGACTTTTTTTGAAAGATTCTGAAGTCAGTATTTTCAAACATACAACTCACCGTGGTTTCATCGTACCTTTGTCTTCTATTTGTGTAAAACCATAATTAAGGACTTCTTCCTTCTTACATTAAATTAAATTTTCAAATCGCGCTTACCTTGATAGTGGAAATTGATGATGAAATGATGTGTCTCGTAAGTAAATTGCACGCAATCAAACGACGCGTCGGAAACCCGTGCATAACTGACCGTTGAGTGCTAAGTTTACACATTACAACATACGCAGCGCCTCTAGTGGTCTATGCAAGAAACAACGTACCGCAAGCACGCACCTACACACACAACGCGCGTCTCTTGCTTATTACGCACACACCAAACGAAAAACTCGACTTCAACCAGAATTAGCGGCTCGGCCCGTATATCGCGCTGAATTGCTCATGTTTGTTAACATACTACAATGTTTATGAAATAGCAATAGAAAAATTAGAAAAATGTCCCTATTACCCAAACAATTTTCCATTTTTACCCCATTTGGGGTAATTTACCCCGGTTCCCCGACCGATGAGGTAGAGCATTCCACATTCGTGTGGTTCGGCTAAAGAATGACCCTCTTTGTTTACCGGTGTTCTGTTCTTGTAGGGGTTTGGTTTCAGGAAGCGTGTCTCCTAGTCCTTATAAGGAGAAGGTGATCTCTTAAAATAGACCGCTCCTGAAAACTCGCCCTACAGAGGGGTCGTCACCGTGCTTCCTCTGATTCCAGAAGGAAGAGCAATGTCCTTGATTTCACTGGTCTTCCGTGGGGGCAGGTGATATTCCGAATCAGTTGTTAAATATTGGCTTAATATAGGCTCGTTGTTCTTTCGGCATATAATATGTTTTATTTCCAATTAAAATAGTTCTGGTTTTATTTCCACTTAAAATAGTTCTCCTGGGCTCTTCCTTCAGGGACACTGTTCGATAATATACTGCGGCCCGGAGATCACTCCACTATTCCTTTATAAAGGAAAAGAAATCGAGATGTGTATCTCAAAAATGTACAATTTCGTACAGAAATCCCGATTTAAGTATCCTGAGTGGGATGCTCGTGTTTACTTTAGATAAGAATTCAATTTCTTGAATTCTTACGAAATTATTGCGCAGATGTGGATGTGTAGAAAGGGATTCGGGTTTGTTTGTTCTGTTTGATGGAATTTTCCCAAATTGAGATAACGTATCTCTGGGTTTTGAATTTTCATGATGCCGTAGAGAAAATGTAGAACAATAAACGAATATTAGATTCGTTTATTGTGAATTTGATTTTAATTTGGGTTTTGGATTAAATTATGCCGTGGCGGCAAATGTTAAGCGATAAACGAATGTTTGATTCGTTTATTGCGAATTTTGGGTCATGTGTGGGTTTTTGTGGGTTTCGATAGGATTTTAGGTTTTAGCCTATTATTGCTGGGATTTGGTTTAGGAATGGGGAAAAAGGTGTTAGGGCTTTTTGGAGCACTACATCCTCCCCTCCTTGAAAAAAAGAAAATTGATCTTTATGAGATTAATTTTCTGGAAAATGGTGTGATTGGGAATAAAGGATGATAGTATTGTGATTCCGTTACATAGGCCTAATCTTTTTTAACATAGTAGCTTTAGGTATACAATATTATTATAAATGTGTAATTTTTGTAGTTTCTTTCCTTCTTAATATTAATGTAATCGTATTTATGGTCGTGTATCGAAGTTTCCACGATGGTTATTTATATAATTAGAATATTTTCTTTTGAAATTTTGTACAAATATAATTTGGTTTTTAAGGTTTGAATTGTCTTAGTATAAATGTGTTTAATAGTAGTTGCTGGTTATCCAAAAATAAAGTTTTCTTATATAGTTTGGTTTTGGTTGTATGTACAATAGACCTTTGGTTTAAAATTTCATATAATTTGTTGGTTTTTTTTTCCATGTTGGTTAAACATTGTATTAGATGGAAACGTTTGATTCTAAAAATTTTCGTTTTGATTTAAAGTAAATATTTTCTTAATTTCTGAGTATAAAGTTAATTGAAGAATGTTTTATAATTACAAAAGTATTTGAATTTATTATATTAACATTATTTCGTATTGTAACTTTGGGTTTTTTTTTTTTTTTTTTTTTTTTTTTTTTATAAAGTACTATTATTATTTGTAAAAAGATACATAGATAAGTAAGGTTTTTACGGTTTATTCCTACAATTTGTGTATTACAATAAATTTTCATTATTTACATATATTATTTCTGTTTTTTTTTTTTTTGAGGACTTTTCACTGTCCTTATTTATTATATAATTTTTTCTGTAATTGAACGTACCATTAAATTCTACAACTTTTTTTTCTTTTTTTGTTTTAAGTTATACAAAAATGTTCTTACTTTCTTCATATATATATATATATATATATTGTGTTTTTTTCTTTGTTTGTTTTAAGTTATACAAAAATGTTCTTACTTTCTTCATATATATATATAATGTGTTTTGTTTTATAACTTAATATTATTTATAATTACAATTTTGTTGTTGTGTTTATTTATTTAAGTCAGTGGTAGTTGATTAAAACATTGTCTGATATTTATAAATTCATTTTATTAAGTGAGTTAATATTTGTCTTCATATATATATTATTTTTTTGTTTGTTTATCTTGGTTATTTAAAATGTTGTATAATATTTACAAAATTATTTAATTCGTGTACAAGTATTTGAAAAGAAAAATTTTGTGGCAAATTTTAAATACACTATCGTAGTATTTTGGTAGAGTGTTACTTTATGATTCTTTTCTTGTAAGTTTTATCTATACATATGTACATTCCTTTTTCTTCAACATTTTTTTTTCTTTGGAGTTTCTTATTCATGATTGCCTAATCCACAAATGGTTTTATATTGTTGTTGTGGACTATTCGGGTTCCTTTTCCTATTTTGAGGATTGAATTTTCTTCGGATAGGATCTTTACAATTTCGTAGGGGCCTTTCCACAGGGAGGTTAGTTTGTTAGGTCTTGAGTGGTTCTTTAATAGACCCTTGCCGCCAACACTAAATTTCTTTCGGCCTACTTTTTGGTCGTAGTATGCCTTCGATTTTTGTTTTTTCTCTATCAGTATTCCCTTTGCTGTACGATAACCATGTTGTAGTCGCATTTTTAATTCATTTGCGTAATGGTCGTAGTTATAAGAGCTTTCGGGGTTTTGTCTGAGAGAACTGGGTACTTCGGCTGGGAAACCATATAGAAATTCATGCGGCGTGTAGCCTGTATTACTGTGAGGTGTAGTATTATACACAAACATTGCGTAAGGTATCCATGTGTCCCAGGTGAGAGGATCCTGGTTTACATAGTGGCGGAGGTATTCCACCAGAGTTCTATGGCTCCGTTCTAGTGCTCCATTCGTTTGTGGATGGTAGGGTGCTGTGTTTAGTTTTCTCATTTTAAGTAAGGAACAAATGTCCTTAAAAAGTGCGCTGAGAAAATTTGCACCTCGGTCAGTCAATAGAGAAGACGGCATGCCGTGCTGGCAGACGATATTTTCAACGAAAATCCTTGCCACTTCCTTAGTTTCGGCGCAGGCTAAATCGTATGCTCCTGAAAATTTAGTCAAATCGTCTTGAAACGTTAGTGGGTATTTATTTCCATTATAGCTGACTGGTAATGGTCCTGTGGTATTTTATCGATATGGTGTGTCGACAAGGACAGGAATTCACCGATATTCCACCGATGGTACTTTCGAACGAATAAAAACCAAATCTCCATTCAAAGTTCATATTAGTTTTATTACACTACACTGAATTTTTTGTCAATTTTTTATTCAAATTTGTGCACATATGTCTAAATTTTGTTACATTACTTTAAAACTGGTCACAAGAAAATATCGTACCAATAAAAGAAGAGAGTTGAAACAACTTATTTTTTTCGTTTCTTACTATTTCTTCACTGTTTCTATCCATCACCTTAATTCAATAAAATGCTATTTGGGAAATTCAACATACGAACTTTTCTTAGGAATACCGAAATTTGCAACTAAAATTAACTTTCCACCCGCGAATTTATCGACGCACATCTTTACTCTCAGCTGACCAGATTAAGACTTTTTGGTGACGTCCCTCTGCTCTGACTGGTTATTGGATGTCTCTTTACAGACATCCGACGAAAACCAAAAAAAAAAACTAAAGGATTCGCCGCCAATGGCGAAGGTCCAAACAAAAGGAAAAGAGAAAAACTCATGTAGCAGATCGAATCCGCTGCTACATGTTTGGGCAAGATAAACTGCCGCCATACGCAAGGGATAGATTCTTTGATTGACGTGAGTCAATAAAACCCTTGCCGAAGGCAGAAATCTATCTTGGAAAAATGAATCGAACATTGGACATGGCCGTTGTTAGATCATCTAGAATAAACAAATTTCGGTTATGATTCGATGCATGTTATCTTAGGGATATGTTAATCTCGTTGAAGGCACTGTCAGGCGAAAGTATCCGCTTGAATGTTTACTTTGTGTAAACTAAAATTGGTGGCCATGACCGATGCTGGTGATCGTTCCAAGAAACGGCAACGGATCATAAAATCGGTCATGCTAAGATCCAAGCAAATATGCGCGCCTGAAAGGCCAATGTTTGAGTTGATCTTCTTTACTTTAGTAAAGATAGATCGTAGACATGCCGTTGGAAATCTGGCTTGCAGATGTGCAAGCAACCCGAAATAATGCTAGGTCAATGAATGGGTACGAAAATAACACACGGAAAGATCAGCGTGTGTTGGTGGATATGTGCCATCCATTGTTCGGTCGCGGAAGCTCGGTTGATGAATTGATGTCATGGCAAGATGATAATCTTGCCATGAATTATGCTTTCAGGAATGACCGTGGGGAAGAGGTTTGGAAAAGCCCTCAAAAAAGGTAAGCTGCCTAATATATATTTATGTCGGTTATCCTTGGGGATAACCGAATTAATTCCAGCGAATTGGTTGGCGGTTAATGCCGTAGCAAGGTTGCGTAATCTTGCTGAAGATTCGACTTCAAGGTAAGTCGCATCGCTGGGAATGGTGGGGATCAAGCGATGCATGGCTCTTCGGGCCCTGAAAAGCCCCACAGTCCTACTATATCTAAAGCAACTCTTTCGAAAGGTTTTGAGCTAGTTGTGGTTATCTTCATAGGAATTCTAGGATTTCTTCCACTTTTGTTTATCTGGCAGGAGGCACATTTTCGAATATACGCCGCAACGTCAGCGGTCATTGTGCGCCAGTAATATTTTTGTTTCAATCTATTGATTGTTCGGGTAGCTCCTTGATGTCCTCCGAAAGGTGAGTTATGGTATTCCGCGAGTAACTTTTGTATTTCGTTAGGATCTGTTAGAAGCTTCTTTTTATTGGAGAAAACGTACATTGTCACGTTGAGGTGAGCAAAAGTTTCTTTTAGCAGGTTATTAAGTTCTACTTTTCATTCGTTTTCTATCATGGGGACTAAAATTCCAATGGAATTGAAATTCCGGTCTTCGCAAATCTCCTTCAGATCAATAAGGGAACTCTTAGCGGTTTCCTGGTCGCTTAGGTTTCTGAAGGGCAATGGCAATGTGATGGCGCATAACCCATCTTGCTCATGAAACGTAATTTTACCTACTTCTGGCTTGGTGAAGTTTGGGACTCTTCCTGCCAGGGTTTCTTCCTCAGCAGAGTCTATCAATGGGAGGATTATGATACGTAGTCCAAGTTTTTTCTTGGTATAGATGGACCCTGTTTGTTCTTGCCATACAAGATTGGTAGTATCTTTGTATGATTGTGCAGCCACATCTTCTTCGAGTTTGGCTTTACTTCGTGTGGTGACGAGGATATTATTTTTGATGGGATCGACTGGGGTAGTCGTTGTTATACGGCTGAGAGCATCAGCATTTGCATTTTGCTTTCCTTTTCTATGGACGATTGTGTACTCATATTCTTCGAGTAGAATTCTCCATCGCATAAGTCTGGATGTAGGATCTTTTCGTCCTATAAGCCACTGTAGAGAGTTGTGATCAGTGACTTTAGTAAATTTCCGTCCGTAAACGTATGGTCGGAACTGAGCTAATGCAAAAACGATTGCCAGTAATTCCTTTTCAGACGTCGTATACCTTGTTTCGGCGCCGTTTTAGGTTCGGGTAGCGAAAGCAATAGGTTTATCTTGGCCTATTGTACCTTGAGATAGCACTGCTCCTAACGCAACATTGCTAGCGTCAGTAGTTATTATAAATTCCATGTTGAAGTCTGAATAAGCCAGTATTGGTGGGGTAATAACCTTTCTTTTTAAGGTTGTGAATGCCTCATCGCAAAAGGCATCCCAATGAAATGGAACATTCTTCCTGAGCAATCTGCTTAGAGGTTTTGCCAGTTCGGCGAAATTTGGAATAAATTTTCTGTAATAGCCTACAAAACCGAGAAAAGATTTTACGTCTTTTTGTTTCTTAGGCGTTGGAAAAGTTTTTACCGCTTTAGTTTTTTCTGGATCTGGTTTTATACCTTCCTTTGAAATAACATGCCCCAAGTAGGTGAGCTCCTTCCTTATGAAGTGACACTTTTCTGGTTGTATTTTCAGATTGTGCCTTTGTAATCGCTCAAAAATTCTGGTGAGTCGGGAATTGTGATCGTTCAGATCGTATCCGTAAATTACGATATCATCTACATAGACGAAACATTCTATTCCTTGGAGACCCATGAGTACATTGTTCATAAGCCTCTGGAATGTGGCAGGTGCGTTTTTAAGTCCGAAAGGCATTCGATTATATTCGTAATGTCCGAAGGGGGTGCTGAACGCTGTTTTTGCCTTGTCTCTATTGTCCATGCGTATTTGGTGAAAACCATTTGCTAGATCTAAAGTGCTAAAATGTTTAGCTTTTCCCAGCTGGTCCAAAATATCTGTAATATTGGGCAATGGATATGCATTTCCGACTGTTATTTTATTGAGAGCTCTGAAATCGACAACTACTCTCCACCGTTTTGTCCCATCAGGTCCTGCCTTCTTGGGTACTAGTAAGAGAGGGGTATTCCAAGGACTGAAACTTTGTTGTACTACTTTGTCCTGAAGCATTTCATTCACCTGTTTGTGAATTTCTTGCTTGGAGCTATCTGGTGGGCGATACGGTCTTATATAGAGAGGTGGGTTACCTTCTTCCGTGATGGTCTGATGCTCTTTGGCGTCAGTATATGTTCGGTAGTCGCCCTCAAGAAGAAATAGGTTATTATAAGTGCGACAGATATTCAGGATAGATTTCCTTTCCTCCTGGTTACAATGACGCAACTCTAGGAATGATTCTAGCCGTTCAAGCCTATTTTTTAGAAGATTATTTGTTTCATTCGCCTGTAACACATTGTAGTCATCCAGATCTTCCCATCCGCCTTCTATGTTGTTGGTGCTTACTTCTTGATCGGTGTCTAATGTGTTCATTAGTAGTACCTTCATTTTGTTGTCCTGTGGTGTTGTCAAAATATTTCCCAGATATATTCCTGGCATGATCTCGGATTTTTTAATAATCAGTTCTTGACTGGATTTTTCTTTAAATGGAATCTCCATTATTTGTTGAGATCGTGCTTGTAACTTTATGTAGTCGACCGTTGTGCTTTGTTTTAGATTTTCTGAGGATATTGGCGTTTCAGGTTCATATTTTCCTGAACTTAGTTTTTCAGCAGTTTCCATAACTTTTTCGTTACCACAAACTTTGTTTAAATGGGAAGAGCAAGATTCAAGGGTGGTTGGTTTCGTTGTGTTTGTCACAGCATCAGATCCGGCCCGTAGACAAACGGATTCGGATGTTGACTCACGAACGGTGTTATCCAATTTTTCAAGAATGCCTGTACTATCCGTGGAAGACACCTCGTAAGGTGTGGCATTCTGAATATTTTCCCTGACCTCATTTTTATTTCCTAAAAACTGCTCGAGTTCTACCATAGTTCTCTTCTTTACAGCGAATTTAAGGAATCCCTTTTTAAAGTTTATGTGGCACTGGTGCTTCGTGACGAAATCGCTTCCCAGTATGCCATCGTGTTGAAAACCTACGTTGCTTCCCACTACAAAAAGCTTATGCTTAAAGGGTATGGAGTGCCTGTCTGTTCTAAATTCGAATTCCCCCAATACCTTTCCACATGTGCTGACCGTTTTTCCAGCAATGGTGGATATAGTCACTGGGTCTGAATTATCTACAGATTGTTCAATATAAGGCTTATCTGATTTGATAAGGCTGATATCGGCGCCTCTATCGATAAGGAAAGTCGAGTATAGTTTATCCGATGGGTTAAATTTTACACGTATTTCTGGCTCCTTAAATTCAGGGCAGAAAAATACGCGCATTTGCAAACCTACATCGGGATGGGGTGTATATCGGCGATTGTCTGCACTCGAGAAGGATTGCCGTTGCTCGCTGCCCGAGTGAGTTCGTTTGCCTGTTGTTGATTGGATACCCTGTTAATATTTTGATTTTGTCGGGTATTTCGCTTTTCAATGCGGGGCGAGTTTGAGATTGATTTGGCTGAGTTCTGAAAGGATTTCGACTCGTTGAAGGTTGGTCCTGGTTTCGCATATGAGCTAACCTGGCTCTGCACTCTGCCTGAGTGTGATTATACTTCCGACAGTATGTACATTGGAGACGTTCAACCTCAGTCTTAATGCGTTGGGGGACAAAATTAGGAAAATTTGTATTGCGATAGCAAGTCGCAGAAGTATGTCCCCTTTTGTTGCATGTTTGGCAAACAATTGGTTGGTTTCTCCTAAAATTGTTGGTGTAGGCTGCCATTGTGTGGTCGCTGTTTAATCTTTGAGATTGTTCCAAAGCGTAACTGATGGGTGTGTGGCGGTTTCCCCCGACGCCACTGCCCGCCTCACATTTTCAACGGGAGCACCCTATAAGAAGGGCATTAACCCAGGCGACGGTGCATAGTCCGAATTTATCGGGCGTGCGGTTGATGCGCTATGGACCGTGGTTTTCGTGCCGCACCATGAGGGCGGAAACAACAAAAACCTGGTCGTCGCAGAGCATCAAGTTCTAGTGGGAAAAAGAGTAAAATTTCCTGTAAGGGTGAATAGTTTGTTTGTGCGTAGCACAACATGAATATCCGATAGAATGTGCTCAACATGCAGCACACACCGGGGAAGTTCAACCGGCGCCGACGGTCAACGGAAAATATTCCAATATTGGTACCCGCCAACATGCACCCTTTCTCGAGTGGAGAAAACGGTCGCATCCTCAACCAACGGATCAATCGAGATATGCGGACAAGAATATCTTCGATCCAGCACCGTCACACACAGGCAAGCTGCCCCCTTTTCATCAGCGAACACGGCGGGCAATTCGGTAGCAAAAACCAACCTACAGGCAAGTAATAACATGCTTGCCTACAAGAGAAGCAAACACAGGGAATAGCCACCTGCACCATTTGCAGGACGATCGATATGCGATCGGCGGCGATCCTGGTTGTGGTCGCGATCGTATAAATATTCGTCGTTCCTATGGAAGATATACCAGCGAAGTTTGCACGATCAACAATAATGCTTCACACAGTAGTGATCGTGTAAACAATTCAACCCATGTGCGAACCTGCAAATCATGTGGATTGCGATGATCCCATGTCTGCATGCTGGGGGATACACACGTAAGTGGCAGTCGCGATTATCGTGTATATGTTTTCACCCTTTCCTTTTTTTTCTTGTTCGCCTGGCAAAAAGCTAAAAGCGCACCATATATGGTAGTCGAGGCAATGGTCGGGATTTATTTTGGGTTCTGGCGCTGTGTGTGCAAAATGAAGGAAAGAAAAAAGGAAAAGAGAGGATTGCATATGAGGTAACCCTTGTGAATCAGTATGAATTAAGAAATTAGTCGTTGAGAAGAGTTGAAAGGTGGCAGTTAACCGTCGTGGTGCGCCATATGCTTAAGATAAATATTTACGGTGTTGTGTAACAAGTTTTCTTGTGCGGTACACGAAATTGAAACTTAATAATACAAGCATTTTTGTTACTCGTCTCAAATGTAAAATATTAAATAAGAACTAATATATGGTTAAGATAAATATTTACGGTGTTGTGTAACGAGTTTTCTTGTGCGGTACACGAAATTGAAACTTAATAATACAAGCATTTTTGTTACTCGTCTCAAGTGTAAAATATTAAATAAGAACTAATATATGGTTAAGATAAATATTTACGGTGTTGTGTAACAAGTTTTCTTGTGCGGTACACGAAATTGAATTGTAAAATGTTTAAATAAGACTTAATAATAAAAATAAATATCTACGGAGTATTGCGAACCTATTCGTTCTAAACCAAGTGTGACTTTTATTTGGCTAATAAGTTGTGTAAGAAGGAGTTTCATATCAAGTGGAGTCAGATATAGGACGGAACTAGTGGGGTTACGTGGTTAACCTGTGCTCCTGTGGCACCCTGATTGCCACGCCGCGTAACATTAAACACAAAAGACCCATAGGTGCTTTAAGGTTCGAAGCATTATGCGCTTTTATTAAGATTCTGAGGCTGGAATTTCTTATCCCATCCTCAAACGTATTCAACGCGAGTCTCTGATTTTCAGCCAGAAGATAAGTTCTGACTGCAGGATCAGGTGAACTAACGTATGTGGCGCTGTCCAATTCATGCAGGTAGTGTGTGAGTCTATTAGCAAATTCTTTCACACCCTCCTTGCTATCCTGTTTTGTTGCCACTAAGTTATTTTGAGTAGCAGACCTAGAGATTAGAGCTTTAAATTCTCCCTCTAATTCTGAAACAAGATCTTCCAAGTTGGAATAGTTTTATGTCTGATGCAGTCACGCGCCGGTCCCTGTAATCTGGTCTTTACCACCCTTAGAATAAAGGATTTCTGATTGTCATCTTGTGCCTGTGAGAACAAAATGTCTCCACAAGAGACGAAACCCTCAAGTTCGTTTGGGTCGCCGTTAAATACCGGTACGAATCCCAGTACGTCGATTAATCGTATTGGTAAGTTTATTATTGAACTCTGTTCGCGTGTTTCCGTACGTACGGTTTTCGACGTTTCGTCCTCGCGATTTTGTATGAGCTCGGGCTCAGGTCTCTGCGAACGCGTACCCGGTTTATTTTCTTCGCTATCGACGTATTTATGGAACAGACCTATGGGTGTCTATGTAGGATTATGAGGTGTCTCTTAGCCTTGTCTCGGTAGGGTGTCCGTCCGACACTGGTTCACCGAGACGTCCCAACTGCTTGTTCGATCGTGGTGTTTCGGCGCTCTATATAAACAACGGCTGGTTCCTTAAGTCTATTTTCTTTATTGTACAAAGCATTTAATGTATTACATTTAATGTATTGAACTTAAGCACATAAAGTATTTAATGTACTAAATTTAAGTGTATAAAGTATTTAAGGTATAATATTTAATGTATTAAATCTAAGCACAATAAGTATTTAAGGTATTAAATCTAAGCGCATAAAGTATTTAATGTATTGAATTTTATGTATTGTATTCACGCACACAAAGTATTTAATGTATAATATTTAATGTATTAATTCTAAGCACAATAAGTATTTAATGTATTAAATCTAAGCACATAAAGTATTTAAAGTATAACATTTAATGTATTGAATTTAATGTATAGTATTTAAGCACATAAGTATTTAGTGTATTGAATTTTATGTATTGTATTCACGCACATAAAGTATTTAATGTATAATATTTAATGTATTGAATTTAATGTATAGTATTTAAGCACATACAGATTTACAGTATAACATTTAATGTATTGAATTTAATGTATAGTATTTAAGCACATCAGTATTTAATGTATTGAATTTTATGTATTGTATTCACGCACATAAAGTATTTAATGTATAATATTTAATGTATTGAATTTGATGTATAGTTTACACCACCGTATATAATCGTTTTTAAAAAGAAGAGTGCACTGCGTTAAATGTATCGAATCCTATGTTCAACAAGTGCACGTGCAACTGTATTTAAACCGCCGTATACAATCGTTTTTTAACCAAGAGTGCACTGCGTTAAATGTATCGAATTTTATGTTCAATAAGTGCACGTGTAACTGTATTTACCACCGGCAGCGGAACAAGGTGTCTCTCGTGATCTGCTTGTCGCAACTCTTCGATCGATACTGTCTATGTTATATCCACCACGCTACTCATTGCTCTCGAAACGACAGGATACCAAAAATCTATCTATCGCCTCGATGACCATATTTGGTCATTTTTCTTTTTACGTTTTCCTTACCATCGAAGGGTTGAACACACATCATGATCCCTTGTTGGTGTTCATGTTGTGTCGCCCAGCATGCGAACCATAGACATGGTGTATACATGAAAAATAACACATTCGCAGCTGGGGACGAGTTGTTCTGAACCGCTCATAGCATTTGCACGATCAGCGCCTACATTGTAGCATGATTGCCGATCGTGCGCATGTTGGATGTTGGCATTGACAAAGACGCACCGGCGTACGTGTATTTACACCGGTGAGTTCTATATTGCCAGTTTGCCGTCAGATGCGAGTTTCCCCTGTGTGTGGCTCGAGTTAGCGACCGATGTGGCCATTGCGTGAAAGAATCAAGAGAAATATAAACATCTCTTGTTGCATTGTCGCCGCTTCTTATGAGCATTTCGTTGGTAGGAAATAATGCAATGTTGGTTGCTAGATGTGCGACCAATTTGCACTTCCTATGGCTATGCTTGGGTTTTGGTGATGTTTAAACAGCGCAGTTAAATATTGCAGCTGGTGGTTGGTCGTATGGGCAGGTAAGTCATACTTTTCAGGTTTTAAAATGCCCATGTTATACTCTTAGATATTTTAAGCGTTTCTATTTTGGGGAATGCCTGTTATTGCTGATACACTTTTCGTATCGGCAGGCATTGCGGTTATTCGAAATGGTAATGCAGGTAAGTAAACGATTTATTGGCGCCGAAGGCTTATAGAAAAAATGGGTTTACCTGGTGGTAGGTAGGCAGGTGAGTAGTGGCGTTGGCAAGAGCCGCCACAGACCTTCCCAAATAAGGGTAAGAAAGGGCAAAGAACTCAAAGAGGAGATCTTCATTATTGTTGGATAAGATTGCCAAGAGAAAAGATAAGAACGAAAACAAGAAAAAATACGTTCAAAGCTATGGGGAAAGTGTATTTTATTCCTAAGGTGAGAGAAACAACCCTTTCGCCCTATGGAAAAAGTTGTTACGTGCGTCCGCCACCCCATCAATTAACCATTTTGTAATTTTAATGTAATTTGTTTTAAGGTGGTGTGATGGTAAGGTGGTGGAGGAGTTGCACGATCCAGAAGTGAGTTTTTGAACACGCCCCGATTCGGGTGTGGATCGTGCAGTTCTTCGAGTTCGAATTCGGTTTTCGTCGGCTTTTCTGCCCTTTCATCCACAAACATTTTACAGGAATCCCTCGATTATTCTGCCAAGTCCGATCTTTTTTCTGACAACGGAACGTCAACAAAAAACCCGTACATCAAAAACATTGACCCTTTTGTCTCTCTCGCTCCCCATTCACGTCCACTTCGAAAACCGAATTCGAACTCGAAGAACTGCACGATCCACACCCGAATCGTCGCGTGTTCAAAAACTCATTTCTGGATCGTGCAACTCCTCCACCACCTTACCATCACACCACCTTAAAACAAATTACATTAAAATTACAAAATGGTTAATTGATGGGGTGGCGGACGCACGTAACAGTACGCTGGTTACTCTGGGTGTTGCCGCTGCATCAGGAATCAGTCTATCTTGGGCTGCTCCACTGAATATATTATTTTTGGTGCCTCCAGTGATGTCGTTGCGGCTATCTCTGCTGCTTATGTTTCACTATTACCTATTCTCTGTGTATAGCCTCAGAGGAACGCTTTTACTACTTGTAAAAAATTCGCTTATTTTCCACCATTGCCGGTGTTTAGCCCCAGGCACGCTGTTTTTATCAAAGTTTTGTTTTTAATTATTTATTACTTTTCACTGTTACCTATCCTCGGTGTATAATCCCGGGAAACGCTTTTGTTACTTTGATGCTTTAGTTGAAAATGTGTTTGGAAAGGTGTTGTATTGGCCAATTTTGTTCACTTTATTGCGGTGTTGCCTGAGGTTCTCCGTAACCTTATGTGCTGCTACTGTGCTCGATGTTCTTCCTGGTAGGGGATTGTTGGATAAAGCCACATCGCTGCCACCAAAATTGTTCTGTTCTTGTAGGGGTTTGGTTTCAGGAAGCGTGTCTCCTAGTCCTTATAAGGAGAAGGTGATCTCTTAAAATAGACCGCTCCTGAAAACTCGCCCTACAAAGGGGTCGTCACCGTGCTTCCACTGATTGCAGAGGGATGATCAACGTCCTTGATTTCACTGGTCTTCCGTGGGGGCAGGTGGTATTCCGAATCAGTTGTTAAATATTGAAAGGCTCGTTGTTCTTTCGGTATATAATATGTTTTATTTCCAACTAAAATAGTTCTGGTTTTATTTCCAATTAAAATAGTCCTCCTGGGCTCTTCCTTCAGGGACACTGTTCGATAATATACTGCGGCCCGGAGATCACTCCACTATTCCTTTATAAAGGAAAAGAAATCGAGATGTGTATCTCAAAAATGTACAATTTCGTACAGAAATCCCGATTTTAGTATCCTGAGTGGGATGCCCAGTGTTTACTTTAGATAAGAATTCAATTTCTTGAATTCTTACGGAACTATTGCGCAGATGTGGATGTGTAGAAAGGGATTCGGGTTTGTTTGTTCTGTTTGATGGAATTTTCCCAGATTGAGATAACGTATCTCTGGGTTTTGAATTTTCATGATGCCGTGGAGCAAATGTAGAACAATAAACGAATATTAGATTCGTTTACTGTGAATTTGATTTTAATTTGGGTTTTGGATTAAATTATGCCGTGGCGGCAAATGTTAAGCGATAAACGAATGTTTGATTCGTTTATTGCGAATCTTGGGTCATGTTTGGGTTTTTGTGAGTTTCGATAGGATTTTAGGTTTTCGCGTATTATTGCTGGGATTTGGATTAGGAATGGGGGAAAAAGGTGTTAGGGCTTTTTGGAGCAATACACCGGTGCGCCGGAAGTTGAGTTCCAACCTAATCTGATGCGCATTTTCAGATCAACGGATATTGTGGGAAATTGTGTGGAGAGGCGAAACACGTTCAGCAAGTTCAGTTGAGCAACAAGGAAAGATAACACCTATCGAAAACGGACATGCATGATACGTTGCGCCTATGTACTATCGAATAATATTGTGACGCATATGACATTCTGTAGTAGAATATTCGAGTAAGTCCGAAACAAAGTACTAGAATATTCTATAAAGTACTGGAAAACTGGAGACTATGAACAATAGAACATTGAAGGCTATGGAACGGACGGAAACGAAACACCGAATCAGAATGTGAGGAAACGGTATAAATACGTCGCACACAGATCATGGACACGAGTTAGAAGTTGAAAGTGAACCAAGCGATAAGTAAGAAGTAAGAAGTAGGCAGTAAAAGACGGGATAAGTACGGAAGCGATAAGCTAAGAAATCGTTAAGTGTACGGTAAAAGTAACGGTTGTTATTAACGGACTAATAAAGTGTTACATTAATTCTAAATCGATTTAACGGCTCTTATTTATTAAAAATAATTAATCCAGCGAACCCTAAGCTCGCTACAATTGGTATCAGAAGTGGGATTAATTATTGGTGAAATAAATATGTCTGTGGATATAAATAAGTCGGTGGAAGTGTATTGTGACGATGTCAGATCGACATTTGGAGGACCGGAACCTGGATAGCAGAGGAGAGAAGCCAATTCTTCGACAGCGTCTGCAAGCAGCAATAGAGGAAGAGGATATTGATGTCGGCACAGATGCTTTTACGAGTGGGCCAGGCTGTCCGGGTGGCGAAGAAACAGCGAGTCAATATGGTGTCAATGTAACGGAGAAGAGTGTGGTGTTTTTCAGGGGCCGAAGAACCGCGCATCGCTCTTGCGCCATATCCCACTGAAAATATCTGCAAATACCTTTAATCGTCTTACTTGTATAAGAGCATCTTTCATCTGAAAACATTAAGCCCACGGCAAAGATTACCACCTGGCCGTGGCAACAAAAAACTTTCGCGCCCAGGCATGCATTGCACCCAGTGCACCACGTCCCTATAATCTTATGCTTACGCATGTCATGCCATGAAAACTAAACCAACTCAGATAATCCCAATGTGCTTGTTTTGTTTGCCCATGTTAATCTAATCGTGCGGCCGTCCAGCCTCATCAGTTTGTCACCGTCGACAAGGGTTCGGCCAACTCAAAGCAAACATTTCCCGCATGTCAGCAGCAGCTAATTTCCATTATCGGTTACCACCGATCATGGGCCGTAAACAGGCAACGAATTGGATGTGGCCGTCAAGTGTTTACTTTAAACAACGGCAACGGTCGCATCCTATATTCGTTTGCAAAACCAAACGTCGCACCCATATCTTCCGGATTGTTTACAGTACATCCAAATTTTCTATTAACGGTTGCCAACCGTTCGCGGACCTAGAAACCAACATGTCCATCAACTAGATGTTGATTTATGACCTCTCCATGGGCGGACAGATCTTCGGTGCGTTTTTCACACCAGAGAGGTCTATCGCCGGCAAGAATTACACTAATCAATTGTGTACACAGCCGCCGACCCCATGCAACGTTGGCGAACTCAAACAATGCGTATCTCATCGTTTGATCATGGAAGTAGCGTTTCTGTTTACATAAGATTGCAGAGACCTATTTCTTCCTCTAATGATCATTACGATGGGTTACAACAACAACGCCCGCATCCTCTTATGCTCGTTCGTTGCTGGTCTTCATTAGTGGATACCCATACATGGAAAATCCACACCATGTCATCTTACCCAATCACGATTGACTGCCTCTGGTTGATCGTTTCGCTCCTCCCCTTTTGAAACTATCCGCTGCCATGTCGATCTGATGGTTGCGATTAGAAACCAGTCAAATTGCAACCCCCGGTGTCGTTAGCCGACCCCATCCTCCTAACATTAAATTGCCCCCATTTGATGAGGAACGACCTGAGCTGTGGTTCGCAACGGTCGAAGTAATTTTTACAGCTCACGGTCCAGTCCCCGAGGCTCTTCGGGCAGCAGAACTTCTCAATGTTCTCGGCCCCAATCAGCTACTGCACGTAGCGCATATTATTAGAGCACCCAGTTCCACTCTGTACACTGACATCAAGACCTCTCTCTTGAATGCCCTTAGTGTCCCATTGGCAACTAGACAACAGCAGTTGGCCCGGGAAACCAACATTGCTGGTCTACGCACACGCGTTAGCGGGCCCGGAAATGCAAGACGACCAGATTAGGTCGCATTTCCTAAGGTCTCTGCCCAGCTCGACTCAGGCCATTTTGACGGTCCTGTGGTTGTGTTTAATTTGTATCAGCAAGGATACTGGTTCAATAAAAACACCACTGAATAAAAGGAACAAGAACACTAATTGCATTGATGTAAAATTCACAGAAGATCGCTCGCCGTAGCAACTAGAAGAAAAAGGTTTATTGGTCTTTGGGATTATCCCACTCATTATGTCCTAATGCAGGGCTATTAGAAATCTGGCTTGCAGATGTGCAAGCCAGCAAATAGACCGGCATGTATTTCTGGACGCTAAATGGGCATGGCGACAGTGTTTGTGTACACTTTGATTCTGCCAAGAATGTATCATTTTGTCGGTCGGGTATAGAGGAAAAGCTCCTCGGTTATGATGGGATATTTATGACGGCTATCCAAGGGGATAACCGAATTGTTTTCAGCCATTTTAGGACAGTGGTGAATACTATGGCAAGGTTGTGTGATCTTGCCAGTGATTCGACTTAAGGGTAGATATGGGGTTTAAAGGATTTTTATGGGGTTAAAAATGATGCGAGGTTCTTCGGGCCCTGAAGAGCCTCACTCCACTCCCTCCCCAGTGACATAGTCACGAAACAGATATGGGAGGCTGAGAGGAGGTTTGCTGAGTGAGGGCGCCCGCTCGGGCGCGACTGCGGGGAGGTTGTGCCGGCTGGGTGGGTGTTGTGTCCTGTTGAGGGGGCTGTTCTGGAGCGGAGGCTTCCAGAAAAGAGGGCTTAAGTCTCTCGACGCTGACCGTGGATCGTTTGCCTCTGATATCGATCTCGAAAACGCGGTCGCTGATGCGGCGAGGACTTTGAATGGGCCATCATAAGGTGGGTCGAGGGATTTTTTGACCTTATCCACCCTGACAAAGACGTGCGTTCAGCTGTGCAGTTCAGGGTGGACGAAAAGCTTTTTGGAACCGTGCCTGGCTACCGGGGTTGCCCTAACCTTGCGTAGCAGGTCACGGAGATGTCCCAATTCATGGGATTGATCAAGTGGTGTTTCGCCGTCCAGGAAGAGTTCTCCTGGGAGAAGGAGGTTAGTACCGTAGGTAAGCTCTGCTGCCGAAGCACCTAGGTCCTCTTTAATACATGTCCTCAGGCCGAGGAGGACTGTAGGAAGGGCGTCAAACCATCTGGTGTCGTTATGACACATGAGCGAAGCCTTGAGGGATCTATGCCAGCGCTCTATCATCCCGCTGGATTGCGGGTGGTAGGCGGTGGTCCGACTTCTTTGGCAGCCATGGAGATATGTCAGCTGCCTAAATATTGTCCCCTCAAATTGTGGGCCTCGGTCCGAAGTTATGGTGGTTGGTACACCAAAACGTGTGACCCAAGATGAATAGAAGGCTTTGGCGACTGATTCGGCAGTAACTACCCGGAGAGCTGTCGCCTCTGGCCATCGCGTGCAGCGATCCATCATAGTGAGCATATAAGAAAATCCTCTTGATGGAGTAAGCGGCCCCACTATGTCTATGTGGACATGGGCGAAGCGTGCCGTGGGAAGCTTGAATTGTGCTGTCTCCAGTACATTATGTCGTGCTATTTTGCAGCATTGGCATTGGAGACAAGCACGAGCCCAACTGGTGAGGTATTTGTTCATCTGGGGCCAAATGAATTTGCGACGGACAGCAGCGGCTGTTGCTCGGCCGCTGGGGTGGGCTGGGTTGTGGTAAACTTGGAACACGCCCCTACGAAGTTTCTCGGGAATGTAAGGTCTAGCGGTTCCAGTGGAGACATCACACCAAATTTCGCCCAAAGGGTCGCGAAGAGTAATCTTTTTTAGCTCTAGTGCCGTTTCCGCAGTTAGGAGGGACTTAAGCTGTTCGTCCTCCTGTTGAGCTAGGGCAAGGTCGGTGTTGTTCAAGGCGGTGCGCAAGTGAATCGTATCGATTCGAGAAAGGGCGTCCGCCGTAACGTTCTGTTTACCGGAGATGTGCTTGATCTCCGTAGAATATTGCCCAATGAGGTCTAATTGACGCTCTTGTCGGGGGGAGGCATTTCCCGACTTCTTCCGGAATGCATAGACTAGCGGTTTGTGGTCTGTTCAGATGGAGAGCGAACGTCCTTCTATCATATGACGGAAGTATTTAACAGCGCTGTAGATCGCGAGTAATTCACGGTCGTAGGCGCTGTAGCGTCGCTCAGTAGGACTCAGTTTCCTTGAAAAGAAGCCGAGTGGTTCCGGTCGGCCTTCGATGTCCTGTTCGAGGACTGCTCCGATTGCGGTGTCCGATGCGTCGCATTGGATGGAAAGTGCCGCTCCCTCGAGGGGATATCGGAGTAAGGTGGCATTTGCCAATTGTTCTTTGGACAGTTGGAATGCTCGATCAGAGACTTCTGTCCAGTTGATAGGGCGCTTATCATTACGCTTAGCTCCTTTTAAGAACTCATTTAGGGGAGCTTGAATCTGGGCAGCGTTCTTCAGTGTTGGACGATAGAAGTTAAGCATGCCCAGAAATCGACGAAGCTCACTCACGTTAGTAGGCCGGGGATACTTCATGAGGGCCTCCACACGGTCTGGTAGTGGGCGAATGCCCTGGTTATCAACGACATAACCCAGATAGCTGATTTGCTCCTTGGCGTATTGACACTTATCTGGGTTAATGACAAGACCAAATTCACGGAGGCGCTCTAGGACCTGACGTAAGTGGCGTTTATGTTCGGCTTGGTCTTTGGAGGCGATGAGAATGTCATCGAGGTATGCGTGACTGCTATTAAGACCACGTAAAGCCGTGTCGATATAACGCTGGAATGTCTGTGCGGCATTCCTGAGGCCGAAAGTCATCACTTTGAACTCGAAGAGTCCGAAAGGTGTGATGACAGCGGTCTTGGGGATGTCTTCTGATGCCGCCGGAATTTGGTGGTATGACCTGGTGAGATCCAGGGTAGTGAAGACTTTGCACCCTCGTAACTTGTACGAAAAATCGTAGTGGTGTGCGAAAGGGTATCTGCCCGGGACAGTTGCTGCGTTCAACAGCCTGTAATCACCACATGGGCGCCACTCACCGGAACGTTTCTTCACTAAGTGGAGTGGGCCTGCCCAGGGGCTGTCCGACGGTTGGCAGATACCTTGTTCGATCATATGATTGAATTCTGCGCGTGCCGCGCGTAATTTTTCGGGAGCCAGTCGTCGTGGGCGCTGGCTCACCGGGGGACCTCGTGTTTCGATATGGTGAAACACGGTGGCTTTGTGTCGACGCTGGTTGGGTAGCGGAATTGTTGTACGGACAAATTCCTGTACCATGGCCTGTATCGGCTCTGTGCACTTTGTGGCCCTAGATGTTACCGCTGAAGATGCCGGCAAGAGCAAGGGAGGTGCGGCTGGAGCCACCAACCTGTTATGGGTTGTATCGACCAACAGATTGTGTGCGCCTAATAGGTCGGAACCTATCAGGGGTTCATTTACGTCCGCAATGACGAAACGCCAAGTGATCGGACGTCGAAGACCCAGTTGAAGTGTCAGCTTTTTCCGTCCGTACGTAAGTATCGGCGTATTATTCGCAGCTGACAATTTAAGTTCGGCGGGCACGCGGTTGCGCGGAGCAAACGATCGCGGGAGGTCTGAAATATTGGCGCCGGTATCGACAGTAAAAGCGATATTCAGTTTGGGATCCCGGATGGTTAGGCGACTTATGGTATGGGTGCCGGGCGATTGCGCGAGGGTATCGGTCGGCAAAATTAGTTTAAAGAGCGCCTTTGGTTGGTGGCGGGTTGTGTCCAACCACAAGGCGCCTTGCAGTTAAATGCGCGATCACCATATCGTTGGTGATTGGCGCACCAAGGGAGAGTAACGGCGTTATTAGGTGCATTCTGCCTACTGACGTTGCCGTTTCGGGGGGGTCGAGGCGGTGCTCGATGGATATTGGCCGTTGAGGGGAATTTTGAGATGATTGTTGCCGATTGACAGGACGGCTCGGCATGGCTCGATTCTGGGCGCTTTGGGGTCATTTCTCACCTCCGCGTGAAGTTGGTTTATCTCGCGGAGGAGTGAGGTTTGGAGCGCCTGAAGGTCAGCAGGAGTTAATTAAGGCGGCGAACTTCTCTGACTAAATACGTTGGGCCTTGCCTCTGGATTCCTCTGTGGGAAATTGGTTGAGGTGGGCCTTCCGTGATGTAATTGAGTTTGAGGAGGATGCTGGTCTGGAGCCAATTGAGGGGCCGTTAAAGGCAGACGAGAGTGCCGTGTAGGCTGAGCGGCGTGTTGAGAAACCGCCGCTACCTGGTACCCGGGAGGCTCAGAATACTGATCTGAGCTTTCCATAATTCAATATGCGAAACTAAAACCAGCCCCCAGCGAACCGAAATCCTTTTAGAACCCAACCTAGTCAAACAGAAAATAGAACAACAAATTCCACCCAGATAGGAACCCGAAATTTCAGGCAAAACCAAAAGCAAACTATAAATAGGGTATCTAACATACCTCAACAGGGAATCCTGTGGGGAGGAGAAGTATTATGCCGGACATGGGCATACGGTTCAATTCTTCCCCATCATCACTATTGTTCACTAAGTAACGTTCCGCCGAGCACCAAAAGAAAACTTCGCAACATCCGGAGCAAGGCAAAGAAAACACACTGATTTGGCGTAAAATGTTTTATTGTTTCCACTGGTTATTATCTTTAAAATTGGGAAAAATAATTGAAAGGTTGAAATCGTAACTTAATCTAATTAGAAACTAAAACCACACGTACACGTCCGCTGTAATGAACCGACGACTTGTATATTAAAACTTTACTCATACGACTCGCGGTTGAATTTCGCGTCCCCGTGTGCACCGGGGAGCGGGAGTGACATGGATTGAACTCTGACATGAATTCCATCCTAGGTTAGGGTTAAGGAAAGGGAAGAGAGAGAAAAACTTGTCTCTTAAGGGTGTGGCCGCCACAGAGATGCACTCTTTAAGTGCAGTGGTGTGTGTGCCTAGAACAAAGAAAGGCATAAAGTGCATTCCTAGGATACGATTTCGGTAAAGCAAATAAAACCGAAATCGTCGGATGCTAATGGGATCTTTGTTGGAACATGTGCGGCTAAACAAAGAAACGACGATACGATGTGGAAATGTGCTAATTGGTTGGTGGACGAAACAAATCCCTTGCTTGCATTTGTATATGCAGGGAAATCCGTTTGTGGGAAACGGATTCTATATTTGCATTATTTATGCTTTGAATTCAATTGATGCCAAGAGACGTGGAATGCGTATTTGCTTTGGTTTGCACATTGTGCGAGTCAGAGAATTTTATTGCTGGGAGAAAAAGATCGCCGACCGATGTGTACGTAAAGAAATTTATCGTGCACATGGCGAAGTAGGAAAGTAGACGGCGCAATATTTATGATCCCTGGTGAAGGTTGCAAAGTATGTAATTCAAATCATTTGTTTACAGGAATTCGTCTAGGGGAATTTGTCTGGCAACGTAGATGCCGAAATTGGTTTGGAATTCCTGCTAAGCCAATAAAGAAATCTTATAGAGGATTGATATACAAAGAGAATACATGAAAGGTGTCGCGGATTCGCATTCGAAACAACCAGCGAATTCGCAATAACTAGATGTGGCATCAATGTAAGCATTGATGAATGCTGTCGGTTGTCACTTGACAACCATTTGTTTATGTTTATACTCTTTCTTCTGTAGCTGCTCTTGCTGACAACGTGGCAATTAATTATTATCCTCGTCAATCAATTGAATCTTGTAATAAAAGTAAAATTTAGACCCATTAAACAAACCCGATTTATTTGTGGCTTTCTGGAGGAGAATTATTTTTGGTCTTTCTGGATTCAAACGTTCTGGAGGTATTCGTTTCCTTTTTTCATATAATTAGCCATTCGTTTTCAGCCATCGGAACCACCGCCGATTCAATCCAAGGGAGTGAATCAGTATTGCCGACGCCTTTGCTTTGGCCCATCATTCTTGATGGGCCAAACACCATCGTGTTCCTGACCGCGTGTATTCAATGCTTGTTGTATACAAAGATTTTGAAGCAACGGAATCAACGTTTATTGGGCACGCCAAGAGGACACTACAACACCAGGAGACACCATCGTGTTTCTGACGCATATATTCAGAGTTTCTTTGGCTTTGGCACACACATCCTTTTGGCCAGGAGACACCATCGTGTTCCTGACTGCGTGTATTCAACGCTTGTTGGATACAAAAGGTAATTTTTCTTTACAGGGACTTAAAGATCATAGATTTGATCTCTTTAATGCGTGAAGCATTTTCAGGTGCCGAATGCGATTGCATTGGCGAAAACTTATGCGTCTTGGGATGAAGTAATGGGGGCTTTTAGGTAGTGTACCGTCGGATTTGGCGGCACCGCCACAATCCGAACTCTTACCTATACGAAGGCGCCTCCATTACCCCTATCGACGAGTACTTGCTACAATTAGCATACAAGTACCTCGAAAGCATTCAGAACAGCGAGAACCTACTTGTACGGGAGTCTGGCGTTCTTGACCCTTCTCTCTCTCGATCTTTTCGGATCAGACCACTACAATTTCTTCTTCAGTACAAAACTGAAGAAAGCACCCTTCCCAACAACATTCGCCTCTATAATAGAGGATTCCTGGATCCATCCCATAGGGTGTACTGTTAACAAACCACACACACATGGACACACAGTACAAGACGGCACAAACATACACATACCGACCGAAGCGCAGATCATCAGACGCCAGAGACGTGATCTGCGTTTACTACCGCACTCAAGACCTACCGGTCTTGTATGATTTCTTTCCCACCATCCCTCTATACAAGTAGTTAGAGAACACCTGGACTAAAACTGTCCACACTATCCTTGGATACCCCCCCCCCCCCTACTTTTTTTCTTTTCTTTTCAGATATCGCGAGACCGCGCCCAATATCCTCACGGATGTGGTTATTCTGGTTATCGGGGAATCCCTCTATTAGTGTTGTGGTCTGTATGTTTTGGAAGGGCTGGTTGCGCATCTGGTGCACAGCAATCATTTATGTCGGCCCCATATTGCCTGCAGGATGGTGTGTTTCGTCGTCTTAGACACTCGTCGTACAAATGCCCCTTTTTGTTGCAATTAATGAGTGTGACACGCGAGTGTCTTGGACCTGGGCGGGCGAATTATTGTGGTAATTACGTCCACTGCCCCGGTGAGGCTCTGTTATACCAGCCCGATTGGTGATTGGAACGAATGCGATGGTGCGTAAGACTTGAACGGGTTTTTCACAGGTTGGGGACGTCTAACAGATTGGGGTTGTCCTGTGGAGGTGGAAAAATAACTTCTATATCTACTCCCAGCTAACTGAGACGCATCGTTCACAGGTAGATGTTCCCTGTTGAACGACTTCTGTGGGTTTGGTAATGATTCCCCGCAAGCCTGGTTTGAAACTCTTGTCATTGCCCGTGTTTGGTTCGATTCGTTTTCTCTACTACAAAATGGGTTCGTACTATCCATGATCGGTACGGCGATCAGCACGGAGTTATGGTTTGGATCGAATACGGTCTCGTTGTGCGGAGGGATATGGTCGTTAAACTTCCCAAACTAAAGAGATCCCGTTTCCGTAGCATCTTCTTTTGTGTTCCTTCCATTTGGAGGAGCCGCTTGATGATGTTTTTGAGAGGCTCTTCCCCGAATGCCAATATATGGTGTTGGAAATTGATCTTCTCTGACTCCTACCATTAATAGAGACTTCGCCAACCTTTCTATCTGGATGGCGAAAGCGGCACTACTTGCCTGTCCGTACGAGGGTGTCGCCACCCACTTGCAGAGTACCACTGCTTGTTTCAGAAGGGAAGCAAAATCTGTGATGTCTTCGGCATGGAGTTGTCGCATTCTGGAGAGTTGTGAATATAACTCCTTATACGACTCTTGCGACAGTAATGCGTTCCAGAGTCGTTGTTCGAACTTCGGGAGGAACCGGAATTGCCTAATTAATGACTCGGTCGGATTCGCCGCCTAACCTTGTGGGAAAGTAACGCAGGAAACTTTGGTACCCCTCTTTGGACAAACAGCTTAGTGTCCAGTTAGAGCTGTCTATGAACATTTGTAGTTCGACAGCTGCGGTAGGACCCTTTTGTCCATTGAACACCGGCATCGTTCGATGGACTAGGTTCAGAACTTCATCCGCTCCCAATATGGTGTTTGTGGAAACAAATAAGGAAGTGTTTTGTTCTTCTTTAAAGACCGGTATCCCTGTCGAATAGTTAGAAATAGAAGTTTCTGGAATTTCTGTGATCGTGTCCTTTTTTGATTGCTCGTTTTTATTAAGAGGAGCACGCGGTTAAAACTAAATCGACTGAAGACGGAACAAATACAAATATAAAACAGAAGAGAGAAGTAATATCTGAAAAAAGACAAAAATGGAAAAGAAAAATGAAAGCAAAAGAAACAATAGAAAACCAGACACTGTAATGATTAGAATAATAATGAGATACGATGTCGTTAGCCAATAGGCCTTCTTCAATTATTAACCGTCTTTTCTCATGTGAACCCTAGAGGTGGAAACGATTTTATTATTTCGGTTTTTGATTTATAAATTATTTATTCGTACCTCCGAAGCCAGACGAAGGGTAACGAGTCTTGCCCAGTGCGATCATATAATTTATTTATTATTATTATTTTATTTTATATTTTATTTAATAAATAGTTTTAATTAAAAACCTAACCACAAGCAAAGTTAGTTGGTGTAGGTATACTAGAACCCGAGGGCTCTTCCCACCACTGGACATGTACCTCCGAGATATGGCGTATTCTCGGATTTAAGGACTGAAGTTGTTTCCGTACAGTCCTTGCTAGAGTTCGCTGGAGTTTTGAGCAGAGGGAACTGATGTCGCAGTCAGACACGACCCACGTCAGTGATTGTGGGGGCTTCCAACTACCAATTCTAAAGCTCGTGATCTAAGAGTCACTACGTGACGGCGACCGATCCATTAATACAAATATCTAATGCAACTCTTCTTATACTTCTAGGTAGTTATCGAACAGTTACCAGCATATTCATCATCATCATCGGCACTAGAACCGGAAACCGGTCTTGGCCTTTTTTAGCAAGTCCTGAGGCTTGTTAAATTTTCCATAATGATTTTGTTTTTTCCGGGCAAAGTCATTAGTCTTGCGCCAGAGGCTCCCCGACGGGGAATCGAACCCCGGTCTGCCGCGTGACAGGCGGGTATACTAACCATCCTAGTTTTCGATATACTTCAAAGCCACCTTTGCACACTTTTAAATTAAATCTTTCACTTGCACTTTTTTCAACTATCATCAGATACAAAAATAGCCACAGAAAAATTCACCATTACCGCCCGATTTTGAGCACAATATATATGCAATGATGAATTTTGTTGTATTCTAATTTTCAACGTTTTTTTTTCTGGAATATAGATAGACATGAGAAATAAAGAAACACTAATCAAAAATAGCGAAAAAAAGTCGTCAGATCATCTGTTTACGAAAACAAATTATTGTTACTTCTTTGTTTGTTTATATTAAAAAATGCATAAAAGTAAGTAAGGAGTAAAAAGCAGATTCGAAAATATACACAAGTATCGAGACTGGAAGCAATATATTCTTTAGGCGTAATAGGAACTTACCCCGTTGTAGATGTTGTACTCGAATTGTTTGACGTTTTTAGCCTTTGGATAACGGCCTGACATTCCACTTATGACAATTTCGTCACCACTAGTCGATGGGTGTGAACGGTAGTAACGTTGCCTTGATAAATCGGGTCGATTATTGGAATCAACATTTTCGGAATTTTCGGGTATGGGTGCCATTTGAAACGATCTATAAACGATTTGCTTAAGCCAATGTTCAAAAGAACTCACTGAATGGTTGCTGCACCTTTCTTTTATATAGAAAGTGCTTCTTATTAATTCCAAACCAAGCTGAAGTATGTATATATAGTTTATTCAAAAAAAAAAAAAACTAACAAAATTACACAAATTGTATGCCCATTTTAATTAACTTTCGCTTTTTGAACATTGATTAGGTATCCGCTGGCTTATATTTCTATGTTTAGTTTGTCTTTACCGGCAAACAATTTTGGAAGCGTAATCAGGGAAATTATAATAAATAATTTTATTCCGTAATTCAATTCGGCCTTTGTGTTTAGTTCTTATTCTTACTTAACTGTACTTTAATGTTGAACTTAAGTTAATAATCAAATTCATTGTTTCAAATCTATGCGTAACAAAAAACTCTTTGCTTCTAACTAACTAGCTTCGTAACTTCGTTGCGACTTTTATTAAATCACTGGAATTAAACGTTTAGTTTGGAAATTTTAAAGTTTGAGGCAAGTTTATTGAAATCCGTCATGCGTTGCGTTCGTATACACGAAAGATAGTGTTTTCATTGTGATGTCTCTTCAATGCAGTATTCTTGAATACACAATATTTTTTAGAGTTTCATCTGTACGCGAATAAATCCGTGTCCCGTGAACAGGCCACATAGGCAAGTATGAATTTTCCAAATGTAGCCTACACATATGAAGCTATTGTCTCCTTGTGCTTCCTCGATGGCCTTTGAAAGTGTGAGACGTACCGGAAACTGAGATGCTGTAATTCGAAATGCATATCTATCGGAAACACTAGAGTACGTGGCAACAATACAACTTTCAATTGTCGATGATATCGGTCATCATCCTTTTTACTGAAAGTCTGGTACCGTTACAAAGTTGTGGCAAAGTGACATTTAGGAGAAGAATAATAGGTACGCCAATTTTTAATGTTAAAACGTACCGCGATAAGCCTGGCAAACCAGTTGAATATTAAAATTCAATTGGATAATTGAGCAACTCTTTTGACCCAATGGCTTAACCATGAATGCATTTTCGTGCATTCCTTTTTTTTACACAAACGCGCCCACAAAACCGAAAAAAAAGTGCGAGCGGAAGCGAATAAGGATCAGGTGTCAATGTACAATGATTGGCCATTACAACTGTGAGGAAACACATGATCAGGTAGAGCATTCCACAATCGTGTGGTTCGGCTAAAGAATGACTCTCTTTGTTAACCGTTGCGCCGAAAATTGAGTTCCATTCTAATCTGATTCGCATTTTCAGTTTGACGCCTATTGTGGGAAATTGTCTGGAGAGGCGAAACACGTTCAGCAAGTTCAGTTGAGCAACAACGAAAGATAACACCTATCGAAAAGGGACATGCATGATACGTTGCGCCTATGTCCTATCGAATAATATGTTTCACTAAGTTTCACTGCATCCTGTCGAGCACGTGTAGTGAAGATTTAGATGGGCCCAGCCAAATATGGAAGTTGAACTCCATTTTAAGAGAAGACTACTGCTTGTAAGTTTAGGTCAAGTTCGATGGAGTGAAGTATTATTTGCGTCTTTTAAAGAACCCCAATATATTTTGCCCCACTTTTCGCAGCTTCGAATATGCTGTCGTTCCAATTAAGAGTTGAATTAATTCGAGTGCCGAGGATTGATAGTACCCTGGCTTCGTCGATGCAAGTGCCCTCCATAAACAATATATATACTTTGGGGTTCGCCTTTGACAACAAGAGGCAGCACTCTTTATACTCGTATATGGTAATTGCGAATTCATACCCCCATAGAATTCATTAATTTGGTCGTCATGACTGGCAATGGCTGCTCGCCGTTGGTGTTTTGTACCATGTTTGGAGTTGAAATCTTCCGCCAGAATAAAATAATTGTTTTCCTAGTCTAACTTGAAAAAGGGTATCTAATTCACTGATGCATTGCGAGCACTGAGGAGCGTCAGGTGCATACACGGATACCACGTATCGCCTTTGACTTTTCAAAAGTATATCTATAATGCAAGCACTTAATCAGTCATTAGTCATTGATGCACTTAAACCAAAAAACGCTAACCGATTTTGAACCCATATCACCCCCAGGGCGATAATGCAATTAATGCAAAAAATGCGTTCGAAATATGAAACCGTGTGAATAGGTCCGTGGACGGGTGTTTGCCGTTCATTAATTGCCTGTGGGAAAAGGCGTTAGTTATTTGTTTGTGCATTGCTTTGTGTTCAATATGAATATTAGTTGTGAGGGTGATTGCTAATAAGAGGGGTGGGGGGGGGGGGGGGGGGTCTAGCGTCATCTTGGACCCCTCCTATTCATTGTTACTATTAATGATATAGACTCCAGTATCAAGCACTCTTCCATCTCTTTATACGGACGACACCAAACTCTTCCCGACGATCCACTCTTCTACTCTCAGGTTCAATCGATTGGCCAAGTCTGCTCTCCTCCATCGCATTTTCCACTAATCGCTGAAACCTGCGAAACCCTCGTCTCTTCTATTTTCCCGCCCATCACACGTCTTACGGCTCTAATGAACCCATTTCGCGAATGTAGGGGTGGGCAAACTCTGACCCCGCGTTCTTTGACTTCAATCTCACCTCTCCCGCTATCAAACGTTGTCTCCTCTCTTATCCCTCCTGGCCCCTCCCCACTCATCGTCTACACTCTCCTGCACTCATACTCACACCCTAGCAGCCGGCTTATCCTCGCCCCTCCCTGTCCTACCGCTTAGACTAATATTCTATCCATCTTTGTTTAGTTCCCCATTCCATTTTTAAGTTACTTTGTACCTTGTACAAAGTAAACCAATTAGAACTCTAGTAATCTAACGAGGTGTATATACCGATACTTATTTGTACTTTAACTGTATGAGATACAAACTGATTAAAAAGTGAAGAACAGCTTAAGAAATCAAGGGACACATTTTTAAACTTGTTTTCATTTTTGGGCATGTTTCAGTGCAGAGAAACATGCAATACCTTGTGGCGGTTCCGCCAAACCCCACGGCCCACTTACCTGAAAAACCCCCATAACTACTACCCAACTTCCGTAAGTTCACTAATGCAATCACATTATCACCTTAAATGATTTACGCATTAAATATAGCAATCTATAATCTAAGAGCCCCTAGAAGAGAATTCTTACCTTCATCCATAACTTCGCATACAAATTCCCTCTAAGAATTCCTTCCTAACTTATCATAAATTCCCTGAAAGAAAATTCATCGGTTTACATGTAATCATCATCATCGGCCTTGGGCTTACTTAACAAATCTCTCCAGCGGTCCCGATTTCGAGCCGATGTCATCCAGTTTGGCACTCCCAGACTCTGTGCGTCCTGGTCTACGCCACCACTCCATCGCAGACAAGGTCTGCCGCGCTGTCTCCTTCCATACATCCTGCCTCAAAGGACTTTCCGGGCAGGCTCCTCTTCGCTCATTCGAGCTAGGTGTCCCGCCCACCGGAGTCTACCGAGCTTGATTTTTCTTATAATATTAGCTTCAAGGTATATTGCGTACAACTCATGGTTGTAGCGTCTCCAGAATCGTCCTATGCTGTCGAAGGTGGCCTTAAAGTCTGCCAGTTTACAATGGCCTGCCTAAGGGTGAATATCTGATCGATTGCTGATTTGCCTGGGATGAAGCCACACTGATATTGACCAATAATGGCTTTAGCTTATGGGACTATCCGGTCTTGTAGGATAGTGGAGAGTATCTTATAGGCGGTACTCAGCAGTGTTATACTCCTATAATTGCTGCCCAGTGTGATATCTCCCTTCTTATGTATGGGGCAAATTATTCCGCGACGCCAATCTTCCGACATCTCCTCTGGCGTGCACCACGATCTCATGAATTGCGTGATGTAACGCTGTCTCTCCTTGTTTGATCAGCTCAGCTGGTATGCCATCAGCTCCAGGGGCTTTATTTGATTTGAGCTGTCTAATAGCTTTTAATGTTTTCTCAATGCTTGGTGGCGGCAGCATTTGGTCTTGGTCTTGCATTGGTGGAGCCTCCAATTCTTCTGTGAGCTAACCATTTAGCAATTCATTGAAGTGCCCTTCCCGTCGCTCCAGAATGCCTTCAGGATCGGTAATCAGATTACCCGCTTTATCCTTGCAGTAAATGCAGCGTGGTGTGTACCGCGTCATACTACGGATTATTTGGTAGAACTTCCGCGCCTGGTGCGGACCTCGGTCTCTACTTTTCTCTATTTCACAGAGAAGGTTTTTTTCGGGCACTTTTCTTTTGTCTGTGAAGCCTTTTTCCAGATCTTCTGAGCTCTTTGTATTTCTCCTCGCGCGCCCGCGTCCTATGAGACTGCTGCATTGCCCGGTATGCAGCATTCTTACGTTCAGTCGCTAGTTTGCACTCATCATCAAACCAGTCGTTCCGATCTCGACGACTACTGCCTTAGATGGAGTTGGCAGTGCTAATGACAGTATTCTTAAGGCGTGTCCGTTTCTCTTCTACGCCGGGCATTCTGGTCCCAGGACTTTCTCTCCCTCCGTCGAACTCTTCGAGGGCGAGTCTTAACGCATGACCAAAGGTGTTGCTGGTATTCTCATTGCGTAAGGCAGCCGTGTTGATTCGAACCTGATGCGCGGATGCAATACGTCTCCGTAAGGCAATCCGCTCTCGAAAAACGGTCCCAACAAGATAGTGATCCGAGTCGAGGTTGGCACCTCGGTACGTTCGTACCACCATCAGGATCGAGGAGAGGCGGCGATCTATCAGCACGTAGTCAATTTGATTGCGAGTTGCTTCATCAGGTGATACCCAGGTGGCTTTATGGATATCTTTACGTGGAAACCAGGTACTCGCAACGACCAAGTTTTTCAATGCTACCAATTCGATGACTCGTAGTCCATTGTCATTAGTGTTCTCATGCAAACTATGGGAACCTGTGTAGTGCCTGAAAACCGGCTTCCGACCTATTTTTGCATTCAAATCCCCAAAAACGATTTTCACATCGTATTTTGGGCAGGCAGTGAGGGCCCGTTCGACGTTCTCATAATATTCTTCTTTTTCGTCGTCAGGGGACTCCTCTGTGTTTATGAGGCTTATGTTCTTAAACTCACCTCGCACGCGAAGACTGCATAGCCTTTCATTTACTGCATTAAAGCCGATGATGGCAGGCTTCAGTTTTTGGGTGACTAGAAAGCCTACCCCGAGCACATGGTGTTTTGCGTGACAGCTGTAATAAATGTCATACTCGTTTCTTTGAAAAACATCACTCCCCCTCCATCTTATTTCTTGTAATGCTGTTATGTCAGCCTTATATTCGGACAGGGCATCGGCTAGCTGCTGTGCAGCTCGAGCTCTGTATAGTGAGCGTACGTTCCATGTAAAAATTCTTAAATCATTTAGTCATTTTCGTTTCCGTGGTCGTCGTCGTGTATCCGGTCCATATCCGAGGCTTGTTAAATTTGCCATAATAATTCATTTTTACGGGCATGGTTATTAGCCTTGCGCCAACCTTTCTCAGGATGTCGCTGCATGCATTGGTCCACTACTTGGCGGGTGTCAAAGTAGCTATCCAGGGGTGTCACGTGGAGACTGCATGTCAACTTGGATTGAACAGGGACAAGGGCCGTCCTGGCCTTCGCCGGGTTGAAAGCAATCAGTGACTTTGCTCTGTATGTTCGCACCCATCCCCCCTTACATATAATACAACCGCATAATCAGGGAATTTTACCCTTGAGTTGGGTTATCCTAGCCTCAACATGTGTACAATAAAAAACTACCTACATACACATTGGCTGGCGATCACTTTAACCAACGATAAACAGTCCAACGCAGCTGCATGTAATTAGCACCATAGACGTTGAGACTAATTCCCCAGCTCGCACCATGTGCAAACAAAAGAACGCCACCCTTCAAAGGTTTTCCGGCGATACCATAAACAATTCACATCGTTTGTGGTATCCCAAATGCAATTCCCATTTAATGAGTGCCAGCTTATTTATTTAGCTGACTCTAATCACAGGCCGATGCATTGGGTCGCTTCTCCTTTGTTCTTTTTCCCTAGCTGTGGGTTTTGTTTATCCTCGCTGAAATGCATCGATAATCACGGTGATGTGTACGAACACACATACACACTACTTCACCAAAAGATTGCATCTCCTTGGTGGCCACACCCTTAAGAGAACATTTTCTCTCTTTCTTCCGTCCCTTAACCCTAACCGAAGATGAAATTCAAGTCAGAGTTCTATCCTCGGGGTGTCTTATTACATCCGCCGACCACGCCGGTCGCGCGATCTCCCGCTCCCCGGTGCAATCGGGGACGCGAAAATTTACACCAGTCGAATGGAGTGAGCGCGCGATTAATACCAAAGTAATTCTTTCTTGTGCCTGAAGAATAATCACCACCAGTAGTGTACACCGTCTTATATTTTTGCGCATCCGTGTCATTGTCGATGAAAGTAGAATCTGTCACCCATAAGCTAATTAAATACCGTAAGATCAGTTTTAAATAAAAAGAACCTCAGTGAACTATAATTTCAATAGAAAATCATTCGAACGTTAACCCAGTGTGTTTAATTTCTGTGCTGTGGTATCCTGGTTGTGTCTATCTCTCCCTTTGGGCATTTTGCGAACTATTATCGGCGGACCAAGTAGCAGTTGTGGAATTGTGTCAGCGGAACTTTGATTTAGCGGGAGTGGGTTGATAGTAGAACTCTCGCCCATGCTGGCGTCGCGACTATCTTCCCCACAACCTTAACTCGTGTGGAATGCGAGGCAGACTTGGAAAATTCTAAAGACGAATAAGCTCGTGATCACGCAGAGTATTCCATATTTATGTGGTTTATCTGAAACTGTCAAGTGGGTCTTCAACATCAACTGATGTATACTCTCCGATTGACGGGTAACGCGACTGAAGTTCTAAATTCCTAGAGAATTTTAGTATTCACAGCTAGTTGAACTCTAGACCAAGTCTAATTAAGTCTGATTAATTAAGTGGAATGAAAGACGTTGATTTTTCAGTTGTATTAACTTTTTAATTATTTAAAATACAGTGTAGAACCCTGAACCCTAGAATAATGTCATGCACACCAGGCAACTGGTTGTTGTCATAATTGATTTTCTTGATGGACATTTAAATTATAGCCTTCTCCATTTTATTTAATTGCTTAATTCTACGGTGTGTATATTAAAAATAAAGAATTTTATAGCCTGAACCCTAAAAAGTTGTCATGAAGTCAGTTATTATACCACCCAGTTGGGGGTTCTTTAATATTGTATAATGAGTACCTGCTATGACTTTGATGTCTACTTTGTTGTCGTTCAATGAATTCAAATCATAGTCTAGTGACATATTAGGCAGCATGAGATTCGTCGGTTTCACAAGGCAAATTGGTGCATTTAGTTTCTCAAAGGACGACAATGAGAGTTCGTGTGCAATACAACTACGGTGAAAAGCGCCTATAGCCTGAGACATCATGAAAGGCGTACTAAACACCGTCTGAAGTGCTGCGTATTTTTTAAACATTGCCATACGTTCATTTAGAGTTTTCAATCTTTTAAGACCATCCAAAGTAACATCACAATTGGGCAATATGATTTTGATAATATACCACAACATTACGGCGCTTCTATCGTCTTTTGTGGTGTCTTCGTAGAATGCGTTGAAGAAGCGCGATATGTACGTGTGTGAACTGTCGAGGATAAGCAACTTTCCCTGGAAGCCTTGCTGTTCTAGGAGTCCTGCGACTTTGAGACCGAAGATGGCACCAAATGAGTAGGCGACAATACGATATGGTTGGTCCTTCTTCCACAAACCCTTAACTTTCTGTAAATATAATCAAATATTAACCCCGAAATGTTAGCATAACTAAATTTTCTTACACTTAGTACGAAACTGCATATGTCGTCCAAAGTAGTCATTTCACTGGTTCTATGTAACTGAACTGCGAACGCTGGTACAGTAATGTCTTTACCTAACTTCATCCAAACTGGTCCACAGGAAGACTCCAATCCGCTGAAGAAAATTACTGGTGACTCGTGCGATTTAATGTCATTAAGCGGGACAAGGTCTTGACCATAGAAGCTTTCATCACTTAATCCGTACACCATAGATAAGTTATCTCTTATATCATTCTCTTGGATAGCCTTAATACAATCATTTTCCTCAGTGGTCCCTCTTGATAGTTTATGTAGAGTTTGCAGGGTAAGTAAACGTAAGTCTTGAGGTGAGAGTAGTATTTTAAAATCCTTTTCAAGTAACTGAGCTATTTTGAATCCTAATAATGAATCCATGCCCAATTGTGGTAAAGTAGCATCTAACGGTACGGAATTTATATCTGCTATACCGAGCACCTCTACAACCTTTTCAAATGCAGTCATCGATGTTGAATTTTCGGTTGATTTAGAAGCAACGCACATACTTGAAACTATTTCATCTGATGAGAGTAAAAGTGAATCGAGTTGTTCTAAGCACGAGAACATTGGTTGGAATAACATCCCGGCGATATCAGACACATTCACTTTGTCCGCGGTAAGAGCTCCTAATCCAGAATCTCCTACAGGTGCCCATTGAATAACTTTGCCAGATAGACCTGATTTAACTCGATCCTCCATAATGCGTTCCATAACTGCGTTACTCATTCCGTAATTGGTTTGCCCAATATTTCCACGGCTGCCAGTTAAACTTGAGAATGCCACAAAATATGGTATACTAGGATTTTCGTTGCGAATCAGTTTGTCTAGATTCTTGGTTGCGTACGCTTTCGGTTTGAAAGTCTTGACGAATGATTCCACAGTTAGATTGTTAAACATTGCATCATTTAGCGATACCGCTAGATTAAAGATACCACCGATGGGGCCTAATGTTTTGGCCACCTTCAGAAGTTCTTCACAGGTTTCTCTATTTGAGACACCGGGTGAGTGTGTTACGATGTTGCAACCGTAGCTCTTCCAGAGTCTAGATGAGATTATATATATTAGAAAGATATTATGATGATCTTATATGTATATTTACTTGATCCTGAAATATTGGTAACCTGAAGAAATTCCACGTGTTGAGGAGATAACTATCTTACGAGCTCCTCTTGTTATCATCCAGTCTATGAACTCCAGCCCGAAGCCACCGAGACCTCCTGGTATCACGTACACCATTTCATGCGAAAAATATACTCTCGGGATAACTTGTAAGGGCACTGTAGCGCTGGACTCAGGCGACTCATACATTTTGACCAAGACTTTGCCTATGTGATGATCGTCTTCTAAGAGAAGAAGGGCTTGGTCTATGGCGCCGGCTTCAAAGTAGCTAGTAGGAAGAGGGTCTATGATTCCTCTTTTGATATCATTACCTAGCTTTTCCAGTATATTCTGAAGACAATATGAAGAACATGATTAAGCTTTGTCGTGAACGTGTACTATTGCCTGATAAGTAGGGTCTTAGAATATGCTCACATCTAGGACGGTTTGCCGTAAAATGTGACTCTAAGCAAATTGGCTGCCAATGCCTAGACATTGGGTAAAATATTACTCCATTAAGCAATTGGCTCCGCGAAGTAGCCAGTGGAAACCATTTAGCATATTTCGGATGGACCTAAAGCATTTTGCGATAACAGTAAAGAATGTTATTAGAGCTATGATGGTTAGAATCCCAGAAAAAATTAGTACTGAAGAACCAAGACATTAGGCCCTTGCCACATATGATAAATGAATCATTTTACGGGTCTAATGATTTAATTTTTCGATTTTCCTATGACTACCTGTTCCTGTGTGTTATATTTATGATAAGCAATAGACGCGGTTGGAATGGTGTGTGGGCGGTGTTATCTCCGAGGAACCAACATGAAAATAGCTAGCTAAGGAATCGAGATGTAAAGAGCTTGTTTCCGCAGAATCGGATCCCCTTGCGTAACACCATCAACGTCTAAGTAATCATGATATTTTAGAACACCAGAGGCATTGGGTACATTTTTCATTTCATTTTTAAAACATTCTTTTTTTATTTTCTTTTTATATTCTTAGTTTCTAAATTACATGCTAGAAAAAAGTGCTTAAATTCTAGCTTAATTATCTTATATTATAACTTACTGGTCCTACGCAGGCGCTCTAAGCTAAACATTACATAACTATTGTAAAATTTGCCTTTTGGCGACAGAACTTTGTTTGTGGCAATACTTATAATTATTTAAATGACAAAGAAAAATTTTGAAAACTTTGTGTCGAATTTCGTTGTTGTTTTTTTCTTAAAATTTAACTTACTTTTTTTTAATTTTATTTAAAAGCACTTAACTTAACTTAACTCAAATCTCATACTACCCTAATTCTAGAAAAGCTAAGTCTATGTAAGCTGGCTGATGATAGTGTGATTCTATACCGACATTGGTATCCAGGTCTTTATATTCAACCACCAAAACTGTTGACGCTGTCCAATACTATTGTCCCGGTCTCTGTGGGAGATAGCCCTACTGAAGCGCAAGAGCTCTTCTTCGGTGCGCGTTACTTCCCGTTCGTAGCAAAATCGCCCGTCTACGGATGATCTACTTACATGATAGATCAGCGGAAATCCGGAACTATCCTGTATAAGCCTGTGGTGATGGGTTACTCGTACGCCTTCACGGGCGTGGGTTCAGCAACACGTCCACAATTTGTTAAGAAAAAACAACAAAACGAGTAGAGCACACAAGTTCCTTTATTTAAAATGTAGTGAATCTACTTATTACACGAAGTCTAATTTAGAACTCCACAAATGGAAAATATTCAATTAAACACAATATACTCATTACGCGAAGTCCAATTTAAAACTCCACAAATGGGAAATATTCAATTAAACAAAACGTTGACTTCAATATAACGTGCCATTAATAAACGTTGTCACACAACACTCTCAACGCGAGAATCCCTTAAGGATGTTCCACTCTGACTCCGAAGACCGATAAAATCTGACTTTCTAACGACACGATCGTGGGGCACATCTGTATTGTTTGACGATACAAAACTGACTCCTTTGACTCCGTAAAAATTGGTCCGGCCTCCGGCGATTGTGATGGATTTCCACCGCATACCATCGCAGGAGAAACATCCCTTCCGGCATGCATCCCATTGAAAAGTCCATGCACAATATCTTCTCTATGGGAACGAATGTCTTCCCATTGGAAGGAAGGACAAACGAACGCGCATCGAAAAGAATAGTTGCGAGATGTGAAGCTGGGTAAACATAAACATTGGAGGGTATATTGAATACCGAAACGTAATCCAATGATTAGGTGCTAAAATGCGGCTTGTTTGAACCAGCCAATAAAAATACATTAGGAATGTCTAAGCAATGGTGATCCGTGATAATTGGATGCAGCTGCATGGGCATCGATTTGCATGATATGCTCGTGGGGATCGATAATTGCTTTGAGAAAAACAAACACAGAAGAATTTTCGTGAGTATGATTGCAATGAATTGCGATAAGGGAACTACGGAAGATTTCCCAATGGTTGGCAATGGACATGGGTGCCTACCAGAGGAAACAAAACGTTTTAAAGATTACAGCGATGTGGATAATGCTGTGGCAAGATGATGATCTTGCCATGGAATGTTTTGCAGGAAGCTTAATGCTGCCTAATTGAAGGTAAGTACCATGGGGTAAAATAGAAAGAGGAAGATTTAAGAGGGTTAAGCGATGGGTGCTTCTTCGGCGCCTTGAAGAAACCCCACTTCACTCCCCCCTCAGTGACGTAGTCACGAAACAGGTACATTAGGCTGAGAGAGGGGTCGCTGTTTGAGGTGGCGCGCTAGGGCGCGAGTTCGGGGCGGTTGTGCTGGTGGAGTAGGAGTCGGGTCGGTGGGTGGGGGTTGTTCTGGAGCGGAAGCTTCCAGAAAGCAGGGCTTCAGTCTCTCGACGCTGACCGTGGATCGCTTGCCTCTAATATTGATCTCGAAGACGCGGATTGATGCGGCGGAGGACTTTGAAAGGGCCATCATAAGGTGGGTCTAGGGGTTTTTTGACCTTGTCCACCCTGACAAAGACGTGCGTGCAGCTGTGCAGTTCAGGGTGGACGAAACGTTTTTTGGAGCCGTGCCTGGCTACTGGGGTTGCCCTAACCTTACGTAGCAGGTCAGGGAGATGTCCCAATTCATGAAGTTGGTCACGCGGTGTTTCGCCGTCCAGGAAGAGTTCTCCTGGGAGAAGGAGGTTAGTACCGTAGGTAAGCTCTGCTGCCGAAGCACCTAGGTCCTCCTTAATACTTGTCCTTGGGCCGTGGAGGACAGTGGGGAGGGCGTCGAACCATTTGGTGTCGTTATGACACATGCGTGAGGCCTTGAGGGATCTATGCCAGCGCTCTATCATCCCGTTGGATTGCGGATGGTAGGCGGTGGTACGACTTCTTTAGCAGCCAAGGAGATTTGTTAGCTGCCGGAAAATTGTTGCCTCGAATTGTGGGCCTCGGTCCGAAGTTATGGTGGTTGGTACACCAAAGCGTGTGACCCAAGTTGAATAAAAGGCTTTGGCGACTGATTCGGCAGTAACTGTCCGGAGAGGTGTCGCCTCTGGCCATCGCGTGCAGCGATCCATCATAGTGAGGATATAAGAAAATCCTCTTGATGGAGTAAGCGGCCCCACTATGTCTATGTGGACATGGGCGAAGCGTGCCGTGGGAAGCTTGAATTGCGCTGTCTCCAGTACGTTATGTCGCGCTACCTTGCAGCGTTGGCACTGGAGACAAGCACGGGCCCAACCGGTGAGATCTTTGTTCATCCGGGGCCAAATGAATTTGCGACGGACAGCAGCGGCTGTTGCTCGGCCGCTGGGGTGGGCTGGGTTGTGGTAAACCTGGAACACGCCCTTACGAAGTTTTTCAGGGATGTAAGGTCTAGCAGTTCCAGTTGAAACATCACACCAAATTTCGCCCAAAGGGTCGCGAAGAGTAATTTTCTTAAGCTCTAGTGCCGTATCGGCAGTTAGGAGGGTTAGGAGCTGTTCGTCCTCCTCTTGAGCTAGGGCAAGGTCAGTGTTGTTTAAGGCGGTACGCAAGTTCCCGCTGATGATGCCGACATGGGCAAGGGAGATGCGGTTGGAGCCACAAGCCTGTTACGGGTCGTATCGACCAACAGGTTGTATGCGCCTAATAGGTCGGTACCTATTAGGGGTTCATTAACATCCGCAATGACGAAACGCCATGAGATGGGATGTTGAAGACCCAGATCTAATGTCAGCCTTCTGCGACCGTACGTAAGTATCGGTGAATTGTTGGCGGCAGACAATTTTAGGGCGGCAGACACGCGGTTGCACGGCGCAAACGATCGCGGGAGGCCTGAGATATCGGCGCCGGTATCGACGGTAAAAGCGATATTCAGTTTGGGGTCCGGGATGGTTAAGCGACTTATGGTAGGGGTGCCGGCCGATTGCGCAAGGGTATCAGTCGGCAAAATTAGTTTAAAGGCCGCCCTTGATTGGTGGCTGGTTGTATCCAAGCACAGGGCGCCTTGCAATTAAACGCACGATCACCGTAGCGTTGGTGACTGATACACCAGGGAAGGGTGACGGCATTGTTAGGCATACTTTGTTTATTAGAGTTGCCGTTTCGGGGAGGCCGAGGCGGTGCTCGGTGGGAATTGGCCCTCTGAGGGGCATTTTGTGGAGTCTGTTGCCGATTGAAAGGACGGCTCGGCACAGCTCGATTCGGAGCGCTTCGTTGAGTATTTCTCATCTCCTCGCGCATTTGATTCATGTTGCGAAGGAGTGAGGTCTGGAGTGCCCGAAGGTCAGACGTGGTGACTTGGGCGGGAAGCCTTCTCTGAAAGACTTCATTGGGACGGACTTCTTGGGTCCTAGCAGCAGGGTGAGGTGAGCTGGAGGCTGCGGACCTTCTGAGAGGTATGCGCACTTGTGCAGAGGGTTGTTCGAGAGGCGGGTGGGTATTTACCGCAGCTACTTGATAATCTGGTGGCTCATCCCGTGCAGGGTGGATCGCCTGGATATCTTCGGCGATTTGGGCCAGGTGAGTCAGACTTTGGTCCGTTAGGACCATCAAAATGACCTGAGTCGAGCGGGGCAGAGACCGGAGGAAATGCGGCCTAATCTGGTCGTCTTGCATTTCCGGGCCCGCTATCGATCTTAAATGAGCGAGATAATGCGTGGGGCGTAGACCAGCAATGTTGGTTTCCCGGACCAACTGCTGTTGTCTAGTTGGCAATGGGGTAAAATAGAACGAGGAAGATTTAAGAGGGTTAAGCGATGGGTGCTTCTTCGGCGCCTTGAAGAAACCCCACAAGCCCTTTCATGTCCAAATCAAGGAACGCCTCTGGTGGAACAAAGCCGTTGCGACGCACGCTATCATAGTACCGAGTGTTTGGATAATAAGCCCCGAAAATCAGGTCATTGGACGAGCTTATTGCTCTCGCAATATGTCCTCTGATTAATTTAATCATAAAATTATCCACCCTATTTATGTACGCTTCATTATATAAAGTCTCATTTGAATAATACCTTATATAGTCCGATTCCGGTGTCCGATATAATCTGAGACATCTTCTGAGACACTTCCTTTCGAACACCCGAATCTTTTCCATCAAATTTGGACCTATATTAAACCATACTGGACAACCATATATGAGCATTGGTCTGATTAGTGTCATGTAGCATATGACTTTTACCCTGGTGTCACGTTGGCTACTGTGAAATAGACTCCTTGTCATAGCAAAGGTTTTCCTCGCTGTGGCCAAAGTAGCCTCTACATGTCTGTTGAAATACAGATATTGGGTTAGCCAGATGCCAAGGAATTTAACTAAACTCTTGGTTTCCAGTTTATCTCCATGCGGTCCCACGATAACTAGCTTTCGCCAGTTTTTCCTTGTGTCGTTCGTGGCTTTATATAATGGAGTTCTAAATAGGATGGCTTCACGTTTTTGGAAGTTGATCTTAAGTTTCCAGTTATCGCAATATCGCTGCACGTTGTTGAAATCTCGCTGTATTAAACTATTTATGATCTCAACTTTCGGAGCTGTTCTGTAAATTGTAGCGATCCTAAATCGCTACTCCTATCCAAATCCCCAATATTATCAAATAATCCCATCCAAATCCCCAATACTTCCCATTAATACATAATACATACAAATTCCATATTGAGTCACATGAACAACGAATCAAACCAAAAGTTAATTCGTCGTACATTAACCCAATTCCCAAAATCCTGACATCATGAAATGCTTAATTCAAAACGCATTTCATGATTCCCCTTCCCAGAACCTATCCAACCAAACCTCTAACAAATTCCCAGAACACAACTCCAATTGAAGCGCACAAAGTCTTATGCTTCTTGGAATTTTGACAATAAAATAGTTGACAATTCTGAACTAAAAAAACTATAAAAGGGCAGTAATTTTCTATTTCGACATGTAGTTGGGATCCAGAGGCCGAGGCAACGGTCACAATACATAAAATCTAAATAAAAATTAAATCAACAAAGAAAATAAAATAATTAAATAAATAAAGGAAGCTAGAAATGACTTTCAATCGTGGACAGCGAAAAGGGGTAAGCCTATAAAAAACAATCTATAAATATATAACCCTACATTACTGGCGCAGCCGGTAGGATCAAGGAAGCCAAAGTTAAACACTTGTAAGTGCTTGAAAACCATTGATTACTACAATAACACAATTCCAAGCGTATTGGGCACAAGACACCTACAGCCCTGCGTCCGGAGCTGAGTCTGGCTCCGGAGGTACGACTTGGTAATTAAAATCTTAAACAAAAATTAAAAAAAAAAATTAAAAAATTATCTAATTAATAACAAAAGCGTGCCTGGGGCTATAGCACCAGGAACAGTGCTATAAAAAGATAACAAAAAACAAAAAACAATTCAAAGCGTGCCTGGGGCTTAAACACCAGGAACAGTACTATAAAAAAAAATAAAAAAAACAAAATTAATTCAAAGCGTACCTGGGGCTTAAACACCAGTGTCAAAAGCAAAGAAAAAAATAAACAACATCAAAGCTCACGGGCAGCAACAGCCCCAATAATAACAGAAACAACAACGAAGGCAGAGTACCAACCACCTCAAAACAAACAACCAAACAGCAGCAGTTACCGGCAGCAAAACGGACAACAGGGACCTTACCAAGTAGCAGTACCAACGGACAGAAACAGCATCGAAAACAACAGCCAGATATAAGTAACCAAATTTTTTGCGTTCCTTTTATTTTTATGAATATTTCCACCTTTTAAAAATAAGGTACAATCATAGTCGTTTCCCCAATTCTGCTGGGTCTATATCTGCCTATATTGTGCACTTACCTATCCTAGGAAAGAATTTCTACTTCTAAACAAATAAGTACAAAAAAAAACAATAATAATATTGACACTAGCCCTTGAGATAGCAAACATCTGAAACCCATATACCTGTGCCCCTCTCTCCCGTTTATATTGTTACTATTATATTATTCTGGTCTAGGGAACAAGAAACCCTTTCTTTTAAAATTTTGACTAAAATTACAAAATAATTTACTTGATATATAAGCGCCACTTACCCAAAATCTGTTCTACTCTAAGTTAAACACAAACATAATCTTTACATACAAAAAACAATAAATTACTATAAAATCAATTGTAACCCTGCTGCTATTTCGAAAACATCCCGTCTCAGTTTCTACCCCAAATAATAAATAATAAAAATGAAATTAACACAAGGAAAAAAAATACTTACGGGATAGCAAGTGTCTTAAGCATTAACAACCTTCACCTATATATATATATATATATATATATATATATATATATATATATATATATATATATATATATATATATATATATATATATATATATATATATATATATATATATATATATTTATTACTACCACTTTCCCTCCTTGTATCAGCACCCCTTGCTACCATTAAAACTGTCGGTCTATGGAACAAGAAACCACCTCAAGCCCTAGCACGCCCCACGGCCCTGTACCTCCTTCACCCAAGAAACTTCACAGCGGAACCACAATCGAAGCAAACCCTCCGATCAAAACTCGCGCCCCCAGCCCATCCTTATCGGAAATTCCAGTTCTTCAGCACCAAACGGATTTCGCAACCTTTGAAACAATGGCCATTGATTACACCAAGCTTGCGAAGCTGTCAGCACAGCTAATCCCCATCTTCTCCGGGGAACCAAATCCGCATATAGGTGCAGAATTGGAAACATTTTTGGATTGCTGCAGGAGGGTCTTAAACTGCCTCAAGACCGAAGAACTCGGGGATTTCTTACAGATATTCCCTACTAGACTGCGGGGAGAAGCCTCTGCCTTATTCGCGTCCACTCCGTTCGCATCCTTTCAGGAAGCCGATGATTTGCTAAGAGGGGTTTATTTACCAGTAGAAAACTATCAGGACCTGGTAAATAAGCTATTAGCTACTCGGCAAAATCCGGCAGAAGCAATTATCCTATTCCAATTACGACTAAAGAAGTCGTTAAGGGAATGTAAGAAAGCCGCGGAACTAAAATACGGTCCCATATTGTCTGAGGCCGTAAGATACAATTAGATGACTTTGCAAAAAGCATCTACAAAAAGGGGTTGATAAACCCGTATCATCGACAATTTTTACTATTGATGGGCGATGTACCAATAGAGTCCTTAATGGAAAAAAACATTGGAATTGGAATAAATCCAACAACCCCAGCTGCCATTAATATCTTCGCAGGTTTCATTTAATTCTCCTTCGTTTTATACACCGGTAGCACCTCCAGAAGCTTATGACCCAAGTTTAAGTACCGAATTGGGACAAACTTTAATGCCCAATACTTCAACTATAGAAGAGTTTTCATACAGACAACCCATTACACAGGGGATTCGGCAACTATAGGCGCAAATACCGCTAGCCGACCAAATATACAGGGGAACCGAAGGGGTAAGGGAATCAGACCCTCCCAACATATCATTGACACACGATGCTCCCATCAGCAGACCAACCTGCAGTTACTGCAACAAAAGGGGGCATGCCTATGAGGATTGTGTGAAAAGAAAGAACACACCCTTTTGTACACACTGCCAGCAATTAAATCACGATATCCGTGATTGCCGGCAATTAAGGGAGGTAAAAAGAATCCTGCACGTAAGACAGACTTGCGACTTCTGTGGCAAACAAGGGCACAATTTAGAATCCTGCCAGCAAAAGCTGAAATGGGAGTCGCAAATCCAATGTCAACCTACAAGGAACTCCTCTACTTCAAAACCAAAACAAAGAAGGCCAAAACCCTCGGTGGCAAAAAGGAGCTACCACATCAGGACCCCACGCGCGAGTTAATAATTAGTTATTTCACCGGATATTAAAGGAACGAACGTTTTTGTTTATCAAAGACCTACAGTCCTTTATTCGATCAAATCAAACTTAACGTCTCTATCCTAGATTATAAACTACCCTGTTAACTGAATTTCATTCATATTTATACCTAAGTCTAAGTTCGACACATCTCGATACTCCCACGGTTGCTTGTGCGGATTATCTTTGATGTTCTCATGGTTCGTTCTTGTGCGGCTTATCGCAATGTTCCCATGGTTATCTGCAAGTGTAGATATTTCCTTATCTTGGGGTTTGTGTGAATCGTTAACTCGCGCCGATAACCAGCGTCCCAACTGTCCAACTAACTATAGATGTAGGTGTTAACAAGAACACAACACTAGTAATGGACACCGGCGCTGAAATAAGTCTGATCAGCCAAAACTGCCTTAGCAAAACAGACTGCAAAATAAATCGCCAAGAAGCCTGCACCTTAGAGACGCCATTCGGAAGCATTAGAACCTTGGGAAGCTGCAAGGTTAACTTCCAATTAAAAGGTAAGCCCAAACTCCCATGTAAGTCCCAAGTAGTGAGCAATATGCCCGATCTTCCAGAAGACGGTCTACTGGGAAATGACTTCCTGTCAAGGAATTGCAATGTGGAGGGCCCCAAACAACGCGTCACTTTTCCCCGCACGAAAAGAAACCCCAAAGTATTTAGTGTGCCAATAAAGTTCTTACACGTCGAGAAAAAGACACCCGAAAATAAATACGCTAAAGGGAAACAGGAGCAAGCCCAATGTAAGCGCAAAATCTACAGGTTAAAAAGGAACCCCAAGGAACTAAACATTAACACCAAAAGTATAAACCAAATAGCTGACACTCCGTCAGCTAATACAAAAAACTCGTACCCCAGCTCCTCTCAGAATACAAACCTATTGCAAATGCCCACAATGCCTGAAAAAATAATAAACCTCAATGAGATCGCGGAAATACTCGGGGTTTATCATAATTCCCCTTCCGGTGAACATCTGAGCATCACCAAGTCGTATAATAAAATACGACAAAGATACTGGTGGCCGTCCATGCTCTCCGACATTCGGAAATATAAAAAGCAATGCAAGGAATGCCGCTCTTTAAAGGCAACCGTATGCCCCGGAATTAAAACAAAACCGCAATTGTTTCAAGTGGGAAACATGGTATTGGTAAGGCATAAAAACCGCAAGAGCAAAGAAATACCCATCTGGAAGGGCCCTTTCCTCATCACAGGAATAACTGAGGTAATCAATACGGTCATCAAAATAGGCAAAAGATCCGCGGTAATCCACAACAATAGACTAAAACCTTATTTCTAAACCCTAACCCTTCCAAATACCCGTGTCCCACTATTAACTCTAGACATATGCTATCCCCAGGGTGTACCACAGTCCAATAACTTACCACTTAAAGATATTCATAAATACACAATATGGACAGAAATAACAGACGGCACGAAAATTGTCAAAAAATAAAAACTAATAAATATTATACAAAAGGATATAAAAACAAATGTAACAAAAAAAAAGCACATATATACAAAACAAAACAGACATTAACCCTCAATGAGGAAGACAATTTATAAATAACAAACAAAATTGTAACTATTTCAAAAATATATGTATTATTATTATAAGACCCTTTTAAAAATAATTACATTTTTATTAATCTAAACACTAAATAATCAACAACAACCAAATAAAGTTAATATTAACGGTTTAAATATATATTAGAAAAAACAACGTCACGTTAATTGAAATAAGAACATTTACTTTGACCTTTTATACCTAAATTTAAAACTCATTTACTTTAAAATTTACTTTCATTTTAAACAAAACCTGTAAATAACATAAACCAAATTAATCAATACTACATCTAAAAACAAATGAATAAGAAAAATACCCCTAGGTTAACAACAAATAAACTTAACATTACATATAGCGCATAAATAAAACTAATACAGATATAGGAAAACATAGACCCTAGCTAAAATGGCCATGTAATGAATCAATTAAATCAAAATACAAACAAAGAATGAAACTATAAAAAAAAAAAATTCGAAACAACATTATTAAATATGCTCTTTATCCACCACTAGAATAAGGCCTTCTTAAAAATAAATACACATTTACCTATTAAGTTATTAATCTAGCATTACGTCCCAATCAAAAAATTATAAATATCAACATACTATACCCTTAAGCCTATGTTAGAAAAATAACATTGTGAAACACAAATTAAAACAAAACCCTTACAAATTTAAAATCCATCTACTTACCTTTATAACACATATGCCCATTCTTAAAATATACCTAAACAATGTTGATAAATACAAACAAGTAATGCAAGAAATGTTAAACCAAACTGGAACAAATGTAAACTATCGCGAAACTGAAATGCCACCGCCCTTTGCTTTTCACCCATTCTAGAAAATTAATCTCTTCTAGATTAATTTTCTTTTCTAAAGGGGGGAGGGATGTAGCGATCCTAAATCGCTACTCCTATCCAAATCCCCAATATTATCAAATAATCCCATCCAAATCCCCAACACTTCCCATTTATACATAATACATCCAATTTCCATATTCAAAACGCATTTTATGATTCCCCTTCCCAGAACCTATCCAACCAAACCTCTAACAAATTCCCAGAACACAACTCCAAGTGAAGCGCACAAAGTCTTATGTGTGCTTCTTGGAATTTTGACAATAAAATAGTTGAAAATTCTCAACTAAAAAAACTATAAAAGGGCAGTAATTTTCTATTTCGACATGTAGTTGGGATCCAGAGGCCGAGGCAACGGCCACAATACATAAAATCTAAATAAAAATTAAGTCAACAAAGAAAATAAAATAATTAAACAAATAAAGGAACCTAGAAATGACTTTCAATCGTGGACAACAAAAAGGGGTATGCCTATAAAAAACAATCTATAAAAATATAACCCTACAAAATTATGAGATCGTCTGCGTGCGCAATAGCCTGCGGAAGTGCATCTTGTTACGATCCAGCGCCGTGCTTCCTCGACGCGAACGAGGGAAGACCGCGGAAAGTCTTTTTTCATCATTTGTTACTTTAATGAAAAAACTTTTATTTAATTTTATTTATCGCGAAACTTTTATTTTTAAACGCCAAATGTTCTCACACAACACACATACAAACAACCTTCCTTGTTGGAAGTACAATTATTTCTTTTTACTCATTTTACAAATCAAAACGCTCCCTCGTTGGAAGTTTGATTATTTCTGCCTTCCATGTCGGAAGTCTAAGTATTACTGTTTTTACATTTTTGATTTCGTATGAACGAAATCATTCAGTTGCCCCTAGTTACCTAATGGGGGTGATTCTTGTTAACCGAAAAACTATTGCAAAACATGCAGCTGCTTAGGATAACGAAAATTGTATTAACTGTTGTTATGAAATGTATGGCTGGAAATTTGGTATGTGTGTGTTATATTATGTTATGCAAATTTGAGAATTAAGAGGATGATGAATGTATTTCTAAAGTATGAAGTATTGTATTTCTAATGTAATGGAAATTGAATTGATTATTTGTAAATGTATGAACTATGGAAATTGAATAGATATGCAAATGTGTTTGGGGTAAAAAGATATTAGAGGATATATTTACTATATTAACAGTATAAATGGATACTATGGGATTTTATGGTTAAATGGATATGTTAGGATTGAGGTAAGGATTTTGGGAAGACGGTAGGGCTGCGGTGCACTAATAAGTCGCTAATGTAAATGTTAAAAAGAATCGGAGAGAGTACCGCGCTCTGTTGCAAGCCATTCTTGATATTATTCGTTTTATTAGAGATCACATTACCATTTTTGACCACGAACGTCCTGTCCTTTAACATATCGTAAAGTACATATAGTTGTTACGTGCGTCGGCCACCCCATCAATTAATAATTTTGTATTTAATTATTAACATAATTTGTTTTAAGGTAGTATGATGGTAAGGTGGTGGAGGAATTGCACGATCCAGAAGTGGGTTTTTGAACACGCCCCGATTCGGGTGTGGATCGTGCAGTTCTTCGAGTTCGAATTTGTTTTTCGAAGTGGACGTGAATGGGGAGCGAGAGATACAGAGGGTCAATGTTTTGAATACGGTTTTTGAATTCCGTTGTTGACGGTTTTTTTTTTGACAACGGAGAAGAAAAAGAACGTTTTTGGTGAACGGAAGAAGGAAAAAAGAATAAAGAAATTGTCCCGCGTATATTTTTGTTTTTTTGTGAAGAGAAAGGAAAAATGTAAAGAAGAAAAATATATTAAAGACGAAAGAAAAAGTAAATAGTAAATTTTTCATCGAAGAGTAAATGCAGAAAGGCAAACGTTGACGTTAGGGTGGTTTCCGTTTTTACTGTGAATTTGTGTGGCCTCTGTCGTTGCTTTCCGAATGTAATAAGCACAAATTCAATTAACAGCGGTTGTTCAACAAACTAAAAGTAACTAATCAGTGCTGAATCGGTAAAACATCCAGAGGAGCCAACACTGGATAATTTACGAACTACTTATTTCTGGAATCAGGGCAGCAATCATCAATTCAAGTGGGACACCACAGACAGGATTGTGTCTGGGCTGCTGCATTGACCTGGGCCGAGCACAACAAAATTCATGAGCTGGTCACCACGAGGGAGGAAACAGGTAACACATATAACTTTTTGCTAAATATAAAAATTTTTGTGGTTGTACACGCAAGATAGTAAAGGATTATGTATGCCATGTCTGACCAGTTTGTAATATAACCCTTCGATCCAGACGGTATCAAAGGCTCTTTCCAAATCGATCAGACAAGCCCCTGTGCATTGGTTCCTACATTTATTCCATTGTATGTCAGAGACCAGTTTAGCTGCGGCATGTGTGGTTTCATGACCCGCCTTTAAGCCAAACTGGTTATTTGGATTAATATTATTGTCGTCTACCCATTTTAGCAGAGCTTTGTTAATAGTCTTTTCAAATGTTTTACTGATGCTTGGGAGTAAACTTATCAAACGCATGTTAATTGGATTTGTACAGTCTTTGCCCTTTTTTGCGATGGGCTGAATGATAGCCGTTTTCCAACGCGCGGGATAATAGGCATTATTCAACGCGTTGTTAAACAGGACCGTGTATATATCTATTGCCATACACACGAAGTGTTCTTGTTTGTGTATGTGCACAGTATAATAAATAAACTCTTGAACAAACAATTAAAAAAAAATAATAAAAAAGTGAGAACACGTTGTCCATAATATGGACGAAAATCAAATGGATGCCAAAATTTGCTTCGGAGAAGACAAACCACAGACATACATCTAAAGGCTAAACGGATTAAAACTAATAAAAACAAGGATACAGACACGTTGAGTGTCAACAGCGACGACGAAAACAACGCCCATGATGCCCAGTATTCAGGGGCTGGAAACCAATTTCAAGAACTATCTGTCAGCGAAACAAATGTAGACGCCGGCAATCAGGTCGAGGGCCTCAACAGGCTCATCCATGAGATTAGTCTTAAAAACAAGAACTGGATAAACAAATGGAGGAAGTTCTTAAACTATAAAGTAATTTGAGCCAGAATGAGCGGAGAACGAAAACGGTACAACAACAACAGGAAGAACGAAGACAACAGCAACCCACGAAGACAAAGAAAACACGACAAGATAAGGAAACTCAACAGCAGGAATCACATCAACAACAACAGCAGGAACCACATTAACAGCAGAAACCATATCAACAGCATGAACCAAATCAGAGGCAGGAACCATCTCAGCAGGTGCCAGTCAAAAAAAAAGGGGAAGTACCTCCTATCTACATCAGTTCCATGGAGAAAAAGGCTCTCATAAAATTGGGTGAGTTTACATGCAAAACTTTTAAAACAAAACTAATAAATAATTTAAAGATAAGTTTAACATACGATGATTTAGAAGGCTATAGCAAAATTAAATCAGCAGTGGGGACATCGAAAAGCGAGTACTACACGTACACCCCTAAATCGGAGAAAACTGTCTCCATGCTCGTCAAAGGAGTTGATCCTTCCTTTACTCCCGAAGAGGTGCTCGAAGAACTTGAAATTTCCAGGTGTGAAACCATTTTCTACAGCAAATTCTAGAAATGGCAATCGTAAGTTGCCTTTCTTCATTGTGTCGCTAAGGCCCAATAGTAAAATTGATGGACTTGGATATATTAAATACTTTAATCACCAAACAATAAGTTGGGGGAGAATAAAGAAGTCCGACCGAGTATTGCAATGTATGCGCCGTCAACGCTTCGTCCATGTGGCATCGAATTGCAATATATATTTCATCATCATCATCATCATCATCGGCACTACAACCGGGAACCGGTCTTGGCCTTATTTAGCAAGTCCTGAGGCTTGTTAAATTTTCCATAATAATTTCTTTTTCCGGCAAGGTCATTAGTCTTGCGCCAGAGGCTCCTCGACGAGGAATCGAACCCCGGTCTCCCGCGTGACAGGCGAGTATACTAACCACTATACTATCGAGGAGCCAATTTATGCATTTCAGATGCGTCAAATGCCTAAATAAGCATGTCATTGGCGAATGCCCATTGGGCAAAGAACAGCTCGCCGATAGAAATAAACTATCCTGTGTCCTCTGTAACAACACAGGTCAACTTGTTAACTTTAGAGGTTGCCCTAAGTGTAGTGCTCCAAGAAGCCCTACCATTTTTCTCCCACATTACATTTATCCTATAAGAAAATCCATTTGATAATCCCAACATAACATTGTCAAACCAAATCGAACTAAACGTTCAAATTCTCATCTATTGAATTCAAATTCATTTATTCAATTCAATGCATTTGTTCGATTCTATTTCCTAAAATCAAACAGCATAATGCATTATTTTCCCATGTATGCTAAAAGCAATTAGCACCTAAAAAACCTACAAGATCCAAAACCTAAAAGTACATGTGACCAAACAATGGCATATCTATTCGATACGCCGACACACAATTCTTGCAATAATAAACATCCAAACGCATACCAGATGTTTTATGATTTGCTAATAGACACGGATTCCCAGATCCTGAACTAACAACCAATTTCCACGGATCTTCTGCTACCTATTTCAAATGCACGAAAATTCTTGTTTGCATTAGCCATCTGGCTAATACAAAGAAAAACCCCAACAAATTAAATTAGAATTTTAGAAGTGAGAAGATGAACACCTTGGAAAAGTGACTTGACTGGAGTCGCTTAGGAGAGTGACTAGCGCGCTTCAGGAGAAGACCTCCTCAAAAATTAGGAATAAATTCGAAAATAACATCAGTTTGTAAAAGAAACGGAAGTGTTTGTTTTAGTGACTGCTCAGCAGCAAACTCTTTGGTGACATTTCATTCAGAAACATCAGTGTAATCGTGCGGCAACATGGTCGGTAGTGCGCGGAGAGTGTAGTTACGAGTTCGACACATACCCAAAGAGGACAACAACGGTAGCCCACTTTTCCCGGGGAACCGGAAGCACGGTGGTGCACCAGAAAATATTATATAAGTACCAACAACTAAAATCAAAGTTGGAAGCCAGAAAGAAACATGTTGAAAAAGAGAAACGGATGAAAACTCACTCTTACAACAACTTCGTGTCACCAAGTGTGTCATACGCTCAAATGGCAGGTGGAGTAAAAAATGTACCAATCTTAGAACAATCGCAATATTATTAAAACGCCTCCTCCAGAGGCACAAACTGAGCAATATTACTGTTCATGCAATGACAGTTTGCTGCGTTTGATAAAAAAACTGGAAATGATCGGAAAAAAAACTGACGGAACAAGTGGCTCGAATGGACATTATCTATTCGACCCTGTTTCTAGATGAACCCGCACTTTAATCATAATGTTCACTGCGGCTGAATTCAGTCTAACGATTTTTGCTGTGAATGTTAATCCCCTAATCCGCGTGGAGAGAAGGCGTAATCTGAGCAATCTGCTGGGAGCTGAACGCCCAGATGTGCTTTTGGCTAGCGAAACTAAGCTAAACCAAAGGCAAGAATTGGGCTACCCAAATTATAAAGTAATTAGACGAGACCATCCAAATTCCACTCAAGGGGGCGGGGTCGCTGTCTTAGTTAAAAATGGTCTACAACACAAAGTTTTCTACAGTAGAGATGTATACAAGTTCTGGGTGCTAGAAGCCTGAATTATAGATATTCCTTTAAAAAGTCAAACGCATCTATATGTGGTTGTGGGGGGTGGAAGTCTCGGCGCCAACGTATGGCACTAGTTCACTACCGCCCCACTAAAGAGTTTGTCGCAACCGTCGTTCGAAATTCGAGCACCAAGGGAAATGAAAACACTTGTTTTGTTCGTCGATGTTTCTTTTAATATGTTCGTTTATTCGTCGGCGTTTGTGTCCCGCGATGGGGGATGTACAATTCGGTAGGCAATAGGGAAACACAATTACTTATAAAAAGGAAAGTTAACAATAAGTTGCAAAATTAAGAAAAAAGTTTAACACGTGTTCTGGTGTCCGCCCACTTTATTACAGGACGTCTAAGGTCTCTTGTGGGAACTGGCAAACACTCGGTTGTATTTCACATGACTACTCGGTTGTCCCCCCTTTGCCGCTGCTCCTGTTCCAAGCGCCGAGATAGGCGCCTTACCTATTCCTTCGGCTATGGGTCCGCTACGCAATGGCCGCGCGATATAAGACGGGGTTTGTTTTAGTTTCGGCGAGGATTTAAACTGTCCCTTCCCGTTTTGCAGCGATTTGAGGATTAATAACTAACGCGGGCTCCCCATCGACTCGACTTGGGAAAAAGATAGCACGCAACTATGCGCACTCTACGGTGGTTGGATTGCGACTGACTAATGAAATCAGAAATTCCTCGCGTTGTGGCAGTGGGGTTATAGCTAAAGTGAGCTCGCTGCCACTTACTAAAAATTGGTGGAAGAGTTGCTATGCCTGCATAGGAATTTAGTTCCAGCGAATCCTTGTCGTATGGGTTAAGTTGGATTCGTTGGTTGTGTGTACCGGGAAATTGAAATTGCTTGGATGCAAGCAAGGAATATCGTTCAGATAGAATATGAACCGAAGTCATTTCGGGGAAATGTATGCCGCTTGATATAATTGCTAATGTTCGGTTGTGGATTTGAATATGCGTTTTGTTACGGCGTATGAATTTCGGGGAAATTAAGATTGCTTGGTCACAAAGAGGAAATAAGAATTCGGTAAAGGATTGACCGAAGCAATTTTGGGAAAATGAATGCGGGGATGATTAGAATATATTCTGTTGAATTATATTCTGTTGGGAGTTTGGAAAATGTTTTTTTTTATTGCAGATTGGGAGATGTATGCTATTGTGGATTTGTTTTGCATGCTTACGGGTTAGGATTGTGGGTTGGCTCTCCGTGTGATATAGAGAACCCCACATGGTCTCGGCTTATGCTCCCGTAGTTCCACAGTGTTTACACGTTATCAATGAACTTGATACACTTTTCCAAAGTCTCAAGTTAGACTAGGAAAATAATTATTTCTTTATGGCGGGAGATCTCAATTCCAAGCATCGTGCTTGGGGTAACCTTATCACAAACACAAGAGGCAATGCGTTGTTCTTCTAGTGGCAAACAATCGCTATCGAATATAAACTAGAATTGTACGCTACAAGTATGCTGTCATATCCAAGAGGCACTTCCTTTTAAGATTTACTGTTACTGGACGCGCGAATACAATTATTACATACGGATCTAACTACTCGAAATTGTCTTCATACAATCGAGTACGATAGCGATCATTATGAACTTGGCGCCGCAATACATCTTCCAAACGAACACTCACTACTTGAGCAAAATAAACAGATACATTCCCTTAATTTCGGAAAAGCACACTTGTGGGGGTTCTTTAAGCATTCCCGAAGAACCACCCATCATCCTAATCCAACTCCCCGTCCCCAACCTGCAAATACCTGAAACATAAGTCCACGTCAAGATTACCATCTTGCCATGGCATCAAATAAATAGCATCAATTAAACTATTTCGGTTCATCTGTCATGAACCGATCGGTTACTATGGGCGACTACATGCCCATCAAACATAGGCCAATTCTCCCGAGTGTTCTTGTTCCAACAATCCGTTGGTCCAAAAGACACGCCATGGCAAATCGGTTGCTTATACAGCTGCAGCCGATTATCCCTGATCGGTTGCATCAGCGATAAACTAGGATCGAATTGGACGTGATCATAATTTGTTTTTCCTAAACAATCTAGCAATGGTCACGTCCCATGTTTTGTTCACTAATACAAAACATAGCGCAACTCGCGCCTAACTGCCAAGAGCCGAATTCTTTAACAGTTTAAATATTCACACTGGAATTCGACCCTTGACTCGCTATGGATGCAATGCACAATTGACGTGGATAAATACACAACCGTCATTGTGTAATCACCCTGATCACCAGATCAGGTCTCACGGTATCGTTCTCCTAAACAACCCTCGTACCATTAGCTAAGGCAAACAAACGCGTATCTTAGCGTTTGACCCCCGAAATAGCGTTTCTGTTGACATAATACTCAGAAATCTAATTCTGCATCAACGAATCGCTAGTTTAAACATAGCAACCTTTTTCGGCCGCTATACGAGTGACCATCTATTTGCACAGCTGACCGAATTCAATTCAAATATCGTTAGTCAGTTTTTGTTGTCGTTTTTCCTTATTCGACTGTAGCCGATATATGGAATACTGTTCTTCCCCATGTGCATGTCCTCTTCCTGTTTGTGTGCATCTTGAATAGTGATATCCGCATGAAACGACATCTAGAATCGTCACACCGGAGTCAGATAGTAACCTTGGAACGGCGCATAGGTACCGGGGACGTTGCGTGAGTCAAATTTTAACCACCCAACCAATCACATGTGTCGAGGTCGTCGCGTTGTAGGAGTCGGGAGAATACGACAAGTCAGGTGTTAATTTTGTACGGAGACTTTCTTTTGTATTGAGACCAGAACCATTGCGAGTTAAATCTATAAACAATTTAGAGAAAAAGCGAGACTAAGTGAAACCATTCATATATTAAGAACTACCCAGCTGGGTGAACTATGTGTATGTGCAGCAAATCCATATAAACAAAAATAAAGAGAACTTTACACGGTACAACAACTCCTGTGTTTCATTTATTTATTCTTTAATCGTGCGCAGTTTTTGGCGGAACATTTAGATTGAGTGGGAGTTTAGTGAAACGAGTGCCCGTGTCTTGGCACAATACTACAACCCCCCACACTCTGGTCGCGCTTTGATCTGATAATAAAAAAAGAATTACGCTCCAATGGCATAGATCCACCAACTGACAGAAATCTTCATAATGACGAAATTGATCATAATCTTTCGACGATGAACAACATTGTTACTAATACAATGAATCGTTCTATCCCAAAGTGTCTCACATGGAGAGCCATACAAACCGATACAAAAAAATGTTCCATTGCAGGAAGTAATAATCTTCCCCTAAAGTAGTCAGATACCTTGAAATCTGGCTTGATCATTATCTTTACTTTGATAAGCATACAGCAGCTGCTCTTACAGCAAAACCGGATATCTTCTGGACCCCAAGGTGAAAATAATTTCATACTCGGCATTCATCCGACCCGTATTAGTGTATGGCTGCGCGGTATGGTATAACATATCCCCATTCTACATGGAGAAGTTTCGGGCGTTTGAGAGGCAGTGTTTGCGTTTCTGCCTCGGAATGTATAGAACCCCAGAGTCGCAATACAAGAAATACTATCCCAATAAAGTCCTGTATGACAAATCAGGACTAAACAGAATAGATAACTTCATTACCAAGATTACCATATTCGTGGTCACACAACAAGGGCAATGTGCAGTGAAAATGATCTCATTTCGGAAGCATTCTATCCCAATGATATGGAAATGGAAAGTACTCTCCACAACTGGTTCATTTCCCCAGAAGCCTTCCCTATCTTGGGTAAAAAAGGACTTATCCAAGCCAAACATGGATTCCCTATTATTTGCCACGCTTTCCTTGGTGCCAGGGATAAACGAATTCTCCATTGTAACGATATCTCTAATATTCCAGATCGCCTGCGTTTTAGTATGGTGATCGGTGAAAGAGATGTCAATAAAAGGTCGATGCCATCCCAACTGGTGGTCGATCAGTGATGAAGAAAGGACTACAAGTCCCCATACATAGTATGCCTCTCAGGCGCACCGCTTTCCTTCCCCCTATCCCCAAATTCCCACTTATTATTATAATTTTTTTAAATTTGTTTTCCTTGTTTATGTTTATCCGTTTTGTTTCATTTTTTTTTTGTTTATTTTGCTTGTCAAGCCCCTATATATGTAATTAAAAAAAAAAGAAAAAATTATAAATAATACGTGATATAGAAAAAAAATAGAATACTTTTTAAAAAGAAAACATATTAATTATTGTGACATGTTATAGAAACAGTTATTGTACGTTGAAAGGCATAAGAAAAATCATAATGTATAATTTGGAGTGCTTGCGAAGAGCCAGTAAGTTAATGTTAGAGTAAAATAGAAGTTAACATTTAGACTTAACTAAAATCTGTAATTGAATTGTTAAATAAATGTGGAGATAAAACAAAACAAAAAACCAAGTTCATTCAACCTTATTATATTATTATTATTATTATTTATCGGCCTGTAGGAGCCCGGAAGTTCATGACCTCACCGACTCGACTCCGCCATTGTTCCCTGTTCTGTGCGCTCTCCTTCCACGTGCGACCATCCGATCCGATCTCCTCGAGGTCAAACCTAACATTGTCCTCCCATCTCCGTTGCGGCCGTCCTCTCGGTCTCTTTTCCGTTGGCTTACCGTAGAGAATTCTATGCACGGTCCTATAGTTGCCACGTGTCCGGCCCATCTTAACCTTCGCGACTTGATTACTCTCACTATTGTAGGTGTCAGGTATAGCTCTTCCAATTCGTTTCCTCCATTGTCCTGCCTCCTCGTCATATTTGCCTCCAAAGATACCCCTTAAAACTTTATTCTCGAATACGCGGAATTTGTTTCTTTACCGTGAGAGCCCATGTTTTGCATCCGTATAGAACAATCGGCATGATTATGGTTCTATAGACACGGAGCTATATGTTACGTGATAGCAGTTTGGATTTCAGCAGTTTACTCACTGCGTGCCAACTAGCGTTGCCGGAGTGTAGTCTTTTGTTGAGTTCCTTCGGCATTTCGTTATGGCCGTCAGTATCGTTCCCAGATATTTAAATTCTTTAACTTTTTCAAATATCTTGCCTCTGACGTTTATATGTGTTCCCTGAGTTCCACCTGCTCTTGCCATAATCATGGTCATATGATCTTAAATGCTTGGTTATGATGGTGATGATAATGGACAACATTCCACATCAACCTGAGCAGGCACAATATTCCATATTCACATGGTTTGACTGGAGATTTTCCGCCCGGACAGTGCTAGTGCACATTATGTTATCGTAGGAGGCTAATACACATACATTTGAAATGGGTTGCAGCATCTGTTCCTAAATATTTACTCCAAATTCCAATGGCTTAGACTTGACTGAAAAGTTATAAACAACTTGCATTCAAGGATATCTTCTTCCATGCCATGCATTCAAGGATACCTTCAATTCTCCCGTGTACCGTCATATACTAGGACTGGAACGTAAGGGTTCGAGTTTCCTGATAGTACCTCACTTGTCTAGTGTTTTCTAGACCGAAAACTCAAGAATATCCTCACGTTTTATCATATTCTTTAAAATACGAATTATAAAAAGTGTTATTTACCTTTTGTACACTCCCCTTTGCACTTAAAAGAGCTTGATCAAGTGCAATTGAAATAAATGTAGCATCATGGGACAGGAATGTCGAATAAGTTGGCTTTGATTGTGGTGTAGAAAAGTGTCGTATTTCTATAAAAACTCCAAATTTAGCTAAGCATGCGGTAGTCTTGGTTATATCGCTCTTAGTAATGGGGTTGAGAATAAAGTCAACACCTTTACCATCGGTCGACATTTTAATAACTCGTTGAAAAGAATTTTTCCGGTCATTGTCAACATAACATCCTGAGAATTAATTGTTTTTGTTATTTGTTTTTATAATTTATTTATAAGAATTACCTCGTAGGTTGGGGAACCTCTCCTCTAAATACAATTTTTTCTTTAAAGTGTTGACTGTGGCAAAGACTTCTAACCCGTACCACAAGGCTATCCTAATGGCACTAAGTCCAATATCACTAGTTCCATTGTGAATGAGAATATTTTGACCATCTAATAGGTTTGTCCGGTGGAAAAAGGTGTAGTAGACGGCAAAGTAAGAGAGAGGAATAGTAGCAGCTTCTTGAAAAGACCAGGTATCTGGTACCTCCATGGTAAGCCAAGAAGGTTCGCTAATGTGGCTTGCTAAGCTTCCGTCCAGGGAAACACCCATAATGCGTTTTCCCGTTAGTAGATCAATACCGGCAAATTCACTACCTAGAACACTGGTTTGTTTTAAACGCTTAACATCCTCAACCTCAATAGAAAGTCCTCCTGTCACCAACATAACGTCCTTGTAGGTCAAACTTGAATAGATGACTTTGATGTGAGACTTAGAATGAGGACTCAGCTTTCCTTGTAACCAAGACACCTTTTGATCATCTCCGTGGTGTTGTATCTGGCTATATATTTGCCCTGAGTAAGGTGCGATTGAGTTATCAGAAACAAGTGGAAGGAAACGGTATGTGCCCCATTGACCCTGTCGATGAGATAGTAAAAGTGTGGACATGTATTATTTCTAACTGTGAACGCTTTTGAAGGACTTACCTGTCTGTAAATGTTTACGCTCATACCTCTTGAGAGTTGTTTTGCATAAAACTTGTTCTGTGGATCAAAGGGGGGCGCTGATGGGTCGTCAATTATAACACACTTTATTATCTTGTTAGCTAAATATTCTTTAGTCAAGGTGTGTTTAAGAGCGAGCACTCCATTGTATCGATCATTATCTGCAATGATCGTTAGATTATTGGTTTCTAGAATATTTTGGGCAGTCTTAAGCCATGTGAAGTTGGTGTCGTTGGAGGATATACGAAGATACTTCATATTATCATCCTTCAGTGCAGAATGTCTCCACAGAAAAACTAAGCTCGAATCTGTTCCCTCCTGTGGGCATTGAGCTAGTAATGAAAATCCCCGTAGTTTACAATGGTCTGCGTCTAATTTAAAACTAACGATAATGAAGACATTATCCGGCATTTTGTCAATGTCCTTTTCAAGATCATCAATGTGTTTGGTAATTATGACATTCCCAACACTGTACTCCAAAGGGTTTGGCTCTACAACTCGTGTATTTTCGGGAAGATGATCGTGCTTAAAACGAGTTAGGAGTACGTAATTGGCTTCCACCAAAGGTGAGGCATCGACCGCTTTCGAAAAATGTTGAATGATCGGTTTCTGATTACAGTCGGTTATCAATTCAATGATTTTAAATTTACCGACGAAATGTGTTTCATAGATTATTTGCAAGAAAACCTTACAAATCTCCGAGGTAGCTAGTGTTGGCGAAGGGAAATGAGGAGTGAATTTATATCTATCTAGTACAGGAGTTTTTGAGGGTCTCTGTCTCTGCACTCGAATTGTTTCCACATCCGTCAGTTCAACTCCTCCTCCAATGGTTGTTTTGTCATAATCACTGCGATGCACTTTGACGAAAATGTCATTTACGGTATCTAAATGGTAGCGGGAAAAAATTCGAAGTGTTCTTATTTTTCGAGGTACGTACGGGTCTCGACTATCCTTGTCGATGATGTGCAATTGAAGTAAGTTATCAAGAAAGGTCACCCAATTGTTGTCCCATCGGATCGATGCACTCTGACCATCTCCACGTACTGACCTAACTCCTTTGAAATCATCTTTGTAATGGAATCCGCGTAGGACAAGCTCTTTATAGAAATCCTGAGCGTTCAAATAAAATTCATCATAGTATTTGTTTTCGAAAGCAGCTAAGAAGATTTCTGAGGGTTTTTCCGCGTCAACAATTTCATGGACCACACCTGTCATTATGAGACCATTGGAATCTTCAACCTGAGGAATAGAGATAAATTCATTTTAGGTAAATTGAGAAGCGGCATATAGAAACGTAGAAAGGAAGATTGAAGAATATGCATGGTATCAAAAATAAGAGCGAAAAGTGGAAGAGTTACTTAGAGTAATGGAAGTGATAATTCTTGGTGCAAAACTCTTAACTGTTCTGCAAGCTCTTCTTGAGTTTAACAATAATTTTCATCCAGTAAAACCTGAAGATCTACGACGTCAACTTTTTTTACTGCACCTGGACGTGGAGTGCGTTCTAGATTAAAATTTCCTTCACGAAATTTTGCAAACCAGTTTGTTACTATTGAATGACTCATAGAATGTTCGCCCACAGATGAATTAATTAATTTCATAGTGTTACGGCCACAACCACCCATCCCATAATAATTAACCCTTTTTGGAGCCAATCTCCACCATTAATTGCGATACACGACAATAACACATAATTTGATAGCACGCAAATCAAACTAAACGTTCGATTTGTGCTAATCAATTAAACCCCAAGTAAATTGAACTGAACGTCCAATTTGCTCACATAAAAAACCGAAATATAATCATTGAACCGAGGGTTCACCACAAAAACCCCTAAGAGCCAAATGTGCGGGCCAGATGCCGTCGTCCAAACAAAAAGGATGAGAATCATAAAAGTGCGCGCCAGCACTTTTATGACCCCTTAGAAAAACGGTTACCTAAAACCATTAAAACAACCAGCGCCAGTTTTTCGTTTTAACCAAATTAAGTTAAAACAAACAAAAGGCAATAAATCACAATGCACATTCGCCTCGGTGATATTGATCTTTCGTTCATTCGGTTCCCACGGAAAAAGTCTTTGCCCATTCGGTTAAAGATAACAACAGGCGCAATAAACGCACTATTGCTTTTTCTTTGCGTTTAATACCGACCAGGCGGGAAAAAGGAAATATCCTTTGATCTGGCGAAAGAAACCAGATTTGGAAAAAAGAAAAGAAAAATGAGAAAACCACTAACGAAAGTTGGAACTAGAGTTTTCTGTTGACCGAGACAAAGATACGAGAGTCGGGTTGGTTTTGGAATCTCGACCGAGACGGTGAGATAAGAGAGTGGGTTGTAAGATACGATCCCGAACGGGCATTAAGCCAGGAGCTGGAGTAAAAAGAGTCGTGGTGAACATTAACATTGAACTTAAAATTAAAGACAGAAATTTATGCGAAGCAAAAGAGGTGAACATTAACATTTAACTCAAAATAAAGATAGTAATATATGTGAAGCAAAAGAGGTTGGACACAATTTTATCTTTTGGATCGTTTCGATCCAATCCCCGAGTCTTTCTGTACTCAATTCGTGTTCTAGAGTTCTCCTTCATGTCTTACCAATTCTTTTGTTCCGTAAAATTCCATATCGCTCCTCTTTTCTCCAGGGATTTTTATGCTGTTTACGATGAAGAGGAGTAGTGTTGTACTGTTCTCTTGAATTCGCCCCATTATTCCTTGTGTCACAGCTCAACGTAATCGAAACTGAGCTAATCGGTTGTGACACAAGCTAACACCTCGAGTGTAGGGAGTGGAGAGTTAATTTAAACATGTTATCATATAGAGCACCCTAATCATTACTGGTTGCAACGTGCAACAAAGTCATTAAAGGGTTTTCCCTGAGTTGGTGTCGGTTGACAATATTTTATTACAAAACTAGTCATAAACGTTTATTACTCATCCCAAGAACACTGAAAATTTACGTCTGTAATTTTTTAAGGCACTGTATGCGTACTTAACACAAACATATTTGCTCAATTGTTGTATAATTATGCTGCACAATTACAAACACGTCCCACAGCTTAGACAATTGGATTTTTACTGAATTGACGAGGCTTCCGCCTTGATCGTATCATTACTTATCAGATCATGTCGTATGGAGATCATCGGTTGATCATATCATCAATGATGATAATCAGTGGTGAGATCGCAATTTGTTTTTCATCGTTTATAAGTCACAGTTAGTTTATACAAAGGCGACAATTTTTTATCAGCTTCACATTTGATGAATTTCATAATGAGTCTACAAATATCAAAATGACCTCTGGGCAGAGCGCAAAATCTGTTTTGTAGCCCGGAGAAAATAATTTTATACTATAGATAGATTTACAAAACTGCATGGTTTCTGATTAATGCATCTATTTTTAGAAAAGGAAAGAAACGTTTTACGAAGAGCAAAGCAAAATGAGTTGAAATGTTACAACATTCCTGCTTCCAACGAGTTTTTTAAAGAAATAAAATCATGTCCATCTATCACCAAAGATTCTAAAAGTGAATGATCGTTCTATAAATTGTCTTCAAGTTACCTCAAAGTTTCCCGTTTTTGGGTGTATGTGTACAGTCACCACGATATCACAATCAACGTTGGCGTCTACAGTTCTTAAAATGTCCACATTTTGTAACTCAATAGACATGTCTTCGCAATTAGGAACTCCAGAAATATTAGCGAAGGCCTTCCAAATATATTCGATGAACAATGAAGGTGGCAACGTTGTCTTCCTGTCGATAATATGCCCCAGTAGATACTTATGTTCGTCATCCCTCAAATTTAGTTGAAACACTTGCCCACCATTTGCTTTGACAGATGCGGTTGTGATTATAGAGTCATATTCCACACTATGGTTCAATTCAATGAGATTGCTTATAGTGTCAGTTCCTCGCGATACCGGCCAGTCCACAGTTGGATATAAAACTTCAATGGTGGGGTTGAGACCGTTCTCGTACAACCTTTAAAATAATCTGTTCAAATCGTTGTAGTCTTATAGATGATAAGTACACTTACTTTCCAAGGGCGGTCAAGAAGAAAACAAGATGATCCTTGGCAGAGCGTCGAGTTAGACCTATGTGGACAGCATTAGGAAGTGCGTCCTTCAAAACTGCCTGCATAAGACAGCTCGGGGCAATTTCAATAGTCAATGTGTCTTCGGGGAGTAGTGCGAGGGTTTCTTCGAAAAGAACGCTACCCGCAAAGTTGTTTGCCAAATATTCGGGTGATAAATATTGTGCGTTTGTGTTGGCCCAGTCATGATGCGGTACACTTGTACTTAACCATCGAGCTGAGCGTCGTTTTGGATATGGAATAACCGCATCAAGATATTTCTGGTAGGGTATCTTGAGTTTAGAGATGTATCGTGAATGGAAAGCAAAATTTATCAGAACCACTGGTTTTGTAAATATGTTTTTTAAAGTAAGTTGTTCTACAAATTGATTGATATCATCCACTGGTCCCGAAATTGTACAGGAGTTAGGACTGTTATGACAAGCTACGTCAATGCTATTGGGTAGGATACCAGTAATCTCCTTGTAGGAAAGAGCTACTGCGGCCATTGATCCCTTGACTTCACACTCATCATTGGTGATTTTGCCTCGGTAATAAGATGATAACAAAGCTTGTTCCCTTGTGAGACATCCGTCGAAATATCCGGCGGCTATCTCGCCAAGAGAGTGTCCAACAATATAATCTGGTTTTAAGTTCAACGATCTAAGTACATCAATCAGTGCTATCTGCATAGCTGTGATTGCCGACATGCTATATAGTGGATTCTCGAGGACAGCTGAGTCCGCTTCGTTTAACGTATAAAGTAAATTTATATTTTTTTGTTGAAGAACTTGATGACTTTGTTGTATAGAATCCCTAAATATTGGAATCGCCATTAGCTCCGCCGCCATTTGAGGCCATTGGGATCCCATTCCACTGAAAATCCATACTACTGGTCTACTACTGTTAGAGCACGGTGCAATATGCTTTTCCATAATTCTAGGCCTGTCCTGACCTTGACCCTGAAGTATGTCATATCCTCGATATACCATTCTGGGTATGCCACCACTTTGTACAGCTGCCAATAGTGCGATGTACTCCCTGTCGAGAGGTTGACTTTCAAGTTTCGAAAATGTGTTCTCTATCGTCGCCTGCGTACGCCCCGACCAAAGAAAAAGCACTGGAAGATCCTGTTCGTTGATACCCTTGAAAACTTTGTCCTTTTCGAATTGTTGCAGAAGAATGTGACCATTAGTCCCCCCGAAACCAAAGCTATTTACAGCTGCGTATGGATTTTTAACTGCAGTTGCCTTTGTGACTACTTGCATGCGATTCTTACAAAGTCCTGGAATTTCAGTACTAGGCTCGTTATAGTTAATATTTGGGGAAATAATTCCATTTTGGAACGCGAGTATAACTTTACTGATCGACACAAGTGCAGCTGCTGGTTCTGCATGGCCAATGATTGATTTTACCGAGCCAACCAACAGTGGTTCCGATCGACTTTTACAAAAGAAGCTGTCAATTGCACAACATTCTTCTATATTTCCGACTCGAGTACCTGCGGCATGAGCTTCGAAGAATCCGATATCCTCCGGCCTCACATCAATTTCTTCATAAAAGTCGATAAAAAGTTTCTGATGGCCTTGCCTTGAAGGGAACGATATGCCTTCGGGTTTGAAACCATCTGAGTTTGTTTTACTATGGACAAGAGTGCAGTAAACCCTTCGTGCATCTCGACAACGTTGCAAGTACATAGCAGTCACTACTTCTGATCGAACGTAACCATCTGCATTCTTATCGAAAGGACAAGATGCACTGGTTGAGGATAAGATTCCATATTTTGCAAAACACAATGAGGTATTTGGATGAAGAATCAAATTGATTCCAACTACGATGGCTCCATCGATTTCATCGCTTCTCATAGCCGAGTAACCGATATCTACTGCATACAACGATCCCGAGCATCCGACATCGAGAAATAGCGATGGTCCTGTCAGTCCCAGGAAATATGAAATTCGATTTGCGTACATCGTCCGGCTTGCTCTGAGAAATGGTTCTTTTTTTTCTTATTGGGAAATTTATTAGTGGTTGATACTTACCCAGCAATGGCTGATGAATTGTGTTTGGTGTCGTTGAGTACGGAAAATTCTTTTGCTGAATATTGACTGGCAGCCACATATACACCAATCTTTTTATTGTGCAAGCTCATCGGGTTGTAGCCGGCATCTGCCACTGCCTTAAAGGCTTCTTCTAAAACCAATCTACCGCTTGGGTCCATATCACGAGCATGTTCAGGGTGAATTCCGAAAAACCCTGCGTCGAATTTGTCAATGTCTGCTATAAACCCACAGCGACTTGGTATCTGTTGGTCAAGGGGGCCAAAACGGGTGCTCATATCTTCAAAGACATCGACCTGTAAAACAAAATATTTCAAATCGGTTATTTGTTATCCTTTTTAAAAATAGTTATTTTTTGTCAAACTTTCATTGTTTACAAGAAAAGCCAAAGGAACTAAGCACAGTGTAAGGGCACAACTTTTTGTAAGATTTCGCAAAATACTTTAATGAAACCCTTCAGAGACACAGTACTATTCGTGAAAGTAATCGCAGCAGCGTAACTAAGGACATCTTCGGATACGTTTACTCGCTAGTGTGTTTTAGAATCCTACTAACCACAGTGTTGAAATTGAAATGAAAGTGAAAACGCGTTGGTCGAAAAACCGACTTGACCAACCGAAGTGCGATGAGTTGGATGTTAACACATATTTTTGGTGACGAATAGTAGTATAGCAGTATACACGTATATCAGTAAAATTGTGTATCATATATGCAACATTGAAGTAGTACAACAGCAGAATATAAATAGTATTGTGGGGGTTTGTGGGGATTAGAAGTATTGTGCCAGGCATGGGCACTCCGTTCACTTCTTCCCCATCATTCACTTAATAAAAGTTCCGCCAAAAGTTAAACACCGACAAAAGAATAAAACGCCGCCACGTTTGTTCACAACTAGGAGTAAAGGGAAACACATGATTTGGTTTATTGTTAGTCACAACTGATTTGTGTTTTATTGTTATTTTTGCTCGCATTATGCATCTTTATGGAAAATTTAACAAGCCTCAGGACTTGCTAAATAAGGCCAAGACCGGTTCCCGGTTGTAGTGCCGATGATGATGATGATTATGCATCTTTATTTTGTACACCATTCTGTCTATGTTCACAACTTCACCAAATTGCAGTGGATCTTTTTATTGAGACATAAATGTCATTATAACCGAACTGGTGTCTTTCCACGTTACAACAAAACTCGAAAACCCGAGTTAACACCTCAACAAAGACTCAACAAACGATAGTTTAAATTCGAATATATCATCCTTGGTAACAGGTTCGGAAAAGGAAATGTCACTATCACGACGAAAGGGTTGGTTTAATTCCTCTGGGATACACTAAACGCGTGTCCGCAGTGCTACGGACAGCGGGAGCAAAACGACCGGCTCGGTCGGTGGATGGTAAAAGACCCAACGATACAACCTTCGTTTGAGGTGAGTTTGGTGGTGTGGTGGTAGATATCCTCTCCACTAAGGATATGTTTTTACTTATCACCAGAGAAACGTAAAGTCCCTCTTGGTGGAATAGCAAACCAGATCTCGTAATGGAGATCATGGTGGTATGTGTGATCGTTCAGATCTGTGTTGTTTACATAACGCTTGCAAGTCAAAAGTGAAACGAAACCTAGACGAGGGATACAGACAAAGAAAGAAGCGACTTAATGCATCGTCCGGTAATGAGGGTCGGCTGAGTAAATAGCAGCCACTCATTAGATGCTAAAAGGGATTGAAATAATGGATATCGTATATCGTATCTCTGCCGACTGGGAGAATCGGATTTTTTTGTTTGCATGTGTTTATACTATTGAATCCAATCCGACGGCTAAGCGCGACGTCGGTGATTGTTTGAAGATTCAAACAAAGAAGTATTTCCGAGAGAAGTAGTTGCAACTGAATCAATAGTTGCAAGTCTTCGGAAAGTAATTTAGATGGATACACAATGACGGTTGTGTATACCATCTGTGTCAATTATGCATGGCGTCTATGGCGACGCCAGGATCGAACTATAGTGTGAATAATTACACTAATTGGAAATTCGGCTTATGGTCGCTAATGGTGAGATGCATTGATACAGGTATGAATGCCCTTGTAGGACACATTTTTTGCAGGCATTTCCAGGTAATGCATTAAAAGCATTAATTATCCTTGGGAAGGAAATGTTTTTGCTGCGGGAGATTGCGGTGCAGGTTTGAGAAGGTTGGAATTCGCCTGGCAACCGAAGGTACCGAATAGGTTTTGGGATTCCTGAAAAGGTAGAAAAGAAATCTTACAGGGAATTGTATGCGAAGGGATGTGTCATGTCTCCTTTTATCGGCTCACTTTAAATAAAACACACCTTTGTTTATTTAAACTAATCTTTACTCTAATCTTTATCTTAATAAAACACGCACACAGTAATCACTTTTAAAACTTTATGCACCCACTGTAGTTCATAACAAACACAATGTTTTTAATAGTTTCTATACTCTCTTTTATTATATTTGTTTTAAATCTAGAGTGACCATTTGACCACTTTATACAAGAACTTTTCCGAAATTTATACATTGATTAATTATGAATTTCACAGACATTCACTTTGCAAACGGTACAACTGCAAATTCTTAATTTTGTTCCCGGACACTCGTTCAAATTAACTCCACGCACCACTGACCGTCTCGGCCAAAAATCAACTCCCGCAAAACAGCGCCTGTGTCCGTTCTGGACAAATGCAAAAAACCAACTCAACTCTATATCGATCGTTTGATCGGAGGAAAACTTTTTTCCACGTTACCTAAAAGCAACGTGTTATTTTCCTTTTTTGCTTTCTCGCTGACCTCACATAAAATCCCTCGTATCCGTATCTCTATTGTGAGCCAGCGATTTTTTGTTTGATCCTTCGGTAATTTTCCCAGGATCGACAATTTCCATAGGCCATTAAACATTACTTGGGTTTTTTAGTAATGTTTAGGATTGGTATTTACCACGGGTGTTTTTGGTAATTACATTTTAATGGACAACGGTGCCAAAGATATTTTGTACATCTTAATGCTATTGTTGTCCAGCAATCCTATTTACATGCACCGCTCTTTTTCCGTTTAGGAAACGTATCCCTACAATGGATTAAAAGAAATGGTGTCGCCATTGAGTATTGTTCTCAGATGTATTTCTGGACTCTATGGTTATATTTTCTTAGCGGATTGGTACATTAATCAATCTGCCTGGGATTCACTATATGTGATCCGAAATTGATTGGTGCTTCGCCCGGTATGAATGTTTGGGGGGGTGGTTTTGGTACGTAACAGACCTCCCCCCTTTATAAAATTAGTATTATTCTTTGAAGAGGAATAATACGTCTTGGTTGTCTATAAGATATGTGTAAAGCGTGAGGTTTGTGTTCGTGACGGGCTACAAAGCAAATGTATTTATTTTTGTCCCTTTAATTTATTTTGTATTTGTTTGGGTTACATGTGTTGGGACTATAGTTTATAATGTTTTACTTATTGGTTGTTGTCGCATATATTTGTTTTTATATAATTCCTTTGTTTAATTTTTTGAGATTTAAGTATATTATACAATATGAATTTGTTGGTTGTTTGTTTGTATAATATCAGTGTTCTTGTAAACTAACATGTTTTTATATACGCGTTTATATTTATGCGTTTGTTTATTTTTTACTTAGCATATTTATTTTATTATTTAATTTTAATAACAGTAAAAATTAGTAATATTTTCATGTTGGTGAATGTTTTATTAATACTAACCCAAAATAATTTCCTAATCTATATTTAAGAGTTCATTGGTATGTCAAAATTTTCTTTTTTTTGTAAGCTAATGCTAGGTTTATGAGGCGATTAACGTTAAGAATATTTTGTATTTATTTGTTAACAGGGAATCATAATAATGAAACCCATGTTTTTCTTATATATGTATCTATATACTCAAGTGTATTCTTTTATTTTTTATTAATAGTTTATTAATTTTACTAATTTGTTTCATTTTAATAGGAATAGTTTTGCTTAGTAATTTAAATAGTATTTATAATTGTAAAAATTATTTGTACATTATTTTGTATAATAATTCTATGTGCAATAATGTTCACTCATTACAGCATGAATTTAATTTTAACATTAATGGTAATAATATTTTGGTAATAAAAGAAATTATTTGCTTATTAGCTCTAACAATAATAGTTGGTATATATATTATATAATATTTTTCATTTATCTCTGTATCTTTGTGTATTAATTTATATGTTGTGAATGATTTTTGAAATGTGGTTACATTTAGTGTATTGTTGCTCGTTTTCTTAGTATTAAACGGTTTTTTATACTGTAATTACTTAATAGGATTTTGTGTATTATTTATTTTATGTATACTATTGATGAATCTTTGACCCTTACTTCTGTCATCTATATTATTTGTATCGTTATTCATTTTAATTTTGGCTATGAAAAATCTTCAATTTGCAAAACAACCTGGGGGTAGCAATTGTTTCGGATAGATAGTGGACAAAAGGTTGGGGTTAGGTTGAGGATGGGATCTAGAAATAGGGTTTTAATCTATTGTTGCGGACCACCACGGATCTTCGGCCCATTTTGATAACCGTATTGACTGGGCCCTTTTTTGCTATGACTGGGGAGGGTCCCTTCCAAATAGATGTCAGTTTGCCCTTACGATTTTCGTTTTTCATTAACACCATGTTTCCCACATGAGACGATTGTGGTTTCGTTCCACTTCCGTTTGAAATAATAGTGAAGAAGATCGTGTGATTGGAACTGACGCTATGTCAGCTCGAATCACGAAAAAATTTTTACCTAAGCGTTACACACCAGGCTACTGACCGTGTTTAGAATTTGATTTCCAAACTCGACTATATTCCACTGATATGAATTAAATTTATTTTATCGCTTGGTATACGGTTCTGATGTATTTTTCTTATTCGATTTTTCGTTCGGTGTTCTTCACTATTTTTGCTTGTGAATTGTGTGTATCTGTTAGAGTTGCCACAGTCGCCTTTAATGAACGACATTCCTCACACTGCTTTTTATGTCTCCTAATATCGAAGAGCATGGATGGCCACCAGTATCTTTGTCGTATTTTACGTGATACTCTGATGCCCACCGGAAGGGGAATTGTGATAAACCCTGAGTAAAGTTGCAATCTCATTGGGGTTTGTTATTTTTTCGAGTGTTTCGGGCTTTTGCCATAACTTTTTGTTTTGGTTATTTTGCGAGCGGGGGAGCGAGTTTTTTGAATTTGCTGACGCAGTGTCAGTTATTTGGTTAATATATTTGTTATTACCGCTTGGCTCCATAGGGTTCCTCTTTATATGGTTCAAATTTAACCTGAAGGTTTTGACTTTATCTTGGGCTTGCTCCTGTTTTCCTTTATGGTATTTGTTTTCAGGTTCATTTTTCTCAACAGTTGAGAATTTGATCGGTACACTAAATACCGTTGGGTTCATTTCCGTTCGAGGAAATGTGATGCACTGTTTAGGGCCTTCCACATTGCAATTTCTTGACAGGAAGTCATTTCCAAGTAATCCGTCTTCTGGTAGATCGGGCATACTGCTCACTACTTGAAATTTGCATTGGAGTTTAGGCCGACAATTCAGTTGAAAGTTCACCTTGCAGCTTCCCAAGGTTCGGATACTTCCAAACGGCACCTGTAAGGTGCAAGCTTCTCGCCGATTAATCTTAACGGCTGATTCCTTGAGGCTACTTTTGCTGATCAGACTTATCCCGGCGCCGGTGTCCACTACTAGAGTAGTGTTATTCTTAACACCTACATCTATCGGTAGCTGGACAGTTGGGACGCTGGTTATTGTCGAGCATGGAGTCCTAATGTGATAACTCTTTTTTACCACCAAGGGTTTTGACTTACTTTTTCTTGTTGGTCGTGGCGGGGGGGAGGTTGTTGGAGTCTGGCATTGAACTCGCGCTTCCCATGTAAATTTTCGTTGACAGGATCCTAGATTGTGGCCGTGTTACCCACAGAAGTCGCAAATCTGCCTTATATGCAAAATCCTCTTTCCCTCCCTTAATCGCCAGCAATCACGGATATCGTGATTTAATTGCTGACAGTATGCGCAAAAGGGTGTGTTTTTCCTTTTCACACAATCCTCGTAGGTATGCCCCCTTTGTTGGCAGTAACTGCAAGTTACTTTGATGATGGGGGCATTTTGGATTATTGCTCGCCCGGCCTGTGGTATTGGTTCTTGCTGTTGCGGAGTCCCCTGCGTGATACGTTGAATGTGTGGTAACCCTTCTACATTTGGAGTGTTCGGTATTGTTTGTGGGAGTGGTGCCGATGTAATGGGGAAAGGAGGATTTACCGAAGGTTGCGGAAAGTTAGATGGCAGCTGAGGCCATCTAGATTTGTTGACCAAATCTTGGTAACTTTCTACTGGCAGATAAACTTTTCTTAGTAAGTCTTCGGCTTCCTGAAAGGATGAAAACGGGGTGGACGCGAACAATGCAGATGCTTCTCCTCGCAACCTGGTAGGGAAGATCTGCAAGAACACATTGTGTTCTTCCACTCGAAGACAATTTAGGGCCCTCCTACTGCAATCTAAAAATGTATGGAGTTCGGCACCTATATGTGGATTACGTTCCCCTGAGAAGATGGGAATTAGCTGTGTTGAGAGCTTCGCTACCTTTGTATAATCTACAGCCATATTTTAGATATAACCGGACTTAATTTGGGTAAAAGAGAAAAGGGGAGGATCACAATCTGAAGATTCACAAATTAAATCCGTAATGCCGCTGAAAAAGAAAATAGGGAAGGCTATGGGGACGAGGATTATCACTTCTCCGTAGGAGTTTGCAATGTTTAATATTTAAAATCGAGTGACATTGTATAAATGTATTGAGAGATGTGGAAATACTCCCAATTATTGAAAAAGTTTCGTTTAAACGACCGCGAATATGGACAAATATAGGGACATGATTGTTAAAAGGTGAAAGCGAATTTAAACAAAAGGTAAAACAAGAAAGAACATGGATCCTAGGCAAACTGTTAAATTAAACTGTCCGTTTTCACAGATTAGAACAAATCATACAGAACCATAATATAATATATATACATGTATATTTTAATAAATGTTAATTAAAAGAAAAATAAATGATCAGGCTATTTATCGTATTTAATGAATTTTTTAAACTATCTTACTTGTCGTAAGACATTGATAAAGACGGCTGTCTGATTTGGGGAGTCAGTAGAAAAAATATAAAATTAGAACAAGCACGTAATTAAAAGACTCCCTTTAAGTTACAAGTTATTGTAAGAGAGGGACGGCCAGATATAGAATTGAAATTATTGGCTTGTTTAAGTTAAAAATAAAAATAACAAGCACGACGATATTTGATTTTAAATATGCACTTATTTAATTATTCGATTTATTTTTTGCGCAATGATGGTTGCTTTCGATTTTCGATATTAATTTACTTATTAAATTGATGTCTAACATGATATTGGTTTTCATATAGAAATGACAGAAACTTAATTTTGTTTGTATTTGGTTTTTTAAACGATAAATTATGTGTAAAACTGGTATAAAAGTTATTACTCATATCTGAAAAAAATGTTTAATATACAACAGAAATAAGCTCACTTAACTTAAGTCCGTGGCTGTTGTTGGTAAAGCTGATGCTGTCAGTTGGTACTGCTGCTGTTGATTCGCTGCTGTTGTTGTTGAGGTTGTTCCTCTCAATGTTATTGTTGTGCCTTCTGGTGTTGGTGTTTATGTTTCTTTCTTTTAGTTACTTTTAAACTTTCTTTAAGTTACTTTAAAATAAACTCGTCGTTGATTTTTATTTCTATTTGTTGCGGTTGTGGCTTATAAACATTTTTTTTTTTTGGTTTTAGTTTCTATTTAGTGTCACTTTTTATTTATTTATTTATGGGTAGTATTTTGTTTTTTATAGATAGTTTTGTCACTTTTTGTGTGTTTTTTGTATGTGGTTTCGCTTGTAAGTTCTTTTCAGATTCGGGCTTTTCAAGAGCTTACGAGTTTACGATACTCAGGCTTCCTCGAATCCTACCGGCTGCGCCATTGTAATGAAACTTTTCGTCATCCACTTTAAACACCACACACACTTTTCACACCTTTAAAATAAAACACTCTTTGTTTTTCGTAATTAAAAATATCTTTACTGTTAGGTTTATCAATAACACACACTTATTATTCTTATCGTATATAATTAAAAAATATCTCACACCGCTCACCACATCAAGACCGTCTTGGTCAAACTTCTAAAACCAACTGCCGAAAAATAATTGATGTGTCTTTTCTGGGCTGATTCACAACACCAACTCAACTCTATATCGATCGTTTGATCGGAGGAAAACTTTTTTCCACGTTACCTAAAAGCAACGTGTTATTTTCCTTTTTGGCTTTCTCGCTGCCCTCACATAATATCCCTTGTATCCGGATCTCTATTGTGAGCCAGCGATCTTTTGTTTGATCCTTCGGTAATTTTCCCAGGATCGACAATTTCCATAGACCATTCAACATTACTTGGGTTTTTTAGTAATGTTTAGGATTGGTATTTACCACGGTTGTTTTTGGTAATTACATTTTAATGGACAACGGTGCCAAAGATATTTTGTACAATGGATTAAAAGAAACGGTGTCGCCATTGAGTATTGTTCTCAGATGTATTTCTGGACTCTATGGTTATATTTTCTTAGCGGATTGGTACATTAATCAATCTCCCTGGGATTCACTATATGTGATCCGAAATTGATTGGTGCTTTGCCCGGTATGAATGTTTGGGGGGGTGGTTTTGGTACGTAACAGATGCATGAAAGGTAAGTTTTCTTTTACAGGGACTTTTAGGTTAAAAATTTGATCTATTTAATGCGTGAAGCATTTAAGATGCTAATGCGATTGCATTAGTGAAGTTATGAGATTGGGTGGAAGTTATGGGGGTTTTGCAGGTAAGCGAACCGTGGGGTTTGGCGGAACCGCTACAGGTTCTCTCTACTACATGGAGAACCAACCCACTGTTTCTACCTAATTTCGACCGCTATTAGCGCGTCACTTCAATCCCAATTCCTTCCGTCGGCTATTTCACCTGCAATAAGATAGATCCTTAAAGAAGCATGACCGGAAGTCATCGATCTAATCAGCTAACGCATAATTTCATTCAGTCTTTTCTTGCCATACGGCAACACTATTGTATTAACCCAACGAGATTTCCACCGCGGTTGCATCATCGCGGAACGGCTTGGGTAATTACCGAATTCCTTAGCTTGTTTCCTACGGTAATATTTCCCAAGCTATTGCTGTATCCCTTTGACTTCCGCCAACCACTCTATTCGCTGGGGATCAATGATCTCTTTAGTCAGGTGAATAGCACAAACCGTTTTCCTCTCCATCCCATTTTCCCTTTTCATAGTTCATTGCACTCTAAGGTCATCACAGTCACCCGACTATGTCACTCGGCCATTCTCAGATTTCGCTTTAATGCATGTACGCTAAAGCCAGCCCCACCCTAGGTCATTGTGCTCTCCCTTCTCCTCTCTTCATTTTAGCCTATGCCCAGCGATGGTCGAATGAACGCACAAGCGTTTCTTCACCTCGATGGGCCCGGAAATCTAATGAACGCATGAGAAAGCTCAACGATGATTGGCTGATCGTTGTGCAAATCCAAAATGCCAACTTTCATCCCTGATTGGGATCAGTCGCTTTACATCCACCATCCGTGTCGGTCACCCTGTGGCATCTCTAACAGATACACACAATTCACAAGCAAAAGTAGTGAAGAACACCGAACGAAAAATCGAATAAGAAAATACATCAGAACCGCATACCTTAGCGATAACATCACATCAGTGGAGTATAGTCGAGTTTAAAAATCAAATTCTAAACACGGTCAGTAGCCTGATGGGTAACGCTTAGGTTCAATTTTTTTCGTGATTCAAACTGTCATAGCGTCAGTTCGAATCACACGATCTTCTTCACTATTATTTCAAACGCCATAACGCCCCTCCGAGTCGTCTTTCAGCCACAGTGCGTACACGTTCCCGAGTCGATTTGCTGCTGAGAATTAGTTGTGTTGGGTATTTTCGCCATAAAGTAATTTAGTGATTGCTAAAGTTATCTATTAAATTGTGCATTACAAAAAAAAGTTTTCCTATAACAAAAATAGACTTGTACCTACATCAATCTTATTAAAAGGATATTCCAGTGTAATTAAAAAAATACCTGTGATTAATAAAAACATAGTTAGAAAAATAAGTTAAGTAAAGAAAACTTTAAACAACAAAAGACCACCAGTGCGTTTATTTATTCAATTCTCCTTTCCTGTGAAGAATTTCCGGGGCACAAGTGTTGGGGAGTTTGTGAATCCGTGTCATACGTTGACAAATATACTACAACCCCTACAGTATAACAGTAAATATTATAAAAATTGATGCTATAATAGGTAAGCATTCGTATAGGAATCATATATATTTTAGTATACAGTATAATGTAGTATGTGGGCTTGTAGTATGAAGATTTGCAGTATACGATTTTGCAATATACGAGTTTGTAGTATAAGAGTTTACAGTCGACAATGTTGTGGCAAAAGGTTTTGCTATAAAAGAGCTTGTGATACAAAATGGTGTACGAATTCGCTATACATGACCTACTAGTATACGAGTGAATGGCATAACACTAAACAGTTATGACCGTTATGGTTTAACATATCCGGTCTCATAGCAGTATAATTACAATATCAGCGACATAAGAATTTGTGGTCTGCGGTGCGCGAATTAATGTACATATTTCAGTTTGAGAATAAAAAAAATCTTTATTTATTCTTACTCGCCAGTGTACATTGATTCTTAGGGTCTAAGTGTTACCGCGGCTATGGAAAGACTTTCCAGACAGTCACCAAGAGCAGACTCGATAAGAATACTGCATGATGGAGGGTTCGCCATATTTCGGCAAACGTTTCAGTGCAGAAGAGTTGTCAGGGGTCTCTACATCTCGCCTCAATCTAGATATAGTAAAATTATTGGTTTGTTCTGGAATATGTTATCTCTTGTGGGGATGAGAAGTATTATGCCGGACATGGGCACATGGTTCACTTCTTCCCCATCATCACTATTGTTCACTAAGTAATGTTCCGCAGAGCACCAAAAGAAAACTTGGAAACACCCGGAGCAAGGCAAAGAAAACACACTGATTTGGCGTAAAATATTTTATTGTTTCCACTGGTTATTATCTTTAAAATTGAGAAGAATAATTGAAAGGTTGAAATCGTAACTTAATCTAATTAGAAACTGAAACCACGCGTACACGTCCGCTGTAATGAACCGACGACTGGTATATATTAAAACTTTACTCACACGACTCGCGGTTGAATTTCGCGTCCCGGGGAGCGGGAGTGACATGGCCACGACTTGCTCGATCGGCGGATGTGAAAGGACTCAGCGATAATCATCTCGTGCAGAGATGATTCGCTTATTGGGGTGAGTTTATGGTGTCGTGGTAGATATCCTCTCCAATAAGGATATCGTTTTTACCTACCACCAGAGAAACGTAAAGTCTCTCTTGGTGGAATAGGAAACCAGATCTTGTAATGAGTGGTCATGGTGGTATGTGTGCGATCGTTCAGATCTGTGTGGTTTACACGTGCTCGAGGGCAATGGGTAAACGAAGCAGATTGGCGGTAAAGACATAAGGATCGAAAAGATCGTCGTCTATGGAGTGCATCGTGTCTAAATAAATAGACGACGATACAGCGAAGAAATGTGGTAAAAGAAAAGATGAGACGAGGGCATCATAAAAGTTTTAGATGAATGATGCCCTTGTGTAAATATACGAATAGACATTGGGAAATGTGCCCGACATGCCTCCACGGAATCTAGAGCGCGATTAACTTTAGCCATCGAAGCGACAGAACTCCAAAATTCCATCCAACGCTTCGATGACCATATATGATAAGATTGTAATTAGCATCGGCACGTAGGGCGCGAAACATAAGCGATGTTCGCCTCTGTTGCTCATGGTGTGTGTGTGTGTATCCACAGTATGCAGACAGTGGATCAACAAATCCATAAGGGCAACACCATGAGCAACGATCTGCAGCTGGGCGCGTCGACCAGAAAGGGCACCCGCATGTTTACATTAAGTAAAAGCACACACGATGAGTCTGTCGTCGCACCGATGATGGTGGCCTACCCAGGATACTCGTATGCATGTTAAAATGCTGCAGAATTTGCTCCACACGTCTAACCATAGGTACAACTATGGAAGGTAAGTACACGTTCTTTATGTGTTTTAGGCAACTATTACCTTATGATAGTGTGGGGCTTTTCAGGGCCCGAAGAGTCATGCATCGCTCGATCCCCACCATTTCCAGCCATGCGACTTACCTTGAAGTCGAATCTTCAGCAAGATTATACAACCTTGCTACGGCCTTAACCGCCAACCAATTTGCTGGAATTAATTCGGTTATCCCAATGGATAACCGACATAAATACCTTATAGGCAGCTTACCTTTCTTTGGGGGGTTTTTCCAAACCCCTTCTCCACGGTCATTTCTGAAAACATAATGATGATGATAATCTTGCCATGACATCGATTCAGCATCGCCACGAGCTTCCGCGGCCGAACAATGGATGGCACATATCTACCAACACACGCTGATCTTTCCGTGTGTTGTCTTCGTACCCATTCATTGACCTAGCATTATTTCGGGTTGCTTGCACATCTGCAAGCCAGATTTCCAACGGCATGTCTACGATCTATCTTTCCTACCAGTAAAGAAGATCAAATTAAACATTGGCCTTACAGACGCGCATATTTACTTATCTCAGCATGACCGATTTTATGATCCGTTGCCGTTTCTTGGAACGATCACCAGCATCGGTCATGACCACCAATTTGAGTTTACACAAGTAAACACCCAAGCGGATACTTTCGCCTGACAGTACCTTCAACGGTATTAACATATCCCTAAGATAACATGCATCGAATCATACATGACCGAAATTTGTTTATTTTAAATGATCTAACAACGGCCATATCCAATGTTTGATTCATTTTTCCAAAATAGATTCCTGCCTTCGGCAACGGTTTAATTGACTCACGTCGATCAAAAAATCTATCCCTTGCGGATGGCGGCAGTTTATCTTGCCCAAACATGTAGCAGCGGATTCAACCTGCTACATGAGTTTTTTTCTGTTTCCTTTTGTTTTGGACCGTCGCCATTGGCGGCGAATCCTTTAGGTTCGTTTTCGTTGGATGTCTGTAAGGAGACATCCAATAGTCAGTCAGATTGCAACCCCCGTGATGAGCACACGTGCTGAGAGTCGAGCCCCTTTCTCCGTTGACGATACACGCGCGTCAAAAGTGTCTATTATTACTGCATGTCTATATGCAAAATTATCCCTTGTACCTTTGGGACGTAATCAGTGATGTTGTCTAAAAGTGATCGCTACCAGTGGCTCTTTAATCAATCAGCCTTGTTTTAAACATTTGCGTGATAGAAGAACTAAAGGAGTAACAGTATTGTGTCACTTATCGAACTTTTATCTTAAAAAACATAGTGTGGAAAACAATAACAAAGATAGTAATATAGTTTGATCTAAATAATGCTTGTGTGGAGAATAACCCAAATAAAGAAAACCTTTTTTACAACTAAGCTTACTCAGTGCCTTATTATTTATTTTTCCTCTCGGATCGTGGTTCAGTGACAATTGTTGCGAGGAAATTGTTGGTGGGTGAGATAGCCGCTGTGTTGTAAGACGACAACAATAATTATCACCATCACCACAATAGTAGTGACGTTCAATGGAACTGTCACAATACTTGTTTTTTTATGCCTTTAGCAAGCCCTAGATGGGGTTTTTACCTAGATAATGGAAAGGTTAATGGTGGCGTTCAACAGAACCGACATTGTACCCCCCCCCCCCCCCCCCGCCGACACCGTGTCGTAGTCACGATAAAAAAAGTTGGGCAAGGTGTCGCTCTGCTGGTGATGTGCAGGCAAAAGGGAAAAGAAAACGAAAAATTACGGAGTACTATGTACACCGAAAATGAAGCAATGGACCTGCTTACGCCGCGGTGATGCCAACAGGCGCAGAAGGTGTGCGGTACGGTCCATTGTGATGTTTGGTTGTTTATGGGCCGACGAGTGGTATTTTCCGGTTAGTCCGCTCCAAAAATCTATTTCGATCTCTGGCATACATCTATGGGATTTTTCAGGGACCGAAAAACCACGCACCGCTCTGGCCCCATATCCCACTGCAAATATCTGCAAATCTCTGTAATCAACTTACCAGCATAAGAACATCCCTCACCTGAAAACATAAGCCCACGACCAAGATTACCACCTGGCCGTGGCAACAAAAACGTTCGCCCCCAGGCATGCTTGCACCCAGTGCATCATGTCCCTATAATCTACGGTTACCCCTCCACGTAACCGACATTGACCTCGTACATACAAAAGCGCATGGCTGAGAAGCATTTTCCTTAAAACATATTCGTGTCCCCTGATCAGCACCCATGTCCATTGCCAACCATTAGGAAAACTTCAACGGTCCCCTTATCGACATTCATGTCAATCATGCTCACAGAAATCTTTCTGTGTTTGCTTTTCTCAAGCAATCACCGATCTCACGATCACGTCATGCAAATCGATGCCTATACAGCTGCAACCAATTATCTCGGATCGGCTGCATAGGCAATCCTAATGTATTTGCATTTGTCTGTACAAATAAAGCCGCATCTTAGCGCTTGCCCATTTAGATCCCATTTCGGTATACACAATATACCCTCTGTCGTTTATGATAGAAACGTTTTCGATCTATGTTTGAACAGCTGCAGGTTTTTCCTTCTATCCTTTCTACAACGCGCGTTCATTTGTCCTTCCTTCCAAGAGAAAGACATTCATTTCCAGTTGCAACGATATCTCTAAAGAATCTTCCAATGGCACGCGGGTCGGTTCTCATTGGTCACAAATTGCCGAAGGGTTGTTTCTCCTGCGATGGTGTGCGTTGAAACCCATCGCAGGCATAGAGGCTGGGTCAATTTCATTAAGCTAAAGATAGTCAGATTTAATTACCCAGACGAGTCAGATTCGAGTCGCGCAAGCAGATACACGTTCCGGTAACGTGTTGGTGAAGTCGAGTTTCATCCCTAGTGTTAAAACCAAGCCATACCCCCGAGGTGCTTATACAAGTTGGAGTGCACACAGTCAGTTTGTCGGCGTAAGATCGTACATTAGATTCCCATTCAAATCGGTCGTATTAATTACCAATTCGTTTGCCTTCTTGGCGCTCGTGCCTAATAAATTAATAAATCAGTAAACGCGGAAACACAACGTAAATGAACATCAAGTAATATACTGTAAATGTGGAAAAAAAGAAGTTAAGTGAACATTAAGTCAATAATCGTTAATAGTGAAACGAAATGTATTCTCGAGAGGGAACTTGTGTCAAATCCGAATAGATTAAAGTAAATGTTAACAATAAAAGTGGAAAACACCACAGACACCTCAAAGCGTTTTAATTGTTCTTGTTTTCCTTGGTGCATACAGATCCTTCGGACTTTGGTTAGATAGCGTCGACGGACTAAGTTGACTTCCAGCGCAAGGTATACAATCGACCGCAGTTCCCCGATTTTAAGTGGAAGTTTAGCGAACCTAGCCCCCATGCCGGTGCACTGACAAAACATTCGCCACACATCTCCAACGAAGTATGGGTACATCGCCCCCGACGATGGCACTTCTGTTTGATCAGGTGTCCACCTAATCGCAGGGCATTGTACTTGTCCTATACGGACACATATGGAATCCTCCCTTATCTATGCAATTCGCGGCCATCGAACTGATGGATGTGAGTTGCATGGTCGAGTCAGATTTTATCACGCGAAGTATGCACATGCACTGACCCGGAGTCAAATTTAAATATTCGAAGAGTTCGTGTGCGGAAAAGAATTCATCCTCCGTGGAGTTCGCGATACCATAAGTACTAGAAAAATCCTTTGTTTTGCCATTTCTTGTTCCTGACGATCGCACGTCGAAATGAACGGTTAATCAATAAATGAACAGTGTCGCGATTAGAATACTTCAACTGTACGAGGTGCTTTGACTTTATTGGAATATCTAGATGTGCTTTTAGTCGCGACTAACATTTGTAAAACAAACAGAAAGAAATATGCGAACAATCAAAAAACAGTGATCAACAACAACACGAAGTGCTTTATTATTTACTTCTTTCTGGAAAAAAGGCTGCTGCTAGCGGTAAGACGACTGTGCGCACCACGAAGGAATTTCGGACGTGTCGATAGTGGAGTATCGACAACAAAGGACTTGCAGCCGAGTTTACTGCTACCATCTTCACCAGTGCAGTTAGTGTTCTTGTGTTTTTTTCAACAGTGGAGTTTTTATTGAAATCGTATCCTTGCCGATACCAAATAAAAACCCCCACAAGTGTGTCGTCGCACCGATGATGGTGGCCTACCCAGGATACTCGTGTGCAAGTTAAAATGGTGCAGAATTTGCTTCCGACGTCTGGGCGCGAGATACAAGAGCAAGCTTCGTTGCTTGGATAACTTGCTGTGTATTGGGTGCATGCTATGATCTTCGCGCAGGTGCATAGTAGGGTAAGTATATGAGGGTAGCATGGGTTTCCCGGATGTATGCTGCTGTTACGTCTCCAGCGCCGTGCTTCGTCTTTCGAGGGAAGAGCGTGGGGGTTATATATTTATTAAAATATCTTTTCTTTATAATTATAAAGATAAATTCAATTAGAAATGGCTACCGAGGGAGAGTCAAAATAATTCGAGACGCAAACGGCTGTCTGGTCACAGAAACAAACAATATCGTGACAAGATGAAAGTAGTACTTTGAAAACCTGCTCAATGTACGCACCCATCAACCACAGATAAATGCACCAAGCGTACATACAGCCGAGCCGCAGATCCCAGGGCCGTCTCTCAACGAAGTTGTAGACGCAATAAAGCGATTGAAAAACAACAAGGCTCCCGGAGTCGACTCCATACCGGCAGAGCTTGTGAAGCATGGAGGAGAGGCAACCGCTCGAAAGATCTACCAGCTCATCCAAACAATATGGGATAAGGAAGTCACTCCGGAAGAATGGAAAACCTCAATAGTCATCCCCATTTTCAAAAAAGGCGACAGATTTGACTGCGAAAACTACAGAGGAATATCATTGCTCCCAACCGCATACAAAATATTAACAAATGTTATTCTGGCGAGAATCACACCGTACGCAGAAGAGATACTGGGAGACTACCAATGTGGATTCCGTAGGAACCGGTCAACGAGCGACCAGATGTTCACAATAAGACAACTGCTGGAAAAGAAGTGGGAATACGGAGAGACGGTTCACCAACTGTTCGTGGACTTCAAAAAAGCCTACGACTCAGTCGCAAGACAGAGACTCTACCATATTGTAGTTGAGCTGGCAGTCCCAAAAAAATATGCCGCCCTCACTCAAATTTGCATGAACGAAAACAAAGGGCGAGTTAGAATAGAAAACCACTTCTCAGAACCATTTGAAATCCGGGACGGACTAAAGCAGGGAGATGGTCTATCACCGTGTCTCTTTAACCTTGTGCTCGAGTATGTCATCAGAAAGGTACAACGCGACAACATGGCCGGATCATCCCTGAACGGGGTCACACAAGTGCTCGCATATGCGGATGACATCGCCGTTCTGGGCGATCAAATAGAAACTGTTAGTAAAAACTGTGAAATCATCATGCAAGCGGCAGAAGAGGTGGGCCTAGAAATAAATGAAGACAAAACAAAATACATGATTGCGGTGAGAGCAGGTGGACCTCAGAGAACACATATAAACGTCAGAGGTAAGATATATGAAAAAGTTAAAGAATTTAAATATCTGGGAACGATACTGGCGGCCAGTAACGAAATGTCGAAGGAAATTAACAAAAGACTGCATTCCGGCAACGCTAGTTGGCACGCAGTCAGTAAACTGCTGAAATCCAGACTGCTATCACGTAACATAAAGCTCCGTGTCTATAGAACCATAATCATGCCGATTGTTCTATATGGATGCGAAACATGGGCTCTCACAAAACGGGAAGAAAACAAATTCCGCGTATTCGAGAATAAAGTTTTGAGGAGCATCTTTGGAGGTAAATATGACGAGGAGGCAGGACAATGGAGGAAACTCCATAACCACGAATTGGAAGAGCTATATCGCAAACCTACAATCGTGAGAGTAATCAAGTCGCGAAGATTAAGATGGGCCGGACACGTGGCGCGAATGGGGAACGATAGGACCGTGCATAGGATTCTTGACGGTAGACCAACGGGAAAGAGACCGGTAGGACGGCCGCGACGGAGATGGGAGGACAATGTTAGGTTTGACCTTGAGGAGATCGGATCGAATGGTCAAGCGTGGAAGGAGAGTGCCCAGGACAGAGAACGATGGCGAAGCCGAGTCGGTGAGGTCATGAACTTCCGGGTTCCTACAGGCCAATAAATAATAATAATAAATAATAATTTATAATTATAGTTTTTATTTATTTTTTTTGAACTCAGCTATCTCAAGCTGAGCTCTATTCTGAATTACTTTTACAATATAAATTTTCCTGTTTTTATAGAACATTTTGTTCCAACTAACTGTGTTGTATAAAATGAACAAAACAATCCAGAAGTCTCTGTTTATAATTTTGAATATACTTTGAACGAAAATCAAAGTGCTATGTTTTGAAATGAAAAATGTGCTTGTTATGAAAAGGGGCATGTTTTTAAATATGGTGTAAGTGACTGGATATAGAATATTGTGTCTGTTTATTTATGAATTGTATTAAATGAGAATGTAAGATATGTGAGGATGTAGTTTTAAAGGTTGTGTTAGAACGGGCATGAGATTAGTGTTAAAGCGAATAAGGGTAGTATTCTGGAATACAACACTGTGTTTATAATTTCTTACCAGAAATTTGATGATGGAACATACAACCTGTGAATTGCTTTCAGAGAATTGATATTTGATGCTGCTACAATTTATGATAGCTAGAATTATTGATTCTAAGTATTCCTAATATAATAGGTACAACTATGGAAGGTAAGTACACGTTCTTTATGTGTTTTAGGCAACTATTACTTTATGATAGTAGTGACGTGCAATGGAACTGTCACAATACTTGTTTTTTTATGCCTTTAGCAAGCCCTAGATGGATAGGTTTACGAGGGTTGCCCCTTATGTTTCGGGATTTGGCAACCCTAGTGTTGCAATCCGGCAATAGACAGCTCTGTCGTAAAGTTGGACATTTTTGAGGTTATACGCACTCAGAACGTTTTGACATACGAGCGCTATTTGTGTTGTTTACAGTAACTTAAAAGATTCATCTCGGCCCAAAAATGGAATTAAATCGTCAACATTTTCGTGCGATTATTTTTTACAACTTTCGGCGTAGATTAACTCAGTAACAGTGCATGGATGAACTTAATTTAATTTTTGGCGATGAAGCTCCATCAAGGACCAGTGTTTATCGATGGTATGGTGAATTCAATCGTGGTCGTAGTTCACTCCAAGATGAATTTCGTGAAGGTCGTCCAAAATCAGTTGTTGTTCCGAAAACCATTGATGCTGTGCACGAAGTGATATTGGAAGATCGTCATGTGACCTATCGTGAGATTGAGACAACCTTAGGCGTTAGTGGGACCAGCATCCATTCAATATTGCATAAACATTTGACTGTCAAAAAAATTTGTTCGCGTTGGATCCCACACAATTTGTCAATCGCCCAAAAAAAGGCTCGTGTCAATTGGTCGAAAGAAATGCTCAAAAAATACGGTCGCGGTGCTTCGAAACACGTCTATGACATCGTGACAGGTGATGAATCGTTGATTTACGCGTATGAGCCCGAAAGTACACAGCAGTCGACTGTCTGGGTGTTTCAAGATAAATCAAATCCAACAAAAGTTGTTCGCGCACGAAGCACTTCCAAGCAAATGGTCGCCTGTTTTTTCGGAAAAACTGGACATGTCGCAACTGTACCACTAGAACAACGCAGAACAGTCAATTCTGAGTGGTACACAACCATTTGTTTGCCAGTTGTCTTCCAAGAAATCAGGAAAACCAACCGCCGAAGACGGATCACTCTTCACCACGACAATGCGAGCTCTCACACATCGGCTGCGACAACTGCATTTTTGAGCACCCAAAACATCGATTTGATGGGTCATCCGCCGTATAGTCCTGACTTGGCATCGAATGACTTCTTTTTATTCCCGTACGTAAAAAACAAACTGAGAGGTCAACGTTTTTCGACACCTGAAGAAAGGGTTGCTGCATTCAGAATGCATGTGTTGGAGATACCTCAATCAGAGTGGCAAAAGTGCTTCGACAATTGGTTCAAACGCATGCAAAAGTGTATAGATCTTCATGGGGAATATTTTGAAAAACAATAAAGTGATTTTCGATGATCAATATTTGTTTTTGTTCTCTAATCCCAAAATATAAAGGGCAACCCTCGTACCTAGATAATGGAAAGGTGAATGGTGGCGTTCAAGAGAATCGCCAGAGACACACCTTAGTGATCGTGCAAGCAGATTTGACACGACTCACTTTCGGGACCGTATAAAGATAAGTTAGGCACGACTCACATTCACGTTCATGTGAGTGTAAGTTAGCCACGACTCATCGGCGTGATCGTGCAATCAGAAATCACCTTCGTGTTCGTGCAAAGAGAATTCAACCACGGCTCACTGTTGCACCATAGAGGGGACGGGGAGCACACAAAATATATTAATCTGTTAAGGAATGGCATAATAAAAAAGGGGTTTTTCGCGGGTTTTCTCTACAGCTTCCTGGGGCTCATCAAACCTGCTTTCTAGTTGCTGGGGGCGTTTTTAAGTGGAGCCCCCAGATACTTTTGCTTTCTAACGTTCTCTTTTCTTTTGTTCTTCTTACCCTTTAAGGTTACGTTAACGTTTTTATTTTTCTTCTTTTCTTCTACATTTACGGTAACCCTTAGTTTAGGAATCCTTGGCATATCACATCCTTCGAGCTGATTTGTTTTCCCTTTTAGTAAACATACATCACTATGTTGTGCACTCTGGATCAATTCGCTTATACGAGATAAACCGATGTGACGTGTTTCTGCACCGTTTACGATTTAATCTCTCATGGGGTTTTGCGGCGAATAAAAATCTTTTTATTTTCTTCCGTTTCAAGTATTTTTCGTCTTCTCTTTTTTTTTTCTTTCGTACAGTATTTATTAATTTATTTTTGTTTTATTATTTTATTATTGTTTATTACTTATTTGTTCCGTTTCGCCGAAGTTCTGAGGAGAGGGAGAGGCCGCGCAACATTTCCCCCTTATAAAAATGGAGTTGCATTCTTTGAAGAGGAATGAAGTCTTGAATGGGGCATTAGTATCTCGGTGTTCTTTCGTATACTCATATAGGCAGTGCCTTTCTTCTCCGCAAACTTTCGGGACTTAGGTTTGTTTTGGAGAAAGTCCATTGATTTTGCAAATTTTCGACAGGAAGTTGGTATCCAACAGCCCGTCTGTCACCAGCCCCAGCAAGGAGCCCATTACCTGAAAACTACAGGGATTTTCCTGGTGTAACATGAAATTCCCATAGCAGCATCCGCTAGACTTACTTTTGCCGAGAAGCGACTGGAGGGTCGTGCATTTTTGGGCATCCACAATATGGGTAGAGTGGAGCGGCTTCAACTATAAGAGGCTGATCTTAGCGCTAGTGCCCACAATTAGGCGCTTAGTGTTTCCACGGCCAATGTCTAAAGGGAGTTGGGCAGCCAGGGCTTTGGTCGGCAAAAGCTGAGAACAGCTCTGGGGGAGTTGCGAGTTTAGTGCGATCAGGTTTGTATTGCCGATCTGGCCTCTGGGAGTTTTCTGACCTTTCCCACTTTGATTTTTGTCGATAGTGTAGTGCTCCAAAAAGCCCTACCACCTTTTTCCCCCATTCCTAATCCAAAATCCTGGCTATAATACGCTAAAACATATAAACCTATCAAACCCCAAAAAAACCCAAACATGATTCAAAATTCGCAATAAACAAATCAAACATTCGTTTATTGCCTAACATTTGCCCCCACGGCATAATTAAATCCAAAATCAAAATTAAAATTAAAATTCACAATAAACGAATCCAATATTCGTTTATTGTTCTATATTTGCTCCACAGCATCACCCAAATCCAAACTTCAGAGATCGTTATCTCTATCCCAAAAATTCCATTGAGTTAAACAAACAAAAACTCAAAAGCAGATACATTCACACATCTGCGCGATAGTTTCATAAGAATTCAAGAAATTGAATTCTTATCTAAAGTCAATACAACATCTCGCTCGAGATATCCAACAAAATCGAGATTGTTGTACGAAAATGTGTATCTTCGGGATACAATTTTCGATTCCTTTTCCTTTATAAAGGAATAGTTTAGTAATCTCCGGGCCGCAGTCTTAAATCGATCTTAGTCTCTGGAGGAAATACCCCAGTGGAAAACCTAACGAAAATAATTGAAAAAATAAAACTCTTTAATTTGTAAAAGAAATCAACACGGATTTTCATTTAGCGGCCAATTGATAGCTATGTATCACCTGGCCTGGAAGACCAAGAGAAGACCAAGGACAAAGGCCCAATTAAGGACAGTTACTCTTCCCTCAGGTATACGAGGAAGCACGGTAACGACCCCTTTTGTAGGACGAGTTTCAGGAGCGGTCAAATTTTAAGAGACCGCCTTGTCCTTTTAAGGACCAGGAGACACGCTTCCTGGAACAAAACCCCTACAAAGAATACAACAATACATTGTCGCCGTGTGTGTGTGTTGTCCGCAAAATTCGTACCGTTAGCCACTCTTATTCGGAAGATGGTTCTGCTTTGGAGCCTCCGTAGATTCGGTGCTAGCAGAGCTAGATTGGCTTCAGCCCGCCTTTGGCCGACGGTGTTGTCGTCGATGCTTCCGGCGTTTTGAGCTTTGTGCGTGTTAATTGCTTTGCTTTGCTTTTGAGCTTTAGGGGGCTCACTCCTGGCAGAACTGAAACGACATTGGCCTATATTGGTCCGTAGGTGTTGTGACCGGGGATTCCGGCGTTTGCGCCATCGTCGTGTGTACTTCCGTGGCCCTTTGTTTTATTCTTCGGCTGAACCTCCTTCTACTCCAGGTTGACTATGCAAGTCGGTGGGGCATGACGGCGACCTACTGCAATAACCGTTTTGGTGGGTGCACGGATTGATGAATTTCGGATTTTGTTCCATTTTCTCCTGTAACTGCACTCCTCACACGTGTGACCCGTTTGGCCACAAAACTCACAATAACATCAAATGCAGTACACCCTATGATTCGATGTCGCTAATTGGTTGTGTGTAGAGCGGGTGGACTGGTCTCTGATTTGCGCTATTCGGGGAATCCCTCTATTAGTGTGTGGCCTGTATGTTTTGGTAGGGCCGATATTTCGTGGAGCTGGTTGTGCACCTGGTGCACAGAAATCTTTTAGGTCGTCCCCACATTGCCTGCAGGATGGTGTGTTTCGTCGTTTTAGACACTCGTCGTACAAATGCCCCTTTTTGTTGCAATTAATGAGTGTGGCACGCGAGTGCCTTGGACCTGGGCGGACGAATTATTGTGGTAATAACCTCTACTGCCCCGGTGAGGCTCTGTTATACCAGCCCAATTGGTGATGGGAACGAATGCTATGGCGCGTAAGACTTGAACGGGTTTTTTACAGGTTGGCGACGTCTAAGAGATTGGGGTTGTCCTGTGGAGGTGGAAAAAGAATTTTTATAACTACCCCCAACTAACTGAGACGCATCGTTCACAGGTAGATATTCCCTCTTGAACAATTCCTGTGGGTTTGGTAATGATTCCCCACAAGCCTGGTTTCAAACCTGTGTCGTTGCCTGTGTTTGGTTCGATTCATTTTCTCTACTACAAAATGGGTTCGTACTATGCATGATCGGTGCGGTGATCACCATGGAGTTATGGTTTGGATCGAATACGGTCTCGTTGTGCGGAGGGATATGGCACGTTTCGATGCTCGTTAAGTTTCCCAAACTAAAGAGATCCCGTTTCCGTAGCATCTTCTTTTGTGTTTCTCCCATTTGGACGCACCGCTTGATGATGTTTTCGAGAGGCTCTTGCCCGAATGCCAATAAATGGTGTCGGAAATTGATCCTCTCTGACTCCTGCCATTAATACAGACCTCGCCAACCTCTCTATCAGGATGGAGAAAGCGGCACTACTTGCTTGTCCGTACGAGCGCGTCGTCACCCACTTGCAGAGATCCACTGCTTGTTTCAGAAGGGAAACGAAATCTGTGATGTCTTCCGTATGGAGTTGTCGCATTCATAGTTTTTGGCATTTCGGGGTTCGTGTCCGTTTTTGATTACTGTCTCATTTTCATTAAGAGGAGCACACAGTTAAAACTAAATAGAATGAGGACCAAACAAATACAAATATAAAACAGAAGAGAGATGTAATATTTCAAAAAAGACAAAAAGAGAAGACAAAACTGGGGAGAGAAAAATGAAAGCAAAAGAAACAATAGAAAACCGGACGCTGTATGATTAGAATAAAAATGAGATATGATGCAGTTATCCTGTTGTAGTGGTCATTGGCCTCGTTCCCAGGTAGCGTGTCTCCTTGTCCTGAAAAGGATGAGGGATCTCTTTAAGACCGCTCCTGAGGGGAGACGTTGCGGCCGCCACCGTGCTTCCTCAAACCTTTTGGGGAGAGTAGCGACCGATCGTTCGTGGGGCGTCGTTCCAGGAATAGTGTCACTGCGCCGTGCAACCCAACGCCTCCTGGTGATGCTCGAAATCGAAGAAATCTGCAGCGATTTGTTTTGTGGGCGTGCCACCACTCTACTCACCGGTTCCTGGTTGGAAGTCGTCGCCTGTGCTGGAGCAGCCAACGTTTTGTAACGAACGCACAATTCCAAAAAATAAAATACTTTTAATTTCGTAAATTCGCTTTTATTTTATTTACTTGAAAAAAGGACGATTCTCCTAGGTACACCACCACCAAGAACCTTGCTCTATGATGTTACTTTGTCCTGTTCGGCTCCTGCAGCACTTCCGCCGGGGACCATGTACGTTAATCAACTGCTCTGTGGAGATCGCGATGCAAGGAAATGAAAACAAATCGAGATTTTGTATCTTGAAACGAACGTTTCAGATGGAATATCTCGATTTCGGGTGTGGTGTTCAATGCGCTCATTAGGATAATGGTTCGGTTTTATGAGTTCTCATGAAACTATTGTGCATATTAGGATATGCATTGGGATTTGGGTTTTTGTTTTTGTTATCCGTCTGGCTTATGCAGACAAGAGTTTGCGTGTCCTTTGGATGGGTAACACACGATCCGTGGGAATTAGGTGTTGGTTTTTGAATTGGTGCATTTACAAGTCACAAAACATCTGGCATGTGAAGATATGCATTAGGATGCTTATGATTGCTTGAATTGTGTGTCGGCGGAAAATAGATATGCCTTTGTTTAGACACATGCACATTTTGGGCTTTGGATCTTGTAGGAATTTGAATTAAATTGAATTCAATGTTTGAGAGTTTGAACGATTAGTTCGATTTGGTTGACATTGAATTCAATGTTGATTTGGGTCTAGGGATTTGTATGTGGGGGAAGGATTTTGTTTCTATGGGGTAAGGAAATTGTAGGGCTTTCCGGAGCACTATAATCCAATAGGCTTTCTTCATTTATTAACCCTCTTTTCTCGTGTGTTTTTGATTTATAGATTATTTATTCATACCTTCGAAGCCAGACGAAGGGTAAATGAGTCTTGCCCAGTTCAATCATATAATTTATTTATTATTATTATTTTATTTTATATTTTATTTAATTAATAATTTTAATTAAAAAACTAACCACTAGCAAAGCTAGTTGGTGTACTCGAACGTGTACCTCCGACATTGGTTCAATACAGTCCTAGCTAGCGGGCACTGGCTGCGTCAGGTGGCTGGGTGCAGATAGGATAATTGAATTTGTTAAGGAGTGGAATAATAAAAAGGTGTTACTCACAGATCTTCTCTACAGCTTTCTGGTGCTTGTCAAAACTGCTTTCTAGTTGCTGGGGGCGTTTTTAAGTGGAACCCCCAGATACGTTTCCTTTCTAACGTATCCTTTGTTTTGCTTTTCTTTTCTTTTACTTTTACGTTTAACGTTTTTAGTTTAGGAATTCTTGTCATATCCTTTCTACTAACTTGTATTGCGTTTAGTAAACAGACATCATGCTGTTGTTAACTAACTTTGAATCGAATCGCTTATATAAATTTGTGACGTCTTTTCCGGTAACTTTTCGTAGTTTTACGATGACTAACGACGACTGGTCGCTACTGAAGTTTTACAGCCAATGAAAATATGTTTGTTTTATTATTTTGTTATTGTTTATTATTTGTTTGTTCCATTTCGCTGGAGTTTTGAGGAGAGGGAACTGACATCGAAGTCAGACACGACCCACGTCAGTGATTGTGGGAGTTTCCAACTACCAATTCTAAAGCTGGTGATCTAAGAGTTACTACGTGACGGCGAGCGACCCATTAATAAAAATATCTAATGCAACTCCCTCCTACTTCTAGGTAGTTATCGAACAGTGATCAGGGTATACATCTCCTAGTTTTCGATGTACTTCAAAACCACCTATTAAAAAACCACCTAAAATTAAATCTTTCACTTGCACTTTTTTCAACTATGATCAAATACAAAAATGGCCACAGACAAATTCACCATTATCGCCGGATTTTTAGCACAGTATATGTGCAATGAGGAATTTTGTTGTATTCTAGTTTTTTTCTGTTTTTTTTTTTTTGGAATATAGATAGACATGAGAAATAAATAATTACTAATCCAAAATAGCGAAAACCAGTCGTCAGATCATCTATTTACGAAACCAAATTATTGTTACCAAATATTTGCTTATTTATATTAAAAAATGCATAAAAGTAAGTAGGGAGTAAAAAGGAGATTCGAAAATATACACAAGTATCGAGAATGGAAGCAATACATTCTTTAGGCCTAATAGGAACTTACCCCGTTGTAGATGTTGTACTCGAATTGTGTCACGTTTTTAGCCTTTGGATAACGGCCTGACATTCCACTTATGACAATTTCGTCACCACTAGTCGATGGGTGTGAACGGTAGTAACGTTGCCTTGATAAATCGGGTCGATGAGTGCAATCAACACTTTCTGAATTTTCGGGTATGCGCGCCATTTGAAACGATCTATAAACAATTTGTTTAAGCTAATGTTCAAAAGAACTCACCGAATGCTTGCTACAGCGTTCTTTTATATAGGAAGTGCTTCTTATTAATTCCAAACAAGTTGAACTATGTGCATTTAGAATATTCAAAAAAAAAACAACAAAAAAAAACAAAAAAACCGAACGAAATTACACAAATTTTATGCCCATTTTAATTAAGTTTCAGTTTTTGGACATTGTTTTTGGTAACCGTGGCTCATCTTTTTATAATTAGATTTTCTTTACTGGCAAGGAATTATAGAAACGTAATTCGCGAAATTATAATAAATAATTTTATTCTGTAATTCGATAATAATTCGACCTTTGTTTTTAGTTTCTACTTAACAGTAGATAATACATTTATATTATACAACTAGTATTTAAGAGTTTTAGGACAGCAGTTAGTTTGCAACTATAATCTTCAATCTATATAACGAAAATACCACAATTTTAATGAATAATAAATAATAAATGATTAAGGGAAAACTACAAGCAAAAACCCTTATTTGAATCTTAAGACTAATATTGCACAGGTTTCCGGTTATTTTATGTAATAATGATCTCGACATAATTTTCATAGACAGAGTACATAGGTAGTGATTTAAGATAACGCAAGACGGGCAACGAGAACATTGTCAGAAAAAGAACAATTGACGAATAAGTTTCGAGTGATTTAGTCAATAAGAAATTCTACCGGTTTAACGTTAGCATTTTCATGAAGTTCATGTGTCGAATAATGCCATGGCAAATTCAGCAACAATTTCAATATTTTATTTTGACACCTTTGCAATTTCATTTTGTGCGTGCGAGCACAATTACATCATACAGGGGTGCCGTACAGGAGTGTCGCTTGAAAAATGGTTTTAAAAATTATAATTTTATTTTCGAGGCTAAGAGTTACAAATAAAAAAAAAAAATATAACACTTGTTCCTTTTTTTTTATTCATCCCATGATCTTCTGCGAGATGTTTTTTATCTAGTTGATAATTTACGTGGGAGATCTATCTTGACTACAATTTACCTAGAAGACCTTTCTTCACGGAATCTATCCCAAGACTGATTTATATTTCTATTTTTACTTAAAATCGAACGTAACAATAATAATAGAATGTACCTCAGGTAGTTACAAAATGTCTAGCTGTTAATAGGTAATTAGGCACTTAAAATGTAATTACATTACGAGGGTTGCCTCTTATGTTTCGGGATTTGGCAACCCTGGTGTTGCAATCCGGCAATTGACAGCTCTGTCGTAAAGTTGGACATTTTTGAGGTTATACGCACTCAGAACGTTTTGACATACGAGCGCTATTTGTGTTGTTTACAGTAACTTAAAAGATTCATCTCGGCCCAAAAATGGAATTAAATCGTCAACATTTTCGTGCGATTATTTTTTACAACTTTCGGCGTGGATTAACTCAGCAACAGTGCATGGATGAACTTAATTCAATTTTTGGCGATGAAGCTCCATCAAGTACCAGTGTTTATCGATGGTATGGTGAATTCAATCGTGGTCGTAGTTCACTCCAAGATGAATTTCGTGAAGGTCGTCCAAAATCAGTTGTTGTTCCGAAAACCATTGATGCTGTGCGCGAAGTGATATTGGAAGATCGTCATGTGACCTATCGTGAGATTGAGACAACCTTAGGCGCTAGTAGGACCAGCATACATTCAATATTGCATAAACATTTGACTGTCAAAAAAATTTGTTCGCGTTGGATCCCACACAATTTGTCAATCGCCCAACAAAAGGCCCGTGTCAATTGGTCGAAAGAAATGCTCAAAAAATACGGTCGCGGTGCATCGAAACACGTCTATGACATCGTGACAGGTGATGAATCGTTGATTTACGCGTATGAGCCCGAAAGTAAACAGCAGTCGACTGTCTGGGTGTTTCAAGATGAGCCAAATCCAACAAAAGTTGTTCGCGCACGAAGCACTTCCAAGCAAATGGTCGCCTGTTTTTTCGGAAAAACTGGACATGTCGCAACCGTACCACTAGAGCAACGCAGAACAGTCAATTCTGAGTGGTACACAACCATTTGTTTGCCAGTTGTCTTCCAAGAAATCAGGAAAACCAACCGCCGAAGAAGGATCACTCTTCACCACGACAATGCGAGCTCTCACACATCGGCTGCGACAACTGCATTTTTGAGCACCCAAAACATCGATTTGATGGGTCATCCGCCGTATAGTCCTGACTTGGCATCGAATGACTTCTTTTTATTCCCGTACGTAAAAAACAAACTGAGAGGTCAACGTTTTTCGACACCTGAAGAAGCGGTTGCTGCATTCAAAATGCATGTGTTGGAGATACCTCAATCAGAGTGGCAAAAGTGCTTCGACAATTGGTTCAAACGCATGCAAAAGTGTATAGATCTTCATGGGGAATATTTTGAAAAACGATAAAGTGATTTTCGATGATCAATATTTGTTTTTGTTCTCTAATCCCGAAATATAAAAGGCAACCCTCGTAGTACTGTCTCATTAACTTGTACTCGTATATACATTTTCAGGTCGATTGTTTCGTTAGTATACATTTGAGAGATCAGGTCGGAAACCCTTCACCCAGCCCCGTATGTCATACGTCGTGACTATGTTGAATAAAATGGTTTAAATGAACTGATAAAAATTTTTCTATGGTATAAAAAAATGTTTATTACATTTTTGAATGCTTTATCCATTAATTGAGCCAATAAAAAAAAACGATTTTTTGAAAAGAATTGCCTTAATAAAGTCATATCAAGAGTTGCGCCTACCACATACTCCCACCTCGATAAACTTCACATGAATTAGTTTCATGTGCGTACAAAGGCTCGAATCCTTCTTGGGTCAATTATTTTTATGTATATAATATTACGTTTTAAAATGTGAATGCCTGATGCAAATCCTTGGCCTACAATACATCGCTAGATGCCCTCAGAGGTTTCAGACATAACACGCATTCATACATATGAGAATGAATTCTATTCATTTTCTATCAAGCAACCGTCGTCGGTTGCGAAGGGGCCGGACACAGGCACTAATGAATGCAATTAATGAAATATTCAAAGGACTGTGTCTAGCACGCATGCAAGTATAATATTCAACCTTAAATCGTTGTGAGCGTAGTCGAGTGGAAAACGACACTTGATCATCACACCTTCAGGTCCACTGCAAGAGTATCTAATTTAGCCAACATCCTGATGTGTGTGACGAAGCAAAATGTGCCTGCCGGCGACTTGTGTCCTACTTAATAATTTATAACTATCCGACTGAACTCAGAGCCGCGACATTCTCCCAACGTGCGCATACATAATAATAATAATATGCAAAGGATAGTTAGTAGGAGATATGCGAGTTCTATTTCTGCACCTTAATCTAGAACCGAGTTTGTTATACGCGTACATTCTTGAAATACGAACAACCTTGACTTATTCATCAGATGAATAGCTTAAATGTAAAGCAACAAAAAGTATAAAGTCACATCCTAGCGAAGCCGTTCTTTCAGAGACCGACAAGCAGTGCCCTTACGTGAAGGAGCTTCAACGTTTTGTGATGGAAATAATGAGTCAGGAAGTAATGTACCAGAAACGCACTAAAAGCTTATATGAATGGGGTGTTCCAAAATCTCGATGAGCACCCATAAATGGTATCCCTGCTTTCTTTGATGTTGCGGTAAGTCTTCTCGTATTATTTGCTTACCCTTGACGATGTATAAAAGAATACAGAAATAATGGCGGCTTGTTTCCCATTTACTTTTCCACAGTTCAAGACAAAGTAAAATAGATGATTATAACTCTAGGTATGCATGGATACTTATATAACTCGCCTTATTAAGGCTGCCTTTATTACACTCCGCTTCTCTGGTAACTTTACCGACTTTGACACGAAACATGTTTTGAAACGTTTCGTGTCATATTTCTTCATTTTCGATTTCAATTAAAGCGTCCGTGTTGCAAAAGGGGGGATGATCGAATTACGTTAGCAGGTAAGGTAACTAATGGAGTTAACTAAGTACAAGATGCCTAACTATTGGAAATTTGAATACACTAACTGTAATACAGGAAGAACAAGCAGATGAGGACGACATTATCAATTTAGTGCAATTAACAGCCATAGGTCACTCATTTGATAACTGAAAGTTAGTCATGCGTAACCCAGTCCCGGTTCAACTCAACCTCATAAGTTTATTTTGTGTCAGCATAGATAGTACTCGAAATTAAAAAAAAAACTGTTTTCTTAAGTGTTCTTTGACTTCATAAAGTTGCTTTTTTTTACAGTTTTTTTTTAAATCAGACGAAATTTTTCACGAAATATTCTTGACCAATTTAAAAAACTTAAAAACCGTTCGATTTGTTATACAAAACAAAACAAAAACAAAAAAGAAATAGACACTAAATCTTTAAAAGTTTACATAGCGACCTCTTATTTTTTTAAACGGGCAGAAAATGTGGCATTTTCAAAAATAATTATTTACAAATAAATAAATAGATAAATAAATAAATAAATAAATAAATAAATCAATAAATAAATAAATAAATAGATAAATAAATAAATAAATAAATAAATAAATAAGTAAATAAATAAACAAATGAATAACTGAAGAACTAAATAAATAAATAATTAAATATAATATATAATTAAATAAATAAATAATTAAATGCATAAACAAAATACCTTTGCCATAAATAATTAATTGTAATTTAATTTTACCTGTAATCTTGGTGAATTAGATCAGCAGCTAGTCAAATCATAGACCTCGGTCCATTGTCGATAATGTCAGGAATGTACAGTGTTCCCGCTCTCGGCCAGATTAGTCCTTTCAATGGTGAATGATTTAGTTAGAATCTATAGATCATATATTGAAGCTCCTCTATTTCCATGGGCACCATTGAAACAATTTTGTATTTTATAAACAGCTCTCCAGGACAGTGATCAGCATTTAATTAGAAATAGATGTTCGTGACACTGTACAAAAAATATAGTTTGCTGTTTTTGCACGTTCACACTCGGGTCATATCTGAGTTAGGATTTATATGAAGGGTAAATTTTCTGAACCGAATCATTTGAAAGAATCTGACACGGAGAATTTTAATTAATTATGAGATGTATTTAATATGTAACAACAATTTTAACACTTTTGGGAATCTAGTGTATTTTTGAAAATACTCTTATTACTTTTCAATTTTTTATCTTTACTTTTAATCTCAAACAAAAAAGGCACGGGCTTCTTTCTTTTCTTTCCTCCAAAAAAATCTCCATCCACCGGGCCACGAACAACCGTATTTTTTTCTGCCTTTTACAATCAACTGCAAAAAACGGTATCCCCAAAAGCGTATATCTCAAAAACATTGACCTGTTCTCTCTCTCGCTCCCCATCAACGTCCACTTCGAAAACCGAATTCGAACTCGAAGAGCTGCACGATCCTCATAACGATTTCCACCAGTGACACAGTGACCGAGTTCGGATGTTCGCTTATTGAGTGAAATTAAAAAGTTGTTTTTGTGAGTCCGGGAGCGTTTAAAACAAAAAACTATTTATAAATAAATGCCATCGATAAAACAGTCAAAGCTAAATGAAGATATATTATTTGATTTAGTCGACCAAAATAAAAAAAAAAAAAAACAAAAGACAAAACAAAGAAACTGCAAATCAGTCCAGTGAAGTGAGAAAAAAAAACAAAAACAAAACTGGTCTTCAGTGCCATACTTACTTCAGTTCATTTATACTCGTAATCCAATTCATAAACAAGAACGAAGCCACGAAATAGAAAAACAGTGACGTGACGTGTTGTGACAACTAAAACAAAGTGCAACAACAACGAACAAACAAAATGTTAAAAGTGACAATAAACGTGCTTACAAAATAACTTCAGTAAGGTGCAACAACAACGTAAGACAATTTAAATATATTACCTCGGTCGTAAAAGTGAAAACTAAAACAGACAATATATTGCTAGTTACGCACAGAGTTTTCAAAGCATCATTTGGCGCGAGTGCAAGTTCACTGACTCTTAGCCGACGGTAGCCGAGTTCGAGTCGGCCTACGGAAGAAATCGACTTCGTGGTTCGTATTGCAGGTCGCCTTTGTTTTTTTTTTTAATGAAAACTAACTGGAAAGAACCAGCATGAACACGAAGGAAGACAAAAACGTGACAAACAAACGAAAAGGTACACCGAAAATCTCCACTGTGACGCGAAGTAAAACCGCGAAATTAACAATGGAGAGAAAAGGTCAGCAAATGGAGGAGGACAGTGAGCGTCCCTCTCCCTACAATTTTAATATGTATGGGGCAAACAATTCGTTCGCTTCTCTTGCATCCTCAGAGTCTGAGGATGAAGAAGAGGAAATTACTGAATTGGAGGCGAAACTTGCGATGGCAAGAGCCCGTCTAGAAGAGAGACGCCGAAAGAAAAAAATAGCGGCACTCGAAAAAGAAACAGACTCCCAACAGCAACAAAAGCCGAAGCCAAAAGTCGGCCAACAGCAACAGCAACAGCAACATCAACATCAACAGCAACAATCAACACAAAATCGACCACAGCAAGCAACACAACAGCGGCAAAGCAAGAATAACAACCAAAAAATAAAGATGCCACCAATCAACACTATAGATATTGAGTGTAAGGAATTGGTAAGTCTTTGTAAGCTAGCTATAGGAAACAATTTTGTAGTTAAAAGACTGGCTGGTACCAGGCATGCCATTCAAACTTATGCGGTGGCAGACCACGATAAAATTAAAGAGGTCTTAAAAAGGGCCACCGCGGAATTCTACTCGTTCACGCCGAAGCAAACAAAGGGGGTAACGGTTCTATTAAAGGGTGTCGACCCTGAGGTGGAACCGGAGGCTCTGCTCGAGATGCTTCAAAAGTTGAGGCACGACGATCTCGAGTTTATCTCCGTAAAACCGTTCACCACAACCAAGGCAAGAAGGGAAAACCGCAAGCTACCCTTCTTTTTGGTTCAACTAACGCCCAGCAGCAGAATTGGTGGTCTAAGAAAGATTACAGTCTTGGATCAACAAAGTGTCACATGGGACAAGTTAAAAAAAGGCAGAGACATCCTGCAATGTGTCCGCTGCCAACGGTTTGGTCACGCGGCGGCGAACTGTGAAATGCAGCACCGTTGCGTAAAATGCGGAAAGGACCATAAGGCAGAAGAATGCCCTCTGGGAAAAGAAAGGGTAGAAGACAAAGCCCTTCTAAAGTGCGCAGTGTGCCGGAATGAGGGACACCCCGCTAATTATCGAGGATGTCCTAAATTCCGAGAAATAATGGCAAGAAGTGTGACCCGGCAAAAAAACACAGAGCCAGCTCGTACTACAACAATGCCCGTAACATCGCAGCGGTCGTACGCACAAGTTGCGTCGGGTGGGAGACCATCAAACCAGGCTACAACATTGGTAGCCACAAATACTCCCACACAGACTGAAACAACATCGCAAGCAGACGTGGTCACGGTTCTGCTTAATCTGCAGAGACAGATGACACAGCTGCAAAACCAAATAAACGAGATCTATTCGTACTTGCCCAATCTAAACAAAAAGTCAATATAAACCCTCTAACCACAACATCAATAAAAGCTCTTGTCGTGAATGTAAATTCACTAATAAGAACTGAGAGAAGAGCCAATCTTTTCAACCTGTTGCAAGTTGAACAGCCTGATGTACTTCTGGCGGGGGAAACAAAGTTAAACCAGAGACACAAGATATGGCATAAAAACTACGATATTATACGATGAGACCGACCTAATTCCTCTCAAGGGGGGGGGTGTCGCAATTTTTATTAGAAAAGGGATCCCTCATAAAGTTATATATAGTGGAGAAGTGCGCAGGTTCCGGGTGCTGGAAGCCTGTATCGTCCGCATACCCCTTCAGCAAGGAAGGGGTTTGTATGCGATTGCGGTCTACGCACCTGAGGAGCACCAACATAATCTATTTATAGCAGAGCTCGAGACTCTCTTCCGATGCTTACAATTGCACCTGGGCAAAAATTACTTTATCCTAGGGGGAGATATGAACGCCAAGCATAGAAATTGGGGAAATCATATATCTAATGCCAGAGGAAATCAGTTGGCTGGCTGGTTAGATCAGTTTCATATTGAATATAGAACTGACCTGCTAGCTACCGAATATCCATCGTTCCCTAGAGGTAGATCGTTCTTAGATATCTTGCTAATCGACTCACGACTGAGATTACTTAACACCAATAGACGAAATACAAACTGTTTACGGACAATTGAATACGATAGTGACCACTGTGCATTCACGGCAGTAATAGAGCTTCCGAACGAGCTCGCAGATCTGGAGGAATTCGTGATCCCGCAACCCTATAACTACGGGGCAATGCGATGGCCGCGGTTCACCAGATCATTAACAAGAGAACTGCGTTCGAATGACTTGAATCTGCCAGTAAACAGAAACCTGACTAATGTCGAAATCGACAAATACATTCAACAAATGGACGAAACCGTAAAACGAACAATGGCCAAAACAATTCCCAAAACAACAGTTACAGATCACACTAACATGTACAGAAACGCAACAATAAACGCACTCCACAGGCAAAAGGGCAGACTGCTATCGAAATTAAAACAATTACACAGACAGTTTACAGACAGACAAGACCAGGAGATAATATCACTGAAATCCCGATTAAAAAACCTCCAACAATTACTTAAAGCTAATTATAGAATAGCAACAAATTTGTATTGGAACAACAGAATTCGAGCTATAAAAACTAATAACCCGAATATGTTCCCACAAATAAATAAAATATTCAGGAGAAATAATCAAAATGAGATTCAGTGTCTCCAAATTCCACGTACTGAGGTAAACAAGCAGCTGCTAACCAACATTGGCATAGATGCAGAGAACGCTATCCTCAATGGTGAGCTCTTCGTGATCGAAGATCCTTTGGAAAAGGTGAACGCTGTGGAAGCTCTCTTTCAGGAAATGTACAAGGTGAATGAAAGCATTCACCGAAATCACGACCTGGAGGACAGAGTTCTACTCAATCACCTGCACCTCCGGAATGAAATTTCACTTTGGCAATCGGAGAATCCGGGTTTTACCGAATTCAGTGAAGATAATCTGTCAATTGACATTAATGCCAATGGTGTAGTGGCTAATGGCCTTCTAATAACAAGGCAAGGAATCCAGAGTATCTTCGACTCATTAAGAAGCAAAAAGGCAGTGGGAATAGATGGAGTACCTAACATCGTACTCAAGAACCTGCCCCCAATGGCAATAGATATATACACGGTCCTGTTTAACAACGCGTTGAATAATGCATATTATCCCACGCGTTGGAAAACGGCTATCATTCAGCCCATCACAAAAAAGGGCAAAGACTGCACAAACCCAATGAACATGCGTTCGAAAAGTTTACTCCCAAGCATCAGTAAAGTATTTGAAAAAACCATCAACAAAGCTCTGGTAAAATGGGTAGACGACAACAGCATTATTCCAAATAACCAGTTTGGCTTTAGGGCGGGTCATGAAACCACACATGCCGCAGCTAAACTGCTCTCCGACATACAATGGAATAAATGTAGGAACCAATGCACAGGTACCTGTCTGATCGACTTGGAGAAAGCCTTTGATACCGTCTGGATCGAAGGGTTGTATTACAAACTGGTCAGACATGGCATGCATAAGCCTTTACTATATGTACTTTACGATATGTTAAAGGACAGGAGGTTCGTGGTCAAAAGTGGTAATGTGACCTCTAATAAAACGTATAATATCAAGAATGGCTTGCAACAGGGCGCGGTACTCTCTCCGATTCTTTTTAACATTTACATTAGCGACTTATTAGAAGTACTTCCGCAGGCTATTGCGTACGCAGACGATCTCATAATTTACAGAACAGCTCCGAAAGTTGCGATCATAAATAGGTTAATACAGCGAGACTTCAACAAAGTGCAGCGCTATTGCGATGACTGGAAACTTAAGATCAACTTCCAGAAATGTGAAGCCATCCTATTTAGAACCCCATTATATAAAGCCACGTACGACACAAGGAAAAACTGGCGAAAGCTAGTTATCGTGGGACCGCATGGAGATAAACTGGAAACCAAGAGTTTAGTTAAATACCTGGGCATCTGGCTAGACCAATATCTTTATTTCAACAGACATGTGGAGGCTGCTTTGCTCAAAGCGAGGAAAACGTTTGCTATGACAAGGAGGCTATTTCACAGTAGCCAACTTGACAGCAAGGTAAAAGTCATATGCTACATGACGCTAATCAGGCCAATGCTCATATATGGTTGCCCAGTATGGTTCAACATAGGTCCAAATTTGATGGAAAAGATTCGGGTGTTCGAAAGAAAGTGTCTCAGAAGTTGTCTCAGATTATATCGGACACCGGAATCGGACTATAAAAAGTATTACTCAAATGAGACTTTATATAATGAAGCGTACATAAATAGGGTGGATAATTTTATGATTAAATTAATCAGAGGACATATTGCGAGAGCAATAAGCTCGTCCAATGACCTAATTTTCGAGGCCTATTATCCAAACACCTTGTACTATGAGAGCGTGCGTCGCAACGGCTTTGTTCCACCAGAGGCGTTCCTTGACTTGGATATGAAAGGGCTTATACAGGATAGATCCGGAATTCCGCTGATCTATCATATAAGTAGATCATCTGTAGACGGGCGATTGTGCTACGACCGGGAAGTAACGCGCACCGAAGAAGAGCTCCTGCGCTTCAGTAGGGCTATCTCCCACAGAGACCGGGACGATAGTATTAGACAGCGTCAACAGTTCTGGTGGTTGAATGGCATATAAAGCCCTGGATACCAAAGTCGGTATAGAATCACACTATCATCAGCTAGCTTACATAGACTTCGCTTTTCTAGAATTAGGGTAGTATAAGATTTAAGTTAAGTTAAGCTAAGTGATTTTCCATAAAAATTAAAAAAAAAAAAAAAAAAAAAAAAAACGTAGGTAAGTTAAGTAAGTCAAATTTTAAGAAAAAAAAAACAAAAAAAAAAAAATTGACAAAATTTTTCAAATTGTTCTTTGTATTTCAACTAATTATCAGTACTGCCACAAAGTTCTGTCGCCGAAAGGCAAATTACACAAATGTTAAGTAATGTTTAGCTTAGAGCGTCTGCGAAGGACCAGTAAGTTATTATATAAGATAATTAAGCTAGAATTTAAGCATTTTTTGTCTACCCTTTAATTTAGAAATTAAGAATATAAAAAGAAAAATAAAAAATGTTGTAAAAATGAAAATGAAAATGAAGCTGCACGATACACACCCGAATCGGGGCGTGTTCGAAAACTCACTTGTGGATCGTGCAACTCCTCCACCACCTTACCATCATACCATTTTGAAACAAATTATATTAAAATTACAAATTATCGAATGATGGTGGTGGCGGAAACCGCACGTAACATGTCTCATAGAAAGTCTTATGAATAGAAAACTCTTCGGAATTTTTACTTAATTTGTTACAGTAACTCCGTGAAGTGTCGCACCGATTAAAAGTAGCACTTTGGAAGGCAGTTTCTGCAACAGCGAATAAGTAATACACCTAAAACTTGTAAACATTTTAATTCTTGATGTATATATAATAATGCCGAAAAAAAATTAATTGACTGATTTTTTGCAAATTCTAAAAGAAAAAACGCCTTTAGGGGACAGTGATTCTTTACCCAGAAAACAAAACATAACTTTAGTAAAAGTGCCAGCGTTTTCGAGTTGTTACTTCTTTTCAAAATTTCGGATTATCTACTACTTGCCGTAAAAAATTAGATGCCTTGTCCACGTTGTTACATCTATGGTCATATTTTCCTTTTGCTAAAAATCCTTGAATAACTGTATCATACAATAAAAATAGCTATTTGGACTTTAGTTAAAATGTTTGTGAAGAAAATAAAAATGTTCTCAACTTTTGCCTTCAGGTTATAGTCATGAATAAAACAATTATTGGATTGCGATGGAAGATTAACTTAAAAACCTTAGAAATGTATAAGTATTGTGGGGAGGAAGTATGGTGTGCAGGCGTACTGCACCCGGTTCCTTTCTCCATCCATCATAATTCCGCTGTAAATAGTTCACCGGACACAACGACAGAATAAAAGTACAATCAGAAACTCCACAACACTCCGCTGATCGAACAACGATAGGCTACCGTTCACTAGAAAAACATGGTGAATCTCGACCAAGGACGTCCACAAACAGTAAAACACACAAAGCTTAATAGTCCAAACTGTTTTTTTATTTAATTTGATCTGAGAGTACAAAATTAATGATGCACGGACACTTAGTGTTTTGGATTTATCTAAAATGGTTCACACTTTTATTATTTTAATGTAGAATAGTCTATTGTTGGCACTTCACTAAATTGCCATGCACTTGTATAATTTAAACTTGAAAGACAATATGTTCGGATTGAAACTTTAACAAACTTAGCTGATTGAGAACGACAACACTTCACGATCCAAGTTTTGACTTAACTCGGAATTACACTTTGACTAAAGGAGGTACGCATCCTCTGCGCGCGACGAGGAGCGGGAGATCGCGCATGACCATGGCGGCCAGCGGATGAAATTAGACTCAGCGATAATCATCTCGTGCAGCGATGATTCGCTTCTTGGGGTGAGTTTATGGTGCCGTGGTAGATATCCTCTCCAATAGGGATATCGTTTTTACTTACCACCAGAGAAACGGAGTCTCTCTTTTTTTTTAAATTTTTTTTTTTCTTTTTTAAATATCATTTTTTATTTCTTCCTATTATTATAATTTACTTACTCGCTAGACAAAAATGATTAAACTCTAGCTTAAGTTATCTTATTTCTTAACTTGCGTGTCCTTTGCGGACTCTCTAAGTTACATGCATACGCTTAAAGCATGAAAATTTGTCTTTCGACATTATGATTATTTTGTTTACATGAATTTTTATGGAACTTAATTAGATACAAAGAAAATGAAGAACAGAAAAAACTTTGTTTTTGTTACTTTTTTTTACCTTATATCTAACTTAAATACTAAACTAATTTTATTTTTTATTTTTTTTTTAACCTTAACTCTATCCTAAACCTAATATCAAGACTTCGAAATGCTAAATATATGTAAGCTTTCCGTAGTTTGTTGGGCTTTATTATTATTATTATTATTACTTCCATTTTTTTGCCAGTTTTATAGGGAAACAGGTTTTTAATTGCCACTCAGCCACCAAAATCTCTGGTATTGCTTATTCGTGTCTTTTCGGTCTTTCTGTGCTACTGCCCTACTGAACTGCAGGCTCTCTTCATCTGTGTGCGAAACTTCTCGAATATAACATATTCGTTTATCTGTTCCCGACCGACGCACGTGATACATCAACGGTATAGCGGCTTCATTTTGTATAAGGCCGTTCATGTCAAGACTAAGGAATGGTTCTGGTGGAATAAAGCCATTACGACGTACCCCCTCATAATACATATTGTTTGGGTAATATGCCCCAAAAATTAAATCGTTCGGGGAGCTTATTGATCTCGCAATATGCCCTCGGATCAGCTTGATCATAAAGTAATCCACTCTGTTTATATTGGTCACATTGTACAACGCTTCATTGGGATAATATTTTTTGTGATCGGATTCAGGAGTCCGATGTAAGTTGAGACACGTCCTGAGGCATTGTCTCTCAAAAATCCGAATCTTTTCCATTAAGCTAGGTCCCGCATTAAACCACACTGGACATCCATATATGATCATCGGTCTGATGAGAGCCATGTAGCATATAACTTTAACTCTGCTGTCAAGTTGACTACTATGACACAGTCTTTTTGTCATAGCATAAGTTTTCTTTGGGCTCCTCGATAGTATAGTGGTTAGTATACCCGCCTGACACGTGGGAGACCGGGGTTCGATTCCCCGTCGGGGAGCCTCTGGCGCAAGACTAATGACCTTGCCCGGAAAAAACATATCATTATGGAAAATTTAACAAGCCTCAGGACTTGCTAAATAAGGCCAAGACCGACTTCCGGTTGTAGTGCCGATGATGATGATGATGATAAGTTTTCTTTGCCCTGGCCAGCGCAGCTTCCACATCTTTGTTAAAATATAGATACTGATCCAACCAGATGCCTAAGTATTTGACTACAGTTTTGGTTTCCAGTGTTTGTTGGTGTGGTCCCATAATAGCTAGCTTTCGCCAGTTTTTTCTAGTGTCCCTGGTAGCTTCAGCCAGTGGTGTTCTAAAGAGGATGGTTTGACACCTCTGGATATTGATTTTCAGTTTTCAGTTGTCGCAGTATCGCTGAACATCATTGAAATTCCCTTGTAATAATCTCTTAATGATTTCAATTTTTGGAGCTGTTTTATATATTATCAGATCGTCTGCATACGCAATAGCCTGATGAAGAGACATTACCAGGTCGCTAGTGTAAATATTAAAAAGGATCGGAGATAACACCGCTCCCTGTTGCAGACCGTTTTTTATTTGGTAAGTAATGTTGGAGGCACATTGCCACTTTTGACGACGAATTTCCTTTCATTCAACATGTCTTATAGTATATACAGTAGTGGTTTATGAATGCCTAGTCTCATTAGCTTGTAGTATAACCCTTCTAGCCAAACGGTGTCAAAGGCCCTCTCCAAGTCAACCAAACAGGCACCTGTGCGCTGTTTCAGATTTTTATTCCACTGAATGTCTGAAACCAGTTTAGCTGCGGCATGTGTGGTTTCATGACCAGCTTTAAAACCAAACTGGTTATTTGGAATAATATTACTGTCCTCAACCCATTTAAGTAGAGCCTTGTTTAGAACCTTTTCGAATACTTTACTGATACTCGGTAACAAACTGATCGATCGCAGATTTTTTGGGTTTGTTCTGTCTTTCCCTTTTTTTGGTAACGGTTGGATGATGGCCGTTTTCCAACGTACAGGATATTGTGCGTTGTTCAGAGCGTTGTTAAACAAGACTGCATATGTGTCCATTGCAATTGGAGGAAGATGTTTTAGCACGATACGAGTATTGGGTACTCCATCGATTCCAACTGATTTTTTGTTTCTTAATGATGCAAAGACGCCATGGATGTCTTCACTAGTGATCAAAAGGCTGTTAGCGCTTTCGACAGTGATCTCGGCGTTTGTCGTATTTTCATTATTGAATTCGATAAAACCTTGGTTTTCTGATCGTCGTTTCGAAGATGACGATAATTCAGTAGGACTTTATCCTCCAAGTCATGGTTGCGACGAATTACTTCATTTGCCTTGTACAGTTCTTGAAAGACGGCCCCTACAACATTCACTTTTTCCAAGGGATCTTCAAACACAAAAACTTCGTCATATAACGTCAGATGGCGTTGTTTGTGTCTATGCCTATATTTGTCAGCATTCGTTGGTTTTCGTCAGTTCGTGGTATTTGGAGACATTGAATCTCGTTTTCATTACTCCGTCTAAATATTTTATTAATTTGCGGGAACATACTAGGGTTGTTGGATTTTACCGCCCGAACTTTGTTGTTCCAATACAAATTTGCTGATAACCTATAGTTGGCTTTTATCAGCTGTTGTAGATTTTTTAATCTGGACTTCAGTGATATTAACTCCTGATCATGTCTATCAATAAATCGTCTGTACCGTAGTTTTAGTTGAGACAGAAGTCTACTTTTTTTTCTATGAAGTGCGTTGATTGTGGCGTTTCGGTACGTTGCGTTGATTGTGGCGTTTCGGTACATGTTCATGTGGTTTTTGGTATTGTTTTGTCCATAGTTTGTTTTATGGTTTCGTCCATTTTTTGTATGTATTTGTCGATGTCATCGTTGGGTATGTTTCTGTTGGTAGGAGGGTTAATATCTTTTAAGCGAATTTCTCTTGTTAAGGTTCTCGTGAAACGCGTCCATCGCATACCCCCATAGTTATAGCGTTGCGGTATCATACATTCACCGAGTTCCACAACTTCGCTTGGTGTTTTTATCACGATCGATAATGCACAATGATCGCTGTCATATTCAATTGTGCGTAGGCAGTTTATATTTTGTCTGTTAGTATGTGTATGCTTAAGTCGTGTGTCAATAAGCATAATGTCGAGGAACGACCCCCCTCTGGGGAAAGAAGGATATTCTGTAGCTAGCAGGTCAGCCTTATATTCAATGTGATGTTGATCTAGCCAACTAGATAGTTGATTTCCTCTCGTGTTGGATATGCTATTTCCCCAATTTGGGTGTTTAGCATACAAATCGCCAACTACGATGTAATAGTTCCCTTCCGAGTAAAGTTGTAACCATCGGAAAAGAGTCTCTAGCTCCACTATAAATTGATTTTGTTGATGTGCTTCAGGTGCGTAGGCAGATATCACATGCATCCACCTATGTTACCTTGTCGGAGGGGTATGCGGATAATGCACGCTTCAAGCACCTGAAATTCGCGCATCTCACCACTATATATTACCTTATGTTGAAGTTGTTTTTTAACAAAGATTGCCACCCCTCCTCCTTGTGTGGAGTTGGGTCGGTCTCTTCATATAATGTCGTAGTTCGTGTGACATAGTTTATGCCTCTGATTTAGCTTAGTTTCGCTAGCCAGAAGCACGTCAGGACTTTCGTCTTGCAACAGTTTAAAGAGAGCGGCTCTTCTCTCGATTCTGATAAGTGAATTTACATTCACGACTAGAGCTTTAATTGTGCTTTCTGGGGGCGGGGGGGGGGGGGGGGGGTTTCTATTGACGTCTGGCTAGACAACTGCGAATAGACCCAGTCTAGTCTAGTGTACTGGTCCATTATTTGTTTTTGCATTCGTGTCATCTGCGTCTGACTAGCGAGCAAGGTTGTGAGCACATCTGCTAGTGCTACTGTTTCTGGAGGCCCAGTATGTTGCGGCGGTACCCGTGTGGTGAGTTGTGGCGTGTTTCTCCTACCAGCTGTTACTTGAGCATACGAGAACTGGGGTGTTACATTTAGTGCTGGTCGGCCTTGAACTATCGGGCGTTCTAATTTTCGTTGCTGTGAAAAAATGTTTCCTGTTGTTCGCGGAATTTAGGACAGCCTCGATAATTAGCGGGGTGTCTCTCACTCTTACAAACTGCACACTTTAGAAGAGATCTGTCGTCTACCCTTTCTTTACCTAACGTGCATTGTTCTGTGCTGTGGTCCTGTCCGCATCTTACGCATCGATACTGCATTTCGCAGTTTGCTGCTGAGTGCCCGAACCTTTGGTAGCGAATACATTGGATTATATCTCTGCCTTTTTTCAATTTGTCCTATGTGATAATATGATGGTTCAGGATAGTGATTTTCCTAAGTCCACCAATTTTGCTACCGGGGCCCAGCTGCACCAGGAAGAATGGTAATTTACGATTCTCCCGTCTAGCCCTAGCTGTATTGAAAGGTTTTACCGCGATAAACTCAATATCATTACAGTTAAGCTCTCGTAGCGTTTGTAATAGAACTTCTGGTTCTGTTTCAGGGTCCACGCCTTTTAGTAGAACCGTTATATTCTTTATTTCTTTCGGGGTGTACGTGTAAAATTCCGCGGTGGCCCTTTTTAGCACATTTTTAATTTTTCGAAATCCTCAACCGAATTTGTCTGTATGGCAAACCTGTTCCCTATAAGTCTCTTAATTGAAAAATCCTCCCCAATAGAAAGCTTACATAGACTTACCAGTTCGTTACAGTCCATATCTGTAATGTTGATGGGTGGCATCTTCGCTTTCCTTTTTGCTGCCTGTTGCTCTTGTTGTGCTTGTTTTTGTGTAATCTCTTGCGGTGGACATCCTTTTTGTTGGCTTGGCTTCTGTTGTGCACATTGTTGCTGATTTTTCTGCTGCTGTTGTTTCACTATTAGCTGCTCCTTTTCAGAAAATGCATTTTTCCTGTGACGCTTCTCTGCTAATTGCGCCCTTGCTCGGGCTAGCCTTGTTTCAAGATCGCTGATTTCCTCTTCCTCGTCCTCAGTCTCGGTAGTCGCTAAACATACAAAGATGTTATTGGTGACATGGCCGTCATTATATGGAACCGGGAGGAATGTATTGTCCTCTTCCATTTTTTGCGCCTTTTCGAGCAAGTCTGTTATTGCCTCGTTTGGCTTGTTTATTTTTATTGCCGCTCGTGTTAGTGGAGAGCTCGCCGGGCGTTTTATTAACGCGGACTTCGGTTTCAATTTTTTAATTTTTTGTTTTTTGTCTGCCATTCTGCATGCTGAGGGTCAATACACCGAGCTTGTTGCATCCAAGATAGCAGCCCAGTCTTTGTTTTAAACCAGTTATTAGGTTGGCTTCACTTTGTAATTTCTGTATATTTTAGTTCCTTTTGTTTCTTTTTTATTTTTATTTGTTATTTCTGTTTTGTTTTTCTTTTACTTCTTTGTTTTCCTGTTTTGTTTGCCTTATTTTATTTTTTGGTTTTTTTTTTGTTGTGTTTTTTTTTTTTTTGCCAAACACGTGCTAACATACACTCTCACAGTTGGTTTGTATTAATCTGTGTTTGTTTTGACTGTCAAAACCCGTGGCTTCGTTCTCTTTTATTTCATTATATTTATATATAATAACTTTGTTTTGACTGTTTTTATCAGGAGAATTTATTTATTTAAATGGGCTTTGTACGTTCACTGTCGCTGTCACTTTTCACACAACAAAACACAGCGCGAAAACAAAACTGTACTGCATTGTTCAGGTATTTGGTATACCTACTAGGTCACGTAATGTGGGAAGACAATTAGAATGTAGGACGAACCGTACCGTCTGAATGTTACCTGATGAAAAATCAACGTAAAGTCTCTCTTGGTGGTATGTGTGCGATCGTTCAGATCGGTGTGGTTTACACGTGCTCGAGGGCAATGAGTAAACGAAGCAGACAGGCGGTAAAGACAAATGGGAGAAATGACCAAATGCGCCGTTGGTAATGCGGGTCATTGTTTACGCGATGCTTCGTCGCTATTACCAACGTTGGGAAAAAAAGGTGCTAATGGGTTGGTGGACGAAACAAATCCCTTGCTAGCATTTGTATATGCAGGGAAATCCCTTTGTGGGAAACGGATTCTATATTTCCATTGTTTATGCTTTGAATTCAATTGATGCCAAGGGACGCGGAATGCGTATTTGCTTTGGTTTGCACATCAGTTTGCGAGTAAGAGAATTTTATTACTGGGAGAAAGAGGTCGCCGGGCAATGTGTACATAAAGAAATTTATCGTGCACATGGCGAAGTTGGAAAATAGACGGCGCAATATTTATGATCCCTGGTGAAGGTCACATGATATGTGAACCGAAGTTTTCTTTTCAGGGAATTTATGACAAGGAAAGTAAGAACTCTTACAGGGGATTTGTAAGCGAAGGAATGCTTGAAAAGGTAAGAATTATTTTGCAGGTACTTTTAGGCTTACGGTTTGATCTATATAATGCGTGAAGCATTTAAGATGCTAATGCGAAGTGCATTAGCGAAAGCTTATGCAGACTGGGTTGTGGTTATGGGGGTTTTTCAGGTAAGTAGGCATTGGGGTTTGGCGGCACCGTCACTACCCCCCCCCCCCCGCCCCCAGTGACGTAGTTACGAAAAAGAAAGGTAGGACTGAAGGGATGCTCGAATGGGTGGTGCGGTGCTGGAAAAAACAAGGTGGCCCTTTGTACTTCGGGAGGCGCTGTAATTTGTTAGGGGAACTGTCATGATGACAAGTTCCTGGTTATGGTTTGGCCTGTGTCCATAATTAGGGTGGACACAGTTGTGCGTTGATGCCGCTGGGGCAAGGGATTGCGGCGGGATCCACTAGCCTGTTGTGGGTCGCTTGGACCAACAGGCTTATCGTCCGGGTAGGTCGGAACTTATCGGAAATCCATCCAAATTCCAGGAAAAATGATATAACGCATTAATTGCGTGAATTTCCTTGATGGGGAAATGTTTGAGGGTGTTATTGCGCTTGCATAAGCGAAAAACAATGAGGTCTGTAGAGGTTTAGGGTGGGAAGATATGGAGGTAAGTGGAAAAGGTAGCAGTGGCGTCACTAGAACCGCCACATACTTTCCTTGCGATCCTTAATCGACCGTACTTGTGTTTTGTTTCCTTTATATACGCATAACACGATCCTTGGTAATTTGTACCAGTGAAGTCCCAGAATTAATCGGCCTCACATATAGATGGTGGTAGTTATCATAATATAATGACTGTGGTAGATAGCACCAACGTTGGAAAGATTAAGTTTCAAGTTTGAAGACGCTACGTTGTTTATTACTTGTTTGACAACCTTCAGTAATGAACACTGTCAGTGGATTTGTAAACATGGAAATAATTTGTCATCGGTATATGATGCAATACTTTCATTGGAAAGGTCTTAGTGCAACCAATGTAGTGCAAACCAGTGCAACGCATGTACACAAGTGTCCATTTATGTTCGACGATAGCAAAAATGTCCGTAAGTACCTGAAAAGTCGTTGAACGAAATACATGAATCGTCGCTCGTACACACCGCACACACTTTGGATACCCCTTGAAAATCAAACACATATTTTTCTTTTGTAACTTTATTCAAGTATATTTATTTGGGCACTTAACCCTTATGTCAATGACCGGATACCCGGGTACCCATTTCGATTTTTTTAAATGTCAATTTGAAAGTAAAAAGAAATTTTTTTTTTCATTGAAATTTCGTAATTATCATTCAGAAACGTTTGAATGGAGATGATGATCTAAGACGTGGGACCAAAATTCGTCTACTAGGCCGAGCAATCGTGAAATTGCGACGAAATGATTACTGTCGGTAAAGTTGGTCATTGACATAAGGGTTAACTTAAATTTACCTCAATTGGAAGCCTATTAAAATTATTAAAATCGGCTCACACGAACACTCTGCACCACCTTATTTATTAATGTCTGAATTAACTTATTTGACAATATATTATTATTTGGTGAAATTATCCAACACGGGCACATTGCACCACTCTCTTGATTAATGTCTCAATTACCTTTTTTGACAATATATTATTATTTGGTGAAATTATCCAACACGGGCACATTGCACCACTCTCTTGATTAATGTCTCAATTACCTTTTTTGACAATATATTATTATTTGGTGAAATTATCCAACACGGGCACATTGCACCACTCTCTTGATTAATGTCTCAATTAACTTTTTTGACATATATAATATGCTATTAACTTTTTTAATTCCACAAGTGAACACACTCCACCACTTTCTTCGAAAAACACCCTGACCGTTTCGACCAAAATTCAGAAAACAACTCCCCAGATTCTTTTTGCCCTCTTCTCAATTTCATTTTCCAATCGGATGTAAACTTTTCTTTTCGTCCTGCCGATAAAAGGAAATCTCCTTTTTTTCTGCCTGACCCATTTTCCTTTCTTTTTCTTTCCCAAATTTTTTTTATTTTTTTATTAGACTTCTCTCGGGAGAGCCGAACCTATAGCGCCGAGTAGGCGCCCCGACATGCCATCAAATAACTGTTGCAGTTATTTTTGAACAGTTGCAGGTTGTATCCCTCCGGAAACACTCGCGTGGGAAGGGAGTTCCACAGGTTCCCGGCTCTGTAACGGAACGAGTTCTGATGCAGGGATGTTCGCGGCGTCGGGAGATGAACCACAAACGGGTGCGATCCGTCGGATTGTCTTGTGGAGCGCATATGAGCCGAATTGCGTGGAAAAATACCACGAATCTCCGAAGAACAGTACCCGTGATAATATCTGTAAAACAGACAGAGGTCGGCTACGCGCCTTCGATGTGATTTCAATTGAAGGCGGAGCCCCCATTTTTATTTAGCTTACTGCAAGCTTAAAATTAACTTAACATAAAACCGTACAGACTATCTTAAAATCTAGAGTAGGGGTTAAGACCTTATTCGATTATTCAATCGAAAAAAAGGACAAGAAAACCGGGAAGTTGAAGATTACTTGGCGACAGGGGAGGTAGGAGGCCAGGGAAGAGCGAGTGTATGTGGGGGTGGTAAACGCGACCTTTGTGCAACAGTGGAGGGCATGGGTTCGAACTGATACGGGAGCGGTGGTTAGGGAGCAGGGGGGGTTGTGGGTGGGGTTGGAGAGAACTAGTTAGATGGAGGGAGAGGAGAGGATTGCAGGGTAGAGTGGTTATTGATAGTTGGTGGGGGGGGGGGGGGGGGATTTATGACGGGTTTATTCTGAGACGTCGTTTAAGAGCGGGAGTGGAGATGTTGAAATCGAAGGAGGTGGGAAAAGAGTTGACTTGTCGTAGCATACGCGAGATGGGTTCGTTAGCGCCGTAAGAAGTTGGAAGCGCGGGCACGTAAAACAGTCGACGGTTACGTACTTTATGGGGATTTGTATGCAATGTTAAAGTGGAGAGCAAGCTTGGGCAATTGATTGAGCCAGACAGAAGGCGATGGACAAAGATGATGTCGGCATGGACTCTGCGCTCTTCAAGCGTGTTTAGATTGATTAGAATCATGGTGGTGGAATCGGCGGATTTTCCCAGTTTAATCCGCCGAGGGCAAAGCGCAAGAAACGACGTTGAACACCCTCAATCCTGCATTACCGAGTCCCCGATCAGGCGGATCGCTCGTCTCTGTATGCTCTCAAGTAGGTCGAGGGTATATTTAGGAGCCGAGCTACAAACATGAGAGCAATATTCGAGCCCGAGTCTAATTTGAGATTTATATAGGAGAAGAAGTTGGGCCGGAGTGAAATATTTCTTGGCTCTATAAAGATAGCTCCGTTTTCCTGAGGCTGACCTGGCGATACTCGACACGTATTTATGCCATGATACAATCCCACAAACCGTGATGCCGAGCAATTTCAAGCTTTCCTTAGCCACGAGCGCCCGGCCATTCATCATCAGCTGTGGAACCGATGATCCACTTTTCTTTGTGAATGTTGTATATTGTCTCTTCGCTGCACTGAAGTCGGCGAGATTGGCCCTTCCCCACTGCAGGACCATATCTAGATCGTGATTCAGAGAGTCAATCTGTCTACATCTCAGCTGATGCGACGCCGGTGCACCAATCGGCCGAACACTCGAAAAGGAGGAAACAAGCGTACTATCATCCGCAAAACTAAACACTTTGTTATCCGTTGTCTCCAACAAATCATTTATGTGAAGCAAAAACAAGGTTGGAGCCAAAACAGAACCTTGGGGCATCCTGAATTAACAGGAGACAGATCCGAACACTCCCCGTCCACAACAATCCAGATCGATTGATTCTCAAGGAAGCTCTTCGTCCAGTCGCAAAGCTGTTGGGAAAGCCCAACGAAGTTTGCTCAGCAATGCCCCGTGCCAGACGTGGTCAAAAGCCTTGGAGATATCCAATGCGACCGCCCTTGACTCACCATGCCGTTCAATCGCAGATGTCCATATATGGGTTGTAAGTGTCAAAAGGTCTCCCGTGGACCGTCTGCCACGGAATCCGTATTGACGATCATTCAGAAGTCCGTTGCACTCCAAATACTTAACTAACTCTGTATTGATGACTTTTTCCATTACCTTAGATAAAATACACAGTACGGTAATTTTGTGGGAGACACTTTTTTCGTTTTTGCTCCATCGTTAGTTTCGTGGCTTTACTACGCGTCACAATGGAATTTTTCGGAGCACATTTCCTTTTGTGGGTTGTCGCGCTTTTTTTTCGTCCGTGATCATGCTGGTACTTTCCGGTTTGTTTTTATTTAAAAAGCACATAGACGCAGCTCACTTTCTCTGTCAGCTGCACTCGAACTCGCCTAGCGCCGATTAAGAATCTTAAACTCGCGTTCAATGATAATTTAAAAACGAATTGCTTAACGAACAATTATTGTTTGTTTTGCTGTTCGCGCTTGTGACCGAGGTGATATATTTTAATTGATTGTTCATTTGTTTTTCGGACCTCACTGAAGTGATTTTTATGCATTTTTTTTTTTTAATGTACTGTGTTGAAAATTGAATTTACACCTTTCTTCTTCGTTTTGTTTGTTTGTTTTTTTGATCTATTTTTGATTAATTTGATTATTTTTGTTCTGTTAATTTCGTTTTGACTATTTTTATCACTGTGAAGCAGCAACACTTTATTATGTCACTCAAGAAAGTTTGATAAACATTTGTTTCGCGAAGCTATCTTATAGATCGGTTTAAGAAGAGAACACAAAACTGTGGGGGTATAAGTTGGTTGTGCCGGCACAGGAACTGATTCACTAGATCCCCTACACTTGTTCCACCGAACACACTTTCACAAAATTATCCATGAATCCGCAAAAGTTGTGTTATGTTTATGATATGTTCTTTTTAATTTTTTTTAACTTAAAATTGTTTATAAATTAAATTCACAGAAATTGTTTATTATAATTTGTTCGAATGGATAAAGTAACACACATAATTATCATTCGATTTTCCTTTTATAGGTTTCGTTATCACTTTTGGAAAGGTTTCCGAAAAGAGAAAAATAAAACTACGTTCTAAATTCTTCTTATTATCGAGAATGGAAAATCAAAGAAATCACAGGTATGTATTTAAGTGAATTAATATATTATAACGCGGACAATAAGACTGTACACGACTTTAACATCTGATGGTACTAACTCGACTCGTGTGGGGTGTGCGCACTCGGCGTGGAATGGAAATCGCCTTTACTCCGCGAGGGATGAAACTTGACTGATGGTTCTATCCACACGATCAACCAATCTCGATCGCACACTCATCCGCATTCTCTCATTTCCGCGCCCATCGAGGTGAATAAACTCCTGCAAATTTACCCAATAGGCAATGGACTTAGAGAGAATGTAAGAACTGAAACGAAGAGCGCGATGATCTCGGGGATGATTTGCCTTCGCATGCAACGAAGGCAAAACCAATGGTGACCGCATGACCCAGTTTGATATTGGATTCATCTCAGAGTGCAATGCACTCCAAGAAGGGGAAATGGGGTGGGATGAAAAGTATATTTTTCGTGCTATTCACCTGACTACTGAGTTTATTGGTCCCCAGCGAATAGCCGTGTCTGGGGGTGGTCGAAGGACGCCGCGATGGCTTGGGATAATATCAGCGTGGGAACAAAACTAAAAGAATTTGATATTACCCAACCGGTTTCGCTATATAGCAACAGCGCAGCTTGCCCACACTTTGCTGTTGCAAACCAAACATGAGATTTTTGATTTCCGGTAGAAATCTCAGGTGATCTATGAATATTGATGCCATATGGCATAAAAGGGCTGAATTCAGTTATGCATTATCTGCATAGAAGAATGAATTCAGGTTATGCGTCCTTTGGGTATGTGCCTTTTGCAGGTGAAATAGGCCGTCGGGAGGGATTAGGGTTAAGGTGGTGCGCGGTTGGCGGGCGAAATTGGCTTGTAATTGTGGGTTGGTTTTCTGCGTAATATAGAGAACCCCCACAAAACTCTTTTTGATGTGCCGCTATCGGGTATGGATTTTTCACGTACTCGAGCTTATCTATACTAAAATCTCGAATTTAGCAATATGTTGAAATACCCGACACTATTTATACACATGCACACTCCAGAGGCTAGATCGCACGTTCTACCTCGCTGACGACTGATTTGTGGCTATACCGGCAGTCTTCTTAAGCTATTTATATTTAGATTTTATATTAACCTAGGGATCTGCTAATGTACGTTTAATAACCCAAAATATAGATGCACGATAAAAGAACATGTGACTTGCTTCTTAACATTTTATTTCGGGTTTTTCTGGATTTAGGTAATGGGTGTCTAGACACAATTTAGAGTCTATGAAGTAGAAAATGTTTTAATGAATAAGAATTTGTGAAAACACATTCCTAGAAGATCGTGAAAATGCAGACGCGTATTTTATGATCCTTGATAAAAATTAGAAAATGACTCTATGCGTGAAAGTCTGGCTCACGCATGTAATTTGACTTCGGAATAGGAAATTTTAGGATATGGATGTGTGGAAAAGGAAATGTGGGTGTCATGACTCTGGAGTGGCTGTGGGCGTTAACCCGCGGAACAAACGTAAACAAGGAGTATTCTTTTTTTGACCATTGACATGGTCGTTGTCAGTTGGCGAACGTGAATGTACTATAATTGCCCTTTATATATTAGGAATTATTATAGTTGCGGATATAGCTGTGAATCCGCAACAAGAACAAAGAACTGATCTTATCAACAAATAGGGTAGAACAGAAAGTTCGTGTAGGGTGACTTTGTGGGATTTTTACTTCTTGTTCCATAAAGACATCTCCACTTTTTCGGATCAACTCCCCGCACAGAACCACGAAACCAACTGTTTCGAATTCTCCAAACGAATATTAAAGTTGACAGTACGCAATATTTCTTTATTTATACATTTATTCGCACAATAGTCAAGTGTACAATATTTACAAGAACTCAAAGTTGCTTAAAAGTCTAATTAATCACTAACAACTTTTTTTTAGATTAATTTAATTACAAACAAACGAACAATTAATTTAATTAATCACAAACAAACTTAACGTAGATTAATTATTCACCAGGTGGCTTAAAGTTATTAAAGAGTTTAATTAATCATAAACAAACTTAACGTAAATTAATTATTCACCAGGTGGCTTAAAGTTATTAAAGAGTTTAATTAATCACAAACAAACTTAACGTAGATTAATTATTCACCAGGTGGCTTAAAGTTATTAAAGAGTTTAATTAATCATAAACAAACTTAGCGTAGATTAATTATTCACCAGGCGGCTTAAAGTTATTAAAGAGTTTAAAGGGTTTGCACAACTTTACAGACGAGACTATTTACCCGAAGTTTTATGTGGAGTGACAGTAATATCACTTGCCTCCGCGGAATCTAAATTAAGATTGAATAATTTCAGAAAATAAAATTTCATCTTTTGCTTGTCGATCAAAAGGGGATGATTTTCCATACATTGGTCCCAACAAAAGGGGCGCGAAACACATACACGATGATCGCTTCTGCTGGTGATGTGTGTCCATGTGTTTGCGAACCGTAGATATACGAATTTCGTAAGGGAAACATTAAGTGGCATCGTTGCAGCTGGTGCTGCTATCTCCAAGTAGATAGTTGGTTATTCACACGATCGGCAAACTGCGTACAGCATTTTTGCTGATCGTGTACATTTTGGCGGCATCTCCAAGTAGTCGAACTCTCGCTGGTAAATTTCCATTTAGGAGAACTCGACTTCCTTGGGCGGTCAGCCGTATGCCATTATGAATTTGTCGATCGGATGACCGACCGATGTGGGCATAGATAAAAAAAAGGAAAAGAAGAAATATCTCCTGCACGTGTATGGCAGACTCATTAGGAGATATTTCATCGGTATGGTTCGGGCAATGTTGGTTGATTGATGGTGCAACCAAATTGCTTTCCCTTGTGGAAAATACTTATTGTTGCTGATGGGGTTCAGGTGATTGTTGCACAAACTATGGTAAGGTAAGTACATGTTTTTCAGGGTTTTAGTGCACTAGAAAACTGTTTCTTCCTTATAGGTTGGAAGGTAAGTAGTGGTGTTCAATGGAACTGCCACAATACTTGTTTTATAGCGTTTTTGGATGCTCTAGGTTGGAAGTTTCCGAATGGTTAATGGGAAGGTAAGTAGTGGCGTTTAAAGGAACCTTGATCAAGTTATTGGAGCAACTATTTTCTCAATCAGTTAACTGGTTGAAGAAACACATATGGAAATACTCGTTGTTAATATTAAACACACAATACCGATGTTTTAATGTAGAACCCTTAATTTTTATCATAATATGATATGGTGCTACTGCTTCTCCTATTTATATGTTGGTTTTCCCAACTTGGATGCATCAGACGTTGGCCAGTTTCAATACAAATTTTATTTGAATAACTGAAAAAAAACTCTAATCTCTTGGGAACAGTGCTAGTATAAAGACAAGTGAACAAATGTAGTTTTTGATCTGTGAAACGACTGTAATGTCGACCGGAGAATTTTTTTTCTTCATATTGCCTTTTCTCCTGCAACTTTCTTTGTTTTTCTCTTCTTTCTTCTTTTTTATTCCTCTCTCTTTTTCTTTTCATTTTTTTTCTATTTTACTTTCCTTCTTTTTATTTTTCCTTTTTCTCTTTTTTGTTTTTTATCCTTTTTTTCCTTTCTTTTCTTTCTCCTTCATTTCTTGTTTCCCTTAACACCTATAAACGCCAGCAACATCGCCGTTCAGCTAACACCTCTTTTCCAATATTTTACAACGCCCTCCATCCATTGCATTATTCCTTTTTCCTATCTCACTCACGGTTTACCGGCAAACAGGTTTTTTATCCCTCCACTTCTCTAAACATATTATCCAAAGACGTCAACAATAATCGATATTGACTACATTAATAATTACTAGTATTGAGTTGATGTGAATTGAGTCGTGTGCTCCATTTCATTTCACATGATGATAATATATAATGGAACTGTAGGCCTGTAAACTCTGTTGAACAGCCTACTGAAGCCTATTTCACTGTTACTCTCTGTTAAGAGATTGCAGATACCTTAAATTAACCTGCGGATGCAATTGAAGCGCAATATCGTTCTAAGCAACTGCACACTTGAATTGACCTGCAGCTATTATCATCAATAACTGTTTCTAATCCGATACTCTGGATGCAGGTGTGTCGAATGTCTACCCGGCATGCTGAATTTGCTTGTTGCTGCCGTTTACCTACATCTGAATTAATGAGAAATACTAGATCTGTGTTCAGGAGAAATGCCATTGGCCAATCGGAAGGACAGCTATTGTGGACTGATGACTGTCCTGTCCTCACTAAAGTCATAATTAAAACACTTCTTCAGGACACTAGGAGGTGTTAAGATGTTGGTTTTCTACTGCAAAATGTGTCCACATGGAATCTAGCGATTATGGCAGATTGAATTAAATTCGATTAAGCATTGGGAAAGATACGTCAAAGAAAAGCTTTCATTACGAGGGAAGTATGCATCCTAGGGTCATAAACTGTCATGGTTAATTACTAGTCCCCGGAGAAGTTAAACAGGTAAGGTTCAAATCTATAATGCTTTGATGGGTACGGTTTTCTTGAATACAGTTTTTGGCGGACATAGGGATACACTTCGGAATGATCTGAATCAGGATATGAACTGCGATATATTTACCTATGTCATTATAAAGGCGATTGTGAGTTGAAGAAAACCTATAAATATTTGAAATATATAAAACTAATACCTCTCTAAAGTTACGGGTTTCGCCCATTCGGTTTCGGTATTTTTGATATTAAAGATGCAACTCGTATAGGTGAGACTGTGGCGGTTCCGCCAAACCCCACGGCTCACTTTCCTGAAAAACCCCCATAACATTCACTCAATCCCCAAATTTCACTAATGCAACCTAAAAGTCCCTTAAAACAAAACTTACCTTTCATGCATCTCTTCGCATATAATTTTCTCTAAGATTTCTGTTCTACCTTTTCAGGAATCCCAAAACCTATTCGGTACCTTCGGTTCCCAGGCAAATTTCAACTTTCCCACACCTGCACCGCAATTTCCACCCCGCATATCTGAAACATTTCCTTTTACAAGGACATTTAATGCATACAACGCATTATCTCAAATTCCTAAAAATAATTCTTTAATGTGCATATGCAACATGAATACCAAATCATTCAGCACCCTTTGTTATCATTTAAAATGCTATGTCGGACAGCTTGTTTTGCTTCAATAAGCCGACCCGCCATTCGTTTGTCCAATCGACAAACAATTCCCGCATCCCAATCATTATCATCGGAACCGAATCCTCTAGCATTTTCTAGTATAAACAAGAACTCGGTTTCTATACCAGTCGGAGATGCCATAAACCATATTTCTACGCATGTAAACATGCATAAGATCCAACTCATCGTTTGTTTTCCCACTAACAAACAATCTTCAATTTCTTTTTCAGCCGCAACTAATTACCCTGCATATACAAATGCAGGCAAGGGATTCGTTTCTGCCACCAATCCCATTAACACATTTTTCCCAACGTCCATTATAGCGACGACGCACAGCGTAAACATGATCCTCATTGCCGAACGAAGCATTTGGTCGCTTCTTTCTTTGTCTTTGCCGCCTGCCTGCTTCGTTGTTCCATTCCCTTTGAGCACGTGTAAACAGCATCGGATTTGAACGATCACACACATACCACCATGATCTCCACTAGGAAATCTGGTTCTCTATTCCACCAAGAGAGACTTTACTTCTCTCTGGTGGTAGGTAAAAACGCTATCCTTAGTGGAGAGGATATCTACCACTACACCACAAACTCACCCCAAACGAAGGCTGATTATCGCTGAGTCTAATTCCATCCGCCGACCACGCTGGTCGCGCGATCTTCCGCTCCCCGGTGCAACCGGGGATGCGATTTTTATCAAGGCAAGTCGAGTAAGCGCGCGATTAATAAAAAGTGATACCTTCTAGTGCCTCCAGTATAATGCCGTTATCGATTAATAGTTGAATGTCAGACAAGTAGTGTGCATCGTCTTATATTGTCTTTTTGTGCATTTGTGTCCTGTAAAGTAATTAAATGTAGTAAGATTAATTGTAAATAAAAGGAACCTTTTGTAGTCAACCATTAAAAAGTGCGTTTCATTCACTTTCGCTTCGGTGCCAGCTGTGTGTTTTGTTTCGTTTCTTGGGGACAATTCCCGGCGAACAATTTTTGGCGGAACTTACTTATAGTGATGATGGAGGAAAAAGAGAATCTAGTGCCCGTGACTGGTACATACTTCTTCCCCATAAGAAAAAATATGGAAATTATCGAAGTAGAACGCCACATCGGTGGTCATAACATTTCACAATCATATCATCAATCAAAAACCAATTTTAAACCACCTGTATTGGATTCATAAAGACGTTCGCTGTACAATGTTTAAAATGAATGTATAATTTATTTCTTTTCCTCAACATTAATAAAAACAAAACTGCTTTGTGACAGTCCTGTAAAAAATATTAAAACTTTGGTTAGAAAATTGTAAAAATAGAGAAAATCATAAAAGAGTCCATCCAATGAAACGACGGTATCCAGTGAGTGGTGCTGCCTTGACACCGCATCCTATGCACTTACTTAGTAATTCAAACATTAATTTGCTTATAGTAAACCGTCCGCATTCAACTCTCTATTTCATTAATTCTCCCTTTACAGTAGTTTGTCAACATAAACAAGAACTGTTCCAATCAATCAAAGCCAACCATCCGCACCAGTATCTGTCCGATTAACTGCCATGTATTTCAAAGCAACCGCACAACGTTGTTAACTTCGTCAGGACCTAACCAAATATTCGATGGATACGAAATCCCGCGACAATCACTGACAAAGCTACATAAAAACGTTCCCGAAACCTTAAGCTACTCTCAATGCTTCTGCCATGACTGATCCCACACGGCACACTTTCCAACGACCGGAATTGAATCTTGTTTAATGAAAACCACACACACAGGATTAAGCACAGGGATAATATTGAAATTTAATTTAAATTCCACCATCGTACCGTTGGCAGCCGTGTCTGTGGCCCGTCATTCCCTTATAACCCTTCGACCCGTTGCACTGAACTGCGAATTCAAATTTAATGATCGTCAGCCGAGTTCGTTTCCAAAGGTGGATTGTAATTAAAATTTAAAGTAGACAAAAAGAAGGGTAACTCGTGGAACAGCGACGGAATGGTTAAGTGACACTCCATAAAAGCTTCATGCGCGGTCAGTAAGGATATGCGAATCTACTTCAGACGCTCCGAGTTCTTAACAATGTATGCGACGAGGGACTGCCATATTCCGGTGATGGGATATTCCCGAATAGTAAATTGACACCACAATAATACTTTAATTCCTTCCTGAGGACTGTGCAATCATATTACGGAAACATGCCGCAGGATTTTCCATATCTCTGATTATCGACAATTCCATAAAGGACGACACCATTTCGAAATGTCATGGCGTTCAAGATAAATGCGAGTGATTCAAGGAAACTATAGGGGACGCCCCCGTATCAAGCCCACCATTTCGGAAGCTGTTCCTTTAGTGACCCACACTCACAGCAGCTCGTCAGCCATGTTGCGTCTTGTGAAATGAAAAAAGTTATGGAAACATTCGCCGTAGGTATCAAAATCCTATTAAGCATCCACGGAAGCAAAACCATTAAACAATGAAATTTGCCCTCCGGTGTGAGTTGCCTCGTGTTGACACAAACTTTTATCCAATTCAATGTGCAGTTCCATTTTAATCGAAAACATCACAACCAAGTAGATACTCTGTAGAAAGTTCACGGTCTAACAACATAAGGATGTTGACATTGACGCTGGCGTTGACACCGAGGGGAGACTTCAAAACTCATTCCGTGAAGGATGAGCCCCTTGAGATTTCAACTTCAATCACAAAGCCCCTTTCTGCAGGATTTTTCACTTGATATGAAACAATTTGTCAAGTACGAAAATGTGTGGCATGACAAATGCCGTTAAAAAGGGAAATGGAAGGCAAACACATTAGAAAACAGTTTGCATTCAGATATTCCGGTATCTGAAGTCATTAGATTCTTTTCCACCGATGCAGGGAATTGGATGAATAGTTCTAGGTAATGGATATCACTTTGGAGAATCGAATTCATGTTTTTAATGGAACGATCAGACGTTTATTCACGATTGGAATGGACTCTTGCACCCACGTGCCAGCGGTGCTACATATTATTATATTACGTTTTACATTTTGTTTTATCGTGTGCGGTAAATGAAAAAGTTGGTTAAATGTACAGAAAACAATGATTACAGACATTGATCACGGCAACGAAAGGTCCTGTTTTCACCAAGAAACCTACGCATTCAAAACTATGAAAAATACCGAGTAAAAGTTTTCGGGGAGCCGATGGGGTGGGTCTGTGTCCCCGAATAGCAGATGGGGTGGTGGCGGCGCGTCTGTGAACAACATTCGAGATGATAAAGGCAGATGGAGCAGCGGTAAAAGAGAGGATGTGATGTCCAAGATGATGGAAGCAGGAGGTCCAGAAGAAGACGCTAAGCGATTGAAATGTAACCAAAGAGATGATCGATCCAAGATGATGGAAGCAGCGACTCCAGAAGAAGATGCCAAGCGATCGGAACGTAACCAAAAGAGATGATCGATCCAAGATGATGAAAGCAGGAAGTCCAGAAGAAGACGTCAAGCAATCGGAACGTAACCAAAAGAGATGATCGATCCAAGATGATGAAAGCAGGAAGTCCAGAAGAAGACGCCAAGCGATCGGAACGTAACCAAAAGAGATGATCGATCCAAGATGATGGAAGCAGGAAGTCCAGAAGACGACTGTGGCGGTTCCGAAAAGGCCACTGCCTACTTGCACAATTACCCCCCAAGGTTCCTGTGCTGAAGCCCCTCAATTTCCAATGTTTCATAATTGCTAATTGCTTCTAATTACATTTAGCACCTGTAAAAATAATTTTACTTACAAGGGCATTTTTCCTTGCATCAACTCTTCGACAAAAATGTTCCCAACAAAAGAATTCTTAGCATTCATAATCCAATGCATCACTAGAATTCGCAGGAAAACTATTCCGGCACCATTGTTTGCCAATTTTGTCCGTCATGGAAACCCTTTGTCCAAGGGACAAAAGCAAATACACACATCTAGCGTCTAGTGCCATAAACTGAATTCCTTCGCATGTAAGCATGCATAAAAATTCGATCTCTTTCGTTCAGCAAGATTCGGTACACGACCACCCATCGTGTAGCTAAATTGCTTTAGCATCATCCATAATGTCTTTTGTCCATCTTCTTTTTTTTTTTGTCCGCTTCGTTTCTCATGACGCTCGCGCATGAGTAAAACAATGCATCTCGTTTTTCCTTTGTTTCACCGCATGGATAAACACGGTGATGGGTACGATCACACAGATACCACCATGATCTGCATTACGTGATCTGGTTCTCTGTTTCACAAAGAGAGACTTTACGTCTCTCTTGTGATAGGTTAAACATATCCTTAGTGGAGAGTGTGGCGGTTCTTTAATACATTCCCAAGGAACCGCCCATCCTCTTAAATTAACTACTTTCCAACCCACCATATCTACCTGCAATTTTGGGGCAGCGTAAGCTACCCTTCATTCTCTTTCACCTGAAAGTTAAATCTTAAGGCATGCATCACATTGAATTTTTCCGTTTATGATCCGTACCATATCTCCACCGGCTCGGCCTGTCGGCAATTATAATAGATAAATACTAGCTAGCCAGCGTAATTGTTGACATAGCTGAAGCCGATGGTTTCTTGCTACGGTTCATATCCATTTATTGCCCCAGTCCCAAGGTTCACAACACTTGCGACCAATTTCCTTTGTCGGTTATCTACCGATCAAGGGATTTGGGCACTAATATGATTGACGTTAGACAATCATACCCCAGATCATGCCGAACGAAGCTCCGGCCTGTTAAATAAACAAACACGATGTGCATATCATCGTGACCCTTGAAATTGCGTTTTTTGTGTATCTTAAAGCAAAAACCTATTTCGTTCTTAGGCGCAGATCATCAAAGATTTATGGCCCTCGAAATAGCGTTTCTGGTTATTTAACACACAGAAACCTATTTCTCCCTTCGGCGATTTTTCGCCATCGCTTATCTCAACGACGCCTGCAGCTCCCAATACCAAGTTATTACACCAGCACATGTTTATTTAGGTGCATGTGCCCTGTGAGTAGGGCGTTAGAATATACTCACAGCTAGGCCAGCTTGTCGTAAGAGGCGACTAAAGGCCGAGTGGTAGCCGGGGTCCCAACGCCCTGTGCGCCCGGTGAAATACCACCCCATCAAGCTTTAGGCTCCGTGAAATGGTCGGGAGAAATCCCTGGCCATCTTTCGGAGCTTGGCTGATGGACCGGTTCGAGAAAAGGTTGGTTAGGTGGTAGTCGGTCCCAAGGTGAGATACCACCCCGTCACGCTGTACATTCCGCGATATCGCCGAGAGAAATCTTCGACGGTGTTTCGAATGTGTGGCTGATGGCCCGGACTGACACGGGGATAAGTCATGATGGTGTCTTCTGATATAAAGAATTCCGGAGGTAAACTAGTCTCCCATTCGGATCTCCGGGGGGGACTATGTCAGGGGGAACATCATGCAGATATCATGATAAATAATGGAACTTTGAGAGGTTCGTCATCGCATAACCGGGCTAGCTCTCGAGGCTCGGCCCGCGCTCGACTGGTGACGGCATTTTGTAACATCAGGGGCATCGGTTTCACCAATACTAATGTAAACGCCGTCCACCAATATTTGCAAACAACGAAACCTGATATCCTTGCCCTAACTGAGACCCAGGTCGATTCGTCAACTGATTCGACATATCTTCGTTGCTCAGGATACGACGTACATTCGAGATTCCGCTTTAAGGGCGGTGTCTGCGTCTTCGCACGGTCCGATCTGGCTTGCCAGAGGATGGAGGCGTTGGAACCCAATAATATGGACATCATATGGTTGAGGGTCGTACGGAGGAATTCCGTTAAATTTCTTTGTTGTCTTTACCGCTCCCCGAATGACGATCGACCGGCGACATTTTTCGAACATCTTTCATATACCGTCGACTGGATACAGATCAACCACCCAGCTTCTGAAATTATTGTCCTTGGCGATTTTAATGTGCACAATTCCGACTGGTTGTTACATTCTAACAGAACCGACGAGGCTGGGAGGCTGGCGGAGATGTTTGCTGTAAGCCGCAACTTGACTCAACTCGTGGGGGAGCCAACGCGAATACCGGATGCCCGAGGCGATTATGCGAACACCCTGGATCTGTTTTTGACATCCAAACCGAGTATTTATACCGTAGAGGTTTCTGCGCCACTGGGAAACTCAGATCACTGCTTGGTATCTGTCGCGCAAGCACTTGCATACCAAGCGAATAACCGGCCTAGGCAGCTTCGCCATGTATGGAAGTATGGGGCCGCTAACTGGGACGATATGCGAGATTTCTTCGCATCCTTTCCATGGTCCGAGATGTGCTTCGGAAACTCCGATGTTAACGCTTGCGCGGAGTCGGTGTCAGAGATTATTCTTCTGGGGATGGAGATGTATATTCCACATTCCATCAAACGAAGTTCGTCTGATAAACCTTGGTTTGATAAAAAATGCGAGCAGATTACAGCGGCAAAAAATAGAGCTTTTAAGCAATGGCGCTCCAATCCCACCGATGTTAACAGAACGAATTTTGTTAGAATCAGAAACGTGTGCAACCAGGCGATTGATACCGCGAAGAAGGCTCACAACGACAGGGTGATCGATAAGCTCCTTCGGTGCCCAACTGGTTCGCGCTCCTTCTGGTCAATGGCAAAGGCTGTCAGCAGTAACTTTGCTTCCCCCTCTTTCCCTCCGTTGGTGACAGACAGCGGGACGTTAGTCACGAATTCAAAGGATAAAGCTAATGTGTTCGCGAATTTTTTTTCAAACCTCGATCCCGGCCTTTTGCAGCCACCCGTGATCTCGCCGGTACAGTCTTCCATGCGGGATGTGAGATTTCGTCCGCGCACTATTCAGCGCATTCTACGTGAACTGGATTGTAGGAAGGCAACCGGCCCGGACGGAATACCAGCAATAGTCCTTAAGAACTGTGCTCCAGAACTATCGCCGGTTCTTGGCAGACTCTTCCGCTTATCTTATGCACGTAGGACCTTTCCTGCCTGCTGGAAAATCGCTCGAGTTCAGCCAATCCCAAAGACGGGAAAAAAGTGTCTCCCACAAAATTACCGTCCGATATCATTACTGTCTATTTTATCTAAGGTAATGGAAAAAGTCATCAATACAGAGTTGGTTAAGTATTTGGAGTGCAACGGTCTTCTGAATGATCGTCAATACGGATTCCGTGGCAGGCGGTCCACAGGAGACCTTTTGACACTTATAACCGATATATGGACATCTGCGATTGAATGGCATGGTGAGTCAAGGGCGGTCGCATTAGATATCTCCAAGGCTTTTGACCGCGTCTGGCACGGGGCATTGCTGAGCAAACTTCGTTCATATGGACTTTCCCAACAGCTTTGCGACTGGACGAGGAGCTTCCTCGAGAATCGATCGATCCGGGTTGTTGTGGACGGCGAGTGTTCGGATCTGTATCCTGTTAATTCGGGGGTGCCCCAGGGTTCTATTTTGGCTCCAACCTTGTTCTTGCTTCACATAAATGATTTGTTGGAGGCAACGGATAACAAAGTGTTCAGTTTTGCGGATGATAGTACGCTTGTTTCCTCCTTTTCGAGTGATCGGCCGATTGGTGCATCAACGTCGCACCAGCTGAGATGTAGACAGATTGACTCTCTGAATCAGGATCTAGATAAAGTCCTGCAGTGGGGAAAGGTCAATCTTGTCGACTTCAACGCAACGAAGACCCAGTATACAACATTCACAAAGAAAACCGGATCATCGGTTCCACAGCTGATGATGAATGGCCGGGCCCTCAAGACTGGGGAAAGTTTGAGATTGCTCGGCGTCACGGTCTGTGGGAATGTATCATGGCATAAACACGTATCGGGTATCGCCAGATCAGCCTCAGGAAAACTGAGTTATCTTTTTAGAGCCAAGAAATATTTTACTCCGGCCCAACTTCTTCTCCTATATAAATCTCAAATTAGACCCGCGCTCGAATATTGCTCTCATGTTTGGAGCTCGGCTCCTAAACATACTCTCGACCTACTTGAGAGCGTACAAAGACGAGCGATCCGCCTGATCGGGGACTCGGCGCTGACGTCGGGACTACAGTCGCTATCACATCGAAGGCGCGTGGCCGACCTCTGTCTGTTCTACAGATATTATCACGGGTGCTGTTCTTCGGAGATTCTTGGCATTGTTCCACGCAATTCGGTCTATATGGGCTCCACAAGACAATCCGACGGATCGCACCCGTTTGTGGTTCATCTCCCGACAGCGCGAACATCCCTGTATCAGAACTCGTTCCGTTACAGAGCGGGGAAGCTGTGGAACTCCCTTCCCACGCGAGTGTTCCCGGAGCGTTACAACCTGCAACTGTTCAAAAAGAACTGCAACAGTTATTTGATGGCATCTCGGGGCGCCCACTCGACGCTATAGGTTCGCCTCTCCCGAGAGAAGTCTAATAAAAAAAAAAAAAAAATTTCGTCGTTGTCGATATGCAGGCTGAAGGGCAACGTACTTGTCCCATATGGACACATATAGAATCCTCCCACACCAATGTAATCCACATCAGTGAATCTGGCAGATATGGATTGTAGGTTAGAGTCAGATTTCTATCGCCACAGCGGACAGTCGCACCCGCTTGTAGTAGTAGCCAATTTCGTTTTCCACCGATATACGGAAGTGAGTCGGAGTTAAGTGACTTTTTTGTCTCGTACGTGTACTAAACAATGTCGAGCTAGTGTCGTGTTACGCCCTATTTTGCGCGAGTCCTTTAATTTAGCGGCATATTTGCCACCGATTGAAAGAGACACAGTGATAATGTAAATTCAACCTAACTGTAGTTCACCAGAACTAATTATTAATGGTAAAAGACACGGTGTAACGTGGAATTTAATTAAATGAATATTATGTAACTAAAACAATCGACTACTTTTATTAATTGACTTTCACGGGTGATCAGTGTTAAACTCCGGCGTCGTTACTGGTTTATTCCTCCTCGGCGAACAATTTAAATTGAATTACCGGTGTGCTTTTATTCGTTTGGTCATTTGGTGGAACGATTCGTGGTGTGTATGTGAAACAGTGTCCGTGTGACATACCTACCTACAACCCCACAAGAGGATATCCACCACCACCGAATCAAGGGTGGATCAAGAACCAGATTCTAACCCTCGATTGAGTCAAATTCCACCCGCTGACCGCCACGGTCACGCGTCACTCCCACTCTCCGCCGGCAGCGGAGGCGCACATATATATTTCGGAGTCGTGTTCGTGTTGCACCCCAATTCGTTGCAATCAGTGTCCGCGTGAACAATAGACGATGGGGATGGAAGTGAAGCGAGTGTCCGTGTTAGGCACAATACTTCCTCCCCACAAGACGCCAAGCGATCGGACCGTATCCAAAGAGATGATCGATCCAAGATGGTGGAATTAGGAAGTCCAGAAGAAGACGACAAGCGTTCGGAACGTAACCAAAAGAGATGATCGATTCAAGATGATGGACGCAGGAAGTCAAGAAGAAGACGCTAAGCGATCGGAACGTAACAAAAAGAGATGATCGATCGAAGTAATGGAAGCAGGAAGTCAAGAAGAAGACGCTATGCGATCAGAACGTAACTAAAAGAGATGATCGATCCAAGACGATAAAATCAGGAAGTCCAGATGACGATGTCAAGAGATCAGAACGTAACTAAAAGAGATGATCGATCCAAGATGGTGGAGTTAGGAAGTCCAGAAGAAGACGACATCCGATCGAAACGTTACCAAAAGATATGATCGATCCAAGATGATGGAAGCAGGAACTCAATAAGAAGACGTTAAGCGATCGGAACGTAACTAAAAGAGATGATCGATCCAAGATGGTGGAATTAGGAAGTCCAGAAGGAGACGACATGCGATCGAAACGTTACCAAAAGATATGATCGATCCAAGATGATGGAAGCAGGAACTCAAGAAGAAGACGCTAAGCGATCGGAACGTAACTAAAAGAGATGATCGATCCAAGGCGATAAAATCAGGAAGTCCAGAAGACGACGTCAAGAGATCGGAACGTAACTAAAAGAGATCATCGATCCAAGATGATGGAAGCAGGAACTCAAGAAGAAGACGTTAAGCGATCAGAACGTAACCAAAAGAGATGATCGATCCAAGATGATGAAGGCAGGAAGTCAAGAAGAAGACGCTAATCGATCGGAACGCAACCAAAAGAGATGATCGATCCAAGACGATGGAAGCAGGAAGTCAAGAAGAAGACGCCAAGCGATCGGAACGTAACCAAAAGAGATGATCAATCCAAGTTGATGAAAGCAGGAAGTCCAGAAGAAGACGCCAAACGATCGAAACGTAACCATGATGGTATAATACCTTTTGAGATAAAGGATTCCGTAGGTAAACTATTTTCCCATTCGGATTTCCGGGAGGGACTATGTCAGGGGGAACATCATGCGGATATTATGATAAATAACCAACCTTTAAGAAATTCGTCATCGCATAATCGGCTCTTTCTCGAGTCTCTGTCAACGTTCGACTGGTAAGGGGAATTCGGGACATCCTCGATACTAACTCTATGATAGACTGTGAACGTAGAAGATATGTCTCGTTTTGTGACATTACAAATCCTATTTTAACATTCCCATGATTGTCTAACAACACCAAAGTTGTGAGTGCTTTTTTCGGTGGCAAGAAGACCAAAATTATTGAGGTGCTGGCTCTTGTATCTAAATTCTATGTTGTCCGTGTATACTACTTTTTTTTATAGTTACCTTCGGTCAATTAGTTAATCTTTGATCGGAAGATAAAATTATTTCTTTTTCAAATAAATCTTACTGCCACCTTTTTTTTTTACATTTCTGTATTTATTGACCATAAATAATTTTTACAATAAGCAATACAGATAACTTATGATACCTTAGCTATAATTGTTTACATATACTTACTAGTACATTTTTCAAACAATATGATAAAAGTTATATATTGGTTATGGATTATGATTTTAGTGAGTAGAGCTTCCTGGAAAAGGTCAGAAAACCAGGATATAGTTATTTACTTAACTTAACTTAACTTATCTTAACTTAGTCTAGTTACCTAATTATTATTGAAATAAGTTAGTGTGGTGTGGAAGGGGGTAGGATAGTGATCAATGGGTTAGTGAGGATATTGTCAGTCAGGGATGTGGGTTGGGGAACTACTTTCCGTTTCTTCGTTGAAACGCAAAATATTGGAGAAGGGTTGAATATTACTATATTTAAATTGGTGAGGTGAAAGCTCTGTATTGTGGTATACAATCTCATTAGAGTTATTAACCAATCTGCCAGAGGAGAAGGACGTTCTGATGTGGAGACAGTTCGGGTAGGCAGTTCGGTTATCTGACGGAGTCGATGTGAGCGCATTTATTATCGGGTTGGGATTATTGGGAAGATTTTCGATAAATTTGATGGACAGTTCGAGGCAGCGTCGATCTATACGTTCAATATTAGCGGCATAGTAGAGCGAACTACTGTTGTAATATTTGTGGGAGTTGGGATGTCGGTTGAGGCCAGTGATAAGTCTGAAGCATTTCCTTTCGAAGATGCGTAGCTTCTCCATTTGGACGGGTGTGATATGGTACCATATCGGGCATGCATATGTGAGAGTGGATCTGATTATCTGTTTGTAGATAAGTGATTTAACTTTGGGAGAGAGACCATTCGGCTTGTACATCATTTTTCTGCAGAGATTAAGTTGAATTGCAGCTTTGCGAATCGAGTTTTTGGTGTGGACGGAGAAGGACAGATTGTTGGTGAAGGTTATTCCCAGGTACTTTAAGGTTTTGGAGGGTTTAATTATATTGTTATTTAACTTGATTCTGATTTTGTTATGGCAGCGTATGGTGTTGTTAGTACAATTCGCATTTCTGCCTTTAAACACTATGAGTTGAGTTTTGGCTGGGTTGAGTCAGATTTTCCACTTAGTAAAATATGCAGAGAGATTCGGTAGATAGCTGTTAATACAGTTTCTTGCCTCCTTGACAAACTTGTTGCTTGAATAAATTAAAGTGTCAACGGCATAATTCAGCATTACTGTATTAGGTGACCGTGGCTGCGGGGTGTCTGAAGTATAAAGGAGGTATAATAATGGTCCGAGAATGGAACCTTGAGGAACACCCGCGGTTATACTGTATGGTGTCGAAAGAGTTGAATTTATTTTCACCATGAACTTTCTATCAGAAAGGTAGGAAGAGAGAAGTTTTATGGTGTGGGTGTTTAATCCGAACATTGAATGTAGCTTATAGAGCAGTCCTGCAATCCAAACGCAATCGAATGCCTTTGCTATGTCGAGAGAGACGCATACTGTAGGGGATTGGTTTTGGAGATTCATTGTCACATCATGTGTCAGTTTTAGGAGAGCATGACAAGTTGAGTGTTGTGGACGAAACCCAAATTGAGAATTCGGGATAAGGGAGTTGTCTCTAGCAAATGAGAGAAGATTTTTGTATATCTTACATTCCAAAACCTTACTAAGCGAATTTAGCTGTGATATGGGACGGAAGCCGATATGCCCTTCTACCATACATAATTGTATATCTATCTATCCCCTAAGGTTCGCTGAGTTGCGACCAATTTCCTAATCACTATACAACCGAGCATTTGATTTAGGCATGAACATGATGAGGCTCCTCGATAGTATAGTGGTTAGTATACCCGCCTGCCACGCGGGAGACCGGGGTTCGATTCCCCGTCGGGGAGCCTCTGGCGCAAGACTAATGACCTTGCCCAGAAAAAACAAACCATTATGGAAAACTCAACAAGCCTCAGGACTTGCTAAATAAGGCCAAGACCGGCTCCCAGTTGTAGTGCCGATGATGATGATGATGATGGGACGGAAGTTAGCCGGGTTGTTGGAAGAACCGGATTTACTAATACGGACTATCACCGCTGTTTTCCAACATTTTGGGAAATGTGAAGCGTTTATTATGTGGTTGAGAAGAACGAGAATGGGGAGTAAGTTTTCCGGGTGAAGCCTTTTAAATAGAAGGTTAGGGATTCTATCCAAGCCTGTAGATTTTTTATTGTTACGCGATGTAATCAATTCAGATAATTCTGTAAAGCTTAGGAATGTGTCGGTTCCCATGGGATGTGACGCTTTATTGGTTTCGTTGAATTCAGTAATGAATGGTGGGAAGGATGGCTCCAGTGTGCCTGAGATGAATTCATTCACGGTGTCGTGGAAATTAGTGACTGGGAGGGAATCGTTTTGTTTATGAGTTTTACAGAAGTGTTCAGCGAGACAGTTTGCTATATCAGTGTCCGATTGGGCGATGTTACTGTTAGATGGTTGGATGAGATAGTCTATTCGAGGCTTGAATTTACGACCAGTTAGTCGATTTATATTTTTGAATAGGTCACGGTTTGGTTTGATACTGTTTAGAGTAGACGTGTAGGTCTGATCGGTGAAATTTTTAAGTTGTCCATTTATCAGGGTGGTCAAAAGCTGTATCTGTTGTTTAATAAAGGGTGAGTAGGTAATGTGCAATTTACGTCGGAGTTGTTTTTTTATGCGCAATAATTTTGTGAGGAGGTTGGGTAATGGTTTTCCTAAGTGGTTATGAGGGACGGTCGTAGGGGTATGGCTGAAGAGATCATTTCCCAGTATTTGCTCTGTTTTTACAGCCGCCTGGTCAATTTCAGTAGGGAATAGGTTTGAAGATTCCGGTAAAGAATAATTTGAAAAACTGGCAGCAATATCGTTATTGACTTTTTTCCAGTTTGTTTTGGAAAAATTTGGGATAGGATTCACTGTGTAGAGTGGTTCGAGCGAAGGGATTTGAACCGTGGAGTGAACGGACCCATGATCGGATGGGAATGTAAAGAACACTGTAGGGGGATTAGATGAATAGATATCTGTGGATTTTAGGAAGAAATCGATTGTTGATTTGGTTGTACTACAAATTCGTGTAGAGTGCAATGGACAGTCTGCGTAAACACATGGGTGAAGTGGGAGGAGATCTAGGAGTTGGTAGCCATATTTGTTGCACTTGATGTCATTAAATGATGTATGTCGAGCATTCCAGTCTCCCCCTATGATGAAAGGTGCAGGCAGAGACTGCTGGATTATTTGAGAAATGTCTGCACTAGGGAAGTTAGGTTCACGAGAAGGGTGAATGTATATAGACGACAAAATCAGTACTTTATTACTTCTGCAGAAGAGTTTAACTGCCGTGTATTCGACATTAGTTATGTTAGTGAACCTGATTTCAGTAAATTGGAATTTCTTGTGTACTAGAATTCCAGTACCACCATGAGGGCCAGTGGTTCGCGGGTTGGACACAAATGTGTAATTAGGAATGTATACTCGAGAGTTTGATTTAAGCCAAGTTTCTGAGAGAAGAAGAACATCTGGGGAGAACTTTTCAACAAACAAACGGAGGTGTTGTCTACGAGTGTAGGAATATATGGATTCTGTGTTAAGGGAGACTAGGGTTAAACTATTCATTAAGGGAAAGAATGTGGGAAGTTATTAAATCTAAGATCTGACCTTTTTTTTCTATTTCCGAGCTGTGTTTCAGGGTGGGTAGCAGCGTATGCAGGCTTCTAATATAACCCATAATGTCCAGGTTGAGAACGTTGGAATTGGGTTGATGAGGTTTAGTCCAGTTTCGGGAATCTTTCGTAACTTCTGCATAGGATATTCCTGATCCCCCGAGATGATATGGTTGAGGTGATGAGGGTTTAGTTGCAGTTGCTTTGGTTGGTGCTGGTTTATTTGTTGTCGTGTGTGCCGATCGTCTCTCGACGATTCGCAGCTTTTCGGGACATTGGGAAAAGTTCGCTGGATGTGGGCCTCCGCAGTTACAGCATGTTACTGTGATTTATTACTGCCACCAACCAGCAACTCGATATGGTAATTCATTGCTCATACCATTAAGTATATCAAGTCGCTTTTACTTCATCGATTTTAACAATAGTATTTATTTTATAAGCAACAGCGAAGGCAACGAGTGGACCACGAATTCTTGATTAAAGTAATCAAGATAATAATTGTGGTAAAACAAAAATTATATTTATAATCACACCAATTATGAAAACTGTTTCCATTTGAAGATAGTCTTATGACTTACTTAAAATTAAGTCCCCAAAAACGTCAGATAATTGAATTGCATATTCCTTTTGGGAATTCCAAAATATGTAAGACAGAGGTCTGTCTCTAGGGTTACATATTTCCCTACAATTGTAGTAATAAATCATATTGTTAAAATGAACAAGATATTTCAATGTAACAACTGTGAATATGAGAATAATCACCAGGTACGTGACAAACATTTTATGTAACCATAAGTTAGAATCAGTTCTGCTGAATTATCCTGATAACATCAACATATTGTGTAACAGTATTCAAAGTCCTTCAATCTCCTGAGCTGAGTATGAGCATTATTTCATAATTACAATTTCGGTAAAACTCATCACTTTATTATTATTGTTATTGTTTCGAACAACATGAACAGCGCCTGGCACAACCATAAACTAACATTTCCAAGTAAATCCGACAATAAACTATTCCACATAATTGAATCTGTGGATTTCTATGACGAGGTTGCCAAACACTCGAGAAACAGAAACTGCACATTTCATTAATTTCCTTACTCGATTTCATGTGGGATATGTTGTATGCACGAAGGGACGGCAGGAGCTATGTACAGGTCGAAACCATGCTTTCATAAATTTTCTCTCGGCCACCAGAAAGTTCTATGGAGCCTCATCAATAAGGACCATAAACTAAAATCCAACTCCTGTATAAGGAAATATTTCAACAACTCCACCACCGGGCCAGGACGAGAGGCTGAACTAACAACTGACCACCATTAATTAGACTTGCTCGTTTCAGGAAACTCTCATATGGTCTTCGAGTAGTGTAATTGGAAATGTAATTGTGCGGAAGTAAGTTCATGGACATTTTGGATATAATACAAGTCCTAGTGGTCCTTACGTTAAATATTTATTTTTCAACTTGCTGCTGACCAGAATTGTGTTTGTTTTCTTTGTTTATTGGCGGAACTAAGCTTTGCCGGATCATCACTTGGGATGTAATTCAAGAACCAAGTTAAGGCTGAGTCCAAGTTGGTCATGCAATAGACGATGAAGTAGAACATTTTATTTTTAGAGCAGACCATTTACGGCAATTGAAGTTATCACCTTGTCAGGGTTGATCACGAACTTTTATCGAGGATATTATCAGAAGAAGTTTTATCATTATGTGCAACAAATACATGCTAGGTTAACACCATCTAGATTCTTCGTATTCTACTGTGTTTTCGGATAATTTTATTAGTTTTCTTCAAGTGAACTATCGTAAATGACTATATATTAATTTCAGATATTGTTGAAGTGTAGATCTTACACGTTCTGGCTTCAAGTCTATATAGGCTTCACGTCAAAGTTTCAAACTCTCTTGTTTAAATACTCGTATATAGTACGCCCGTACGCATGGTTATTGTGACACATAGTTCATAATACTAATATTGTCTAGGGAACCAAAAACTGGATAAACACGCGGGATAGCTAAACGTATCATCACTAGACGTGGGTGCCTCGGTACATTCCAGACGAAGAGGACAATTAGAATTCCAACAACGAAACCCAAGTACTGGGGATTTTTAGTTCGGAATTCTATCGAGGAAAAGTGTACCTACATGTCATAAATCCAGAAACATAAAATGAAAGGCAATTACACTACTCATATACATGGGTGGACTGAAAAGTTTCCGACCTAACAAAGATATGAGACATTTTTTCTTAAAATTTATTTTCATTTTTCTACATAGTCTCTTGTAATTCTACACACTTCTCACATCGATGCTCCCATCTCTCCAACCCGTCCAAATAGTACTCGACGTTTTTCTCTACAAAATAACTGTTCACGAAGGTGATTGCCTCCTCATTTCACAAAACTCTCTGTCCTCCGACCGCAATTTTTAGAATAGAGAACAAATAGAAGTCGCTTGGGTCTAGATCTGGTGAGTAAGGCGGATGGTCAAGTAGTTCAAACCGTAATTCGTGGATTTTCGCCATGGCAACCGTTCAGGTGTGAGACGGCGCGTTCTCTTGTTGAAACAGGACACTGCAAATGTGGCCGTTTTCCACAATTTCTGCCTTCAGTTGGTCAAGTAATGATGCGTATTATGCTTATAATGATGGTTTTTCCTTTTTGAAAATAATCAATTAAGATAACTCCATGACTATCCCAAAAAACAGTTGCCTCACTCTCCCAGCCGTAAAAACGGTTTTTCCTGTTCTTGGAACCGATTCCCACTTTTCTCCTTGAGACTTTCCTCTCGAACGCGGCTAAGAGTTCGGAGTGCCTTTTATTGAGCACCCAGGTCTCAGAACCATACATGAGTACTGGTAAGACCATGGTCTTGTAGCTTGGATGTTCTGGATAAATTTCGGGATTTAAAGAGCCTTGATAGACCATAGTAGGCTTTGTTGGATTTAATCAGCCGTTCGCGTATTTCTTCTTCCATATTGTTATCGGCTGATTCTATTGACCCAAGGTAGTTAAAGGATTGCACTACTTCAAATTCGTGCTCCACTACCCTGATAGTTTGACCAACGTTTGGTCTTCTCTTCGCAGAAGTTGCCACCATGTACTTAGTTTTCCCCTCATTAATGTGCAGTCCCAGTTTTCGTGCCGCCTGCTCGATCTGGGTGAACGATTCCTGTACAGCCGATTCGGTTCTACCAATAATGTCGATGTCATTTGCGTAGGCAAGTATCTGGCTGGATTTGGTGACAATAGTCCCCCTAGTCGTGACGCCAGAGTCACGGATTGCTTTCACCAACGCCAGGTTGAAGAGGAGGCAGCCCAGACCGTCCCATTGTCGGGGTCCATTAAAGATGTTTGTTGATTTGGACAGCAATCCCCATATTTTTACTTGACTAGTTACGTTGGTCATGGTCAACCTACAAAGCCGTATCAATTTGTTTGAAATGCCGAACTCTCTCATGGCATTATATAGTTCTACCCTGGCTATGCTGTCGTAGGCGGCCTTAAATTCTATTGATAGATGATACAATGGAATCTTAAATTGCAGACATTTTTCCATCGCCTGCTTAAGGGTGAATATCTGATCGATTGCTGATTTGCCTGGGATGAAGCCACACTGATATTGACCAATGATGGCTTAAGCGTATGGGGCTATCCGATCTTGTACGATAGAGGAGAATATCTTATAGGCGGTATTCAGCGATGTTATACCCCTATAGTTGCTGCACACTATGATATTTCGCTTCTTATGTATGGGGCAAATTATTCTACGACGCCAATCTTCCGGCATCTCCTCTTGCTCCCATACGTGCACCACGATCTCATGAATTGCGTGATGTAACGCTGTCCCTCCTTGTTTGATCAGCTCAGCTGGTATGCCATCAGCTCCGGAGCCTTTATTTGATTTGAGTTGTCTTATGGCTTTTGCTGTTTCCACAATGCTTGGTGGCGGCACCATTTAGTCTTGATCTTGCATTGGTGGAGCCTCTAATTCTTCTGTGAGCTGACCATTTAGCAATTCATTGAAGTGCATTTCCCATCGCTCCAGAATGCCTTCAGGATCGGTGATCAGATTACCCTCTTTATCCTTGCAGTAAGTGCAGCGTGGCGTGTACTGTGTCATACTGCGGATTATTTGGTAGAACTTCCGCGCCTGGTGCGGACCTCGCTCTCTGCTTTTCTCTATTTCACAGAGAAGGTTTTTTTCCCAGGCACTTCTCTTTCGTCTGTGAAGTCTTTTTTCAGTTCTTCTGAGCTCTTTGTATTTCTCCTCGCGTACCCGCGTCCTATGAGACTGCTGCATTGCCCGATATGCAGCATTCTTACGTTCAGTCGCTAGTTTGCACTCATCATCAAACCAGTCGCTCAGATCTCTACGACTACTGCCTAAGATGGAGTTGGCAGTACTAATGACAGTATTCTTAAGGCGTGTCCATTTCTCTTCTACGCCCGGCATTCTGGCCCCAGGACGTACTCTCCCCCCGTCGAGGTCTTCGAGGACGAGTCGTTGCGCATGACCAAAGGTGTTACTGGTATTCTCATTGCGTAAGGCAGCCGTGTTGATTTGAACATGATCCGCGGATGCAATATGTCTCCGTAAGGCAATCCGCGCTCGGAAAACTATACCAACAAGATAGTGATCCGAGTCGACGTTGGCACCTCGGTACCTTCGTACCGTCATCAGGCTTGAAGAGTGGCGGCGATCTATCAACACGTGATCAATTTGGTTGCGAGAGGCTCCATCAGGTGATACCCAGGTGAGTTTGTGGATATCTTTACGCGGAAACCTGGTACTCGCAACGACCAAGTTTTTTGATGCCGCCAGCTCGATGACTCGTAGTCCATTGTCATTAGCGTTCTCATGCAAAATCTGGGAATCGGCGTAGTGCCCGAAAACCAGCTCCCGGGCTATTTTCGCATTCAAATCACCAAGAACGATTTTCATATCGTATCTTGGGCAGGCATTGAGGACCCGTTCACGTAGTATCCTTCCTTCCCGTTGTCAGGCGACTCCTCTGTAGGTCCGTTAACGGTTATGAGGTTTATGTTCTGAAACTTGCCTCGCTCGCGACGAGTGCATTGCCTTTCGTCTAACGCATTGCATTAAAGCCGATGATGGCAGGCTTCAGTTTTTGGCTGACTGGAAAGCCTAGCCCGAGCACATGGTGTTTTGCATGACAGCTGTAATAAATGTCATACTCGTTTCTTTGAATAACACCACTCCCCGGCCATCTTATTTCTTGTAATGCTGTTATGTCAGCCTTATGTCCGGACAGGGCATCGGCTAGCTGCTGTGCAGCTACAGCTCTGTATAGTGAGCGGAAGTTCCATCTAAAAATTCTTAAATCGTTTAGCCATTTTCGTTTCCGTGGTCGTCGTCGTGTATCCGGTCCATATCCGAGGCTTGTATACTAAGCGAGGCGAATGAATGAGTGATAATTGATGGATAAACCCAGTAACCAACTCGCCAAACATACCCCCACCCCCACCCCAGATTTAAGATAGTTCTTAAGTTTTATCGCTTGTACTAAGCTTAATATAAGAGGGTTTTGCCCTCACTAAACACTTAAACACTGCATAAGGGACCAAGAACCGAATTTCCAATTATTTATTAGTGAAGATATTCACACTATCGTTCGATCCTGGCCTCGCCATAGATAGCATGCATAATTGACACAGATGGTATACACAACCGTCATTGTGTATCCATCTAAACTACTTTCCGATGACTTGCAACGATTGATTCAGCTGCAAGCACTTCTCTCGGAAATACTTCTTTGTTTGAATCTTCAAACAATCACCAACGGCGCGCTTAACCGCTGGATTGGATTAGATAGCATAAACATATGCAAACAAAAGAATCCGATTCTCCCAGTCGGCAGAGAGACTATAGTGTTTGAAATAATAGTGAAGAAGAACATGTGATTCGAACTGACGCTACGACAGTTTGAATCACCAAAAATTGAATCTAAGCGTTACCCATCAGGCTACTGGCCGATTTTAGAATTTGATTTTTAAACTCGATTATACTCCACTGTGAATTGTTATGTTATCGCTTGGTATACGGCTCTGATGTGTTTTCTTATTGGATTTTTCGTTCGGTGCTCTTCACTATTTTGCTTGTGAATTGTATGGGCATCTGTTAGAGTCGCCACAAGACGATATACGATCTCTATTGTATAAATTATCGGAATCCCTTGTAGCATCTAATGAGTGGCTGCTATTTACACACCTGACCCTCATTACCGAACGATGCCTTAGGTCGTTTCCCCTTTGTGTTTTTTTTTTCCTCGTTGTGGGTTCCGTTTATCCTTGACTAAACGCATCGATAAACACGGGGATGTGTACGAACGCACACGTACACCACCGCGTCCCAGAGATCGCCTTCCATTGGTCACTGGTCAAAGGAAATTTCATTTGCTTTTTACCACACCACCAAACTCACCCCATTAGCGAGTCGGCTCTGCACGAGCTGAATATCGCTGAGTCCAATTACATCCGCCGACCACGCAGGTCTTGCCACTCCCGCTCTCCGTAGCGCTGCGGAGCCGCGAGCGCGTATCGAGTCGCTTTTCCTCCCCAGTTAATTGAATAGTCGGAATTATAGTGCGAAGTGTTTAGGTTCCAGGTGACATTTAATACACGTGTACGTTGATTAATTACACAAGATATGTAACAACTAATTAAATAAAGAGAACATTTTGCCGACTAAAAAACCATTCAGTGTTTTACTTTTCTTCTCACCTTTACTGGACAGTGCGTTTTATTTCTGGTAACTACCATGTATGTTTATTTTTTTCCTTTACTGCTGGCTGTGAACAAACGTGGCGGCGTTTCGTTCTTTTGTTCGGCGTAACAATCGGTGGAACATTTAGAGGAAGTAGTGGGTGGGTGGTAGAATCAGCGTCCATGCCGACGCACAGACCATCCTTCCCCACAGGTTTGTTTTAATGGGTGGTTCATTTAAAAAAAAACAAAATTGGGTTATCTTTATTATTATTCATTTTTGTTCCCACGAGTTTTGGGGTTTCAAATAGTCCAGCATATCAGAGACCCGTTTTGATATGGTAAAGTTTTCCTACTACTCTGATTCAACCCGGGGTCAGAGATGCGCCGTTATAATACAGCCGGTATATCCTATGGCGGTTCCGCCAATCCCTACGGTCCACTTACCTGAAAACCCCCCATATCTTCCATCCAATCATATAATTTCGCTAATGCAATCGCATTAGCACCTTAAATGCTTTACGCGTCTAGGATTATCTAAGGTATAATCTAAAAAGTCCCTGGAAAAGAAAACTTGCCTTTGATGCATCTCTTCGCATACAATTTCTGTAAGATTTCTTTCTTACCCTATCAGGAATCTCAAACCAATTCAGCACCTTCATCATCATCATCGGCACTACAACCGGGATCCAGTCTTGGGCTTATTTATCAAGTCTCGAGGCTTGTTAGCCCGCAACACACGACTTGAAATACATCCGGCTTCGATGATAGTACGGTTCACGACTCTCGATATATTTTTGGTTCAGTTACATTGAAACGCGATTGTTTACCTTATCGTTTTCACGCGTTATGCCGATGACCTTCTCGTTGAGGTTTCTCAATGTCCGACCCCCTCGGTGGGGGTCGCTGTCCTGCTACTCGATATAGACTCCTTGGTTGCTCGAAACGGACTTCCCGATATGGCTGTTCAATATAGCCAGTCGTCTCGTCGACGATCAAAATTAGCCTGCCCGTCTGCCCACACAGATATCCAGATTCAAAACTGGTATCTGTGTCTATACGGAAAAATTTCCCTATTTACTCTGCTAACAGAATTTCCGAATCTTTGTTAGCAGCATGTTGTTAAGTCCCAGGGGTAATTTCGGTGCCTGAAAAGGAAAAAGTCAATCGACGCATACATCCTTAAATGTCATTATCACCATCCGTGGTGGTGATCGAAATTGGTTCGACGGCTGTCGATTTTGTGCCACCTTTAATTGCACAAAACATCTGGCGCGCAGAACGGAGATGATTGTTCGGGAGTACAGTCCGTGGTTGTTTGCCTTTTGTAAACATAACCGAAATCCATTAGATCCTTCTAATGGGTGTGAAATTCTACAAAGGAATCGTGGGACTGAAGTATTTGTTTTGTGGCTTTACTCTCGTAAATATTCCGAATTATATTGTTGAGATAATTACGGTTGTTTACAATTTGGCAGCGGGTGGGCGATATGCTTTATTGCATGAAGTTGCCGTTTCTTTGTTTGCCGATGAATATGATGGTCTTTGTGGCAGACCACCCGCGCGTGCATCCGTTGGTCGGCTAATTTACCGACGATAGCGATTCCTTGTAACGTCGTGTAGATGTTCAAGATTTCAGATTGTGCAGTGCTGGAATGCGGCGCATTTCAATCTTTGGGGATAAGATGAATGGATGCGTTTACCTTTGTTTCAGGTATGCTTAAGAGCTTTGGGACACGTGTCTGTGGGCACGTGTAATGATAAGATAAGTATGTTCTTTGAAGGGTAGAAAGCTTACCTGGGTGAAATTGTGCGTTCGTAGAACGCTACAATATCCATGCCCAAATTCATGATCGGTTGATAGCCGATAACGGGGAATTGTCGTAACTGTCGCGGACCTAAGGGTATATGCGCGATATACAATTGTGACTATGGAAAGAATATCAGCTACAGCTATGTCAACAATGCGCCGGCCAGCGTTTGTTTATCGTAATTGAACACAGACTGAGCCGATAGGAGATGAACTGGTTCATGCAAAATGAACCAGGGAAATTCAGGATGTGTGGATGCCGTCGGGTAGGTTTTCCTTTCAGGTATGATGCTGCAAGGGAGCTTACGTTGCCCCTAATTGCAGGTAAATATTACGGGTTTGCATGGAAAGAGGAAGGTGGTTAATTTAAGAGGATGGGCGGTTCTTTGGGTATGTATTAGAGAACCGTCACACAACCATCATAACGGGGACCATACACATTGCGTCGCCTATTTCCGTCCTCACCAAGTGTGTCATAAATCATCATACATACACATTGGCTGGCGACCTGCACTCAAGGGACCAAAACAAATATACGCATATCGCGTTATAGCGTTTGAAATAATAGTGAAGAAGAACGTGTGATTCGAACTGACGCTATGACAGTTTGAATCACCAAAAATTGAACCTAAGCGTTACCCATCAGGCTACTGGCCGATTTTAGAATTTGATTTTTAAACTCGACTATACTCCACTGATGTGAATTGTTATATTATCGCTATGGTATACGGCTCTGATGTATGTTCTTCTTCGATTTTCGTTCGGTGTTCTTCACTATTTTGCTTGTGAATTGTGTGTGTATCTGTTAGAGACGCCACAGCGTCTTTTGGCATCAATTAAATCCTACGGCATAACCAAATGCAAATAGGTATGGTATACTTACCGTTGGCAGCGATGCAATAAACACCAATTCACGGTAATTTAGCTGAAACCCATTAGCACATTTCCGCATTGCATTGCCGCCTATTTATTTAGCAGCAATGCACATCTCAGACAAAGACCCAAACGTTTCTTTTGTCTTTTCATATATACAAACCCAATTAGCATTCATTGAGATTCGGCTTGTTTGCTTAGCCGAATTCACTTCTCATGGATGCACATTATGTCCCTTCTTGGTGTTTCAGATTCGTTGTCATGGTGTGTCCATGAAAGAACCCATGTACACACATACATGTGTACTACCAACGAACTTCACCCCAAACGATTGAATATCGTTGAGTCCTATTACAACCACCGTTCGCGACGGTCGGTCCACTTCCGCTCCCCAGTGCGCACGGGGATGCAGATATTTCAAAGTCGAGAGTCGCGTTCATATACTCAAAAGTCGAGAGTCGCATCCTACAACTTCAAAAATGTACTCGTTTGTACAAGTAAAATTGCCTTCTCAGTTTGCTATCACGAATTTGTTAAAATTAAGAAAGGATTATCATCATCATCATCAGCACTACAACCAGGAACCGGTCTTGGCCTTATTTAGCAAGTCCTGGGGCTTGTTAAATTTTCCATAATGATTTATTTTTTCTGGGCAAGGTCATTAGTCTTGCGCCAGAAGAAAGGATTATACGAACCGTAAAACTACGTTGTTAAGTGTGTCTTTTGTTCCGATTTAAAATAAAGTTAGCAAACAACTTCTAATCAGTCCTTTGATTTTTGGATATTTCCGGCGAACTATGTGTTGGAGCTGATCAATCAACATCAACATCAGCACTACAACCGGGAACCGGTCTTGGCCTTATTTAGCAAGTCCTGAGGCTTGTTAAATTTTCCATAATAATTTGTTTTTTCCGGGCAAGGTCATTAGTCTTGCGCCAGAGGCTCGCCGACGGGGAATCGAACCCCGGTCACCCCCGTGACAGGCGGGTATACTAAACACACTACTATCGAGGAGCTGATACGTAAATTAAATTAAAAATTAAAGACCCAGTTATATCCCAGCTGTGTGTTTCATACTCCGTTCCTGGTGAACCTTTTGCGGCGTTGCTCAGAGTTGTATTCGGCGGAACTATCGGTGTATGATGAGGAAGAAGGGAATCAGCGCCGTGCGCCGGTCTAACATACTTCTCCTCCCCACAACCCCTGACTGGAAACTATCCAATGGGCACGGTGACGGGTGACAGCTATTTGAGGAATATTAACCAAACAATAGTAATTGATTGTTGGCCTCAATACCTTAATACGTATATAAACATGTGGTAAACTTCGTTTTATTAATAATAAATGTTTTCCCATAAAAGAAAAAAAACCAAAGAAGTGGTCGGTTTTCGGTTGTCTACAGTGGTATAACCCCTTAACCAAATAACCAATTGATTGCCTTCACAATTGTAATTGATTGTAATAAGGCGATTAATGTGAATGCCAAACAATTTTCAATTTAATGTTCGCAATCGACCGTCTCTGTTTTCAAAACACAGCTTTCCTCCTTGAAAATATTACTAAAAATCAATTAGAAAGCCACAAATGGTATCACTGCTAAACTTAAAGACACCTAAACTACTAAGTGACTGTAATACAAACTTCGAAACTGCTCTGAAGTTTAGGACTCTGAAAGCGTCCGCATTTAAAAAGAATAAATGTCTCGCACAAAACCCAGTTATCTCTTCTCTGAATAAGTTGTCCGTGAAAGTATCGGAAAACTATTTCATTGGTAAAAGTTTCCCACAGACAGATTAACTTCTGTCGATTCATCTTCCTGCAGCTCTTAAAGGTACTACCCACAAATATGCAAGCAACACTCTACTACGATGTCTCCAGTTTATATGGCTTAAGCGTCTTGTGGCTCATAACAAGAGAAAAACTTTTATCAATTCGTCTCTCCCAGTGTGTCTTACACTCTTCTGCGTCATAATCGCTATTTTATTACCAGTCAGGCAGAATCAGCACTTAAGTAAATTGGAAGCAAACTAAATAAGTTTGGATCCAAGGGCTGGAATGAGATTTAGTTACTTTATGGATGTGTGACGGAGGGTCCATTAAAGACGTGTGACAATCTGAATTATCGAGTGTGTCCAGCTCTGACCAACAGAGACATGATTCCCTACAAGACTGCTACGACAAGACAACCAGGAAACTAGATTTCATTTCCCTTACCCATAAGCAAAAGTTAATAGAACGTGTTAACGTTTTTATACCTCCGGCCAATGGTCAAGTTCCTGCGCAGCTAATAGGAAATTAAGCCGAAGACTGCCACAAGCAAATTGAATAGACGAGTTGACTTTTGATCCTTATCTCTGGACAGCATGCAAAGTTTTCTGGAGTAAATGGGATGTGCCTGCATCACACTCTTCCTTTCCTTGCAGCATCATTTGACTAAGGAGAACTTGATATTTCGGTGATGCAAGTAACCGAAGATGTTGCCATATCCTTTTGGTCACTAAATCAATTTCATAATTCTCAATATTATGACTACACAGCTCACCCGAAGGACGATATTTGATTAAGCCCTAAGGCCACCTGTACGGACGACTAGTGCTAGGTGTGAGGACTTAAAATGACTAGGGTGTTGGTCAGTGGGGTCGATTTATCTCGGGCAAATCGAGCATAATAGCACTGCCCCGGTGAATTATGCCTTAAACTTCAATGACCCAGGGGGATTAATAGGCTAGTTAGGTATTGTAGTCACCGTTGCGTATGCATAACACATAATTGTGAAGGAGACTCGATACGTATGACAATTCAACAACCAATAAATTATGCTTACGGTTCGTGAATTGTTTAAAGCCGGCTGGTGAGACGTTGAATACAATATAGTTATAGTATTGCTGACGTGGCTTAATGATTCAGATACAAATCAATTTATGGCGTTGCGAACAGATCTCCGTCTTAGTTGAAATATTTGACGGCTCACTGTCAGGATTCGCATGGAATTCAATTAGAGTGATACTAGACTGACAAGTGGTACTCGTTAGTGGTGACATTTCAAGCAACGCCCTTGCTAATAGCATCTCTTAAAGGGATTACAAGCCTGTTGACAAGAACCATTTTGGAAGTATCAAGTCGTGTGGTCCTGTGTGTTTGTCTTTTTTAAACATGAACACTTTTTTTTATTCAGAATGCAATTGATAATTGAGGCTCAATGGCATTTCTGAGTATTCAGAGCACAGTTTACAGAGTTTTATAAATAGCGCAGCAAAGAGCCCATTTCGGGAATATGGAAACTGCGTTTTCAGCCCTTTAAAAAAAAAACACTAATCGTATTTTCTAAATAATAAATCGCATCACAAATATAAAGCATCGGCATTGGTGTTATGCATTCATAAGGACTACTAATACTATATCCGATTACCAATGTATAGTCGTGACTTTCCTGGCTATCAAATATTTGTCAATTACGAATGCTGAACTCCAGTCACCTGCCTCCTCCGGTCCTTGGTATCTGCAATTGCTCCATAATCAGTTTACTCATATTCCAGCAGATAGTTAAATAATAGATTGCTCACTATTCAACCATTATTTAGGATACCGGAGGCACGGTTGGGGATTTCAACCCTACTGCAGGCTTCCATGTGCAATGGAACCAGCATTTGTCAGCCTCTACCGCCATAAATACATTCAACTTACAGGTGTCCGTGCTCGACATTTCATTCAGTCATTTCCCAAAGGACGAGAAAAGTGATGTTATGCGTATATTGAAAGAGGGAAAGAGAAGCGCCAACGTAGGATGACTGGGGTTTGACAAGAGGATGACGAAATGATGGCGAACGGATGTATATCTGCCGAAGCCAGACAGTGAGACATCATCGATTTGTGAATATGGAGCCAGGAAATTAATTCGAAATTGTTCAGAAGACTCCAGGATATTAACTTCAGTTGTTATTAGTTGACGCATATAATCATACCAGGGAGCGAATCAACCGTAGGTTCGACCTGCAAACGAAGTGAGCTGAGTGCCATCTAGTAAATGATGATAAATTACAGGTTTAATTTTGTCACTATATGCAGAACTCGATTCTGTAATTACGTTGATTTATGGAAAGGACATTCTGCGAATGGTGTTATCAGGCAATTGCAGCTTATTAGAGAGATGAGAATGTTCTGTGGTGCAGCAATCTTTCAATTTACACTTTTAATTGGAATTAGATAACCACCCGATATTGGTTTTATATTTCTGATTAAATTTTGAGTGCACCTCATTGCAATTAAGACGATGGATATTGTATTTTGAATTAGTTTTCGCTGTCTTTATTAAAGGAAATGACGCACTAATCTAAAACCCTTTAACTCAATCTAAGTGACAAAATATTGGAATGCGTTACGGTTATAAAAGAAGTTTTGAGGAGAGTTTGTGTTATGGTCAAGTCAGAACTGCATATAGGGAGTAGGTGTAATAGAGGTGTTTCTCTGACTAGGTGGTATATGTAACAGTGTCATTTATTTTTACGAAATTGTGATAGGTAGCGAACCCTGAAAATAATGGTATTTAGTAAGCAAACTAGTTAACAAGTACAAGGACTGTTTGTCTGCTTCTTTGAAAGAATGGCAGACTGTACATCTGTTCATCACATTCATTTCATTTTTAAAACATTTTTTATTTTCTTTTTATATTCTTAGTTTCTAAATTATATGCTAGACAAAAAGTGCTTAAATTGTAGCTTAATTATCTTATATTATAACTTACTGTTCCTTCGCAGACGCTCTAAGCTAAACATTACTTAACAATTGTATAATTTGCCTTTCGGCGACAGAACTTTGTGGCAGTACTTATAATTATTTGAAAGACAAAGAAAAATTTTAAAAAATTTGTCAATTTTTTTTTGTTTTTTTTTTTCTTAAAATTTAACTTACTTAATTTTTTTTTATTAATTTTATTTAAAAGCACTTAACTTAACTTAACTTAAAGCTTATACTACCCTAATTCTAGAAAAGCTAAGTCTATGTAAGCTTGCTGATGATAGTGTGATTCTATACCGACTTTGGTATCCAGGGCTTTATATGCCATTCAACCACCAGAACTGTTGACGCTGTCTAATACTATCGTCCCGGTCTCTGTGGGAGATAGCCCTACTGAAGTGCAGGAGCTCTTCATCGGTGCGCGTTACTTCCCGGTCGTAGCACAATCGCCCGTCTACGGATGATCTACTTACATGATAGATCAGCGGAAATCCGGATCTATCCTGTATAAGCCCTTTTATGTCCAAATCAAGGAACGCCTCTGGTGGAACAAAGCCGTTGCGACGCACGCTCTCATAGTACAAGGTGTTTGGATAATAGGCCCCGAAAATTAGGTCATTGGACGAGCTTATTGCTCTCGCAATATGTCCTCTGATTAATTTAATCATAAAATTATCCACCCTATTTATGTACGCTTCATTATATAAAGTCTCATTTGAGTAATACTTTTTATAGTCCGATTCCGGTGTCCGATATAATCTGAGACAACTTCTGAGACACTTTCTTTCGAACACCCGAATCTTTTCCATCAAATTTGGACCTATGTTGAACCATACTGGGCAACCATATATGAGCATTGTCCTGATTAGCGTCATGTAGCATATGACTTTTACCTTGCTGTCAAGTTGGCTACTGTGAAATAGCCTCCTTGTCATAGCAAAAGTTTTCCTCGCTTTGAGCAAAGCAGCCTCTACATGTCTGTTGAAATACAGATATTGGTCCAGCCAGATGCCCAGGTATTTAACTAAACTCTTGGTTTCCAGTTTATCTCCATGCGGTCCCACGATAACTAGCTTTCGCCAGTTTTTCCTTGTGTCGTACGTGGCTTTATGTAATGGAGTTCTAAATAGGATGGCTTCACATTTCTGGAAGTTGATCTTAAGTTTCTAGTCATTGCAATAGCGCTGCACTTTGTTGAAGTCTCGCTGTATTAACCTATTTATGATCGCAACTTTCGGAGCTGTTCTGTAAATTATGAGATAGCCTGCGGAAGTGCATCTAATAAGTCGCTAATGTAAATGTTAAAAAGAATCGGAGAGAGTACCGCGCCCTGTTGCAAGCCATTCTTGATATTATACGTTTTATTAGAGGTCACATTACCACTTTTGACCACGAACCTCCTGTCCTTTGACATATCGTAAAGTACATATAGTAAAGGCTTATGTATGCCATGTCTGACCAGTTTGTAATACAACCCTTCGATCCAGACGGTATCAAAGGCCTTTTCCAAGTCGATCAGACAGGCACCTGTGCATTGGTTCCTACATTTATTCCATTGTATGTCGGAGACCAGTTTAGCTGCGGCATGTGTGGTTTCATGACCCGCCCTAAAGCCAAACTGGTTATTTGGAATAATGCTATTGTCGTCTACCCATTTTAGCAGAGCTTTGTTAATGATTTTTTCAAATACTTTACTGATGCTTGGGAGTAAACTTATCGAACGCATGTTCATTGGGTTTGTACAGTCTTTGCCCTTTTTTGGGATGGGCTGAATGATAGCCGTTTTCCAACGCGCGGGATAATATGCATTATTCAACGCGTTGTTAAACAGGACCGTGTATATATCTATTGCCTTTGGGGGCAGGTTCTTGAGTACGATGTTAGGTACTCCATCTATTCCCACTGACTTTTTGCTTCTTAATGAGTCGAAGATACTCTGGATTCCTTCCCTTGTGATTAAAAGGCTATTAGCCCCACCATTGGCATTAATGTCAATTGACAGATTATCGTCACTGAATTCCGTAAAACCAGGATTCTCCGATTGCCAATGTGAAATTTCATTCCGGAGGTGCAGGTGATTCAGTCGAATTCTGTCCTCCAGGTCATGGTTTCGGTGAATGCTTTCATTCACCTTGTACATTTCCTGAAAGACAGCTCCCACAGCGTTCGCCTTCTCCAGAGGATCTTCGATCACGAAGAGCTCACTATTGAGGATGGCGTTCTCTGTATCTATGCCAATGTTGGTTAGCAGCTGCTTGTTTACCTCGGTACGTGGAATTTGGAGACACTGAATCTCGTTTTGATTATTTCTCCTGAATATTTTATTTATTTGTGGGAACATATTCGGGTTATTAGTTTTTATAGCTCGAATTCTGTTGTTCCAATACAAATTTGTTGCTAATCTATAATTAGCTTTAAGTAATTGTTGGAGGTTTTTTAATCGGGATTTCAGTGATATTATCTCCTGGTCTTGTCTGTCTGTAAACTGTCTGTGTAATTGTTTTAATTTCGATAGCAGTCTGCTCTTTTTCTTGTGGAGTGCGTTTATTGTTGCGTTTCTGTACATGTTAATGTGATCTGTAACTGTTGTTTTGGGAATTGTTTTGTCCATTGTTCGTTTTACGGTTTCGTCCATTTGTTGAATGTATTTGTCGATTTCGTCATTTGTCAGGTTTCTGTTTACTGGCAGATTCAAGTCATTCGAACAAAGTTCTCTTGTTAATGATCTGGAGAACCGCGGCCATCGCATTGCCCTGTAGTTATAGGGTTGCGGGATCACGAATTCCTCCAGATCTGCGAGCTCGTTCGGAAGCTCTATTACTGCCGTGAATGCACAGTGGTCGCTGTCGTATTCAATTGTCCGTAAACAGTTTGTGTTTCGTCTGTTGGTGTTAAGTAATCTCAGTCGTGAGTCGATTAGCAAGATATCTAAGAACGATCTACCTCTGGGGAACGATGGATATTTCGTAGCTAGCAGGTCAGTTCTATATTCAATATGATACTGATCTAACCAACCAGCCAACTGATTTCCTCTGGCATTAGATATATAATTTCCCCAATTTCTATGCTTGGCGTTCATATCTCCCCCTAGGATAAAGTAATTTTTGTCCAGGTGCAATTGTAAGCATCGAAAGAGTGTTTCGAGCTCAGCTATAAATAGGTTTTGTTGGTGCTCCTCAGGTGCGTAGACCGCAATCGCATACAAACCCCTTCCTTGCTGAAGGGGTATGCGTACGATACAGGCTTCCAGCACCCGGAACCTGCGCACTTCTCCACTATATATTACTTTATGATTGATCCCTTTTCTAATAAAGATTGCGACACCCCCCCCTTGAGAGGAGTTAGGTCGATCTCTTCGTATAATATCGTAGTTTTTATGTCCTATCTTATGTCTCTGGTTTAACTTTGTTTCCCCCGCCAGAAGTACATCAGGTTGTTCCTCTTGCAACATGTTAAAAAGATTGGCTCTTCTCTCAGTTCTTATTAGTGAATTTACATTCACGACAAGAGCTTTTATTGATGTTGTGGTTAGAGGGTTTATATCGACTTGTTATTTAGACTGGGCAAATGCGAGTAGATCTCGTTTATTTGGCTTTGTAGCTGTGTCATCTGCCTCTGCAGATTGAGCAGGATTGCGAACACTTCCGCTTGCGGTGTTGTTTCAGTCCGTGTGGGATTATTTGTGGCTACCTGTGATGTAGCCTGATTTGGTGTTCTCCCACCCGAAGCAACTTGTGCGTACGACCGCTGCGATGTTACGGGCATTGTTGTAGTACGAGCTGGCTCTGTGTTTTTTTGCCGGGTCACACTTCTTGCCATTATTTCTCGGAATTTAGGACATCCTCGATAGTTAGCGGGGTGTCCCTCATTCCGACACACTGCGCACTTTAAAAGGGCTTTGTCTTCTACCCTTTCTTTTCCCAGAGGGCATTCTTCTGCCTTATGGTCCTTTCCGCATTTTACGCAACGGCGCTGCATTTCACAGTTAGCCGCCGCGTGACCAAACCTTTGGCAACGTACACATTGCAGGATGTCTCTGCCTTTTTTTAATTTGTCCCATGTGACCATTTGATGATCCAAGACTGTAATTTTTCTTAGACCACCAATCCTACTGTTGGGTGTTAATTGCACCAAAAAGAAGGGTAGCTTGCGGTTTTCCCTTCTTGCCTTGGATGTGGTGAATGGTTTTACCGCGGTAAACTCGAGATCTTCGTGCTTCAGGTTTTGAAGCATTTCGAGCAGAGCCTCCGGTTCCATTTCAGGGTCGACACCCTTTAATAGAACCGTTACGCTCTTCGTTTGTTTCGGCGTGAACGAGTAAAATTCCGCGGTGGCTCTTTTTAAGACCTCTTTAATTTTGTCGTGGTCTGCCACCGTATATGTTTGAATGGCGTGCCTGTTACCCGTCAGTCTTTTAACTGCAAAATTGTTACCTATGGCTAGCTTACAAAGACTTACCAATTCCTTACAGTCAACATCTATGGTGTTGATTGGTGGCATCTTTATTTTTCCGCTGTTATTGTTGCTTTGCTGCTGCTGTGTTGCTTGCTGGTTCGTTGATCGCTTTTCTGTTGATTGTTGCTGTTGCTGTTGCTGTTGATGGTGCTGATGTTGAAGTTGATGTTGCTGTTGATGGTGAAATTGTTGCTGTTGGCCGACTTTTGTCTTTAGCTTTTGTAGTTGTTGCTGGTTTTGTTCTTGTTCGAGCGCCGCTATTTTTTTCTTTCGGCGTCTCTCTTGTAATCGGGCTCTTGCCATCGCCAGTTTCGCCTCCAATTCACTTATCTCTTCCTCTTCATCCTCAGACTCTGAGGATGCAAGAGAAGCGAATGAATTATTTGCCCCATATATGTTAAAATTGGAGGGGAAGGGAAGCTCACTGTCGTCCGCCAATTGTTGATCTCCTTTATCCATCGTCAATTTCGCGGTTTTGCTTCGCGTCACAATGTAGTTTTTCGGGGCGCCTTTTCGTTTGTGCGTTGTCGTGTTTTTATCGTCCTCCGTGTTCATTCTGGTTCTTTCCAGTTTGTTTTCATTAAAAAAGACAAAGTCGACCTTTTGAACCACGGCGACTTGATTTCTCCTCCAAGCTGAGTTGAACTCGCCTACCGCCCGCTAAGAGTCAGTAAGCTTGCACTCGCGCCAAACGACGATTTAAAGATGGCTTTCTTAACAAGCAATATATTGTTTGTTTTAATTTTCGCGTTTGCGACCGAAGTGTTATCTTTTTATTGTTTTTGTTTTTATTGTCTCGAACACTTTTTGCACCTCACTCAACTGTTTTTATATGCACTTATTTTGATTTTATTTAATGCATTTATACCGGTACACCTGGTAAATACAGATTGCTTAACGAGCAATATATTTTAATTTTTGTTTTTTGCGCTTGCGACCGAGGTGATATATTATGTTTCTTATAGTTGATTATTATTTTATTTTTCGCACTTCACTGCAATATGCACATTTGCTTTTAGGTTTTATTTTAATTTATGTGTTTTTAATTCACTTAGTATTTACAATTAAGTTTTTACGTTTATTATTTGTTTTGTCTGGTTTCTGAATTTCATTGTTTTGACTATCTTCACTGTTTTAATTTTGGTCACCACATGTCTATTGAATTTAAACTTTTGGCGTGAACTCGAGTATATTTATTGTTTGTCGCGCTTGTTACATTAATATTTAGTTTACTGGTGTGTCCTTGTTGTCTTTTGTTTGTGAATTCTTAGGAATTGTATTTGTTGTCAAAAATTGCTTTTGACATACTTTTACTTTTTAAATATGTAGTCACTTCACTTTTTAACTGGCGCACTGTTAAACTGGTGTTCTCTGTAAGAGAGTTCGCGGGTGACTCGGCCTTTAACATATTGTAAAGTACATATAGTAAAGGCTTATGTGTGCCATGCCTGACCAGTTTGTAATACAACCCTTCGATCCAGACGGTATCAAAGACTGTCTCCAAGTCGATCAGACAGGCCCCTGTGCATTGGTAACTACATTTATTCCATTGTATGTCGGAGACCAGTTTAGCTGCGGCATGTGTGGTTTCATGACCCGCCCTGAAGCCAAACTGGTTATTTGGAATAATGTTGTTGTCGTCTACCCATTTGACCAGAGCTTTGTTAATGGTTTTTTCAAATACTTTACTGATGCTTGGAAGTAAACTTATCGAACGCATGTTCATTGGGTTTGTACAGTCTTTGCCCTTTTTTGGGATGGGCTGAATGACTGCCGTTTTCCAACGTGCGGGAAAATATGCATTATTCAACGCGTTGTTAGACAGGACCGTGTATATATCTATTGCTTTTGGGGATAGGTTCTTGAGTACGATGTTAGGTACTCCATCTATTCCCACTCACTTCTTGCTTCTTAATGAGTCGAAGATACTCTGAATTCCTTCCCTTGTGATTAAAAGGCTATTAGCCTCACCATTGGCATTAATGTCAATTGACAGATTATCGTCACTGAATTCGGTAAAACCCGGATTCTCCGATTGCCAACGTGAGATTTCATTTCGGAGGTGCAGGTGATTCAGTAGAACTCTGTCCTCCAGGTCGTGATTTCGGCGGATGCTTTCATTCACCTTGTACATTTCCTGAGAGACAGCTCCCACAGCGTTCACCTTTTCCAAAGGATATTCGATCACGAAGAGCTCACTATTGAGGATAGCGTTCTCTGTATCTATGCCAATGTTGGTTAGCAGCTGCTTGTTTACATCAGTACGTGGAATTTGGAGACACTGAATCTCGTTTTGATTATTTCTCCTGAATATTTTATTTATTTGTGGGAACATATTCGGGTTATTAGTTTTTATAGCTCGAATTCTGTTGTTCCAATACAAATTTGTTGCTAATCTATAATTAGCTTTAAGTAATTGTTGGAGATTTTTTAATCGGGATTTCAGTGATATTATCTCCTGGTCTTATCTGTCAGTAAACTGTCTGTGTAATTGTTTTAGTTTCGAAAGCAGTCTGCTTTTTTTCTTGTGGAGTGCGTTTATTGTTGTGTTTCTGTACATGTTTATGTGATCTGTAACTGTTGTTTTGGGAATTGTTTTGTCCATTGTTCGTTTTACGGTTTCGTCCATTTGTTGAATGTATTTGTCGATTTCGTCATTTGTCAGGTTTCTGTTTACTGGCAGATTAAAGTCATTCGAACAAAGTTCTCTTGTTAATGATCTGGTGAACCGCCGCCATCGCATTGCCCTGTAGTTATAGGGTTGCGGGATTACGAATTCCTCCAGATTTGCGAGATCGCTCGGAAGCTCTGTTACTGCCGTGAATGCACAGTGGTCACTGTCGTATTCAATCGTCCGTAAACAGTTTCTGTTTCGTCTCTTGGTGTTAAGTAATCTCAGTCGTGAGTCAATTAGCAAGATATCTAAGAACGATCTACCTCTAGGGAACAATGGATATTCCGTAGCTAGCAGGTCAGTTCTATATTCAATATGATACTGATCTAACCAGCCAGCCAACTGATTTCCTCTGGCATTAGATATATAATTTCCTCAATTTCTATGGTTGGCGTTCATATTTCCCCTTAGGATAAAGTAGGTTATGTTGGTGCTCCTCAGGTGCATAGACCGTAATCGCATACAAGCCCCTTCCTTGCTGAAGGGGTATGCGTACGATACAGGCTTCCAGCACCCGGAACCTGCGCACTTCTCCACTATATATACCTTTATGATGGATTGCTTTTCTAATAACGATTGCGACAGCCCCTCTTGAGTGGAGTTCGGTCGGTCTCTTCGTATAATATCGTAGTTTTTATGCCATATCTTGTGTCTCTGCTTTAACTTTGTTTCCCCCGCCAGAAGTACATCAGGCTGTTCATCTTGCAACAGGTTGAAAAGATTGGCTCTTCTCTCAGTTCTTATTAGAGAATTTACATTCACGACAAGAGCTTTTATTGATGTTGTGGTTAGAGGGTTTATATTGACTTTTTGTTTAGATTGGGCAAGTGCGAATAGATCTCGTTTATTTGATTTTGCAGCTGTGTCATCTGTCTCTACAGATTGAGCAGAACCGTGACCACGTCTACTTGCGATGTTGTTTCAGTCTGGGTGGGAGTATTTGTGGCTACCAATGTTGCAGCCTGATTTGGTGGTCTCCCACCCGACGCAACTTGTGCGTACGACCGCTGCGATGTTACGGATATTGTTGTAGTACGAGCTGGCCCTGTGTGTTTTTGCCGAGTCACACGTCTTGCCATTATTTCTCGGAATTTAGGACATCCTCGATAATTAGCGGGGTGTCCCTCATTCCGACACACTGCGCACTTTAGAAGGGCTTTGTCTTCTACCCTTTCTTTTCCCACAGGGCATTCTTCTGCCTTATGGTCTTTTCCGCAATTTAAGCAACGGTGCTGCATTTCACAGTTCGCCGCTGCGTGACCAAACCTTTGGCAGCAGACACATTGCAGGATGTCTCTGCCTTTTTTTAATTTGTCCCATGTGACAATTTGATGATCCAAGACTGTAATTTTTCTTAGACCACCAATTCTACTGTTGGGCGTTAGTTGAACTAAAAAGAAGGGTAGCTTGCGGTTTTCCCTTCTTACCTTGGTTGTGGTGAACGGTTTTACGGAGATAAAGTCGAGATCGTCGTGCTTCAGCTTTTGAAGCATCTCGAGCAGAGCCTCCGGTTCCACCCCAGGGTCGACAGCCTTTAAAAGAACCGTTACCCTCTTTGTTTGCTTCGGCGTGAACGAGTAGAATTCCGCGGTGGCTCTTTTTAAGACCTCTTTAATTTTTTCGTGGTGTGCCACCGCATAGGTTTGAATGGCATGCCTGTTACCAGCCAGTCTTTTAACTGCAAAATGGTTTCCTATAGCTAGCTTACAGAGACTTACCAATTCCTTACACTCAATATCTATGGTGTTGATTGGTGGGATCTTTATTTTTTTCGTTGTTATTGTTGCTTTGCCGCTGCTGTGTTGCTTGCTGTTTCGGTGGTCGATTTTGTGTTGATTGTTGCTGTTGATGTTGATGTTGCTGTTGCTGTTGCTGTTGCTGTTGCTGTTGATGGTGAAACTGTTGCTGTTGGCCGACTTTTGGCCTCGGCTTTTGTTTTTATTCTGTGTCTTTGTCTTTTTCGAGTGCCGCTATTTTTTCTTTCGGCGTCTCTCTTGCCATCGCAAGTTTAGCCTCCAATTCACTTATTTCCTCTTCTTCATCCTCAGACTCTGAGGATGCAAGAGAAGCGAATGAGTTGTTTGCCCCATACATGTTAAAGTTGGAGGGGGGTGGGAGCTCACAGACCTCCTCCATTTGCTGATCTCTTTTCTCCGTTGTTAATTTCGCGGTTTTACTTCCCGCTACAATGGAGTTTTTCGGTGTACCTTTTCGTTTGTGTGTTGTCGTGTTTTTATCTTTCTCCGTGTTCATGCTGATTCTTTTCAGTTTGTTTTCATTAAAAAAAAACAAAGGCGACTTGCAATACGAACCACGGAGTCGATTTCTTCCGGACGCCGACTCGAACTCGGCTATCGTCGGCTAAGAGCCAGTAAACTTGCACTCTCGCCAAATGACGCTTTGAAAATTCTTTGCTTCACTAGCAATATATTACGTGTTTTAATTCTCACTTTTACGAGCGAGATGATATATTTTAATTGTTTTACTTTGTTTTTTGCATCTCACTGAAGTCATTTTGTGAGCACGTTTTTTGTCACTTTTAACATTTGTTTTGTTTGTTTGTTGCTGTTGCACTTTGTGTTTATTGTGACAACACGTCACGTCACTTTTCCATTTCGTGGCTTCGTTCTCTTTTATGAATTAGATTAATTATATCAATAGTTTGTCCGTTTTTTAAACACACGTTTTGAAACTGAGTATTCACAGAGTGAAAGCCGATGTTTTCGTGATATTAAAACACTTTGGTTATGTGATAAATAGCACTTTAGTTAGTCATGTAATTGTAAGTTACTAATGACCTTTCCCGGAAAAAAACAAATCATTATGGACAATTTAACAAGCCTCAGGACTTGCTGAATAAGGCCAACGCCGGTTCCCGGTTGTAGTGCCGATGATGATGATGTAATTGTATGTTTGTCAATGAAAAAGTTATATACATCCTACGTATGAGCGAAAATGGTGGTCTTTTAACACGTCCGATGCGGGCTATGGTTGAATTGCGACTCGTCTGTTCATCACAATGTGCGTTCTATTGCATCACAATATTGTTCTATTATCAGATTATAAGACCTCTGAAATGCTCCTGCTTCTCAGACAATGTTTTGGATGTATGACTGATGGCCAGGGCTGACATTGAGATAAGTCATGATGGTACCTTCTGAGATAAAGAATTCCGGAGGTAATCTAGTTTCCCATTCTGGTCTTTTTTCATTTTTCATTACACATTTACAACATTTTTTATTTTCTTTTTATATTCTTATTTTCTAAATTATATGCTAGACAAAAATAGCTTACATTTTAGCTTAATTATCTTATACTATAACTTACTGGTTCTTATTGTATAATTTGCCTTTCGACGACAGAACTTTGTTTATGACTATTTGTATGACAAAGAAAAATTTGGAAAACTTTGTGTCGATTTTTTTTTGTTTTTTCTTAAAATTGAACCTACTTAATTTTTTTTTTGTTTTTGTTTTTTTTATTAATTTTATTTAAAAGAAGTTAACTTAAATCCTATACTATTGTCGCAGCGATCTTGAACTAGTTAGTTCAAGCCATTAAATAATTTAGCTATATTTCTAATTTAATTGTTATAAGTTGTTTGTTATTAATTGTTATCGAATAAGTCGTTATAATTGTATTTACCTGCATGGTTGGCAGGTTCGTTACTACCATTTTTGTTATTTAGTTTTTTGGTTGTCATGAAATATGTAAATTAGTTTGTATTTTTTTTTTTATTCGTATTTCGTTGTTCATTGTAGAAGATTTCGTTATTCGTTGAAAGTTAATTAAATCAATTCGTTCGATTTGATAACACTCGAGCCAATTAAAGAAAAATATAAATATTCTCAAACGTGTCGTCATTTCGTTCGTTCGCTTCGAATCGTGCCCGGTAAACGAACCGGGATTCAACATGGTCCTTCGAGCCGGATCGTTTTTAATATATTGAATCGGTGCCTCTTATGTTTAATCGATCCTTAAAAATTAAATTACAACATTTATAACCCGTAATTCAGTGTTTATTTTAACTGGTCTTATCTGTGTGTTTGTGAATAATTGTGTTCGGTGAAAAGATTGAACTTAGTCGATCACGTGTGCGTGAATAACTCCATTCGGGAATAAAACAAATTTAATATTTGTATTCTATAAATTTTATTCGAAGAACAGTGAACGGTCGCCACGTAAATCACGCAAAACCACGTGAAATTAAAGAACAATCGGGCGTTCATTTGACGAACATTCAAACAAAACACAATTAAATTCGTGACTGAAACAAATAATATTTCATTATACATTAAGTAATTGTACACATTTCTCATGTCGGTGAAAAACACGTGCGTGTTGAAAACAATCAACTGTAGCGGAAATCAAATAGTCGTAATTGGATCATCATCAGTCCAAGGAATTAGCAATCGTCCTGAAACCCACACAAGTCGGTAGTGGTGATAACCAGCTCCACCAAGGAGAGACCGTTCAAGAGCAGCTCCAGCAAGAAAAAGAAAGCGTGAGCTTGCAGGTGAGTCGTTTTAATAGTGGTTAAAAAGAATTTAAATCGGCCACCATTCCCCATTTCTTCATAACCATCGCTCCCCATATCCTTTACATATCGTTAGCAATTTCCCATATCGTTCACTTTTACATATCGTTTGCTTTCGTCTATATATGCTTTTTTGGATTTTAAATATTGTTGCGTTTTGAATAAATCACAATGGCGGAAGAGCAAATCAGATCCTTGACCAGCAAGAGTGCTGTTGCTAAACTTTTGTTGACCAACAATGTCAATTTTTTAAATAAGTTCAATCCCGCGACTGATTTTCTCATCCTTGAGAAGAGGTTCTCTGAAATAGAAACGGTTCGCGACAGGTTTAGTTCCGTTCAAGAAGCTCTGGAGGGTTTGTTAGAACCAACGGATGAGCTTTTTGAACATAGGACCGTCTTTGTGGAGCGATATTACCAGGCTTATGGCATCGAAGCGAGCATGCCAAAAAACCTGTTTCGGTATCTCCTAATATAATTGAATCAAAAAATATTGAAAAGGATTGTGTACAAGGTGTGGTTAGTACATTTACAAATACCACAGATGAAGATGATTCACATCTACAATTCAAATGTGTTGCACCGAAGATGCCTTTGGCCGCATTGGAAATAGCTATGGTTCCATTGGTGAAAGCGAATGTCCTCTACGAGGGAAATAATGCCACTAAAAGGGTGATGGAAAACACAATGGACATATCGGGAATACCCACCTACGAATACCAGCCAGGAGATTCCATCGGAATTGTAGCGTCAAACAGTGATGACGATGTCGAGCTGAAGTTGAAGAAGAATAAATTATCGCCATCCTCGGACGATATATGTGAAATTAGAATCAAGCCTGGAATACCGAAGCAGCAGATACTTTCCCACATTTCAGCACGTGCATCAGCATGGACGATTCTTCGAGATTGATTGGAGTTGCAAATGCCTCGTACATTGGCACAATACTCAGAAAATATCGATGAAAGTAATTTCATAATATCGCTGGCCTCGATACAAGGCACATAACTATATATATATAATGAACTAAGTGTTCATAGATCGCAAAACACACCTTTCGTTGGATCTTCTTGTGAGGAATGTGAACTTCACAGAATAGATTAATCGATTATCGCAGCAAGGGTATTATCCAGAACCTGTACGAAAGCCGTTTTAAAGTTTCGTGTGGACCCTTCTAAATTAAAGAAAGGCAACATCGCAACAAAGGTCAGTGGAAGGTTTACGTAGCAGTGTACGTTTGCCTTACAAAGACGGTTCATTTAGAACTAAGCGGTGGATTCGGATGATTTACTTACATGATACATCAGCGGAATTCCGTATCTATGCTGTAAAACCCGTTCATATCCAAATCAAGGAACGCCTCTGGTTGAACAAAACCGTTGCGACGCACGCTCTCATAGTACAGATTGTTTCGATAATAAGCACCGAACATTATTTAATGTATGGGGGCAATGCTAGGGCTTACAGAGCGCTTCATCCTTTAAGTAGATGGTTTTGTGTGTACCGCGATTAATGGTAGCTCCAAAGAGGTAGGTATTAAGATGTGGAAGGTTTTGCGCGTAATACAATTTTGATTTTTTTTTTAACTTAACATTAATTTAAATTTGGAGTTACTTAACCGATTTTGGTACATAGGTCTTTATTTGCCATTCAACCACCAAAACTGTTGGTGCTGTTTAATAATATCGTCTCAGTTTCTATGGGAAATAGCTCTATTGAATCGCAAAAGCTCTTCTTTGGTGTGCGTGACTTCTCGATCGTAGCACAATCGCCCGTCTACGGAAGATCTACCCACATGATAAATCAGCGGAACCGCGAATTCATTCTGTATAAGACCGTTCATATCAAATTCGAAGAATGTCTCTGGTGGAATAAATCCATTGCGGTGCACTCCCTTAAAATATAGGGTCGGTCATAAATTTACAAATGGCAACACTTGATTTCTTAAAAACCGTAAGAGGGAGGAGCGCCCGATTGGCGGGGACGATGTCATTTTTAAAAAATAAATTTCAATAAACGTTTATTACGTTAAATAAATTATCAACAAAATAACATTTGTAGTTTTATTTCGATTTATGTTTCAAATGTGCAAAACTGTATGGCCCATCCTATACAAAGTATTTGTATAATAACGTCCGAAAATTAGGTCATTGGACGCAACTATTGCTCTTGCAATATATCCTCTGATTAGTTTGATCATAAAATTATCCACCTTATTTGTGTAGGCTTCATTATATAAGGATAATACCTTTTGTAGTCAGATTCCGGTATTCGATATAATCTGAGACAAGCTCTAAGACATTTTCTTTCGAACACCGGAATCTTTTCCATCATATTTGGACCTCTATTGAACCACACTGGGCATCCATATATTATCATGGGCCTGATTAGGGCCATATAGCACACAACTTTTACCCTGCTATCAAGTTGGCTACAATGAAATAGCCTCCTTGTCATAGCAAATGTTTTCTTGGCCTTGACCAAAGCTGCCTCCACACATCTGTTAAAATACAGACACTGATCAAGCCAAATACCAAGGTATTTGTAGCATATGTATAGCCACAGGAATCTCAATGTCAATAACAAATGGGGTTACCTTATCTTTAGCTTTGATAACTTCCTGGTGTTTCCGTCCACATACGTATAGCCACCGAAATCTCAATGTTAATTAACACATGGGGTTACCTTGTCTTAAGTTTCAATCTAAACTTGTCTCAAGACTGTGTTAGGCCAGATCCGGTTTTAATCCAATGGACGCACAATGCTGCTACATCCAATAACTTCCACCAATATACCCCAATCAAAACGGCGGATGAATTTTCGTACGTCATACACCATGACAACTTTATTTTAATTCTTTCAGCAACTTAAAAACTGGTTTTTCCAATCTTTTAATTAGTTAACTGCATAGGACAACTTTATTTTAATTAATTTAACAACTTAAACTGGTTGTTTCAATCTTTAAACTAGTTAACTGCTTTTTACAACTTTATTTTAATTAACTCAACAACTTAAACTGTTTTTTTCAATCTTTAAATTAGTTAACTGCTTTTAAAAAACTTCCTTTCTTCGACCGTCCATCAACTCTCCTTTTTTTTTATCTACCCGTATCAACGGAATCCAGAAAACCGCATTTTCGAATGTAAAAATAACAACAAACGGAATCAAAAACCGTATTTTGCAATATATTAACCCGTTCCCCCTCTCTCGCTCTCCCTCAACGTCCACTCCGAAAATCGAACTCGAAACTTGTACATGATCCACACTCGAACTGGGGTGTGTCCGCACACTTACATGTGGATCGTGCACTTACTCCACCACCTTACCATCACATTATATTAAAATTAAATTATATTAAAACAAATAAATGATGGGGACGGTGGAAGCCGCACGTAACATACTATTTCTGGGCATTCTTAGGAGAGGAATGTCACGCCGGAGAGTGGACGGCGGAGAGCAAACAAACAAACAATCAACAAATCAATAAATAAATAAATAATTTAACAAATCAGCATGCTTACGTGTTATGGTTAGTAGGGTTTTTCTATATATTTAGTACTACTTATAAATTAGGGTTAGTAAGAAAAATAAATAAATAAATAACATTTAATAGGGGAACACTAACAACACAGATTCCCATTTATCGCGGCAGGCCCGACATTGAAACGGATGGTCCGACCGAAAGCTCGACCGCCCACACGATCCGGTTAGGACCCCTCGCTAAGGCGAGGCGATCCCCTCTCGTCCAACCTCTGAAATGTCACCCGGCCGGCGAAAGCGCCCCTTTCCTATGATCCTTACTTTCATTCTCCGATTTTGGACTCCTTTACTTGCCCCGATCCATGGGTTGGTAGATCGGGGGGGTTGCCCCGTTCCGGCGGCAAAACCTACCATCACCCGACATTATAGTGCGCTCTCGCACTTCATATTTGTGATCCAACCCCCAGCACTGGGGTTTGCCTCTGCAGTCTGCGCTGGGACTGCGCCTGCAGCATTAGGTCTGGCCTTAAAGACCTTTTCGTCAGACTCCATTTGGTATCCCTGCGACGAAGGTCCTTTACAAGGACGAAGATTCCGGAGGGTAACCAGAGTCTGGCCAGCTGGGATCAGGGGCTCCAAGTTACAGGAAGGCTTAACCTTCCCTTAATTGTTTTTTATAAAAGGTGTCTATAACCATGTTATCAACGTCCGCTGTTCGGGGTTCATCCAGATGACCTCGTGGGTAGCACGTGGTTGAACAGCTTTTCGCAGCCCTCCCCTATATGGGTAGGGTCTCCGGGCGAGTACCTGCCGAAGTCTCGACCTTGACTGGTCCCTTTGGCACGTCTCCCCGTTCGGCTGCCACATGTTCAACCCTTCCCGTCCCATAGATGACAAATTGAATGGAGAATGGCACGGGATTTACGGTCGCTCGGGGAAAAACCAAACAACCACCCGGCCCGTCTACCTTACAATTTCGAGACAGGAAGTCGTACCCCAACAATCCGTCTTCCTCCAAACCCGGCAAGGAATCTACTATTTGGAAACTGCAGGGAATCTCATGGTGCAATTTGAAGTTCCCAGTGCAGCATCCCCTCGACTTGCCTTTGACAAACAGCGCTTGGAGCGTTGTAGATTTATGCACATCCATGCCATATCTAGGATGGAGTGCCTTCGGCTTCAACAGGCTGATCTCAGCGCCGGTGTCCACGATTAGGCACGTAGAGTTCTCCGGCCAATGTCTAAAGGGAGAGTGACAATCGGGACCTGAGTCGGCGAAAGCCGCACGTAACATATTTAACTATACTCTTGGTTTCCAGTTTGTGTTCATGCGGTCTCTTGATAACTAACTTTCGGCAGTTTTTTCTTGTGTCACTCGTGGCTTTATGCAACGGGGTTCTAAATAGAATAGCTTCGCATTTTTGGAAGTTTATCTTAAGTTTCCAGTCGTAGTAATATCGCTGCACTTTATTGAAGTCGCATTGCAGTAAACAGGTTATGATATCAAATTTCGGGGCTGGTTTATGAATTATAAGATCGTCTGCGTACGCAATTGTGTCGGGAAGTGCGCTCAATATGTCGCTAACGTAAATATTAAAAGTAATAGGAGAGAGGTCTGTGGAGAGGAAGTAATGTACCTGCATGGGTACTCCGTTCTACTTCCTTCTCCATCATGTATTGTTCGCCGCGCAAATCACCGAACCGAAAGAACGAAACAAAACAAAACCTACGCCACACAAAAACACTGAAGGAAAAGTTAATGTTCTTTTATGAGAGGTTCTTTTTTATTGGTACCGTTTTGTTTAGTTTTATTCTTTACATAAAAAAAACCACTACTTCAGTTAACAATATCGAACGTGATGCCAACCAATATTAACACAAACTTCTATAACGTATTTCTTTTGTACCGTTAATGAAATGTATACTTTAACGAAATCCTTCGGAATCAAATACCCGACAAACTACCGCTCAACTTAATGGATAATGACTAAAATTTACTACGCCAACGACTCCGTGCGAACCAGAAAGCGGAAGTCGGCATGACCATTGCGGTCAGCGGATGGAATTGGACTCAGCGATCGTCATCTCAAGCAGAGATGATTTCGCTAAGAAAAAAGGAAGAGAGAGAAAAACTCTTCTCTTAAGGGTGTGAATATATCCTTGCCAAGGATATGTTTTATCTTCCACAAGTGTAACGTAGAGTCTCTCTTGTGGGAACAAGAAAACCAGATCTCGTAATAAAGGTCATGGTGGTATGTGTGGGATCGTTCGGATAGATGCGATTCACACGTGCAGTGGAACGACGAAACAGGCAGGCGGCAAAGACAATAGGGGAAAATGACCAAATGCGCCGTTGGTAATGCGGGTCATTGTTTACACGATGCCTCGTCGCTATTTTCGACGTTAGGAGAAAAAGGTGCTAAAGCAAATTGGATTTTTATGGCATCTTTGGCTGCAGTAGAAACCGGGTTCATATTTGCATTAGGAAATGCTGGAGAATTTCGTTTCGGCGTCTATTGCGCTAATTAATATGCAGCTGCTTGGGTTGTTTATTGATAACACAAACCAAAAAGGTTGCCAGGCATGTGTATGAAAAGGTATATGACGCGGCTGAGAAAATAGACGGCGCGATATTTATGGTCTCTGTCATGACGGTTACATTGAATGCAATCCGAATTATTTTGTTTACAGGAATTCATCTGAGGGAATTTGACTGGCGACGTAGATGCCGAAATTGATTGGAAATTCCTGGTAAGTTAATAAAGAAATCTTAAGGAGCAATGGTATGCGAAGAGAATGCATGAAGGTAAGTTTTCTTTACAGGGACTTAAAGATCATAGATTTGATCTTTTAAATGCGTGCAGCATTTTTAGGTACTAATACTGTTGCATTAGCAAATTTAAAGGAGTTGGGTAGTAGTTATGGGGGGTTTTCAGGTAAGTAGACCGTAGGGTTTAGCGGAACCGCTACAGGTCCGCTCCCTGTTGTAAACCATTCTTGATATTATACGTTATACTGGAGGTCACTTTGCCACTTTTGACCACAAACTTCTTGTTATTTAACATACCATAAGGCATATAGAGTAAAGGTTTATACAGGTCTTGTCTGACAATCTTGTAATATAATCCCTCAAGCCAAACGGCGTCGAAGGCTGTTACCAAGTCGATCAGACAGGCCCCCGTGCATTGGTTCTTGCATTTCTTCCATTGTATGTCGGAAACCAGTTTAGCTGCGACATGTGTGGTTTTATGACCTGTCTTAAAGCCAAAGTGGTTATTCGAAATAATATAGTTGTCATCAACCCATTTAAGCAACGCTTTGTTTATGACTTTCTCGAATATTTTACTGATGCTTGGGAGTAAACTTATCGAACGCATGTTCATTGGGTTTGTACAGTCCTTGCTCTTTTTTGGTATAGACTAAATGATTGTCGTTGTCCAATGCATAGGATAGTGTTCATTATTAAACGCCTTGTTACATAGAATTGTGTATATGTCCATTGCTAATGGTGGTAGATACTTCAGCACGATATTTGATACTACATCTATTCCCGCTGTCTTTTTCTTTCGTAATGAGTCGAAGATACCCTGGATCTGCTCCTGCGTTATTAATAGGCTATTAGTCCTGTTATTGGCGTAAATAGCATTTTCCAAATTATCGTCATTAAATTCGGTAAAACCGAGATTCTCTGATTGCCAATTACAAATTTCATTTCGAAGGTGCAAGTGATTCCTTAGAACTCTTTTTTCTAAGTCGTAGTTTCGGTGGATGCTTTCATTTACCTTGTACATTTCCTGGTAGCCAGCTCCCACAGTGTTCGCCTTTTCTAAGGGATCTACCCTCACGAAGAACTCATTACTGAGAATAGTGTTCTTTGCTATCTATGGCTATATTGATTAACATTGATTTGTTTGTTTTCATCATTACGTGGTAAGTGGAGACACTGAATCTCATTTTGATTGTTTCTCCTGAATATCTTATTAATTTGTAGGAACATGTTCGGGTTGTGTTACGTGGTAACTTTCCCCCACCGCCCTTGTCTCAGTAAAAAAAATTTGAATGTTGATTAAATATCTATGTTACATTGGTAATAGGAAGATATTTGAGTATTAATTAAATATCTACATTACTAATAATTGACAGCTTTTGTTCTAAGACTTAAATTCAAACATTTTGTATAAAATAATAACAGCGGGTGCGCAAACCCAATAAGCTGAGAAACCCTGACATTACGACCAGTTCGGGATAGTTGTCGCCAAAGATCTGCGCTTAGGCAATGGAGTAGAATGACAGAGGGATAACGAGAGAGGAGGTACCGCGTACATTTCCTATGTCTAAAAGAGGAATTTTCTTTTTGTGTGAACGGTTAGGAGCAGTAGAGGTAAATCGTTTTTTCCCGTTGCAGTCGTTGTCTGATGTTAGAAGTGAAGAGTGAAAGAACTAGAGAACAGGCGATGGGCACCAGGAGCAAGAGGGGAAAAGTTATTTAATGTGTAATAATTTATTTAATGTATATATAAAATGTGGCGCAAGGCTAATAACCTTGCCCGGAAAAACAAATTATTACGGAAAATTTAACAAGCCTCGGGACTTGCTAAATAAGGCCAAAACCGGATCCCGGTGGTAATGCCAATGATGATGATGATATATAAAATAATTGTTGTACTACCCCACTTGAAAGACAACTACCTACAAACAGTTTTACTGTGTCTAAAAGAGAAATCTTGTTAATACAAAGTAAATGTGTTCAACCAATCTAAAAGACAACTTTCAACGAACAGTATTTAATGTGTATTATTATTATTTATTGGCGTGTATGAACCCGGAAGTTCATGAACTCACCGACTCGACTCCGCCATCGTTCCCTGTCTTGTGCACTCTCCTTCCACGTCCGACCATCTGATCCGATCCCCTCAAGGTCAAACCTAACATTATCCTCCCATCTCCGTCGCGGCCGTCATACCGGTCTCTTTCTCGTTGGTCTACCGTCAAGAATTCTAGGTACGGTCCTATCGTTGCCCATTCGAGGCACGTGTCCGGCCCATCTTAATCTTCGCGACTTCATTACTCTCACTATTGTAAGTTTGCGGTATAGCTCTTCCAATTCGTGGTTATGGAGTTTCCTCTATTGTTCTGGCTCCTCGTCATATTTACCTCCAAAGGTACCCCTCAAAACTTTATTCTCGAATACGCGGAATTTGTTTTCTTCCCGCTTTGTGAGAGCCCATGTTTCGCGTCTGTATAGAACAATCGGCATGATTATGATTCTATAGACACGGAGCTTTATGTTACGTGATAGCAGTTTGGATTTCAGCAGTTTACTGACTGCGCGCCAACTTGCGTTTCCGGAGTGTAGTCTTTTGTTAATTTCTTTCGACATTTCGTTACTGGCCGTCAGTATCGTTCCCAGATATTTAAATTCTTTAACATTTTCAAATATCTTGCCTCTGACGTTTATATGTGTTCCCTGAGGTGCACATGCTCTCGCCATAATCATGTATTTTGTCTTGTCTTCATTTATTTCTAGGCCCACCTCTTCTGCCGCTTGCATGATGATTTCACAGTTTTTACTTACAGTTTCTATTTGATCGCCCAGAACGGCGATGTCATCCGCATATGCGAGCACTTGTGTGACCCCGTTCAGGGATGATCTTGTACCTTTCTGATGACATACTCGAGCACAAGGTTAAAAAGACACGATGATAGACCATCCCCCTGTTTTAGTCCGTCCCGGATTAAATGGTTCTGGGAGGTGGTTTTCTATTCTAAGTCGCCCTTTGTTTTCAGGATTCCCAGCTCAACTGCAAAATGGTAGAGTCTTTGCCTTGCGACTGAGTCGTAGGATTTTTTGAAGTCAACGAACAATTGGTGAACCGCCTCTCCGTATTCCCACTTCTTTTACAGCAGTTGCCTTATTGTGAACATTTGGTCGCTTGTTGACCTGTTCCTACGGAATCCGCATTGGTAGTGTGGTGGTTCCGCCAAACCCCACGGTTCACTTACCTAAAAAACAAAAACCCCATAACTCCCATCCAATCACATAATTTCTCTAATGCAATCGCATTAGCACCTTAAATGCTTTACGCATCTAGGATTATCTAAGGTATAATCGAAAAAGCTTCAGTAAAAGAATTCTTACCTTTTCTTGCATTCCCTTCGCATACAAATTCCTGTAAGAGTTCTTCCTTACCTTATCATAAATTCCCTGTAATAGAATTCATCGGTTCGCATATCATACGGCCGCATATCAGGGAATCTTACCCTTGAGTTGGCTAATGCCAGCCTCAATTTGTGTACATAAAAACTATCTACGAACACATCGGCTGTCGACCCTTTTAGTCCGCGATAAATAGTCCAACATCAGCTGCGTGTAATTAGCACCATCCACGCTGAGACTATTTCCCTAACTCACACCATGAGTAAATAAAAGACCGCTGTCCTTCATCAGGCATTCTAGCGATACGCAAACAATTCAATCATTCTAGTATCCTAAATGCACATGCCATCTAATGAGTTCCAGCGTGTTTACTCAGTTGAACTCTCAGGTGATAAATTCCTTTTATCCTACATAGTTCTGGATTCGTTTCCCAGTAACGTTCTCACATGAACAAAGATCTCCACGATCCCCTTTTCCTTTCTTTGTTTCAGGTTCATTCCCATGGCCTTGTGTATGAAAAAAAACCAATGTGATCTTCATTCACACATACACATACATTGCCAAGTCTTTCTTCCTTATTTTCACCACGAGAGAAACACTTTCTTACTCGGGAAAATTCACCCCAAACGATTGAATATCGTTAAGTCAAATTCCATCCGCTGACCACATTGGTCATGCCACTCCCGCTGGCCGTAGCGCTGCGGACACGCGAATAATCATTAACGAGTCGTGAAGCAGTAAACGTATAACAACCGCAGACGTGTTGGCGTTCGTGTTAAAGTTGGTGAAAGTATTGATTAAAATCTGCCATTTTATGTGTTGTTCGATTTTGATATACATTCAAAACTAGAAGAATAATCCCCACAAGTCCTAAGTGAAATATAAGATCCTTTTATCGTTAAATAAAGAAACATCAACAACCAGCAATGTTTGATCGTGTTTGTGTTTTTCGTTCGGCTACTTTCTTTCTGCGGAACTTTAGTGACAATGATTGATGGGGAAGAAGTGACCCGTGTGCCCGTGTCTGGCACAATACTTCTCCTCCCCAAAGTAGACTCCCAGTATTTCTTCTGCGTATGGTGTGATTCTCGCCAGTATGACATTTGTTAATATTTTGTATGTGGTTGGGAACAATGATATTCCTCTGTAGTTTTCGCAGTCAGATCTGTCACCTTTTTTGAAAATGGGGACGACTAGCGAGGTTTTTCATTCTTCCGGAGTGACTTCCTTATCCTATATTGTTTGGATGAGCTGGTGGGTCTATGGGGCTAAAAGTGGATGTGCCGACACGGGCGCTGGTTGACTAACATCCCCAAAGATTGCGCTGAAAACTGTTCACCAAAAGGAATGAAAAATAAAACGCACAGATTAAACTCTTGAGTTTTATTGTTCATTTTTTTGCACATTAATTGTTTTTGGATGGTTCGTGTGTTCAGTATACTTTCGATTAAAATTGAAATACTTTACAAAAGTATTGCACAAATTGTGGTCTTAACGCCATACGATAGTATTTCCTGTCCGGATTAGTACACGTTTATTATTATGTTTGACGGTATTCTTACACTTAATAATAATTGCAAATTCACGGAACTGTTCTTTTGTTTTTTTTTTTTCTAGGCGGATCTATCATAACTTTAAACTCAAACTATTGTTACAATTAGTCGGCAGCACAGGGAACACGCACGAATTGTATCAGAAAAATGTCTCGAATTTTATTTTATGAAAAATGTCTCGAATTTTATTTTGTCCGGCCCTTTGCAAAAATGATTAGGTAGGAAAAACTCAACTCTAACTCGACAAAAAAAGAACACTGTTACGCTTCGTTTTAAAACTCACGACTCTGGTGGTGTGTACGCACTCCACGGGGGATGAAAACTGACTCCTCCCGAATGTTTAAAAATGACTCGGGGGTGTGGGCACCCCCGTGCACACGCTGCGGTGGCTGAAAAGCGACTGACTTGGCAGCTTAACCGGTGACTCTCTCTACCCACACGATCAACCAATGGTGGTCACACACTCATCTGCATTCTCCCATTTACTCGCCCACCGAGGTGAATAAACTTTTGTGAATTTACCCACAGTCAATTAACCTAGGGAGAATGGGAGAACCGAAACGGAGAGCGTGGCGATCTCAGGGTTGATTTGCCTTTGCATGCAAGGAAAGCGAAACCAGCTGGTGACCGCATGCCCCAGTTACGTATTTGATTGCTCTCAGAGTGCAGAATCGAAATGCACTCCGAGAAGGGGAATTGGGGTAGGTTGAAAAGTATAATTCGTATACTCTTCACGTGACTCTGGGTTTATTGATCCCCAGGCGAATAGCTGTGTCTGGCGCAGATCAAAAGAACGCCCGATGGCTTGGCAAAATATCAGCGTGGGAACAAAACTAAAAGAATTCGATATAACCCAAGCCGTTTCGCTCTGCAGCAACAGCGTCGCTTGCCCAGGCTTGCTTTTGCTAACCAGACATGCGATTTTTTATTTCCGGTGGAAATCTCATGTGGTTTATGAAATAATGTTGCCGTATGGCAAGAAAGGGCTCAATTCGGGTATGCATTATCTCCATAAAAGAATGAATTCAGGTTATGCGTCCTTTGGGAGGGTACCTTTTATATGTGAAATAGGCCATCAAATGGGATTGGGGTTGACGTGGCGCGTGGTTATTGTGGGTTGGTTCTCGGCGTAATATAGAGAACCCCCACAGGTCTTTCGAGCGGTTGTCTCTCCTCCACGCTTCACAAGCTCTGCCGGTATGCAGTCGACTTCGGGAGCCTTGTTGTTTTTTAATGGATTTATTGCGTCTACAACTTCGTTGAAAGAGGGCTCTGGTATCTGAGGCTTGGATGTATGTACGCCTGGTGCGTTTATTTGTGGTTGATGGGTGCATACATTGAGCAGGTTTTCAAAGTACTGCTTCCATCTTGTCACGAGATTGTTTGTTTCTATGACCAGACAGCCGTTTGCGTCTCGACTCATTTTGGCTCTCCCTCGGTAGCCATTTCTAATTGAATTTATGCCGGCACGCATACCTCTGATATTCTTTGCTCTAGAATTTTCTAGGATTTTTTCGATCCGAGTCTTCTCCCATTCGCGTTTTTCGAAGAGTCATGGTCTCTCTCAGAATTGTCGCGTATCTTTCTTCGTTGACTTCATCATATCGTATTTAATGTGTAAACATGAAAATCTTGTTAATATAAAATAAATGTAGTACAACCAGTCTTAAAAGACAATTATCAACGAACAGAATATATTTGTTATTTATAAAATAAATGTTGTGCAGCCGAATTTAGAAGACAATTACCAAACAGTTAGTTGATGTGTTTAAATGAGAATCTTGATAATATTCTGTGGTCTTGTTAATCTTCTATGATACGTCTGTTGCGTGTTGTAAACTTCGGTATTTGTTTTGCGGCTTCGTGGGGTGGACAAGGACAACGATCGAACATAACCTAGGAGTCCTGTTTGATCCACACTGTGGACGACTCAGACGATTGCCCGGGAATATTGGGAACCACAACTCGGACGACTGTGAGTACCCCTTTTTCACATGTTGGCGATTGATGGTATAGAATATGTTACATATATCCATAAAATTTGAAGAAAACTTTAAACTGAAGTGTTACGTTTGGATCTTCGAAGTCACGCTGTGCTGGGCAAGACCCTAAAACCCCCTAATCAGAAGAGAGTCCGGTTCTGGGGCACAGCAACTCGATTAGAGGTGAACACGTAACAGGTGTGCGATTTTATAGCCCGTATTCTGTTGTTCAAATACATATTTGTTGCTAATCTATAGTTAGATTTTAGTAATTGTTGGAGGTTTTTTAATCGGGATTTCAGTGATATTATCTCCTCGTTCGTGTCTGTCAGTATAATTATTTTAGTTTTGTTAGCAGTCTGATTTCTTTTTCTGTGAAGTGCGTTCATTGTTGTGTTCCTATACAAGTTCATATTGTCCGGTTCTGTTGTTTTAGGAATTGTTTTGTCCATTGTTCGTTTTATAGTAACGTTCATTTGTTGAATGTATTTGTCGTTTTCTTCATTCGTCAGGTTTCTGTTTGTTGGTAGATCGAATCGTTTGAACGTAATTCTTTTGTTCACGATCTGGTGAATCGTGGCCATCGCAGTGCCCCGTGGTTGTAGGGTTGTGGGACTACGAATTCCTCCAGTTCTACCAGTTCGTTCGGAAGCTTTGTGGCGGTTCCACTAAACCCCACTGTTACTTACCTGAAGAACCCCCATAACTTCGACCCAACCTTATAAGTTTCGCTAATACCATCGCATTAGCACCTTAAATGCTTCACGCATCAAATAGATCAAATTTATATAACTTAAAAGTACCAGTAAAGAATCCTTACCTTTCATGCATCTCTTCGCATACAAATTCCCTACTAGAAATCTTTCCATTATACAGGTGCATAAACCAAAACCTATTCGGTACCTTCGGTTGTCAGGCAAATTCCAACCTTCCCACACCTGCACCGCAATCTCCCGGCAGCAAAAACATTTCCTTCCCAAGGATAGTTAATGTTTTCAATCCATTACCTGGAAATGCCTGCAAAGAATTTTTCCTACATGGGCATTTATACATGTATCAATGCACCTCTGCATTAGCGACCAAGAACCGAATTTCCAATTAGTGTAGATATTCACACTGGAGTTCGATCCTGGCGTCGCCATAGATACCATGTACATTTGACACAGATGGTATATACAAACCGTCATTGTGTAACCATCTGAATTGCTTCGCAATGACTTGCAACTATCGATACAGCTGCAAGCACTTTACCCAGAAATGCTCCTTTGTTTGAATCTCCAAACAATCATCGACTTCGCGCATAGCCGCCGGATTAAATTCAAAGCATAAACAATGCAAATATAGAGTCCGTTTCCCACAAACGAATTTCCCTGCATATACAAATGCAAGCAAGAGATTCGTTTCGTCCACCAACCCATTAGCACCTTTCCCGATGTCTATTCGTATATTTACACAATGCCATCACTCATCTAAGACTTTTATGATGCCCTCGTCTCATCTTTTCTCTTGCCACATTTCTTCGATGCATCGTCTTCTATTTATTTAGACGCAATGCACTTCATAGACAATGATCGCCCCGATTCCTTTGTCCTTGCCGCCTGCCTGCTGTGTTTTTCCATTGCCTTCGCCCATGAGTAAACAACACATATCTGAACGGTCACACACATACCTCCATGATCTCCATTACGAGATCTGGTTTTCTATTCCACCAAGAGAGACTTTACGTTTCTCTGGCGGTAGATAAAAACGATATCCTTAGTAGAGAGGATATCTACCACCATACCACAAACTCACCGTATTAGCGAGTTGGTTCTGCACGAGCCGCTTATCGCTGAGTCAAATTACATCCGCCGACCACCACGGTAGTGCCGCTCCCGCTCTCCGTTGCGCGGCGGAGAAGCGTAGACACCACGAAGTCGTGTCGAGAAGGAAGTGTTTCATCTTGTATTAAATTTCTAAAAATCAATTTAATATTAATATTAAGTTCTAAGTGAAATATAAGAACCTTTTATAATAAATAAAAAGTGCGTTTCGATTATTTACTTCTGGTGGTGCCGATCGTTTAATGTGGACCATAAACGTGGTGGCGTTTCGTTCTTTTGTCGTTGTATTTATTTCTTCCGTTGATGTACAATTCGCGCCGGAGCTGTATAGTGTATGATGGAGGAGGAAGATGAACAGAGGGTCCGTGTTTGGCATAATACTTCCTCCCCACAGCTTTATTATGGCAGTGAATGCACAGTGGTCACTGTCGTATTCAATTGTCCGTAAAGAGTTTCTGTTATGACTCTTGGTGTTTAACAGTCTCAGTCGTGTCTCAATAAGCACAACTATCTAGATAGGATCTATCTCTAGGGACCGATGGATAATCCGTAGCTAGAAGGTCAGTTTTATATTCTACGTGATGTTGATCTAACCAGCTACCCAGTTGATTTCCTCTACTGTTGGACATACGGTTTCCCCAATCCTTATGTTTGGCGTTCATGATGCCACCTATAATAAAGTAGTTTTTATCCAGTTGGAGTTGCAAGCATAAAAACAGTGTCTCAAGTTCTGCTATAAAGAGATTATACTTATGTTCATCGGGTGCATAAACTGAGATCGCATACAGACCCCTCCCTTGCTGAAATGGTATGTGTACGATGCATGCTTCAAGGAGCCGGAACCGGACTTTGTGTTGGAGTCCTTTTCTTATAAAGATAGCGACCCAAAGGGCACTCCTCTGCATTATGATTCTGACCGCATTTCACACAACGATGCTGCGATGAATGCCCAAACCTTTGGCACCGGACGCATTAAAGAATGTTTATGCCTTTTTTTAGTTTGTCCCATGTTACGCTTTGGTGAACAATGACTGTTATTTTCCGTAGACTACCAATTTTACTATTAGGTTGTGGGGCTTTTCAGGGCCCGAAGAGCCATGCATCGCTCGATCCCCACCATTTCCAGCGATGCGACTTACCTTGAAGTCGAATCTTCAGCAAGATTATACAACCTTGCTACGGCATTAACCGCCAACCAATTCGCTGGAATTAATTCGGTTATCCCCAAGGATAACCGACATAAATATATATTAGGCAGCTTACCTTTTTTGGGGGCTTTTCCAAACCTCTTCCCCACGGTCATTCCTGAAAGCATAATTCATGGCAAGATTATCATCTTGCCACGACATCAATTCATCAACCGAGCTTCCGCGACCGAACAATGGATGGCACATATCCACCAACACACGCTGATCTTTCCGTGTTATTTTCGTACCCATTCATTGACCTAGCATTATTTTGGGTTGCTTGCACATCTGCAAGCCAGATTTCCAACGGCATGTCTACGATCTATCTTTCCTAAAGTAGAGAAGATCAAATTAAACATTGGCCTTTCAGGCGCGCATATTTGCTTGGATCTCAGCATGACCGATTTTATGATCCGTTGCCGTTTCTTGGAACGATCACCAGCATCGGTCATGGCCACCAATTTTAGTTTACACAAAGTAAACATTCAAGCGGATACTTTCGCTTGACAGTACCTTCAACGGGGTTAACATATCCCTAAGATAACATGCATCGAATCATACGACCGAAATTTGTTTATTTTAGATGATCTAACAACGGCCATACCCAATGTTTGATTCATTTTTCCAAAAAAGATTCCTGCCTTCGGCAAGGGTTTTATTGACTCACGTCAATCAAAGAATCTATCCCTTGCGTATGGCGGCAGTTTATCTTGCCCAAACATGTAGCAGCGGATTCGATCTGCTACATGAGTTTTTTTCTGTTTCCTTTTGTTTTGGACCTTCGCCATTGGCGGCGAATCCTTTAGGTTCGTTTTCGTTGGATGTCTGTAAAGAGACATCCAATAACCAGTCAGATTTTCACCTTCCAACGGGGCAGAAGTTTAAAGGTCGTCGCGATCCCCAAAATATATTGTACGTCGAGCATCGAATCGGAGTTCGTGTCAGTGTAGAGAGTAAACTAAATAAAACGCAAAACATATTGTACATTCTACCATCTAATTAGAGTTCGTGTCAGTGTAGAGATTAAATTAAATAAACACAAAACAAATTGTACATTCGGGCATTGAAGTGAAGTTCGTGCCCGTTTTCATTAAATTAAATACAGAGTGAACTTATGTCGCGAAGTTAACATTAGAAATATGACCTGGAACCAAACTGTTGTCCTCTCCACTGATTACAATAAAGAAGTGTTAACAATAGAACCAGACTGCGTTTTTATATCATATTTCCTTCCTCGTCGGTGATAGTACGGAGTCCTGTTATACCAGAGTTTGTGAACAATTCCAGTGTGTGTTTTTTTATAGAACCCGCATCCTTGTCGATGCCTACGTAAAAAACTATCACAAGGTTAACTGTTAGTTAGGAAGAAGGGATTCAGGTTCTCCCTTGTAAACCTGACGGGTTTTGTAGGTTGGGGGGGGGGGGGGGGGGGGGGGGGGGGGGGGGGGTACAGAGCAAAGTCTTTGCTTTCAACCCGGCGAAGGCCACGACAATCCTTGTCCTGATCAAACCAAGTTGACATGCTGTCTCCGTGTGACACTCCTGGATAGCTACTTTGGCACCCGCCAACTAGCGAACCAATGCATGCAGCGATAACCTGAGAAAGGTTGGTGCAAGGCTAATAACCTTTCCCGGAAAAACAAATTATGATGGACGATTTAACAAAACTCGGATATGTACCGGATACCGGTGGAGAGACTTGCTAAATAAGAGCAAGACCGGATCCCGGTTGTAATGGCAATGATGATGATGATGTGGCGAAGGGATTGACCATACTAAATTCAAGGTCGTCATACTTTAGCTCACGCAGCATTTTTAAAAGGGCTTCCGATTTCATTGCAGGGCTGAAGCCCTTTAATAGAACTATAGTATTTTTAAATTCTTTCGGCGTTTTTTTTTTTTTTTTTTTACACTAACGCGCGAATTAATAAAAACAATCGAATTAATAAAATATAAAATAATAATTTTATTTTATTTTTTCTTTTATTAAAGAATATTAGTGTTTGAAGTTCTAATCGTGACTGCCTGCCAAATCCGCCTCCAGTCTCCTTTTTAACCTTTTTCTTTCTTCGCTTCCATGTTGTCCTTATCATATGGCAGCAGATCTTTGTCCTGAGCACTGTGGGAACTTTTCCTTTTTTTGCAGTAGTGTTGAATGCATTAACTACAGTATGTGTGCTGAGGACTGTGGGAACTTTTCCTTATTTTGCAGCTAGTGTTGGATGCATTAACTCTCCTCCTCTTTTAGAGAAAAGCGTCCTCGCTTTTCCAGTTAGGCGTAGTGTTCTTGAACAAAATTCATTTACAATGATAACGGCACTTCTAACAGGGTGTTCTATTGGAATGAAAAGTGTTGAGATTTCTTGTATATTGGTGAATTTAGTATCTGCTTCTGACTCTAATATATTTAGTAAATCTAATCTTTCCTCCTGTTTTTTTGTGGATGATTTCTTTTAATTGTTTTTCTATGTTTGACTATTTAGTTCTATCTATATGTACATTATTTTCTTTAACGTCTTTTATTATTATTATTATTATTATTTATTACAATGTAATTAATTACACAATAACTTAGTTCTAAATAGCGCCAGCTGCTAGGGCTTTCGGCTAATTAACGTCTTTTAAGTCTAGAGTGTTAGAATAGAATTTCTTATTGAATGAATAACTTCTAGGGTAAGTACGAAGAAAAATAATTTTAATTGCCTGGTTGTGAAGGAATGTTATCCTTGTGCACTTTGGAACTACGGTTCGTTGTCACTGTGTTTCCATTATCCTCTCTGACAAAGTGTTCGATGAAGCGATCAGTATTTTTGTTTCGTCGGGATGATCTCACATAAATTTTGTCTCCTGGTTTATACATTTTGGCTTCGCGGTTCTTGTTAAAATACTTTATTAATTGTTTTTGGTTTGCTTCAAGTTTTTCCTGTATATTAGGATATGCGAGTCTGTTAAAAAACACGTCCTCGGGTTTCGCGTTAGTTACCAAGTGAATAGACTTGTTATATTGTTTCACTGCTTCGAATATGAAGTCCTTACATTCACGCTTATTTTGCTTAGCGATTGCACGAACTTTTTCTATAATTGTGGAATGCACACCCTCTATTTGGCTGTTGCTCGTATAATGATCTGTTGGGGTTTTTATGTGTACCACATCGTGCCGGTCGTAGTTATTTTTATCTTGATGGCTGGTGAATATTGACTCATTGTCGGTCGTGAGGAATTGTTGTCCATGATTAGCGAAGTTTTGAGATAAGAGTTCATCGAGAACTAAATGTATGTTTAATTTATCTGGAATGTGTCTCAAATATGCGTACTTTGAGTAGCGGTCTATTGTACTGATATAGAGTTCGTTATTCATATGAAATATGTCCATTTGTAAGTGTTGGGATGTTTTATCAGGTATGGGGGTTTTTCCAATCAGTTGTTTGTTGGGTTTTCGGTCGTATTTTGTGGTCATGCATATTTTGCAATTGACTGCGTATTTTTTGCAATCTTTATTCTGGGTTGGCCAATAATAGTTTTCTGATATTTCTGAGTTGTTATTTCTATAGTTTCGGTGTGCTCTGTCGTGGGTATCTTTTATTATTTGTAGCTGTTCGTCACGGTCTTTTAAAAATGCTTGGGTTAGTATGATTTTGTAATTGCTGAATGTCTCCTTGATTTTATTTTCGAGTTGGAATATTGTTTCTTCATTTGTTTTAATCGCATTAATGATTTTTGAATTCAATATTTTTTTTAGGTTTATTATCAGAGTTGCTTCATCTTTAAATTGAATAGTATGTCGTACATTTTTGAAAACGGTATAGGAACTTAATTTATTAATAGATCCTTTTATTAACAAAATTTGGTTTTTTTAATGGTTGAGAGGATACGATGCTCGTTTGAATTGATCAGTAGGTGAGCTTATAGCTGAGTGGTCAGAACATGTTGATGAATTTATTTGTTGTCTCGAGAGTGCGTCTGCTACGACATTTTGATTACCTGGTTTGTATTTTAATTTTGCACCATGCTCTTCAACTAAATTCTTCCATCTTTTAAGTTTGTTATTTGGGTTTTTTTCTGAAATTGCAAATGTTAGAGATTGATGATCTGTGTATATCGTAAGATCAGATATTCCATATAGAAGGTTTCGTAATTTGGTTAGTGACCAAACGATGGCTAGCAACTCTTTTTCGTTTGTTGAATAATTTTCCTCCGCTGAGTTAAGGGTTCTCGAAATGAAGGTAATTGGTCGTCTCCCTTGACTTAAAACTGCTCCAATAGCGAAATTGCTAGCGTCGGTTGTTAATTCGAATGGTTTGTTGTAATCTGGTTGATATAACTCTACTTGTGCTTGGAGTTCCTTTTTTATTTTATTAATGCCTCTGTAGCTGGGTTATCAAATTTAATTTTTACAGTCTTGCTTTTATTTTTTGAAATTTTTCCATCTCCTCCCTGTAGAAATATCGTTATAGGCTTTGTAATTTTAGCATAATCCTTTATAAACTTGCGATAATATCCAGCGAGTCCTAGAAATGATCGTAATTCTTTTAAGTTAGTGGGATAATTTTTTATTGTTTTTATTTTTTCTGGGTCTAGTGTTATTACATTATGTTTTATTACGTACGTGTCCTAAATAATTAACTTCATCTTTAAAGAAATGTGATTTTTCGCTCGATATCTTCATGTTAGCTTCTCTTAGTGTATTTATAATTATTTTTATATGTTCCATATGTTCTTCTTCATTCTCTGATATATTAGTACGTCGTCTATATAAACATACGCGAATTTTCCAATATAGGATCGTAGAATATCGTCTACTGTTCTCTGGAAGATCGATGGTGCATTTTTCAATCCGAATGGCATTCGAACAAATTCGTATTTAGCTCCGTTTATGCTGAAGCTTGTTTTCGCTCGATCTGATTTCTTCATTTTTATTTGATGGAATCCTGGTTCTAGATCAAGTGTCGAAAATATCTTTGCTCTGCCAAGATTTTGTATGGTTAAATTAACGTCTGGAATCGGGTATCTATCCGTTATAGTTTCGGCATTCAATTTCTGGTAGTCGATAACCATCCGTCGTTTCGGCTTACCATTTTCGTCGGGTCCCTTTTTTGGTACAATCCATACAGCCGAATTGTATGGGCTATGACTCTTTTGAATGATGCCTTCTTTTAACAGTTCATCAACTCCTTTATTTACGAAGTCGTTATCGGTTATAGGGTAAGGATACTGGCGTGAATACATTGGATCTTCGCTTCTAGTGCGAACTGTTGCTTCGATTTTTGTTGTAAATGGGAGCGTTGGGTTTGTTTCCTCATTAATATGCATAATGTCTTCGATTTCTTTTTTTATATTTCTCGCTGTCAATGGTAAAATTAATTGTTTGTTCTACTTTGTCTTCAATTTTTTTTTCCTCCCTCGTTTATATATTTATATTTAAATTCATATGTTTGTAGATTGATCTCTGCTCTCAATTTTTTTAATCCTTCTAACCCCATTAACATATCAAATTCTTCCAAGGCGTCTGTTTCGTAAAATATCATTTTATCGTGCAAAATGTTCATTATCTTTTTTGAAGTTACTGTAGAATGTCCGTGTAATGTTTTAACTTTAATTCTATTTTCTATCAAAATCGATTTGCCATATTTGTATTTTGAAGATATGTAGTTATTTGTAGCTCCTGTGTCGATTAAAATATTTACTTGTATAGTTGAACCTCCTTTATCCTTAGATTTTAAGACTAAACACGGAAGTCCATTCACTTGGCTAAAAAAGTACAGCCACAAATTAGTTCGTTTTCGTCTACTTGTGGCATGGTGGATTCATTGTCTTCAGTCTCTTCCATTTTGTTTACTCGTTGGAACTTAGGCGGCGGTCTCCGGTTTTGGGGTGATACGAGGGTTGCCTTTTATATTTCGGGATTAGAGAACAAAAACAAATATTGATCATCGAAAATCACTTTATTGTTTTTCAAAATATTCCCCATGAAGATCTATACACTTTTGCATGCGTTTGAACCAATTGTCGAAGCACTTTTGCCACTCTGATTGAGGTATCTCCAACACATGCATTCTGAATGCAGCAACCGTTTCTTCAGGTGTCGAAAAACGTTGACCTCTCGGTTTGTTTTTTACGTACGGGAATAAAAAGAAATCATTCGGTGCCAAGTCAGGACTATACGGCGGCTGACCCATCAAATCGATGTTTTGGGTGGTCAAAAATGCAGTTGTCGCAGCCGATCTGTGAGAGCTCGCATTGTCGTGGTGAAGAGTGATCCGTCTTCGGCGGTTGATTTTCCTGGTTTCTTGGAAGACAACTGGCAAACAAATGGTTGTGTACCACTCAGAATTGACTGTTCTGCGTTGTTCTAGTGGTACGATTGCGACATGTCCAGTTTTTCCGAAAAAACAGGCGACCATTTGCTTGGAAGTGCTTCGTGCGCGAACAACTTTTGTTGGATTTGGCTCATCTTGAAACACCCAGACAGTCGACTGCTGTTTACTTTCGGGCTCATATGCGTAAATCCACGACTCATCGCCTGTCACGATGTCATAGACGTGTTTCGAAGCACCGCGACCGGTTTTTGTGAGCATTTCTTTCGACCAATTGACACGAGCCTTTTTTTGGGCGATTGACAAATTGTGTGGGACCCAACGCGAACAAATTTTTTTGACAGTCAAATGTTTATGCAATATTGAATGTATGCTGGTCCCACTAACGCCTAAGGTTGTCTCAATCTCACGATAGGTCACATGACGATCTTCCAATATCAGTTCGCGCACAGCATCAATGGTTTTCGGAACAACAACTGATTTTGGACGACCCTCACGAAATTCATCTTGGAGTGAAATACGACCACGATTGAATTCACCATACCATCGATAAACACCGGTCCTTGATGGAGCTTCATCGCCAAAAATTGAATTAAGTTCATCCATGCACTGTTGCTGAGTTAATCCACGCCGAAAGTTGTAAAAAATAATCGCACGAAAATGTTGACGATTTAATTCCATTTTTGGGCCGAGATGAATCTTTTAAGTTACTGTAAACAACACAAATAGCGCTCGTATGTCAAAACGTTCTGAGTGCGTATAACCTCAAAAATGTCCAACTTTACGACAGAGCTGTCAATTGCCGGATTGCAACACTAGGGTTGCCAAATCCCGAAACATAAGACGCAACCCTCGTAATGTAATTACATTTTAAGTGCCTAATTACCTATTAACAGCTAGATATTTTGTAACTACCTGAGGTACATTCTATTATTATTGTTACGTTAGATTTTAAGTAAAAATAGAAATATAAATGAGTCTTGGGATAGATTCCGTGAAGAAAGGTCTTCTACGTAAATTGTAGTCAAGATAGATCTCCCACGTAAATTATCAACTAGATAAAAAACATCTCGCAGAAGATCATGGGATGAATAAAAAAAAAAGGAACAAGTGTTATATATATTTACTCGTATGAGTGCGTATAACCTCAAAAATGTCCAACTTTACGACAGAGCTGTCAATTGCCGGATTGCAACGCTAGGGTTGCCAAATCCCGAAACATAAGAGGCAACCCTCGTATGCTATGCTCCCTTTTAACTGATTCTCGCTGTGCCAATCGTGGTGGTTGAACTGTTGTCGTGGGTGCCACATTGGTCTCTGTTGATTTCTGTACAATTCTTCATACGGATTGCTTCTGGTTGGTTGCACATATTTTTGTGAGTTATCTACGTCCATTGGTTCAGCGGCTGGTCGATATCGCACCTGCACATTGGGTCGATACCTCGGGAGTTCCTGTTGTTGTCTCGCAAAATGCTGTTGTGGTTGATGCTGTCGTTGGTCAGGTAAAGTTTCTCTTCTGGTACGGTTAAATCTGAATATGTTATTGTCATGCATGATTGTGCTAGTCATGGCGTATGCTGACTCTAGATCATTTGGTCTATTGGCATATGGTGTGCCTGTGGGGGGTGGTTTTTCTGCGCGCCAACGTATGGCACTACTTCACTACTGCCTTACTTACGAGTTCGTCGCAACCGTCGTTGGAAATTCGTGGTGCCGAGGGAAATGAAAACACTTGTTTTATTTGTTGACGTTCCTTTTAATGTGTTCTTTATTCTGCTCCCGCACAGTCCTGCTTAGCTTGATACAATTAATTCACGCGGAATGCGTTAGTCTTTCGCGCACTTAATCGTAAAGATCGCGACCTTGTCAACTCGAATCTACTTAATTACCACCACTTGGCTATGTCATAAGATCTTATTCTATCCACACTCTATATACTAGAAGCACTTAATGGATAATTCAAATGATTAGTTATTTTGCTTCAGTGCGTGACACTTTTCACTTAGTCAATTTATTTTTATTACTCAAAAGCGGTTTAAACCAACGGTGAGAACCGACGCTCCGATTGCATATCTACGCAGCTCGAGGATTCAGAAAGAACGCGGACTCTCGATCGACTCGACTCGGGTAAAGGTAACACGCGACCACTCTATGGTAGTTGAATTGCCACCCTTTGTTGTGGACGCCACGGTGGATAAACTGCGACTGACTCATGAAATTGGAAATCCATTGCGTTGTGGTAGTGGCGTCGTAAACTCATTGCCACTTCCTAAGAATCTAGTGGAAGAGTTGCTATGCCTATGCATATGAGTTTAGTTCCAGCGAATCCTTGCCGTATAAGCTAAGTTGGATTCGTTGGTTGTGTATACCAGGAAATTGAAATTGCTTGGGTTCGAGCAAGGAATATCGCTTAGATAGAATGTTAACCGAAGTTATTTCGGGGAAATGTATGCCGCTTGGTTGGCTGTTAATGTTCCGTTGAGGATTTGGATATGCGCTTTGTTAAGGCATATGAACTTCGGGGAAATGTGTGCGGCTTGGTATACTTGCTGATGTTCCGTTGAGGATTTGGATATGCGTTTGTTATGGCATACGAATTTCGGGGAAATGTGGATTACTTGGTTGCGTTGAGGAAATATGGATAATTGGCCGAAGCAATTTTGGGGAAATGAATGCCGGGATGATTAGAATATATTCGGTTGAATTATATTCTGTTGGAGGTTTGGAAAATGCATTCTATTACAGTTTTGGGAATATATGCTATTGTGGATTTGGTTTTTTGCATGTTTGCAGGTCAGGTTTGTGGGTTGGTTCTCCGTGTGATGTAGAGAACCCCCACATGCCCCTTGTATAGTCGCAGTTGAGGCCTTGGATGAATGATCGTACTCCATCCTTTGTGGCATTTTTACGAAGTGGTTCTGCATTGCTCCCTTCTTCCATTTCGATTTTACTGAGGATTAGATTTAAGGATTTATTCACTTCGTCGAAGAATTGTGAAAGCGTTAATCTTCCTTGGGTTAGGTTTCTCAATTGATCCTGTAACACGTACAGTGGCCGGTGATCGGCATATACACAATCGAGTCTGTTAATTATGGCGTAAAAATTGTATATTGTATTGTGTGACACTAAAATATTCGCTGCTGCACCTTGTATTTTTGATTTTAATATCGACAGGCATGTAAAATATTTATTCGTTCCTTGAAAGTTTTTTATGTTTTCCATACACGTCCATGCCATGTTTCGCCATGCACGATAGCATTGTTACTTTCCGTCGAAGTTCGGAAGAGCTTTGAAGATCTCTGTATCGATTTGTTCTGAGTTTTGTAGCGACAGCGTTTCCGCTTTTAATTCTCGTGTGGTTACGGCTTCTACGTTGCTAAATCCTCTTATTTGTAAATCAGCTATTAATCCGTTTAGTCTCTGATTTTCTGCATCTAGCGCTTTTTGGTTGTTTGCCAGATGAACAATCTGGGTTTGTAATTCTGCGTTAGTGGTCATCTTTGGAGCTGTCGGTTTTGTTGAAATAAGCTTGGGTGATTCTTCTGTGTCACTTTCGCTTTCGCTTTGCTGATTATACCTGGATGTTTCCAATATATTTCCTTCTGAGATCCTTCTTTTGATTGTTTTTATTTTCATTGATTAAACTTTTGTTTCACTGAATTGATTTAATTTGTTTTCTTCATTAATGGTTGAACTGTTCTGTTATGCGGATACTCGTTCTTGTTGGTTTAAAACCTATCACTTTTCACTAGAAATTATTAGTGTTCTTACCAAATTTTGCGTACTATGTACGTTGGCGAAGGTCCTTACTATTGCGGCCCACTTGTCTTCTTGTCCGTTTGAGTAAGATGTCTTCAGATTTTCCTTTAAGTTCTCAACGATTAGTGTGACGATGCTTCTCCTTTGCCTGGGATATATCTCTGCGCTGTCGTTTGGTTTCACGTTCGTGGATTGTCCTCAGGTTATTTTCTTAGGTTATTTCTTCAGGATTCTATCCCAGAGGTACCACTTGGATCCGTGTCCTTTTCTGGATAGTTCCTTGGTTTATGATCCACAGGGTGTAATAACGATAGAAGTTAAAACACTCATGGCAGGATCGCCAATTAATAAAAGCAATCAAATTGATAAAATATAAAATAATAATTTTATTTAATTTTTTCTTTTATTAAAGAATATTAGTGTTTGAAGTTCTAATCGTGACTGCCTGCCAAATCCGCTTCCAGTCTCCTTTTTAACCTTTTTCTTTCTTCGCTTCCATGTTGTCCTTATCATATGGCAGCAGATCTTTGTCGTGAGGATTGTGGGAACTTTTCCTTTTTTTGCAGTAGTGTTGAATGCATTAACTACAGCATGTGTGCTGAGGACTGTGGGAACTTTTCCTTATTTTGCAGATAGTGGTGGGTGCATTACCTACAGTGTGTGTGCTGAGGACTGTGAGAACTTTTCCTTTTTTTGCAGCTAGTGTTGAATGCATTACCTACAGCATGTGTGCTGAGGACTGTGAGAACTTTTCCGATTTTTGCAGGGGCATTTTTAAGTACCCTTAAATGCCAGAGCACAGTGCGAGTGGCTGGAGAGAAAGTGCATAAGGAAAGGAGGTGTCGACGTATATTGGTCTTGAATCTCTGGACATCACAACGACCAGGAAACACATGATCAGGCAGAACATTCCACATTCGTGCGGTTCAGCTAAAGAATGACTCTCTATGTTTATTTGTGCGCCTGAAGTCCACTTTCAACGTGAACTGTTGCGCATTCACAGATTGACGGGTATCGCGGGAAAATGTTTGAAGGGGTGGAACATATTCAACACAGTAAGAAAAGAATTCCACGATGGCTCTTTTCAAAACATTTTTAATTTTAATATGGTCACCATTGTTATATGTTTGAATGGCATGCTTATTGCCTCCCAGTCTTTTAATCACAAAATTATTACTTCCCACAGCTAACTTACACAGACTTACCAATTCTTTACAATCGATGTCCACCGTGCTGATTGGTGGGATTTCATTTTTTTTTTGCTGGTTTCCTGCTGTTGTGCTTTTGGCTGATGGGCTACCTTTTATTCATCTGGTCCCGATTCTGTGAGTTTGGTTTTTGTTGCTGATGTTGGCCTCCTTTTTGCTTCGGCTTTTCTTGTTTATTTTTTTCTTCTTCCAGCGCTTCCATTTTTTTTTTCTTTCTTCTTCTTTCCTCTTGTCGCGCTTTTGCTGTAGCTAGTTTCGCTTCTAACTCATTTATTGCTTCTTCTTCGTCCTCAGATTCAGAAGAAGCCAAACAAGTGAATATCCTGTTAGAAAAATGCCCGCCATAGTTAGTCGTAGAGGGGTAACCATTCTCCGCCTCCATTTGTTGTTGTTCTAACATGAGTTCTGCAACTTTCCGAGTCATTATTATATTGCCTATTTTGCTCTCTTTGAATTTTTTTGCCGCTTTTAATTTCGGTTTGGTGCACAAAGAGCCTTTTAATAGGCTTATTTTGCCTTTTAATATCCTATTCTTTGTTTTTATTCCCTCTTCATTGCTCATGGCGGAGCCCGCGGTACACACACGTTAACACAACAAACGCAAACACTTTCGTTCTTATTTCACTTAGTGCGCGCCATTTTTTTTTCTTCGACACTCTATCGAATGTTCGCAAAACACAGTTTGGTTTTTTATGTTCGCTGCTATTTCAAAAAGCAAAACACGGCGCGAAAATCGAATCTATATGTCTTGTTCGGGTATTTGGTCTACCTGACTTCACTTTCATTCCGTTGAGAGATTTGTTAACTATCGTTTGTCGGTTGTCGACACATCTTTACCGGATGGTGGTCAATTTGGCACTGCCAAAACTAACTGTGGCCGGTTTGTCATGGAGGTCGGCCCGCCAGATACGTATATTTTCATAGGTGTTTTTATTACTCAGTTTAGAGAGCATGCAGCGACAAATCTGACGAGTTTATCGATGGCTGAGTGATTTTTGTTGCTAGTGGGAAACCGCACAAATTTATCGGATAATATTCAATCAAGCTTACCGCAGTGTGTGGCGGAAAACTCGAGGCTCCGTTTCGAATGGTGCGTGCGACTCGATGATGATCTTCTAATTAATAAATAAAACTGGCAATATTACATAAAAATATCTAAAAATCATATATTGCAAATTGCTGCTGCCAAATACGATGAAATTTCCGCTGCTTCTGTATCGAAATGATTACTCAACAATTCAAAAATGTTTTGCTTGAAACATGATTTTTACGCGGCTACCTAAAAATCATATTTAAATAACTAAACTCCAGAAATCAAATGTCTACAACAAAATGTCAGAGATCAAAGGTCAAAAATTAATTAGCAAAGGTCAGATGACGAAAGTCAAATGTCAAAAACTAAATTCAAAAATCAAATATTAAAAATCAAAAGGCAAAAATCAAAAGCAAAAATCAAATGGCAGTAATTAAATGTTAAAAAAATACCAAAGATACTTTATACAACTGTGTTGACGTCCTTGCGCCGGGATTACAGAACACGGCAGGGATGATGAAGATCCCGATGTTTTGTTTTTGATATATAACAGGAGAAATATTACGTTTTTAATTTTTTTGTTTTGTTTTGTTGTAGTGTGAATCGCTTTAAATTCGAATCGATAAGTAAAGGTAAAGTTACCACAGGAACAAAGCCATCAAAATCAGTCCAAACTTTTCCTTATATAAGTTTTATTTATTTATATTTGTCTGTTTAATTACAAAACAATTAACATTGGTGTTTTATGTATATTTAATATATATCGTATTTCTGACTTATCCTCTTAATATACTGTTTGCCTTACGATCAAAAATATATGAGTCGTTATTTCTGGAAGCGGTGTACACCCATTTCTGGGGAAAGTAAGTTAAAGATTGTTATAGTTAGATGTAAATATAGATCACTGGGTTAATAAATGGACTTTACCACTTTCAAAAATAACGTCTGATATATATACATATATATATATATATATATATATATATATATATATATATATATATATATATATGTTTATCCATTTATATATCTTTATTTTTGTTTTCTTATATGATTCTTGCTTCTTATTTATAACATTTTTCTTAATGCCTTTGCAATGATGTCACTTCTGTTTTTTATTGTTTGGTGTTTGAAAATTATTCGTTTGATATGTTCAAAATGATGCTCTCAAAGATTAGAGGTTACTTAAGCGTTGCAAAAATTGCTTGGCAAGCGTTGTGTCTGTGTACGAAAAGTTCAATGGGTGTTCTAATACACGTATGCAACTGTGTTTGAACATAATATTCTCGTTCAATTAATTTTTATATAATAGATACAACTGAAGTAAATGTCTCACCTAATACTATGTATGCGTATAATATTTTTATTTACTCTTATACAAATATATTTTACTATTGTTTCTGATTTGATTTGATCTAATAATTTTACTATTATATTAAAATGGGAGTGTTGACAGTATTTCGAAAAAGAAAAACCTAAAACTATGAAAAAAAAAAAAACAAACACAGAAGGAAATTGTAGATCTGCCGCAGAGTCTGATGCAGGTTTTTAGCTTGTAGGTCGGTTCTCTCGATCAATGCTAGGATGTAGTTCTGTTATGCGAAACCAGCAACAGTTTTGAGGGTTCAGGTGTGGCGAGAGCATTCAGCTCCTCCCTCCTAGACAACTGTGTAGAAAATCTGAAATTAGAAAGCCTATCATAATATACTTTTGTAGATTCAAGTACATAAACAGTCGGTTGGTGGTTTTTACGCACCATAAGTAATTCACTGCGACCACAAGAAGTGTAGGGGAAAAAAATTATTGTTTGTTAGAATTCTGAATCAATGCAATGACACGATAGCTATGAACATAATATTTACTTTTAAAAACATTGACAAATTCACAATACAGATTAGAAGTAGACGTTAAAAGTGCGTAGTCATTTCTGGTTTCTGTGGGAATTAGGAGTATTATGCCGGACACGGGAACTCGGTTCTCTCCTATCCCCATCCGACTGTCACTAAAGTTCCGGCAAAAGTTAATCGCCAAACGAATAAACGAAACGCCGCCACGTTTGTTCACAACCAACAAAACGAACACCAAAATACGGAACGAACAACACACCGTCCACTAGAAGTAATTAATTGAAAGACACTTTTGTTTATCCTAGAAAGCTCTTTTATTTCTAAATTCACAACAAAATTTACTGCAGGGTTCTTTATTGAATAAGTTATTTAATTGATTATATTTTGTGGGGACATCAGCAACGACGACAGCGACCAGTGCAAAGAGTGCACCGATCAACAGCAATTTAGAGTTCATTGTTTTAAAATAAAGTTACTTTTCCAATTTATAAATTCTTTTTCACTATATCAAACGAACTGCGCCACAAACTCGCCAAACAATTGGAAACCGACAAGTTCGAAACACCTCTCACGACTCCGGGTATTATCGCGTGTCTGCAGCGCTACAGACAGCGGGAGCGACATGTGACCAGCGTGGTCAACGGATGGAAAACGACGCAACGATATTCAATCGTTGTCGAAAGAAATTCAGCCAGTGAAACTGGCTCTCTTAAATTAAGGATGCATTTCCTGTTCCAAGAGAGACATAAAGTCTCTCTTTGGGGTAACCAAACAGATCTCACACAGAAGATCGCCTCAGTACACATGTATGTGTGTACATTGGTTTTCTTATGGATCAAAGCCATGGGACAGAATCTAAACAAAGAAAGGGAAAATGTGCATTCATGGGATGCGAGTCCGGTAGAGCAAACAAAACCGAAACTCGTCGGATGCTAATTGGATCTTTGCTTGAGATGTGCGTCGCGGCTAAATAAATAGACGCGGCGCAACGAACAAATGGTGTTAATAGGTTTTGGCTAGATTACCAGAAATTGGTGTTTATGGCATCACTGGTAAGGGTAAGTATTGAATTCCTATTTGCATTTGCTTATGCTGTAGGATTTAATTGGTGCCAAGAGATGCGTGTATTTGTTTTTGGTCCCTTGGGTGTATTTCGCCAGCCAATGTGTTTGTCTGGTGATTTATGATACACATGATGAAGCTGCGATAAGCCAACTCAGGGGTAAGATTTCCTGATTATGCGGTTGTATTATATATGAACCGATGAATTTTCTTTCAGGGAATTTATGATAAGCTTGGAGAGAGCTCTTATAGGCGAGTTATAAGAGTTGTTATGCATGCAGGTTAGAATTCTCTTTTCCAGCGGTTTTTTTGATTACAAATTTGTTCTCTTTAATTGGTGAAGCCTTTAAGATGCTAATGCTATTGTGGTGGTGCCGCCAAACCCCACGGTACACTTACCTAAAAACCCCCATTACCTCATCCCAAGACGCATAAGTTTTCACCAATTCAATCGCATTAGGCACCTGAAAATGCTTCACGCATTAAAGATATCAAATCTATGATCTTTAAGTCCCTGTAAAGAAAACTTACCTTTCGTACATTCTCTCCGCGTACCAATTCTCTGTAAGATTTCTTTATTAGCTTATCAGGCATTCCAAACCAATTTCGGCATCTACGTTGCCAGATAAATTCCCCTAGACGAATTCCTTTAAACAAATGACTCGGTATACATACAATGTAACGTTCATGACAGCGATCATAAATATTGCGCTGTCTATTTTCCCAGCTTCGATGTGTTTACAAAAACTATCTACACACACATCGGCTGGCGTCCCCTTTTAGCCAGCGATAATCAGTCCAACGCAGACGCATGTAATTAGCACCATCTGCGTTGAGACTAAGGCTTTACCAATGCACTAAGTGCAAACTAAAGAACGCTGTCTACCAGCAGGCATTCTGGCGATACACAAACAACCCAATCACCAAGTATCCAGATGCATAAAAATAATCGTGTTATGACATATCATTCTCTCAGTAACTACTTAAAGGACTCTTTTTGGTGTCCTTTTATATATTCCTGGTCATTATTTCAATTTGGAAAACTAATGGAAATGAAGACAGCATTCAACACTTTAAATAAATAAAGAGAAACATATAACATATTGTTAAAAGCACTGCCAAGTCAATTCGGGGAGGTCCAATACAACATGACGACCAAAATCCCATTTCAAAAGCGAGTGCCTTAAAACCACAAGAAGGACCTAGAGGAGTTGAAACAAAGCTAGGATGGGTGACAAAAATTGGTGCGAAAAATTTCAATGAAATATCCCCCAAGTACTTTTCGTAGTATCAATACCAAGTGTGATGCTATGGGGGTTCCGCCAAACCCCACTGACTACTTACCTAAAGAACCCCCATAACTTCGACCCAGCCTTATAAGTTTTTGCTAATGCAATCGCATTAAGCACCTGTAAATGCTTCACGCATCAAATAGATCAAATTTGTAATCTAAAAGTCCCTGTAAAAGAATCCTTACCTTTCATGCATCTCTTCGCATACAAATTCCCTGTAAGAATTCTTTCCTAACTTATCAGGAATTCCAAAACCAATTCGGCACCTTCGGTGCCAGGTAAATCTCCCTAGACGAATTCCTGAAAACAAAATGATTTGGTTTACATACAATGTATCCATCATAACAAGGATCATAAACATTGCGTCGCCTATTTCACGTCCTCACCAAGTGTATAATAAATCATCATACATACACATTGGCTGGCGATCTACACCCAAGGGACCAAAACAAATATACGCATGCCGCGTCTTAAGGCATCAATTAAATCCTACATCACAGGCAAATGCAAATAGGAATTGAATACCTCCCACCAACGATGCCATAAACACCATTTCCCGGTAATCAAGCTAAAACCAATTAGCGCATTTCCACATTGCATTGCCGCCTATTTAGCCGCAATACTAATCTTAGACAAAGACCTAAGCGTTCCCTTTGTCTTCTCATATTTCGGGATATGCTTCTCATCAGCAGCGGCATGAGCAAACATAAACCCAATTAGCATCCAAGGAGATTCGGTGTGTTTGCTTTACCGAACTCGCATCTCATGGATACACCCTATGCCCTTTTCCTCGTTTCAGGTTCGTTCTCATGGTCTGTCCCATGAAAGAACCCATGTACACACATACATGTGTGCTGCCAACGATCTTCACGGTGCCTTTGCCTTACCGCCTGTCTGCTTCGTTTATCCATCGCCTTCGCCCGTGTGTTGAATATTATGATCCTCACGATCACCCATGCACACATACTACCATGATCTCTAATATTCGTTTATCGTTCTACATTTGCCCCACGGCATCAATCGAAAACCAAAATTCAAAGATCGTTATCTCTATCTGAAAAATGCCATTAAGCTAAACAAATAGGAAAGCAAATCTAAATACATTCCCACATCTGGGAAATAGTGTCGTAAGGATTCAAGAAATTGAATTCTTATCTAAAATAAACACTGAGCATCTCACTCAGGATACCCAAAATCGAGATTGTCGTATGAAATTGTGTATTTTCGAGATATAAATCTCGATTTGTTTCTCTTTATAAAGGAACTGAAAAGTGATATCCGAGCTCAGATCAGTATCCGTCACTCACCATCCAGGTTCGGATCAGAAATAAGTATTCTGAAAATCAAATCTTTTGTCTTAAAATTTAATATTCATTCAATATTCCGAATTGCCTTATAAGATTGTACAGGATTCGAATACACCAAGGATTTTTCAGTAGCAAACTGATATTCATAGCAAGGAGAAGCTGACTAATAAAAATTACAAAAAAGGAAAACCGATTTTTCATTTCTTTCAAAACCCCCAAATAGTTTAGGAAAAATCCCCGCGGAGTCAACGGGTTGCGGAAACCAGAACAAAAATTCAGGGTAACATCAACCGACATCAGGACGTTGCTCTTCCCTCTGGATCAGAGGAAGCACGGCAACGACCCGTTGCTGTAGTGCGTTGCTTCAGGAGCGGTCTATTAAAGAGATCCCACATCCTTTTCAGGATAAGGGGACGCGCTTCCTGAAACAGAAACCCACAATAGCGAAACAAATTTTGGTGGCGGCAGTGGGATTATCCAACAATCCCCTACCAAGAGGACGGGAAAACTGCTGAAGGTACTTTCATCTGGCTTACTTGTTACCGACTATTCAGTCTTAATTCGTGCCCACTGCGTCGAGTAACAAGTTAATTCGGGAGGATACCGAAGACTGTTGGGAGATAACCATAAACAACAAAGCGGATAGTGAAATTTTTAAAGCGTATTCCGGCGCTTAGATATCGGATAGTGACATTTTGAAAAGCGTTGCCCGGGGCTTGGACACCGGCAAAGTGAAAATCACAACAACAAAGTGCTACGTGAACTGCCACGAGTCCCGTGGAGAAGAGGGAAAATGTGTCGTTGTATGACAGCAGGAGCACAACACAATCAACAGGACACCCAACAAATTTGCTGCTAGATCCAGTGATCACAGATTCTGATGATAGTGATTGGGACCAAAAATTAAAAAAATAATACATCCAGTGGAGCGAACTTCAGTCAGCAGCCAAACCGATTCCTGTGGCAGCTGCAACAACCACAGGTACTTTTTTTTTTTTATAATAAACAAAAAGTGAAACAAATCACTTCCTTTGGTCATCTCCTTCGTCTTAATAAGCGCCAAAAACAAGGAGAAAAAATCATCATTCGTGATCCCTTCACAAGTATCGAATGTAAAATCATCGAGTAGCTCAAACGCCTGCAGTGTTACGACGCGATATTGACAACCGACGGCGACCCTCATTAATCGGCCGCCTGATCTCGTAACTTCGAGACACCTGCAAACATTTCAGTCCTTGGTCTGCACACTCGATGTAAATATCTCATATCATAGCGCGGTGGATCCCCGGTTTATGAAAGAGGAAATTATTAATTTTGTCATATACCCCAAGTACCCCGTTCGATCACAGCAAATCGAACAACAATTCACAATCATGAAGGATTCTAGCCGATACTTATGACTGCATCTTGAGTGGTCTGTCGAGCGGAAGTCGTCGAACATACAGTTAGTCCTGTTTCGACGGTATGTTGGCGTACAAATTAAAACAGAGATTTTCGTTTGCTTTACTCGATGCTATAATTGATGTTGCGGTTTTCCTGCGACAAACGCGCCTGTTAATCAGTTGCCAAGCGCAGTATCCTTTAATGGATGAAAGTTGTAGTCGGTGCTCGTGAAAGCGAAGCCAATGATAAAGTTGGAAGTTCGTTCCAGTGCTAAAATTTCTTTGTAATCCATTAGGTTGTTATTTGTTAGATTCCGAAGACTCATTGCTCGACGGGTGAGATAAATCAATAATCAACGGTAATGCTAGCAAGGCTGAGTTATTAGGAATACGCAACCGATGGACGTTTCTGAGAAAAGTGGTGTTTTGAAAGATAGTTTGCTACCAGCAGTTGTTCCAGGATATTTAACTTCGTAAGAACACAGGAGATTAGCGATAATGCTCTTCATTCTGCTGAACATCGATATCCACCCGTATGCGGTGGTCAGTGGAAATCCACCGAGGCATATGCTGCACTAAACGTAAGTGGCATCCCTACTGACCCCCCAATGGAGAATGACGATTGAGTAGTTAAACATAAGACTTTGATGAACCTACCAGTTACGAAAATGCAGTTAAGTCGTTTCAGCCAAGCTGGATGCATTTCCAGGATATTTCTTGTCCAGGGCTTGGAATTGTCTTACCGTCGAGAGGTAACTGGCGGGGTTGTTGTGTTTGTTTTCTTTCTATGGGGTTTAAAGGAGGTATTTCCTTAGGCACAGGAGATTGTAGTATCTGTGATGGTGTTGTACTGGGCTTTGTTGGTGCAGTACTACCTATCGGTGGAGTCGATTTAGGAGGCATCACACTTTGTATTGATACTACAAAGAATAATTGTGGGATATTTCATTGAGATTTTTCGCACCACTTTTTTTCAACCATCCTCGTTTTGTTTCGTACCAATCGCTTCGACGTCTCTAGGTCCTTCTTGTGGTTTTAACGGGTTCACTTTTGAAGTGGGATTTTGGTCGTCATGTTGTATTGGACCTCCCCGAATTGACTTGCTATTAGCAGTGCTTTTAACACATAGGAATTAAGAACAGACGGAACTTTTGAGATCCATACGAGGATACACAGCGTTCCATTCTCGTGTAATACGGCAGAAGAATTTATATATTTCAGGTTAATTTTTGAAATAATTCTGATTATTATTATTATTTTTTATTTGGTATTCTTTTTTTCCTCTCCGCACTGTATATTTTGATTACCTATTATCTGTTTAGTGCGTTCATAGTATTATAAAATTCGATTAAAAGCACCTCAAACTCGTTATCAATACAAATCAGCAACTTGAATGCCATAGGAACAACCCTTACCAGTATGAACTGCACTAGCATATAAAAGAACGACTAGGAACCTCTGTTGTCCTGATGGTGTTGACCACCCCCAACGGGTATTCGGGTGTGAAGGTTATGAAATCGGCTCGAGATCAGGTCGAGGAAAAGAGACGTCTACCAGTGGCCGGATCCCAGTCAATAAGTCAATCCAATTAATATGACACATGTGATTCTTACAGATTCATCTCTGTGGAGAGACGCCCTGTCATTTTCTTGACAGGGATCACTTCTGATTGGAGAACATCCACTTATTCTTGTGCCCTACACCCGAGAGGCTTATCGGTACGTATCGCCACCAGTTGTGAGCATATTGTATCAGAAAAGTGGGAATATATGAATACCATTTCCATGCAGGACACGGAATTTAGGAAGAGCTGGCAATCTGATATCAAGTGAAAAGTGAAAAGAAAGAACTAGAAATGGATGTCATCGAGCAAAGGGATCAAAATCAATCACACGACAGATTACACAAGGTGACAGTCGTCAACCATTGAAAGTATACAAAATCTCCTTCGTACTTTCCCGACTGTTACGATGTGCATCCCGCACTATTAACATATGCTTTTCATTTATTAAAGGATAATACACAGCGACACATCACAGTAATTCACGCGTGCTATTCCAGCCCCCTACACACAGATGCAAAGTAATCACTTTCTATGATTTCGCATCACTGCCAAGATTTGTATCTCTAAGCTCTCAAAGATTATGGCACGATGGACAGAGAAGAGGAGAATATCGAAAGTACTGGCATCGATCGAAGGATAATCCTTTTCATTTTGTCAGCCATTCTGCCTCACCCCCCATGGATTATAAGAAAGGAGTCCCCCTTTTTGTACATGTGGACAGTGAAGGTTGATAAAAGGAATAGCGGATAGCTGTGCAGGGAATTAGGAAAGTGAACACAACAAGTTGCAGACAAATGGAGTTTCAGATAAAAGTTTATTGTTCAAAGGATCACTGGCAGATATTAAGAGGCTGTATACATACGATTCCTTTGGTAAACAATCGAAGCATGCTGATTTTTGTTTTCCGATGAAATATAAGTTGATGATCATATACTTGCGCATAAAGGATTTTGCCTTTAACAATTTTTTATCCCCACGTGTTTGCTTAGTTCAAGCTTACTAGCACAAAAAGGAAACAAAACAATAAAAATAAAAAAAGGAATTATTTCAGTTCTGACATTAAGAAGAGTGAAAAAAAAAGGGTTAGTGTAAGGTTGCGTCTGGATTATATGCGGGAGTGCATGGCCGGGAGGATAGGAGGTGGTAGTAAGGAGCCGGAGATTAGGAGTAGAAATGGTGAAGATATGTAATTGCCTTTCTTTAAGGGAGACCGTTCCTGAGAAGGTTCGTTGCGGTCCCCACCGTGGTTCCTCAGACCTGAGGGAATAGTGGCGACCGATTGTTGAATAGGGTCCAGGAAATCGGCCGAGTTTAATAAATAACATAATACAATATTAAGTATTGAAATAAACTTTATTTATAAATTTTATATATATACAAATTTAGTTTATTCGCGTCCTTGTAGCTCGGACGCCAATTGAGACCAATGGCCGAATCTAAAATCCATCACCCTTTTATGCAAATCTTCATTGAGATTTGTATCTGAGAAACTGGGGATCATTTTTAGAACTGTTTTTAGAATATAAGTATCTGGCTACGATGCATATAGAGATAACGATTGTAGGAAATGTGTGTATGCGAACCAAATGGACATTTGGCTCGTTTAACACCTGTTTGATCGGACATATAATGTATATGAAGATAAGCGTAGTGATGTTTGGATTTGATGGTAAGGATGAATCATGGTAAGGAATGAATTGTTTAATCTACCGCGCATTTATTCAAATAGCGATTTTTAATTTATATTTTTGGATAAGTGTGGTATTTGGTATATAGTTGGATAAGGAATTAGTGGCTTTGAAAAGCACTATAGTTAAAGTCAAAGGAGGTGAGATAAGAATTGTCACTTTACTATAATAGGTGTGATGGGTGTATAGCGTTTGGGGGATGATAGTGAAGAACGTGTGATTCGAACTGACGCTATGACAGTTAGAATTACCAAAAATTGCACCAAACCGCAGCCCATCAGGCCACCGCCGTGTGTACGAATTCGATGTCTAAACTCAAGTACATTCGACTGATGTGGATTTGTTATGTTATCGCTATGGTATACGGCTCTGGTGGATTTTCTTATTCGATTTTCGTTCGGTGTTCTTCACGATTTGCTTGTGTATTGTGTGTGTATCTGTTAGAAACGCTACACTACTCCCTCCTCAGTAACATTGTTAAGATCAGCTTCTTGTGCGAACGACGGAGCGAACGAGAGAACGTCGGAGTAGGCGAGTATGTGCCACAGGTGTGCAAGTAGAAAAGGTGAGGTTTCGCAAGATACTGGGCTTGTTTTGAAATGTGATGGAGGAGAGCAGGCTTAAGCAATTAATCGAACCTGAAACAAGAAGCAAATAAAGAAAACGTAGGCAAACATTTTACACTTTTTAAGTGTGTTTAGGTTAATTCATTTGAGACGCCTTTTATATGGAGGCAGGATCAAGGGGTATTTCCAGTTCAATCCTACAAGGGCAAAACGTAACAAGTATCATTGAATGCTCTCGATCCTACAAATGGAGAACATATGAAATAGGGACCATACCTGACTAGTATATCCTAGCAGAGGACAGACAAAGGTTACTATAGCAAGAGGATGACACAAGGATTAGAGAATTCTTTCGACCGAATTTTCGTAAAAACCGAGAGTGGAATTGGGCTTAAGGATTATGTTATCAATATATAGGACGAAGTTGAGCTCCTCGTCATGTAAGTTGCCCGGGTTGCGAATTGATTGTACGGAAGTTATTGGCTGATAAAATAGGAAATAGGTAGGCCCTGTGGAAGGAGTGCGTTTCCATGAAAATGTGACATTTGACGATATTTAGTTCAAACGAGTTATTTCGACACCAAACCGAGAACCTGTCGACATCTATTTAAAAAAGTAAGGGAATGAGTGTAGGCTTGATCGGTTTGTAAAGTTTACTATCGTCTGTGTAAAGGAAGTTGGAGGAGTATTTGATACTGATTGCTATATAATTTATAGTTAGTACGAGGGTTGCCTCTTATGTTTCGGGATTTGGCAACCCTAGTATTGCAATCCGGCAATTGACAGCTCTGTCGTAAAGTTGGACATTTTTTAAGGTTATACGCACTCAGAACGTTTTGACATACGAACGCTATTTGTGTTGTTTACAGTAACTTAAAAGATTCATCTCGGCCCAGAAATGGAATTAAATCGTCAACATTTTCGTGCGATTATTTTTTACAACTTTCGGCGTGGATTAACTCAGCAACAGTGCATGGATGAACTTAATTCAATTTTTGGCGATGAAGCTCCATCAAGGACCAGTGTTTATCGATGGTATGGTGAATTCAATCGTGGTCGTAGTTCACTCCAAGATGAATTTCGTGAAGGTCGTCCAAAATCAGTTGTTGTTCCGAAAACCATCGATGCTGTGCACGAAGTGATATTGGAAGATCGTCATGTGACCTATCGTGAGATTGAGACAACCTTAGGCGTTAGTGGGACCAGCATACATTCAATATTGCATAAACATTTGACTGTCAAAAAAATTTGTTCGCGTTGGATCCCACACAATTTGTCAATCGCCCAAAAAAAGGCTCGTGTCAATTGGTGGAAAGAAATGCTCAAAAAATACGGTCGCGGTGCTTCGAAACATGTCTATGACATCGTGACAGGTGATGAATCGTTGATTTACGCGTATGAACCCGAAAGTAAACAGCAGTCGACTGTCTGGGTGTTTCAAGATGAGCCAATTCCAACAAAAGATGTTCGCGCACGAAGCACTTCCAAGCAAATGGTCGCCTGTTTTTTCGGAAAAACTGGACATGTCGCAACCGTACCACTAGAACAACGCAGAACAGTCAATTCTGAGTGGTACACAACCATTTGTTTGCCAGTTGTCTTCTAAGAAATCAGGAAAACCAACCGCCGAAGACGGATCACTCTTCACCACGACAATGCGAGCTCTCACACATCGGCTGCGACAACTGCATTTTTGATCACCCAAAACATCGATTTGATGGGTCATCCGCCGTATAGTCCTGACTTGGCACCGAATGACTTCTTTTTATTCCCGTACGTAAAAAACAAACCGAGAGGTTAACGTTTTTCGACACCTGAAGAAGCGGTTGCTGCATTCAGAATGCATGTGTTGGAGATACCTCAATCAGAGTGGCAAAAGTGCTTCGACAATTGGTTCAAACGCATGCAAAAGTGTATAGATCTTCATGGGGAATATTTTGAAAAACAATAAAGTGATTTTCGATGATCAATATTTGTTTTTGTTCTCTAATCCCGAAATATAAAAGGCAACCCTCGTATAAATAGAAAGGGGCCATTTATAGTTAGTATAAATAGGAGGGATCCTGGGGAACCCCTGAGGCGGGAGCAAAGGATTAGAAAGACTATTTCTAAATCTTACACGGTAGATCCGATTACTTCAGTAGGAAGAAAACCACTTAATCAGCAAGGGTTCGAAGGCAACTTAAAAGGTATGGATTTGTGGGAAATTTTATGAAAGACCTTACTGAAATCGACTGCGATAACATCGACTTTGTTGTCGTATTCTAAGACATGGAGACTGTGACTAATGCATTTCTTATTCCTTTTTCTTTAGGTGGTCTTCACTATTTGCTTGTATTTTGTGTGTGTATCGGTTAGAGACGCCACACTACTCCCTCCTCAGTAACTTTGTTACGATCAACTTTGTGTGCGAACGCCGGAGCCAGGAGCGAGCGAGCGAGAGGACGTCGGAGCGGGCTACTGGCCGGTGCTCTGTGTAGAAGTCGGGATCGTGTAAGTAAAGTCTAGTTTTTTATGGGAAATTGTGTGGTGTGTGTACAGATCAGGTCGGAGTTGTTGCGTTAAGCAAGGATAGTGAAGAAGGTAAATTGAAAACACGATAAATCTGTTGAGAAGCGAAGCATTGAAACATCAGGCTACTGGTCGCGTGCACGAATTCGATTTCTAAACTCAAGTACACTCGACTGATGTGGAATTGCTATGTTATTGCTTGGTATACGGCTGATGAATTTCTTATTCCATGTTCTTTCGGTGTTCTTCACATTTTGATTGAATATTGTGTGTGTATGTATTAGACACACCACAAGCCCATAGGAAAGAAACCCATTTAACACCCAAACAAGAGCACTGTGAATCATTTAAGGTTTCGTTAGTGCATTGTTAATCCACACCACAAATGTAAGAAAATGTCAGTTTGGTGTATTGGAGTTGAAGTTCCAAATTTGCCCTGTTGTGACGCTTAGGCAATAAATTTACTATATAAGTGGTGAGCGAGATAGAGAAAGGTTGTAAGTACAGAAAGGAATGAGAGTCTCGCATGACATAGCAACCGTATTGATAATCAAAGAGAGAAGTCGCATTGCCATCCGGTCCCAGCAACATGTTTGAGTCTCAAAGTGTGAACATGTGTGTCAGTGTGAGCACGCGTCAGTCTTACACAAGCCATTGAACCCCTACAACTGCTTTTCACTCAGAAAAAGAAAACCTGCCGTTACATATATAAAGATTTTCGTTAAGAGTGGCGTAATTTGTCTTTTAAATAAAACACACAAGCGACTATACTTTTATTTCGGATTTTAATACAATCGATACTATTAGTTATGGAATAAAACTTCATTCAACTGTCTCTTATTTGTAGGCTGCCCCGGGGCTACATGGTCGTGCGATGACACGTGGCTTTAAAAACTAAGCTTTGCTGCTGATTTTCTGCCATAAAACAAATCTAAATTGCCAATGTTAGTGCAATAATGGACTTTAGGGCTTTTTTGGCGATCAAGATTCGAACCGGCGATGTGAAAAAGTTAGAACCAAAGCACGACACGTCAGACTACGGCCCATGTACACGAGGACGCCACAGTTCGCTACTTAACCTGTATTATTGGTACATTAATGATCTGGTATAAGGCTCTGATGTTTTTTGTTTATTCTATTTTGGTACTGTGGTCTTCATTATGGTTGCGCGTGTGTAATCTCTTGGAAGTGTCTCAGACTATTCGAATATTTTGTGGATCATATATTTCTGGTTCTTGAGGAATTCAAAATCAATACATCCTTTTTTTATCCTCTCCATCTTCTTCTGTTTGCATTGTGTTTTGGCATTTTAATTGTTATGATTGTTTTTTGGCCACTTATTGTTTAAAAAAAAAAACAGAATACCTTACAAATTTAATTTGAAAAAGTGAAATATTAAAAAAAAAACCCATATTTATAAAAAAGGCGATAAAAATACAAAGTAGGACAAGTTATGTAGAGAGAGATCCTTACGATGTGGTTGAAATAAAAGGTCCAGTAAACTCCGCCCTTAAAATAAAAAGACGGTAGTAATCCACAACAACCGTCTAAAGTCCTACTGGGAGTAATTGAGTCAAAGGCACCTAGTGCCGTGCTATCACGAGGCGAGATATGATGTCCCAGTTGCACCTGGAAAGAGGGGCTTTTGGAAAAAAAGTTGATAAAAATAGACAGTGATGGGATTTAACTTGAATCACCCGAATATTTGGAATGCAAAAAATGAGAGCAGAGAGAACTTGAAAGAGACCAGAGAAAAAAATTGAAAAGAAAGAAAACCTACCAATCATTGTGTCCTTCACCTTTCGCCTTCGGATCTGTTAACAGCCGTGATGCCCCTATGCAGACCTGTTGCCTTTCAATAGATCTTATTTATTTTGGTTTAGTGAGTTTGACGGTTTAACAAGCTACTCTTCCTCGTTGTCAAAAACAAAAGTCTTCATTTTATTTTATTTTTATCTTAAGTTATTTTTAGGTAATATCTCAATTATGTTTAAGGCATCGGAAAGTGATTTTGTTCAAAGTCTTTTTGGGCCAGAGAACCTGCATTGCCCATTCCCTTCTTGGAGGTTTCTAGGCGTCTGTCTGTGATGGCTACGAAGGGTAATCGTTGCTTTCGCCCGGTTTGACCAGCACCAACCACTCTGGGTGCTTCGACAACCCGATGGTAAACAAACGACGTTAAGGGTCTAGCTGGAGTTGTTGTCATTACAACTGGAGATCTCATAATGGCGCCGTACGAATTAGGTCTTCGAACTGAGGCAATCGGGCGTAATGTGGTTGTTGCCCGACTTCTTGGCTCATTGTTTGATCTCCAGTAGAGAAATCCATTGTCTTTCTGGTTAGCATAGTCTTCGTTATCATTGTCGCTATTCACTTCTATCGCCCAGTCGTATAATTCCCGGGATATACTGACATCCTCGGCTGGTAGTTGATTTTCCTTTAAAAGTTTGATATCCTCATCTTCATGCTTGAGAAGTTCTTCGAATGGTGATAAAGTTGTTGAGGTTGTTGTTGTTGGGGTTGTTGTTGTTAAAGGTCTCACGGTCTTACTACTAGGTGTCGCTGATGTAGCCTGATCAGTTGTCTTGTATGTGTTCGTTCTGTTGGGGTTATTTGGATTGTCTTGCCTTTCTTCGAATAAATCTTCGATCTGCCATTTGGATGTTTTGTGTCGATGTGATCGAGGTTTGCTGTGATGCTGACGGTGGTGGTGGTGGTGTTGATGGTGCTGGTGGTTATGCTGTTTCGCGATGTAACGATGGGAACTGCCATCAATTGGGCCTGGTTTCAACACCGATCCTGACGACTGAGGTATAGCAGTGGATGGGGGCTTGGTACCTTCCAAAAGATCCAGAAGCTGTTTGTTTCGCCGTCGGTATTTTTTTATATAAGGCGGAAGATTTGATTCATCATTAGAGTTTTCATTCTTATAACTGGGAGAGTCTACAATAATTGCACTTCCTTCGGGGAACGGAATTTCAGAGCGTTCGTCTTCAAAGAGTCGGTCTTCGACTTCTGCCAGGTGTGGCCACTTACTGTAGTATTGTGAATATTCATCCATTTTCTTTTCTAACCCTTTTAGGTGCTGTTTTCGGGCTTGGGCGCCAAAGTCTTGATAATTTAAAGGACTTGATTCGTGGTAAGGGGTACGTGGGCGTTGTGATTTCGACTGCAATCCAATATGCCTGTATCGGCCACCGCTTCTGAGATGGCCGTAACTTTGGCCTTGATTTGAATAGCCACTACTGTAATAGAGTGGGCTTGGGTTCTTTTTCTCGTTGTTGTAATACGAGTCAAAATTGTCAGCATTCGTGTAATAGTTGACGTGCCCCTCGTAGTATTTCCTTGATATGTCGTCTGAGTTGAAGATTCGATCACGAGCTAGCATGCCCTTTTGCATGCTGGTAGCACTTGTTGTTGTTGTCGCCAAAGTGGAAGTTGGTGGATCGTATCGTAGGTAATCTTTGTACTTCTTCTTATGGGTCTTATGTCCATAGCGTCTACTGTTTCTTATAAGAGCCTTATGCTGCTCAAAAACCGAAGGGTAACCTGTAACGACATACAATATCAACCGTTGAATACAACTTCATATGAATTTAAGAAGAATAATCCTTAGAAAGTTTATTTCGTATCTAACTTACTTGTGATGGTACGACCCAACTCTGCGTCTCTATTTAGATTGCTGCCGTCTTCAAACACGTCGGTATTCCCCGATAACTGATGAAGTAGTCCCGTCGGGGATCTGAGCCGGAAATTCATCAAGCGTTTATCATTATTACCTCTATATTGAAGTCTATCTTCCGCTGCTGTCATTTCCGGTTGACGAATATCCCCAATGTCTCCATCATTATCACTTTCATTTCCTGTCCATGCCACAGTAGTTGACTGGACGACTGACACGTTTGATATCAAGTCTTCGTCATTTCTCCTTTCATCTTGTTCTAAAAGTTCTTCCTCACTGTCTTCACCATCACTTATTCCCCTCCGACTACTAGGGTGTTTTTCATCATTATCGCCAGCAGTCTTGTCCTCGTCAACATCAAATGACAATCCGTTATCGATACTCCTAGCGGTTACTGCAGCCAGGGATGATGAAGGGCCAGAGGTATCTCCACTACTGCTGTTCTTTGTGCTTGTGCTGTATTTCTCAGATTCTAAAAGCTGTAAGAGAAAGTATTGAAGTCGCATGTAAGATTATTGTATTTAAAGCACGAACGTCTGTCGGGTTTTCTACTTACTGCAAACTCAGGCGATGAGCTTCCTTCAAAGGAATCTGAAAGTAGATCACAACAAAATTACAGGATAAGTGTTCGCCTTTGGCAAAGTATTCGAATTGAATTGCAGAGTTATACCATTATCAGGAAGGTATAAAAGGTGATACAGATGGCGTTTGTGTAATTGAAATAGATAAAACGGCGTTTGAGCTACAAGAAGGTTAGCACGTCACCGACTCTTAGAAAATTGGTTGGCGACTGAGAAATTGCGTTACATTCAGAATTGATGGGAAATTTTAGGGCATCTGTAATAGGCCGTTGGGAGCCATAATGAAAGGGAAACGTACAATTGCATGATTGATTGTTCAACTCAATGGGCTGATGATTCGTGGGTTGGTAAATAACACCCGAAAAGGGATACATTATCCTTCATTGAATTATAATTCTGCCGTAAGGCGTGATTAATGACTTTTTTTGTGCCACGAGCAAGGGATACTCATGTGGATCGAACGTAATATAATCTAAAATTCTGTTTTTGATTTGACCGTTATGTAATGGAACATAATGTAAGTGGTTTTGATTCTGAATGTTTACTATTCCAGAAAGATTTATTGAGAAGCTATTTCGGAAGGAAAAAACAACGTTATCATGTTAACCTTGGAAAATACAGCGCAGCATTTTCTTGAAATCAGTAAATTTATTAAAAGAAATATGGAGAGGAAAGCTGATCTAGTATTATTTTAAAGAAATGTCATGTGAGGTTTATCTGGGCGAGTCTGTCTTTCGTATAGTACTTGTGAAATTACATGTGAGGCAGTCATTGCTAAAAATCAATTATATTATAATGAGTGGTTTTTATATTCCACGTCGATGTTTTGTTTTAATCACTTTTAAATGGAACACGACTTAATAGTTGTATTTTACTGATTGATTAAATAGTTTTTGACATCATCAATGAAATATGGTGTTGGTCAAAGAGCTCTTTCTGAACGTGATTCAGGAGCGAGATCTTTTAGACGCATTTTTATAATACTTTCGCACTCTTCTCATGTTTTTCATCAATTTCGTTTCAAATGTTGACCGTAAGCGGTTGCGGTTGGCTTTTGAGAATTATTCCTCTTCTAAGAATAATTCTCTTATCAGACGGAGGAAGGAATCTGTTACACGTAACATGAATATTGCACTTTGCTGCACACAAATTACCAATACCTTCCATGTAATATATATATATATATATATATATATATATATATATATATATATATAATAGCCAATAGGCTATTAAATTTGTTACACGTAGATATTCTACGCAAAATTCTGCAAAAACAATAAGGGTGCATGCATATGGGACATCTTTTATTACGGTTAAAGCCGAGAGAATTCTTTCAGTGTAGCATCAAATATAATTTCTGTTACAACCAATGAAATCCTTTCGGTGTAGCTGTGAAACCTTATCACATGTCTACCTGTTGCTAAACGCATTTCCAGTTCTCATGCTCAGAATTGAGATCTTGCATTTCCCACATTCCACCTATACCCTACAAGCAAACCAAATCCCCATCACCTTGAAATGCATACATTTCCCATTACCATACCTGAAATTGCAATTCTGCAATTCCCACACACAACATTTTCATCACCTTGACGATCACACCCAACGCCCAATCACCTTCAAGGTAATTTTACTCCGGCACAAGCATGCTATACCGGGGTTCGATTCCTCGTCGGGGAGCCTCTGGGGCAAGACTAATGACCTTGCCCGGAGAAAAAAAAACAAATCATTATGGAAAATTTAACAAGCCTCAGGACTTGCTAAATAAGGCCAAGACCGGTTCTAGGTTGTAGTGCCGATAATGATGATGATGACAAGCATGCTATTCGCTATGGGCAAATTAGATTCGTGTCACAGTGAAACGAAATTTTCCCATGGCCTTGGGATGGAACTGCAGTCAGAGTGGGCTTAATATCACCATCTGGGGACTATTCACTGCAGAATAAATGCAACGTTGAGTACCTGGATGACTTTCAAACAGACAACTTGTCTCACAGTTTTACTCGTGCTATTTATCTTAATCAACCGTTATTTTCACAATAATTATCACAATTTAATTATCATTATCTTGTTTTCTTTGCCTCGTTTTCCGCATACAAAAATTTGAACAAGTGTAAAAACCGTTAAGTTATGGCCCCTGGGCCACGTGTGTTAAACAACATTAAGCGCAAACGGTTGCGTTACGACCCCGTTATTGGAGGCCAAACTCATGCCGATAAACTTTCAAAGGTGAACAATAAAGTGATAGAAAAATCTAAAATGTGTTCAAACACTAACTTTTTTCAACCACTTCAAAGTCTGATGGAAGACTCTCCTGAAATGGATCCGACCAATGACGAACAGTGCGCTGAACTTCCTAAAGAAACCGTTCCGCCAATTGTGGTGTTAAAAACAACTAGTGCTAAAGTGCGTGATATTTTGAGCAACATTAAGATAGACAAATACTTAATTAAAAACATATCATCATCATCATCGGCACTACAACGGGGAACCGGTCTTGGCCTTATTTAGCAAGTCCTGAGCCTTGTTAAATTTTCCATAATGATTTATTTTTTCTGGGCAAGGTCATTAGTCTTGCGCCAGAGGCTCCCCGACGGGGAAACGAACCCCGGTCTCCCGGGTGACAGGCGGGTATACTAGCCACTATACTATCGAGGAGCCAACATATCACTTGGACAAAAAATATGTGCCCCAACAATGGACATATATAACAAAATCAGAACTGAACTCTTACGGTTAAAATGTGAGTTTTTTACCCACTCGACTAAGGAAAATCGCCCATTAAAGGTAGTGTAATGTTTTTCCTCAGCACCACACACTTTATGTGAATTGAAACACACTTTGTTTTATTTAAGCGATCACTTTTATTAAATTTCACTTAGAAATAGTCATTCGTTACATTAATTTATAAGTTACTACACGATAACTCCACGAGCGACGTTATATTCTTCACAACACAAAATCACAGCACATCCACCTTTTTTATTGTGATATTCTCGTTATCTTGTATTTTTCGCGCAACGGACTTCAAAACCCTGGCACCAACTCCTGACCTTCCTGGTCAACTTTTCGAAACCAACTCTTTTTTTTTCTCACCGTCTCGGTCGAGATTCAAAATTCAACTCACCAAAGTCTCGCCGTCTCCGTCGAGATTCAAAAACCAAACTCTCAAACGAAGACCTGTTTTTTCTTCATCCTGAAGATCGAAGGATTGGCGCTTCTTTCTTTATCTTTCCCGGCTTGGGATCAAACGCGGAAACACAAAGGGAAAAATCAACAGAGGATCGTGCGAATGCATGCACATTTATAATCCTCTATGTTGATATGCGCTAAACGAATGTGTAATTCGTTTTATGATGCCTGTTGTTTGTTCTAGCCGACTCGGCAAGGATCCCTTTTGTAAGGATACGTTAGGGAATACAAATAGAGAATTGTGCTAATGAGCATTTCTGATTCTCTATGTTGTTTATTTTAGCCGAATGGGCAAGGATCTTTTCCGTGGGGAATCGATACAGAGGCGAATATTTTCCTTTTGTTTGTTTTAACTTAATTTTGTTAAAACGAAAACTGGCGTTGGTTGTTTTAATTGTTTTAGATAAACGTTTTTCTGAGGTCTCGTAAAATTTCTGGCGCGCAACATTTTATGATACTCAATGGTTTTGTTTGAAGGACGGCATCTGGCCTGCACATTTGGCTCTTATGGGTTGTTGTGGAGAACCCTTGGTTCAATGATTATATTTCCCAGTTTTTTATGTGAGCAAATTGAACGTTTAGTTCAATTTGCTTGGAGTTTAATTGATTAGCGCAAATCGAACGTTTAGTTCGATTTGCTAGCTATCAATTTATGCGGGACGAGGTGTATGGGGTAATGCTTTGATTTAGCATTATGTCACATCCTTTAAGTGGTTGTTTTTGGCGTGTATCGCCGTTCGTGGTGGAGACTAGCTCCAAAAGTGTAATTTTTATGGGATGGGTGGTTGTGGTCGTAACAGTAGTGCTATCCGGATTAGACTTGATTAGCAACGATATAGTGAAAAATGAACTTATTGCAATCGGGATAGAGTGCCTAGATGTTAAAACCATCACATTAAATCCGTCAACAAAAGCCCTGTACAAACGCTACTTGTACATCGTCTATATTCAACGCGGTACTGTTAAATTAAACGAACTAAAACGGAACTACTCAACCTTGTTCAAAACCATCGTTCGCTGGGACTTTAAAAAACATAATCCAGGTAAGGTCACATAATGTCACAATTGCCAGCTTTACGGTCACGGCTCGATGGATTGTCATATAAATAGCTTCTGTGCAATATGTTCGGGAAACCATAAAACATCCGACTGCAAAACGAATGAGGTCATTAAGTGTGCAAATTATAGTGGGCCACATAAATCCACCGATCCAAAATGCATAAGCCGAAAGCAGTACATAGATATTCGCCGCAAATTATCCCCGCGCGGACGTGGTACAGGAAATACAACCTTCCTACAGCCTCCGAGTGACAAACAGCAGCCAGTGCCCGACCGATTATCCATTGATAATTTTCCTCCACTACCCCGATCTGTGCGTCAACCTTCACTTCCTTCATCCACCTGGGCTTCTGGCCTCCATCAAACCCAGCAACCTTCCAACAGTGATACGACACACAAGAAGAAAAATCCGTCAGAAACTTTAACTAATGATAACCTGTTCTCATTTAACGAGATAAACTCTCTTCTTAATGAAGTTGTAACCAAGCTTAGTGCTTATCAAACTAAAGCTGACCAATTTAAGGTCATTACTTCATTAGCTATACTCGGAAAAAACATGTTAAGAAACTCTCTTAACATCATAACTTGGAATGCGAGAAGCATCAAAAACAAAAAGCATGAATCTTTTAGTTTCTTGATAAATTTTAATATTGACATTGCACTTGTTTCAGAATCCTGGCTCAAACAAGACATTTCTTGCTCACATCAAAATTACATATGTTATCGCCTAGACAGGGTACATGCTAGTGGTGGAGGTGTCGCCATTGTTGTGAAAAAATGTATAGAACATTCCTTGCGTCCTTCATTGAACCTTAAGTTAATTGAGGAAATTAGTATAGATGTAACATTAAGTGATAACTCCAAGGTGAGTCTTTTTTCGGTCTATTTCCCTGGAGGAAATAGAAACATTGAGAAATCTACTTACTTTAAGTGGGATCTGCAAAAATTGTATAGAGTCAACACTCGAAACAAGGTAATTATTGGTGGTGATCTAAACTGCAGACATCAGTCGTGGAATTGTCTTAGCGCAAACAGCTGGGGTAACATTTTACTAGATGTTGCAGAATCCAATCCAAGTTTTTCCATACTTTATCCACTTCTCCCCACCTATATCCCAGCGAGTGCTAACAAGAACCCCTCAACTCTTGATCTATATATCACTAATATTCCAAATTACTGCGCAGTACCATTAACTCTAAATGCCTTAAGTTCAGACCACCTTCCGATCAGCCTCACAGTGAATCATTCAGTAGCTGTAAAAAGTACCAGTTTATACCACAACTATTCCGCCGCCAACTGGAATTGTTATAAATCATATATAAACACGAACTTGGTTCTAGGTGATACCAGCCTAAATTCTATAACCTGCAGCGAGCACATTGATATACTATGCAACAATTTTGTTTCTGTTATCAATAGAGCGGCCGATCTTGCGATACCTAAATGTTCCACTGCTCCAGTTGATAAGGCACCGCTTCCTGAAAATATCTTACATCTGATAAGGCTACGAAACTCTGAAAGAAGAAAATGGCAGCGTTATAGAATCGATTGTTTTCTAGTTAATGTTAAAGTCTTAAATAATATCATTGAAAACGAAATCTCAACATATAGGAACAAGTGTTGGAATAAACACCTTTCCTCTCTTTACAAAGCAAGCAAACCGTTCTGGAAAATATCAAAAATTATGAAAAAGAGAGGGTCAAGTATTCCTCCGTTTAAAGTTCACGACAAGTTGTTTGTTTCTTCAGTGGAGAAATCGAACCTACTTGCTAACACGTTTAGTAAGAACCACTCCATATCTATGCATCTAAGCGACGTGTATACTGAAGCTGAAGTTGCTAACACTATTCATGTACTCTCTCAAACACCAGCTGAAAGTACGCAACTAATATCAGCAAAGTTAAAGAATTGATAAAAAAATCGAAATCAAAAAAGGCTGCGGGTCTCGATAATATTAACAACAAATTAATCAAAGCACTTCCACCTGCTGCAAGTAACTATTTAACGTTCATTTTCAACGCTTGTCTTAAGAATTGTTATTTTCCGGACTGTTGGAAAACAGCAAAAGTAATACCTATCCCGAAACCCGGCAAACCGAAGAACAGCCCCGAAAGCTACAGGCCTATTAGTCTACTTAGCTGTCTAAGTAAGCTCTTAGAAAATATCATTAAGGAGAGGATTGATCGTCTTGTGGAAGACAATAACATCTTACCAAACTTTCAGTTCGGTTTCCGTAGTGGTCACAGCACAATCCACCAAGTTTTGCGCATTAAAAACCACATAGCTGGTAAATTCATCGACAAGGAGTCAACGGGACTGGTTCTACTAGACATCGAAAAAGCCTTTGATACAGTATGGCACGATGCCTTGATTTATAAGCTACTGAAGCTTAAGCTGCCAATGCCGCTTATCAAAATTATCCAGAGCTTTCTTCGTTCGAGAAAATATGTTGTGAGTATAGGAACCGACATATCCTCTACTCACCAAATCCACTATGGTGTACCCCAGGGCTCGGTCCTTGGTCCCATATTATTCACATTGTTTGTCGCAGATTTACCATGTCTAGGTGAAAACATTCAGGTAGCTATGTTTGCCGATGATACGGCCATTTTCTCTTCGGGTGCCTTATTCACTAATGTCTACAACTCTTTGCAAGCAGCTCTTGACAAACTAGCAGTATATTACAGGAAATGGAAAATAAAAAAAAATGTTAATAAAACACAAGCTGTCTGGTTTTCGAGATGTAGGAAACACTGCTACCTACCAAACGGCACTAAACTCAGTATGTGTGCAGTTGATATTGATTGGTCCGAAGACTGTAGATATCTAGGTATTATTCTAGATAAAAAAACTCATCTTTCAAAAACACATCACAACAACAATTGACAAAATAAACAAAGTCGTAAGAGTTATGTATCCATTAGTGTGTAGAAAGTCAAAGCTTAGCATCGAAAATAAAATTATAATATTTAAAACCATTTTCAAGCGATACTCCTGTACGGTAACTGTAACACCACAAAATAAAATTGCAAAGGTGTCAAAATAAATTATTGAAAATGTTGCTGGATTTGCCATGGCATTATTCGACGCATGAACTACATGAAAACGCTAACGTTAAACCGGTAGGGTTCTGTGGGGGGTTTCTCTATTCTACATGAGAAACAACCCACAATTCCAACGAACATTTCCTACCTAATTTCGACCGCCTTTCAGCGCGTCAAATCAACCCCATTCCCCCCTACTTACCTGTTCACCTGCAAAGCATGTTTCCACCAAGGACACATAGCTAAACTCATTGTACCACGCAGACAATGCATAAATGAGTTTAGCTTACCTTTTTTGCCATACGGCAACTCGTGTCCATGTAGATTAGCGACAACCAAATCCAGCCGGACAAAGTTGTCGTATCATTGCAGATCCGCTTGGGAAATTTATCAGCACATTCGATTGAATCACGTGATAATATTTCCCTAGCGTTACTTCGGTTTTTCTCCAGACACTTCATTCGCTGGGGATCAATGTTCTCTTTTTGCAGGTGAATATCATCAGCTCAATTCCCCTCTCTTTCTCAGTTCTGCCTTCGTATGGATCAATGTACACTGAACTCACCATACTACCGAATCAGGTCAACGGGTTCCGCTCAGAACTACATTGATTCATGCACATACAACCAAATCCACCCCAAGGTAATCGTACAGCATGTTTCTGTTCTCTTATTGTCCCGCTCTCTTCGATCATCAGATTACCGATGTAACCTACCACACATCGAAGGACGTGGCAATGAGAGAGCAGAAGTATGTTATCTTTTGGTTGTATCCAATTTCTTCCCTCTTCAAGTCAGTCGATTAACGTGTTTAATCAAAGGTGGTGGTGTCGCGAATTGCCACCGCGTGTGCATGCTCATGCACACGCTCGTCCGCGGACATCCTACACTGTAGGATTACAATTGTAATTAGTCGAAATATAATCTGAGTTATGTGTTGTGTGACCGCATCGGAATGTTGTCTCTAGTGAATATTTTAAATAAATTAAAACGCTTGCTGGCAGTGCTATCTGTTATCTTTTTTATTGATTACTTTGGTGTCTTAACTCACTTATTCGAATTAGACTTCAAACGTCTATTTATCCATCTACCCTTATACCCCCACAGTGGTGAACCCGAAAAAACAGCACGCAACCTTCAACAAAAACGTTCAAATAAAAACAAAAACTTTAACGGAGCGCAGTGACAAAACATTAAACAAAATTCAACTAAAGTAAAAAGTTAAACAATCGTTCAACAAAAATAATTAACAAAAAATCAACAAAACTTCATTGAAAATAAATAAAATCAATTATTTAAAAAAGACAATAAAGAAATTTAATCAACAAAAAATTCAAAATTCCATAAACGTTCAAAATTAAACAAATTTAAGCAATAACATTTCGGAAACGGGGCTAAATTTCAAAAACAATAAAAATATATTGAAGAAAGAATATACAAAGTGGCGTGGCAGAATCAAGCAACAGATACATCGTCGTGACTCATAAAAGTGAACATTTTCAAAGATGAGGATTAAGCGAGAATTATCACCCCATCAGGGACAGCATCTGCATCTTCATCATCTGCGCCATCACCAATATCAACGACACAGGCGAGTAAATTTTTAGGGAATAGCCCTGATCGAGACCCAGATTGAAAAAAATTATAAATAAATAAAAACAAAAAACACCAATGCAAATAATGTAGTACAGTAGTTTAAACAACTTTTTCCCTAGATTTAGCTTTAAGTTTTTACTTTAATGTGTTTTTGTATGTGAATACGGAGTATCTTTAATTATCATTCCTCTGCTTATATCAAATTTGTCGTAGTAAGGAATTAGAATTATAGCATAGAATTAAGCAGAATGTGTAAACCTAAGTAACAATGCATGACGAAAGATCATGAAACTCTTGTGCATAATTTTAAAGCCAAAAGCAGTGCTTGTTTATTATTATTATCATTATTATTATTTTTAATTCATTGAATCTTCTTTTTACAATTTAAGAATAAGTATCTCTACTATTCGATTTAAGTACTTAATGAATTTCTTGTAAAACATTTGATTTATGGAAATTTCGTATTTAAGAAGTTTCGATCAGAAACAGCAAATCCTAAGAATAGGCTTTAAAATCTATGAAACTGAAATTATAACTGATAGAAAAATTGAGATACTACTGCTATTCTAGAAGCAGATATAAAACTTAATGCATAAAAACCTTAACATAAGAAATCTTACTACAGCAATGATGTGTATATACATACATATTAAACTGTTTCTAGTTTTAAACGATATATAAATTATTTTCATAGCAAAACCAACATAAGCAAAAAAATTTCCAACAATGAAAGAAACAAACAAATATACATATACGTTGGGAAATCTATGTGAAATCTATAAGTTTAAGGTTTCTATATACACATAAACAATAACGAATACCATATATACAAGTAAACGTTCTCTTTACACTAGATGTACAATACAACATAAATTGTTCACTAACAACGTCAATGAAGACGGTTTTTTTACTTTTTAACACATTTAGTTTTAATTGAATCTGTGAACATTACTTAATTTTATTTCATAATCAAAGAAAATATTTTTTTGCATTATTATTATTATATTTAAGAAAAAGTGTAATTAATAAATAAGATATTGTATGTAATTAAGCATATAATCCCTAGAAAATAACTGACTGTAAATAATCATATTATAAACCATTGTAAGCCCCTTCCGGGCACACACCCACGCACAACACCGCATTAGCACACCTCCTCGACATCGGCTCAATCTCACTCCATTAACCCGACACCCTTCTCCTCCGCCCAACTTCACGCAACACTCCTCAGACTCCGCCCTCTCTTTCAAACCGACTTCTCTCTCAACCTCGGCACAACGACGCCCACCAGCCGACTCCACGTAACCCAGCTCGCCGTCCCTCAACCCTACGCAACCCTGTCGACATCGTTCGACACCGACCAAACCATTCGACATAGTTCGACCTACTGGCCCGTAGTGGCATACTGGCACACGACGCCCCCATTCAATCCTTTCGGCTTCACGCCCTTTCACAACTTCGGCTCCTCACTGAACCATAGCTACTGCGTGTAGCAAACAACCAGTAGGATACCCGACTCCCCAGGCCGGCTCCTTGCTATCCACCCGCTACTCCGAGTAGCAAACAATAGTCAGGACGCCCGCCTCTACCACCATTACTCCCACGCAAGAATTCTTCTTTCTAGGGACTCCCGCGGATGCGATCAACCCTGGCTCGAACCTCTTCCATCCCGATAGGCCCTGACCTATTCGGACGACTAACCTGTTGGTCCAAATGACCCATAACAGGTCAGTGGACCACGCCGCATACCCCTTGCCCATGTGGCATCAACGCGGTAACAACGTGTCCATTCCTTGTATCGACCCAGGCCCACTGAGCAAAGAACTCGTCACTCAGGACAGTTCCAATACCTCACCACCGCGCCTTCCGAAGCGAGAAGACCTACCTTATCGTTCAAGCGTCTAGCCATCCTTTCAATCCATCACCAACCTCACTTCCTTTCGACACCCATCAAACTACTCCTTCCGCCCTCCCATTATTTCGTGACTACGTCACTGGCGGGGGAGTACTGTGGGGGGTTTCTCTATTCTACATGAGAAACAACCCACAATTCCAACGAACATTTCCTACCTAATTTCGACCGCCTTTCAGCGCGTCAAATCAACCCCATTCCCCCCTACTTACCTGTTCACCAGCAAAGCATGTTTCCACCAAGGACACATAGCTAAACTCATTGTACCACGCAGACAATGCATAAATGAGTTTAGCTTACCTTTTTTGCCATACGGCAACTCGTGTCCATGTAGATTAGCGACAACCAAATCCAGCCGGACAAAGTTGTCGTATCATTGCAGATCCGCTTGGGAAATTTATCAGCACATTCGATTGAATCACGTGATAATATTTCCCTAGCGTTACTTCGGTTTTTCTCCAGACACTTCATTCGCTGGGGATCAATGTTCTCTTTTTGCAGGTGAATATCATCAGCTCAATTCCCCTCTCTTTCTCAGTTCTGCCTTCGTATGGATCAATGTACACTGAACTCACCATACTACCGAATCAGGTCAACGGGTTCCGCTCAGAACTACATTGATTCATGCACATACAACCAAATCCACCCCAAGGTAATCGTACAGCATGTTTCTGTTCTCTTATTGTCCCGCTCTCTTCGATCATCAGATTACCGATGTAACCTACCACACATCGAAGGACGTGGCAATGAGAGAGCAGAAGTATGTTATCTTTTGGTTGTATCCAATTTCTTCCCTTTTCAAGTCAGTCGATTAACGTGTTTAATCAAAGGTGGTGGTGTCGCGAATTGCCACCGCGTGTGCATGCTCATGCACACGCTCGTCCGCGGACATCCTACACTGTAGGATTACAATTGTAATTAGTCGAAATATAATCTGAGTTATGTGTTGTGTGACCGCATCGGAATGTTGTCTCTAGTGAATATTTTAAATAAATTAAAACGCTTGCTGGCAGTGCTATCTGTTATCTTTTTTATTGATTACTTTGGTGTCTTAACTCACTTATTCGAATTAGACTTCAATCGTTTATTTATCTATCCACTCGAAGGAGATGTCGTCCAATATGCGCATCGGATTCGGTACAACCAGGAAGTGGACGTGCGTCCTATAAATGTTTACAATTACGCATTCTTCAATAAAGATGAACATTTCCCACGGATCGATGGGAGGTATAAGGAATTCGTGCCATACGTCGGCACATTCATCTACTTATACCCCCACAGTTCCTTATTGACAAAATCAATCGAAGCTTCTTCGTCAATTGTTCTTTTTCTGACAATGTTCTCGTTTCCCGTCTTGCGTTATCCTAAATCACTACATATGTACTCTGTCTATGAAAATTATATCGAGGTTATTACTATATAAAATAACCCGAAGCCAGTGCAATATTAGTCTTACGATTCAAATAAGGGTTTTTTTATTGTAGTTTTCCCTTAGTTTATTATTTAAAATTGTGCTATTGTCGTTATATAGATTTAAGATTATAGTTGTAAAGGAATTGCTATCCTAAATCTCTTAAGTACTAGTTGTAAAATATACCATAAATGTAATTATCTACCAAATAAAAATTGAATTTGAAAATGCAACGTTGTGGTTCCCATAGTCGTTGGCATGGCCTTTGAATGAGACTAGCGTCAGGTGGCTGTCTGGGGGACAGCTATGATCGTGGGACGGTATGTAGGTTTTGATTTAAGTTTTGAATATAAAAAGGGGAGCTCGGTTAGAATAGAATTAATTAGTTTCAAACAGCCAAGGAGTGCCGGCGTCATTTATATACTTTAAATTATATCAATTAAAAGGAATAAAAATAAACACTAAAACTACACCAATAAAAAGGACGGTCTTCTTATTAAAAAAACATCATCGGGGTCCCATCAAGCGCCCCAGAGCAGAAGACTCCGGCCTACGTCCCTCAAATGAGGAAGGCCAACCCCAGGTGATCCCCCGGAAGTGGAGGTGCCTGAGTCGTGAGATGACCAGACGGGACGTGTGCTGCGGAATCCCCTGTATACACCACAGGCTCGTAAGACGGACACACTAGGACGACATATACGGGCTAACAAGCCGGAAGACGCCTAATCACGGGCTTAACAAAGCCGAAAGCCACAAGAGTAGGTAAGTGTTATGTACAAAAATAAATATATAACAAAGATATCGAGAGCGACCAAATAAGACCTTCATGGTAGCCAGTCGATAACTTTGATATTACTCGACCGGCAAGAATTTCTTACAAAATATTCAATATATATAGACGATAGTGTACGTGGAAGGACAGGAAAGGATAGTCCGGAGCTAGGGTGTGAGCATGAATGCGGGTATATATATATATATATATATATATATATATATATATATATATATATATATATATATATATATATATATATATATATATATATATATATATATATATATATATATATATATATATATATATATATATATATATATTGTGAGAGTGTGGGAAGATGAGACGAAGTTAAAGAGCGGGAGAGGAGAGATTCAGAAATCAAAGAAGGTGGGGTAAAAGTTTAACCACCGCAGCATTCGCGAAATAGGTTCATTAGAGCCATAAGAAGTGTGATGGGCGGGCAAGTAGAAGAGATGGGGATTTCGCAGGTTACGGGGGTTTGTGTGAAATGTGATGGAGGAGAGCAGGTTAGGACAGTTGATTGAACCTGAGAGGAGACGCTGAATGAAGAGAATGTCGGTATGAATTCTGCGTTCTTCAAGCGTATTTAGGTTAATTAGATGGCGAGGGCGTCTGTTAGCGGCTAGAATCTGACAATATTCCCAATTCAATCCTCGGGGGGCAAAATGCAAATAACGATGTTGCACACTTTCGATCGGTCGAATATGGGACAAGTCGTAAAAAGACCAGACGTGACTAGTATATTCAAGAATGGGACAGACAAAAGCTATGTAGAGCGATCGGGAAACGTAGGGATTAGAGAATTCTTTCAACCAGCGTTTCACAAAACAATATGTGGGATGAAGTTAAGCTCCCTATCACATAATATGGCAAGGTCATGAATCGATTGTACGGATGATATCTGCTGATTGAGTAAGAAATGGGAACGTCGCGTGGAGGAGGGGCGTTTACGGGAAAAACTGATTGAGTCACAGTTGACGATATTTCGTTCGAGGTAGTTGTTTTGACACCAAGTTTTAAAGCTGTCGACATCCATTTGTAGAAGTGAGGGGTCGTGTGGAGAGCTGATCGTCTTGAAGAGTTTAGTATCATCCGCGTAAGGAGAGATGGAGGAGTGCTTGATACTGGAGTCTATGTCGTTAATAGTAAGAATAAATAGGAGGGGTCCGAGACGACTACCCTGGGGAACTCCTGACGTGGAAAAAAAAAGATTGAAAAGGCTGGGACTAATTTAAACACGGTAGATTCGATCGTTAAGATAAGAAGAAATCCACTGAATTAGTAGGGGTTCGAAACCAAGGGAGGGTCGCTTAAAGAGGATGCGATTGTGGGAGCTTATGTTGAAGGCCTTGCTGAAATCGGTTATGATTACATCGGCTTCGCTGCCATTTTCTATGGTACGGAGAGTGCGGGATGAGAACTCAATTAGATTTGTGGCGGTCGATCTACCTATAAGGCAACCATGCTGGTTGGGTGAGATGATGGTATTTACACCTGAAAGAGTATGGTTTCGAACAGTTTTAGAATGTGTGACAGTTTGGCGATGGGACTGTGGCATTTCTAACAGATACACGCATAATACACAAGCTAATAGTGAAGAGCACCGAAAGAAAATCGAATAAGAAACTGCATCAGAGCCGTATACCATAGTGATAACATAACAATTCCACATCAGTTGAGTGAACTTGAGTTTAGAATTCGAATTCGTGCACGCGACAGTGGCCTGATGTGTTGAGCTATTTGTGAACCTAAGTCGTCTGATATTGGCTACGGTCGTTACAGGTTTACCTTTAGGCAGACATTTATAAGGTTTTATTATTTAATCAACAATATTCATTTCCACCCCCGCACCCGTTCTATCTACTTAATTACGCAAATTCACGCCCTTATCCCGTAATTATACACATTCCATACCATAAACAATATTTACCCACGCTTCACTATCATATTTTTCATTTCAATATTCCACCCAAAAACCGTTTAAGGCTAAACTTCCCGTTAACAGGTACAGTACCACGCAATTTTGTATAGACACGATTTAAAGGGAAAATGTACATACAAACATTTTCCACACCATTCATGCTCTATCTCGCGAATGTCGTAATTCCTACCCCAAAAGAATTACAAAATTCTCTAAACGAGGCTCATGAATAATAAACACACACATATTTAGGTACAATACCTCGTCCCACAAGAATTCGTAACTTATATATACTTTAGATGGAATTATGTCGCTTGAATTAAGCCAATAAATGGGGTGGTAGCCCAACTAAACTCCAGCGAATTTGCTGTTACCTTACCAATATATACTTATGCAGCTGACCATTCATTGAAAACGGGTTCAGGCCAGCGAGAGCCGAAACTAAATCCAATTAATCAGTAAATGGTAAGGTGGGGGTAATTTGGGTCCTGGTAAAAAAGGACGCGAATGGGCAACGGACTTTCTGGTGTTTTTAACTGTTGTGGTGTTCGTCACTTCACCCACTATCGAGTTTGTAAAAATTTGTCGTGTTATTTACTCGGTATTAAGTGCAAATAATTGTGTAAATATTAATAGAGAAAATTCAGAACTGTTTCAATAATTAAATAATAAAACATTAATAAATTACTAATTGTGTAAATATTAATGTAGAAAAGTAGAAGCATTAATAAATTATTAATTGTGTAAATTAAGGCAATATATTATTAATTGTACAGATATTAATGAAGAAAAAGTAACTGTTTCTAGAATTGAATATTAGAACATTAATAAATTACTAATGGTGTAGATATTAATAATGAAGGAAATATTAAAGAAAATTCAAAACTGTTTCAAGAATGAAATAATAAAATATTAATAAATTACTAATTGTCTAAATATTAATGTAGAAAAAGTAACTGTTTCATGAATTGAATATTAAAACATTAATAAATTACTAATGGTGTAGATATTAATAAAGAAAATTCAAAACTGTTTCGAGAATTAAATAATAAAACATTAATAAAATACTGAATATACTCCCGTTTTTTTTTCGGTAATTCATCCAATACTGTTTCAAGAATTTAATATTAAAAAGCCAGATTTAAAATCTCCAGACACACCACCACCTCGAACCCAGTTCAGGTCAGCCGAGCATAAATCAAGACTTCATGCAAAAAAGTCGCGACTGGCATGTGTATACAAGAGTATAGTGCAAGTGATAAGGAACCAAGAAAGCCCCGGTAGGATAGCCAGCAGCGAAGATACCAACGCCACACGAACAGAGTGAGTACTGTTGCATCCCCCTACATAAACCCCCCAACTCATTGACCAATTAACGCACACGATGCAATCATCCTCAGCTCACAGTTGTTTTTTTTTTTTGTTTTTTCTTTACACAAACTCGCGCACAAAAGGGGATTTTGGAGTACCCTTCAATGTCAGAGCACAGTGCGAGCGGAAGGAGAGGAACTGGATAAGGAAAGGTGTTATCGATGAACATCGGTCTTAAGTGCCTGAACATTACAATGACGAGGAAACGTATGATCAGGTAGAGTATGCCACATTCGTGTGGTTCGGCGAATTTGATTCTTCCCACATACCAATAATGCTCATGTCGCACAGGTCGTGATATTCATAATTCAATACCTTGGTTAATTGCCCACTTTTGACGCAAGCTCATTACTCAAGCTATACGTTATCGCATAATTCAAAACCGTCGTTAAGTGCCCACTTCATTACTTAAGCTATATGGTATCGCTCACTTGATGCAATACAATACTCACAATACTCATATTGCACCCGATGCCACGTCCTATCCGCAGGCAATTAACTCGCGCCTGATACCGCAGACCCTACAGCGCATTGCAGCGTTATCAAATTGAACACCTGCGGCTTCACGCTCAAAATCAGGGACCATGTTTGACACAAGACGCCGTCGGCGCGTCAAAGGCAAAAGAAGTACCGTTTAAACGGAGTGTGCGGTGCTTTCCAGCCATCGTAGCAGCATAGGGCTCGGCAGTAGAACTTAACGACAAAGCTTCGACCGGTTGATTGACCCTAACGAAGGTTATTGTGTTTCAATTGGTTTGGTCAAGTGAAATTAGTATTTGAACGGTGCGAATGGCCTGAAGGTTATCTTATTTTTAATAGATTTCAGTGCAATTTTCATTTGAACAATACAGGCCGTTACAAATGAGAATTAATAAATGCGCATGACTCGTGCCGGGCAATCGGACTCAATATGGGTCATGCGTTCGGGTTGGAGTCCAAGTGAAGGTACACCGTTTGCGTTTCTGCCCCCCGGACTGTGGTGTATATAAATAGTAATTGCAAACGGACTAATCAAAGAGTCAATCCATCACGACTAAAAGGTTGCAGCCTTGCGTTGGAACAGCGGGCCTTTTACTCTGAAGAAAGAAATACAATTAAATAAGTTGTTCCGTAAATAAAATAATTACAACAAACAATATACCATCACTGGTGCTCCTCGATAGTATAGTGGTTAGTACGAGGGTTGCCTTTTATATTTCGGGATTAGAGAACAAAAACAAATATTGATCATCGATAATCACTTTATTGTTTTTCAAAATATTCCCAATGAAGATCTATACACTTTTGCATGCGTTTGAACCAATTGTCGAAGCACTTTTGCCACTCTGATTGAGGTATCTCCAACACATGCATTCTGAATGCAGCAACCGCTTCTTCAGGTGTCGAAAAACGTTAACCTCTCGGTTTGTTTTTTACGTACGGGAATAAAAAGAAGTCATTCGGTGCCAAGTCAGGACTATACGGCGGATGACCCATCAAATCGATCTTTTGGGTGATCAAAAATGCAGTTGTCGCAGCCGATGTGTGAGAGCTCGCATTGTCGTGGTGAAGAGTGATGCGTGTTCGGCGGTTGGTTTTCCTGATTTTTTGGAAAACAACTGGCAAACAAATGGTTGTGTACCACTCAGAATTGACTGTTCTGCGTTGTTCTAGTGGTACGGTTGCGACATGTCCAGTTTTTCCGAAAAAACAGGCGACCATTTGCTTGGAAGTGCTTCGTGCGCGAACAACTTTTGTTGGGTTTGGCTCATTGTTAAAGTCCGGCGCCGTGCTTCCTCGGTATGAGGGAAGAGCGTGGACTTATTATTTTTCCTTTTCTTCTTTTTCTTATTTCAATTAAATTGATGTAAAACAAATCAAGTATTAATCTAATTCCGTTCTTCTTTTAGTTACTTATTTCTTGCTTTATTTCTTCTTCATATTTTCGGTCTTTATTTCTCAATTACTTTCTTTCTTCCTTCTTTTTTTAAATTCAAAATCAATCTATAATTTTTTTCGTTCAGAACTATTCGGAAATGAATTTTTTCTCTCCAACGAACTTTTTTAACTGCACTTTTTTTTTTCTATCTATATTTTTTTCTGTGACATTTCACATTCAATTCGAACGAAAATCCAAGTTGCTATGTTTTCAATAAATCAAAAGGTGCAGGTTATTAAGTGTGCTGTAACTGGTAATATTGTGAATGTTTATGAATGGTATGTATTAAGTGAGAATGTAATATATGTTAAGTGAAGTTTTTAAGGATGTGTTAGGAGATTCAGTGTTAAATTTAATAAGGGTAGTATTCTGGAATACAACATCCCACCCTTCTTCGAGAAAGAAAATTATCCTTGAAGAGAATAATTTTCTATTAACTATATATTAAATTAAGATTAATTAAAAACTTGGATTTTCGTTCAATTACATTACAAAGGTTTTCAAAATTAATCTTTCATCAAAGGTTACAATAATCAAAAGTTCTTAATACTAGAAAAATAATCTATTTACATTATATATTAACTAAATTTTTTCAATAATCAAAAAGTTCTTAACACTAGAAAAATAGTCCAAAATAGTCTATTTACATTATATATTAACTAAATTTAAATATTTCTCCTTGGAACCTTTTCTTTTCTTATCTAAAAATCATTATTACTTATTATATTAAATATATAATATTAATATTATTGTTTCAAAATTCTCATTTCCGTATATATATTAATTCCAAAATTTCTAATATATATATTACCAATAAAATTTTCTTTCTTTCCTTTTCCGTTCGAATATATATTAATTCTAAAATTTCCAATATATATTACCTCTAAAATTTTCTTTCTTTCGTCCCCCTCATTACCTTTTTTTTTTTTTTTTTTTTTTTTTTTTTTTTTTTTTTTTTTTTCATTGCCGTCATTTCCTACAATTGTTAGATTATTTCATATATATTGAATAATAAAACAAAGGCCATTTGTTATGTGTTTATCTTTTCCTTAAATTTATGGAAAAGTTTCCAAAACCTTTCTGGGCCTATTACTATGATTATTGTATAGAAATGCATAATACCAAAAATCTTCTTAAGAACTGATTTCAAATGTCCTAAATGATTGTGTAACTTTTTATTTTTTTGTATTTTGTGTTTGAATAAATGTTTATTGTTGAAAAAAAGAATTTGTAATGTACTTATATGGTTTTCCTTTTCCGTACCTATTTTAGTTAAATTATTATTTTCATTACTTATTATATCGTGTTTGAGTAAGTGTCTGTGTTTGTTTTCGTTGTTTAAAATTTTTTTTGTTTTCGGCTCATTGTCATCATTTTCTATAGCTTTAACTTCTTTAATTGAATTATTATTTTCAATTTTCATTACTTCGTGTTGCTGTTCAGTATCGTTATTTAAAATGTTTAGTGTCTTCGGCTCAATGTCATCATTTTCTATAGCTTTAACTTCTGTCGGAACGTCTGCCTTTTCAGTCTTACTCACTGCTGATGAATCGTTTAGTTTCTCAGTCTCATTTACTGATTCGAATAGTTCTTCAGACTTATTAGCTGTTAGAACATCTTGGTTCCCAGTACTATTTGCTGTTTGAACTATTTCTTCAGTTATATCTGCTGTAGAAACATTCAATCCTTCAGTCTTTGCTGCTGAAAAGATTTGTTCATCAGTATTAGCTGCTGAACTGACTTGGGTTTCGAATTTTATTGCAACTATTGGGTCTTCAGTCTTTAACACTGCTGAATTTTCAGTCTTTGTTGCTGAAGTGCCGTGGTTGTCTATTGGGATAGCCGGAATATTAGGGGTTTCTGTTTGTATATTTTGTGCAGGATCCGAATTTTCAGTCTTTAATACTGCTGAGTTTTCAGTCTTGGTTGCTGAAGTGTCTGCGTTGTCAATAGGGATATCTGAGATATTAGCGATTTCAGTCTTTAATACTGCTGAAAATTTCGGATTTTCAGTCTGTGTTGCTGAATTGTTTTCCAGAATGGGAGTATGAATCGGAGTCTTTATATTAGGGACAGGATTATCTTCGTTTATATGGCTTGGTTTATAGGAGTATGTGGGCTCAGGGTAAATTTGGCTAGGAGCTTCATTAAAATGGTCGTTATCTATTTCCAAAGATCTAATGCTGTAAATAGAAAACTTTGGTCTGTCTTCCATAAATTTTGGTTGGCGTCAGGCCTCGTTTTCCGACTCTTGCACCCGAGAAAAGTGAACATTTTGTCTATCGTTTTGTCTATTGGTGCTCCTAGAATTTTCACCCAAACGATTTTCAGAGTTTGTAGGATTATTTCGGAATGGGTTACGCGTTGTTGTACCTTGTTGGTAATTTGTTGAAGGCGATCCATTCCTAGATATCTTGTATCTACACTCATTCTCTGTGTGATTATTCCGTCCACAGAAATTACATACAATGTTATATTCCCTTTTTATGGGTTGTCTATTCGGAAAATAGTTGGATTGCATGTTCCGATAACATGTGTCCTGTGTATGCCCTGACTTACCACAGGTTTGGCAGACTATACTATTGAATGTAGGTTTTTCATTGTATTGATATGACCTGGGAGAGTTGTCCATTCGAGCACCATGTGATACTACATGTGCAATCGACTGTTTTAAATTATTTCCCCCATGGACTTTAGCTAGTATCTTTAGCTGTTCGTTCATTAGTCCATCTTCAAATGTTTGTACGGCCAATTTTGTGTTTTCTTCCATCAAGAATTCCCTAACCACCGCGTCTGCTGTTATTTCACACGTGGCAGAGTTTAGAGTCCTTAGAGCATTCGCGACTCTATCGCCGTATTCCCGGACGGTTTCTCTGTAGCGTTGTTTCAGAGAAATCAACTCATTGTGTGCCGTCGACCGAGATTGCTCCTCTTTATATTCCGATTCGAGTTTATCTTTTAAATCCTCCCACTTAGCGATTTTGCTATACCTGATCAGATCGTAAGCATGACTCTCTAGTCTATTTTTGACTAGCTCTAAAAACGTCTCGTATATATCCGGGTCTGCCTTCTTTATGGATCTAAATAAAACGTCTCCCCCGGAAATAAATTTACCTAAGTCGCAGGGTTTCCCGTCAAAGGTAGGGACGATTCTGAAAACATCAGAAATTCCGACAGACAGAGCCATTTCAGGGGTTTTACTGAGTATCTGTTGATAGTGGAATTGTTCTTCCCCCTGCCTAGCCGCCTGTCTCGTGTAATATGGGCTCGTAATATTGAAAATTTGAATTAAAGTATGGCGAAAATTTGTTATCAATTCTTAAAAATATGGTTTATGAAAAAATGGCCTTTATGTTATTATTCAATATATATATATGGAAACGATATGGTTTGGACCCAAAACTGAAAAGAAAGAAAATTTTCGACGAGAAGGAAAAGAAACGGAAATGTCGTCGAAAAAAACTGAAAAGAGAATTTTCAAAATTTCTATCGAGAAAACACTTTTTTTTTTTGAAAAGGAAAAAATTCCAAGTAAAATATTCCTACAAAAAAAAAAGGAAGAGAGAAAAAACAAAATATTGAAAAAAATTCTTACTACTCTAGATGTTGATAGAAGTCTTGTTGAATTTCTTATTGTTGTCCTTTTTTTTTTCTTCTTTGTTGTGTCGTAGAGTTCCTCTTTGTGTTCCTTTCTTTTTAGATTTTTTTTTTCTTTGACGCCAGGCAGACTTCACGTCCTAAAGTTGATTGCTCATCCTGGTCTTTGCTGCTTTCCTTTTTTTTTCTTTTTATTTCGTTGTTTTATGTCGAGGTTTTTTTTTTTCTTCTTATTTTGGTTTGGTTATTTCTCCTGTTTTTTTTTTCTCTCTTTTCTTCTTGAAAAATTTTTTTTCTTCTTCTTATTTGGTTATTTCTCTTGTTTTTTTTTTTCTTTGTTGTATGTCCGTTTTCACTGGCGAAGATTTATTAATATTTTCTATATCACTCCGACAAAACCGGTTGCAACGCACTGAATTAGTGATGACTAGATCCAATTTTCACTCCATATTAACTTTTTTCTGGTTTTATTTAAATTTGTATACATATGAAAGTTTTAATTAAAATGTTTAAAATTTAACTCTTTTCATTATTTTCATCTGGTTTCATTTTATTTTCACTTTTTTCCTTTGACGTTCACCTTTTTTTCATTTGTTATTGAAATCACACTCCGTCTCGATTCAATTTTTCTCTGTATCTTCTTCATACGTATTTTTCTTCTTCTTATTTTCTTCTTTTTATTTGGGATCCTTTGGTTGGATCCCACCGCTGCCACCAGTGTTAAAGTCCGGCGCCGTGCTTCCTCGGTATGAGGGAAGAGCGTGGACTTATTATTTTTCCTTTTCTTCTTTTTCTTATTTCAATTAAATTGATGTAAAACAAATCAAGTATTAATCTAATTCCGTTCTTCTTTTAGTTACTTATTTCTTGCTTTATTTCTTCTTCATATTTTCGGTCTTTATTTCTCAATTACTTTCTTTCTTCCTTCTTTTTTTAAATTCAAAATCAATCTATAATTTTTTTCGTTCAGAACTATTCGGAAATGAATTTTTTCTCTCCAACGAACTTTTTTAACTGCACTTTTTTTTTTCTATCTATATTTTTTTCTGTGACATTTCACATTCAATTCGAACGAAAATCCAAGTTGCTATGTTTTCAATAAATCAAAAGGTGCAGGTTATTAAGTGTGCTGTAACTGGTAATATTGTGAATGTTTATGAATGGTATGTATTAAGTGAGAATGTAATATATGTTAAGTGAAGTTTTTAAGGATGTGTTAGGAGATTCAGTGTTAAATTTAATAAGGGTAGTATTCTGGAATACAACATCATCTTGAAACACCCGGGCTCATACGCGTAAATCCACGATTCATCACCTGTCACGATGTCATAGACGTGTTTCGAAGCACCGCGACCATATTTTTTGAGCATTTCTTTCGACCAATTGACACGAGCCTTTTTTTGGGCGATTGACAAATTGTGTGGGATCCTACGCGAACAAATTTTTTTGACAGTCAAATGTTTATGTAATATTGAATGTATGCTGGTCCCACTAACGCCTAAGGTTGTCTCAATCTCACGATAGGTCACATGACGATCTTTCAATATCAGTTCGCGCACAGCATCAATGGTTTTCGGAGCAACAACTGATTTTGGACGACCTTCACGAAATTCATCTTGGAGTGAACTACGACCACGATTGAATTCACCATACCATCGATAAACACTGGTCCTTGATGGAGCTGTAGCGGTTCCGCCAAACCCTACGGTCTACTTACCTGAAAACCCCCGATAACTACTACCCAACCCCTTTAAATTTGCTAATGCAACAGTATTAGTACCTAAAAATGCTGCACGCATTTAAGAGATCAAATCTATGATCTTTAAGTCCCTGTAAAGAAAACTTACCAGCATTCATGCATTCTCTTCGCATACCATTGCTCCTTAAGATTTCTTTATTAACTTACCAGGAATTTCCAATCAATTTCGGCATCTACGTCGCCAGTCAAATTCCCTCAGATGAATTCCTGTAAACAAAATAATTCGGATTGCATTCAATGTAACCGTCATGACAGGGACCATAAATATCGCGCCGTCTATTTTCTCAGCCGCGTCATATACCTTTTCATACACATGCCTGGCAACCTTTTTGGTTTGTCTTATCAATAAACAACCCAAGCAGCTGCATATTAATTAGCGCAATAGACGCCGAAACCAAATTCTCCAGCATTTCCTAATGCAAATATGAACCCGGTTTCTACTGCAGCCAAAGATGCCATAAAAATCCAATTTGCTTTAGCACCTTTTTCTCCTAACGTCGAAAATAGCGACGAGGCATCGTGTAAACAATGACCCGCATTACCAACGGCGCATTTGGTCATTTTCCCCTATTGTCTTTGCCGCCTGCCTGTTTCGTCGTTCCACTGCAGGTGTGAATCGCATCTATCCGAACGATCCCACACATACCACCATGACCTTTATTACGAGATCTGGTTTTCTTGTTCCCACAAGGGAGACTCTACGTTACACTTGTGGGAGATAAAACATATCCTTGGCAAGGATATATTCACACCCTTAAGAGAACAGTTTTTCTCTCTCTTCCTTTTTTCTTAGCGAAATCATCTCTGCTTGAGATGACGATCGCTGAGTCCTTTACCATCCGCAGACCGCCACGGTCATGTGTCACTCCAACTCGCCGTCACTGCGAAGACGCACAAATATATACTGGAGTCGTGTTCGCGTTGTTCAAGTAACTTTAGTTAAAGTCGGTGAAAGCATTGATTTAAATCTGTCATTTTATGTGTTGTTCGATTTGGATATACCTTCAAAACTAAAAATAAATCTAAGTGAAAGTATTAAATGTAACAAATAAAGTATTATTGTTTATCAAACCGGAGTGTGTTGTTTCTGTGTTGTGTCCGCTCGGTTGCGAAGGTCGACCATAGTTTGCTTCATCCTTGCGTAGTGAGCAGTTACCGCGCGAACCATTTATGATGGAGGAGGAAGTGAACGGGGTGCCCGTGTATTGGCACAATACTTCCTACCCCACAGAGCTTCATCGCCAAAAATTGAATTAAGTTCATCCATGCACTGTTGCTGAGTTAATCCACGCCGAAAGTTGTAAAAAATAATCGCCCGAAAATGTTGACGATTTAATTCCATTTTTGGGCCGAGATGAATCTTTTAAGTTACTGTAAACAACACAAATAGCACTCGTATGTCAAAACGTTCTGAGTGCGTATAACCTCAAAAATGTCCAACTTTACGACAGAGCTGACAATTGCCGGATTGCAACACTAGGGTTGCCAAATCCCGAAGCATAAGAGGCAATCCTCGTATACCCGCCTGTCACGTGGGAGATCGGGGTTCGATTCCCCGTCGGGGAGCCTCTGGCGCAAGACTAATGACCTTGCCCGGAATAAACAAATCATTATGGAAAATTTAACAAGCCTCAGGACTTGCTAAATAAGGCCAATACCGGTTCCCGGTTCTAGTGCCGATGATGATGAATATACTATCACTTATTTGGACTCTCCCCTTCGGACCCGGAGCAGCAAGGGCGGACCGCCCATGTCAGGTAAAGTTTTAAGCAGGTAACCTTACTATTTGGCGACGCCGGTGGGATACTGCCGCTGGCAAATCAATAACTTATGTTGATATCAGGATACGTATCCTAACGTTAACGGCAACGTGCGTAACCTTGGATATTAGAGTACCCATCCTCAATCTAAGAAGAAGAAGGAACCACGACACTCCCACCGAGTCAAACCCGGGGGCAACACAGTGAGTACTTTTTCTAATTAACATTAATTTATATTGTGTGCAAAAATATTGCAACAGATTTCTTCTGATTGCAGAACATACAGCTTGGTGCAAATGCATCTCACCCGGAGTCCAGAGTTGTAGTTTCAGTTTGATTTCCGCTAACATATACCCCACAAGGAAAACAAACCGAACTGCTGAAATGTATTGAAAATAACCATAACAGACCAGCAGTTACCAATTCTCCTTTATTGTGGAAGTTACGATTTATAACGCACCATAATTTGATCAGAATCATCCCGATATATTGGAAAATCCAACAACTAACTCTTAATGACAGCTGAACTCTTATAAAACCCGCACTCTGTTATATTCCTCGAATCACTCAAGCCCGAAATAAATAAATCAACCATCACAATTCATTTACCAGGACCGACAATTTGCAAATTCAAATCCAATTAACGAATGAATTGAATAATCCCAAATGCCTACTCTTAATCCACCCACTAGGACTTAGTCTGCCCATATAAATTTCCAAAAGTGTCCTTGTTCGAATCCGATGGCAAAAACAGTATTTGAGTTTCAATTTTGATTTTCAAAAGGCATTTGCAACTGGGCAATTGTCCGGTGGATTGTATTTGGACACGAACTACTGTTCGACTATCTTGTTGACCAACTAACTTGTCCAAGAATATTTACCCAGAATTTAGGACGTGCGGCGCTACAATAGCTACGCTCATTAACTGGAAATGCAAAGACACGACTTCCAAACATCAGGACTTAATTGGTTTGCTTTGGGATTGTTGGTAGATTTCAGTTGTAGTTTCATTGTGCAGCAAATACTCCTTCGAAAAAAGTAGGACATTTATTTAAAGGAGACTCGCATTATCTAGAATGTAAGGCAGCAATCTTTCTTTTCTCAACCCACTAACCCATAAACAGCACGAGGTGGCAGGGTGAAAAGGTACATTTGCGTACAGCGTACATTTCATTTGTGTCGTACGTCGTATTCGATTACAACTGACTTCAGCAAGGATGTGCTTGCACAGGATTTGCTAATAGATGAGAAATGATAGATTGCCCATTGGGCAAGATGACACAATTGTTTGTCCAGCAAAAAGTTTTCTTTTAAAAAGAGTATTTTCATTCTTTGTTTTTGCTGATTCAAAGAGTGGTATCTTGTAGATCTGATAAAGGCACAATTCATTGTATTTTCTAACGTGACGGTTTTATTATCACCCATCCACCAAGGTATGGGTGCTTTCGGCAATACCTGCACAAGGATAAGCATGTCAATCACCCATACTTCTTGTATTGCGAAGGCAAAATTGAAAATGCGGAACACGTACTCACAGAGTGCATGACATTCGAGACCGCACGAACGATTTTCGAGACTCATATGAGATGGGCTGTTACTCCGACAGGACCATGTCACATGATGCAGCAGTTGTGGCGCGACGAGTGGAGTAACAGGTAAACTCCGTCCCTCCCCGCGATGGAATATTTAAAAGAAATTTGCCCGGGGATCAACGGAAATATGTGATTAGCGGGAGGTGGTTTCAGTCGGTAAAAATCCGGCATGCCTCCGGATCAATCCAGGGGTATCTTTGAAGAGTTTTACTTTCCTAGCAAAAAAAAAATAACAAAAAAAAAACACCCACCAAGCCAGAGAAAGGAGAAAGAAGAAGAGAGAGTGTGACTATAAAACAGAAAGAAGCCAATAAATAACGATGTAGGTCTGCAACAATTGTCTTTATAGATCTCAAACATATATATTTTCATTGTTATACCATCGGTATGTGGTTTCACCAGGTGCCAGTTTTATGGTGGCCACAAATATTGCTTTTCTGCTTCAGCACTCGCGACCTTTAACATTGATTACTTTAATAAATATCAGGCATCATGCTGGTTATAGCTGCCTACATGAAATCGTTAATCAAATCGGACCGACTCCGCTTGCTTTTTCCCCATTTGAAGCAACCGCATCTATATTAAATAGCGTTATATATCCACTTATTACTTAATTGACCAGTTGTGTGCCATTATTCACCCCCCACTGTTCCCGAGTAGAACTTTAATCAGAATTGTACCATCATCCTTTTAGCTGTATATCGATGGCGCCCACCAATCACCCGCATATTAATTGCTTCGATAATAAACAATGACATAAATAAAACAAAATTGTGGCAGCAAAACCTGGAGCTGGTGGCGACACCGGAATTGCTTTCTGCTAAGAGAGAATATTTAGATATTGGGGCGATTCCTATGGCTATTAGCTCTCAAATGAATCAAAGATAGAGAAAGATTCAATTATAGTGAAGTCAGTGCTTACATTGCTCCCTCTGGGGTTCTGGTGAACCCTTAAATTGTGTTTATTGCCTGTGATTTGGGTGCCCGTAGGGGTCTACCCACTAGGCTTAATAATGTTACGACAGCCGCTATAACTATGTTACGTTTCATGCGATATAAAACAATTGCTGATAGTAAAGTACACACACAGTTCTGGAATATAGGGTGAACATTCAGGTAATCTCGAGGAGAGTCTACCATGACACTGACAGTGATTTGTGTTAAGAGGGCAGTGCTAGTTGTGTTGGTCAGAAAAATTGATTTTTTTATTACATATTATTTGAATGCATTATCTCAAGAATACTCTCACCAAATTTTATAAGAATCTAAGGATTAGATCCAAAGTTGTAGGTATTTAAACGTTTATATAAGTATATTTGGAAACATCTCTTTGAATTTTTAAATCTTGGGGCGGTAAACATCGGATACTTTCAGTTTATTTACATTTAATTTTACTTATTTACATTGAATTTTTTGTATTATAAATATAGTTCACATCATAAAAGTACGCGCCAAACAAGATCATCTACCGGATTTCGCAAAGACAGATGAAAAAAAAAGAAAACAGTCTTTTACCCGACAACCGCAGAGACTGACCAGCTTAGTTTTAGCGCGTCCCAAAAAAAAAAAAAATAAATAAATAAAGCTTCACGATGAAGTGCCCGTGCTGGTAGATAATTCTGTGGATTTTTTTATCTTATTTTTTGGCCTGTAGGAACCCGGAAGGTCATGACCTCACCGACTCGCCTCTGCCATCGTTCCCTTTTCTGTGCACTCTCCTTCCACGGCGGACCATCTGATCCGATCTCCTCAAGATCCAACCTAACGTTGTCCTCCCATCTCCATCGCGGCCGTCCTACCGGTCTCTTTCCCGTTGGTGTACCGTCAAGAATTCTACGCACGGTCCTATCGTTCCCCATTCGCGCCACGTGTCCGGTCCATCATAATCTTCGCAACTTGATTACTTTCGCTATTGTAGGTTTGCGGTATTCTGTGGAATATAGGATTTTAAATTTTATCAAGGTATTTGGTTATTTTATTTATGAAGATTTATCGAAGAAAGAACTCCTTGAAAGATGCGTTGGTGGATTTACACAAAATAATAACGAAAGTTATAACCAACTTATTTGGAAAATCACACCAAAGCATTTTCTGACGCTTTCATATTTAATTAAGGCAACGTAGCCGTACTCAAGATTTTCGCGCCACTAGACCTGTCCTGTGGCGGAAATAGGATGAATCCCGTATTACGAATGCCGAGCAGCGCATACAAGCAGCTACCAGAGAAGGTAGAATGGTCCGAAGCCAGCATCAAGTCAATGTTTTAGAGATTGCAGCAAATGCAGAAGGGCTACTATATGGTCCTGGAATCGACGACATGGTGTAAGTTAAAAAAAAATCAATTTTAAATATGAAAGAGAACAACTTAAATATTTAAACGCGGTTATCTCAGAATCGTGTTTATGAAAAAACACCAGCGCAGTGGACACGATTACTAAAAAACTATTTATCTGATCAATCCTAAATTTATAGTACTTATTTATTATGATAATAGGTGGAGTCTGAACGAAAGATTTTCTATTTTGTTGACATTTTCTTCTAGAGCAAGATAAACCAATACCTTTACATTTTTTTTTCATTGAAACTGTCATCCGTCATTCATTTTTATATTAATTTTTGTATCAATCCTTCGTTCAAACCCTAGATATTGCAATATACGAGGGTGAGCTGAAAAGTTTGTGCGGGTTCTTTAAGGCATTTCCAAAGAACCACCCATTCCCTTCAAATTAACCGTCTCACACTTACCGCGCAAGTCATTCTACTTACCTGCAAATGAGGAGCGTAAGCTACCCCGCATCACCTTACACCCAAAAACATAAACCCACGGCAAGATTACCCATATTGCCATGGCATCAAACTTTCACCTCGGAGCATGCTTGCATCCAACGCATCATGCTCCTGAAATCTAATTCGGTTACCTTATCTGGTAACCAACATGAATCCCCGAACATGACAATGCGCTTGTCTAAGAAGCATTTTCTCATGCACGTGCATGACATGTTCATCCTCGACTTATCTGCTGAACCATCGGCGATCGTTCAAACAACAATCTATTGTTGTCCATCGCTGGCTGCCTACCGGGGTTTCAAGTGTTGTTTTAACATAAACACACATCCGACACATCGACCGACGGGACGTTGACAGTCTGCGTACAAGCCAATTGTTGCTGTACGCAGTGGCCAATGAGTAAACATACAATGTTTCTATGTCTAGTTTTCAGCACACGCAAGAAATTTCCCAGGATCGGCCACCAACCGACCATGGAATTGGATACAATCATACCCATGATCGTGTCTCTCGTTATCTTGCACTAAAACAAACATGCTCACGGCCATTCTGGTCCCTAGCCATCGTGGGCAAAGTTTCTATTGACTTAACGTCAATCAAAAATCTATCCTCTATCGTACGGTGGCATACATGCCGCCCGTACACCGAACATCATGTTTGACCCGTTGCATGTTTGTTTTTCCATTCCTTCGCCCAACGCATGTTTCGTTTGTCTTTCTTTCCAAGAAAAAGACCTTCAACGTATCTGGACGACGTCCATGAGAACCTTCCAATGGGATGCAAACCATTTTTCATTGGTCGTTGGGGCGAAGTAAAAATTGCTTTCCCCGCCGATGGCATGAGTGGAAACTCATCTCAACCGCGGAGGCTGGGTCAATGTCGTCCAAACGAGGAGTCAGATTTCATCCCCCGCTGGGCACACACGCTTAGAGCCAAGTTCCGCCGCTATCGGAGACGAGTTTTTGTTTTCCTCATACACGGTGGACCGCGTATCACCGGATCGAATATTAACAACGGATAACGTATCTCATTCGGGTCGTTAGTTTTCCTGATGTTCGGTAATTTCCCCTGCTTGTGTCGTGCTTTTTATTTTTTTTGGTTAATCCGAGTTCGGTGTACATTCGTCTGTGTGCGATTTCTTGTGATTGAGAAGCCGTTAATTTCAACTGGAGAAAATGTATGTGAACTAATTAATAAAGAAACATAGTTGTGAACTAACAAAGCAAACGTTGTTGGTGAACAGACTTTGATCATTTAAAAAAAATACAATGAAAGAACAATTACCATCGCATTAAAAAACAAATTACTTCAAGCCATCCCACCAGTGCGTTTTATTTTTTTCCTTGGAATAGCTGCATAAAGCAGTAGGAAAACTGATCCCATCTGTACGGATTATTTAATGTGTCGATAGGGGAGTTCTACTAACCGTGACTCAGTGTTTTGTAATAACGAATAACATCTTGTCACCTGTGAACTCAATAAAAATAACATCTTACCAAGCGGACCGTTCCTGTGTTTTTCTTTATTATTCGTTTTGTTTTCTTTCGGCGGAACAATTTCCAGTGTAACATCGGTGGAGTTTTTATTGAACTAGCGTCCGTGTTGACGCACCAAGTAAAAATACCCCACAAGTTTCCGACCTAACAAAGATACAAGACATTTGCGACAAATAGCAACAGAAATAACAAATCAATAGGAAGGAGAATAGTGCCTCCCATTATTGTGAGCCACATGGAGACACAATAAACTTGTTGTGTTAACATGCAAGAATTTTAATACCAAACGCATCAATAATGCAAAAAAATAGTACTATGTAAAGTGATTTAGAGGACTACATGTATGGTCTGAAAAGTTTCCAACCTAACAAAGACAGAAGACTTTTTTTTAAATTTATTATTATTTTTCTACATAGTCTCCTTGTAACTCTACACACTTCTCCCGGCGATGCTCCCATCTCTCTAACCCGTCCTAATAGTACTCGGGGTTTTCTCGGCAAAATAACTGTTCACGAAGATGATTGCCACCTCATTTGACGAAAATCGGTCGTCCGAGCGCAAGTTTTAGATTAGGGAACAAAAACATGTCACTTGCGGCTAGATCTGGTGAGTATGGCATATGATCAAGTAGTTGGGGAGTACCTGACTGACTTTCAAACAGACAACTTGTCTCACAGTTTTGCTCGTGCTATTTATCTTAATCAACCGTTATTTTCACAATAATTTTCACAATTTAATTATCATTATCTTGTTTTCTTTGCCTCGTTTTCCGCATACAAAAATTAGAACAAGTGTAAGAACCGTTAAGTTATGGCCCCTGGGCCACGTGTGTTAAACAACATTAAGCGCAAACGGTTGCGGTACGACCCCGTTATTGGAGGCCAAACTCATGCCGATAAACTATCAAAGGTGAACAATAAAGTGATAGAAAAATCTAAAATGTGTTCAAACACTAACTTTTTTCAGCCACTTCAAAGTCTGATGGAAGACTCTCCTGAAATGGATCCGACCAATGACGAACAGTGCGCTGAACTTCCTAAAGAAACCGTTCCGTCAATTGTGGTGTTAAAAACAACTAGTGCTAAAGTGCGTGATATTTTGAGCAACATTAAGATAGACAAATACTTAATTAAAAACATATCACTTGGACAAAAAATATGTGCCCCAACAATGGACATACATAACAAAATCAGAACTGAACTCTTACGGTTAAAATGTGAGTTTTTTACCCACTCGCGTAAGGAAAATCGTCCATTAAAGGTAGTGCTATCCGGATTAGACTTGATTAGCAACGATATAGTGAAAAATGAACTTATTGCAATCGGGATAAAGTGCCTAGATGTTAAAACCATCACATTAAATCCGTCAACAAAAGCCCTGTACAAACACTACTTGTACATCGTCTATATTCAACGCGATACTGTTAAATTAAGCAAACTAAAACGGAACTACTCAACCTTGTTCAAAACCATCGTTCGATAGGACTTTAAAAAACATAATCCAGGTAAGGTCACATAATGTCACAATTGCCAGCTTTACGGTCACGGCTCGATGGATTGTCATATAAATAGCTTCTGTGCAATATGTTCGGGAAACCATAAAACATCCGACTGCAAAACGAATGAGGTCATCAAGTGTGCAAATTGTAGTGGGCCACATACATCCACCGATCCAAAATGCATAAGCCGAAAGCACTACATAGATATTCGCCTCAAATTATCCCCACGCGGACGTGGTACAGGAAATACAACCTTCCTACAGCCACCGAGTGACAAACAGCAGCCAGTGCCCGACCGATTATCCATTGATAATTTTCCTCCACTACCCCGATCTGTGCGTCAACCTTCACTTCCTTCATCCACCTGGGCTTCTGGCCTCTATCAAACCCAGCAACCTTCCAACAGTGATACGACACACACGAAGAAAAATCTGTCAGAAACTTTAACTAATGATAACCTGTTCTCATTTAACGAGATAAACTCTCTTCTTAATGAAGTTGTAACCAAGCTTAGTGCTTGTCAAACTAAAGCTGACCAATTTAACGTCATTACTTCATTAGCTATACTCGGAAAAAACATGTTAAGAAACTCTCTTAACATCATAACTTGGAATGCGAGAAGCGTCAAAAACAAAAAGCATGAATCTTTTAGTTTCTTGATAAATTTTAATATTGACATTGCACTTGTTTCAGAATCCTGGCTCAAACAAGACATTTCTTGCTCACATCAAAATTACATATGTTATCGCCTAGACAGGGTACATGCTAGTGGTGGAGGTGTCGCCATTGTTGTGAAAAAATGTATAGAACATTCCTTGCGTCCTTCATTGCACCTTAAGTTAATTGAGGAAATTAGTATAGATGTAACATTAAGTGACAACTCCAAGGTGACTCTTTTTTCGGTCTATTTCCCTGAAGGAAATAGAAACATTGAGAAATCTACTTACTTTAAGTGGGATCTGCAAAAATTGTATAGAGTCAACACTCGAAACAAGGTAATTATTGGTGGTGATCTAAACTGCAGACATCAGTCGTGGAATTGTCTTAGCGCAAACAGCTGGGGTAACATTTTACTAGATGTTGCAGAATCCAATCCAAGTTTTTCCATACTTTATCCACTTCTCCCCACCTATATCCCAGCGAGTGCTAACAAGAACCCCTCAACTCTTGATCTATATATCACTAATATTCCAAATTACTGCGCAGTACCATTAACTCTAAATGCCTTAAGTTCAGACCACCTTCCGATCAGCCTCACAGTGAATCATTCAGTAGCTGTAAAAAGTACCAGTTTATACCACAACTATTCCGCCGCCAACTGGAATTGTTATAAATCATATATAAACACGAACTTGGTTCTAGGTGATACCAGCCTAAATTCTATAACCTGCAGCGAGCACATTGATATCCTATGCAACAATTTTGTTTCTGTTATCAATAGAGCGGCCGATCTTGCGATACCTAAATGTTCCACTGCTCCAGTTGATAAGGCACCGCTTCCTGAAAATATCTTACATCTGATAAGGCTACGAAACTCTGAAAGAAGAAAATGGCTGCGATATAGAATCGATTGTTTTCTAGTTAATGTTAAAGTCTTAAATAATATCATTAAAAACGAAATCTCAACATATAGGAACAAGTGTTGGAATAAACACCGTTCCTCTCTTGACAAAGCAAGCAAACCGTTCTGGAAAATATCAAAAATTATGAAAAAAAGAGGGTCAAGTATTCCTCCGTTTAAAGTTCACGACAAGTTGTTTGTTTCTTCAGTGGAGAAATCGAACCTACTTGCTAACACGTTTAGTAAGAACCACTCCATATCTATGCATCTAAGCGACGCGTATACTGAAGCTGAAGTTGCTAACACTATTCATGTACCTCTCAAACACCAGCTGAAAGTACGCAGCTAATATCAGCAAAGTTAAAGAATTGATAAAAAAATCGAAATCAAAAAAGGCTGCGGGTCTCGATAATATTAACAACAAATTAATCAAAGCACTTCCACCTGCTTTAACGTTCATTTTCAACGCTTGTCTTAAGTATTGTTATTTTCCGGACTGTTGGAAAACAGCTAAAGTAATACCTATCCCGAAACCCGGCAAACCGAAGAACAGCCCCGAAAGCTACAGACCTATTAGTCTACTTAGCTGTCTAAGTAAGCTCTTAGAAAAAATCATTAAGGAAAGGATTGATCGTTTTGTGGAAGCCAATAACATCTTACCAAACTTTCAGTTCGGTTTCCGTAGTGGTCACAGCACAATCCACCAAGTCTTGCGCATTAAAAACCACATAGCTGGTAAATTCATCGGCAAGGAGTCAACGGGACTGATTCTACTAGACATCGAAAAAGCCTTTGATACAGTATGGCACGATACCTTGATTTATAAGCTACTGAAGCTTAAGCTGCCAATGCCGCTTATCAAAATTATCCAGAGCTTTCTTCGTTCGAGAAAATATGTTGTGAGTATAGGAACCGGCATATCCTCTACTCACCAAATCCACTATGGTGTACCCCAGGGCTCGGTCCTTGGTCCCATATTATTCACATTGTTTGTCGCAGATTTACCATGTCTAGGTGAAAACATTCAGGTAGCTATGTTTGCCGATGATACGGACATTTTCTCTTCGGGTGCCTTATTCACTAATGTCTACAACTCTTTGCAAACAGCTCTTGACAAACTAGCAGTATATTACAGGAAATGGAAAATAAAAATAAATGTTAATAAAACACAAGCTGTCTGGTTTTCGAGATGTAGGAAACACTGCTACCTACCAAACGGCACTAAACTCAGTATGTGTCCAGTTGATATTGATTGGTCCGAAGACTGTAGATATCTAGGTATTATTCTAGATAAAAAACTCATCTTTCAAAAACACATCACTACCACAATTGACAGAATAAACAAAGTCGTAAGAGTTATGTATCCATTAGTGTGTAGAAAGTCAAAGCTTAGCATCGAAAATAAAATTATAATATTTAAAACCATTTTTCAAGCGATACTCTTGTACGGGGCCCCTGTATGGTGTAACTGTGCTCGCACACACAAAATAAAATTGCAAAGGTGTCAAAATAAAATATTGAAAATGTTGCTGAATTTGCCATGGCATTATTCGACACATGAACTACATGAAAACGCCAACGTTAAACCGGTAGAGTTCCTTATTGACAAAAGCAATCGAAACTTCTTCGTCAATTGTTCTTTTTCTGACAATGTTCTCGTTTCCCGTCTTGCGTTATCCTAAATCACTACATATGTACTCTGCCTATGAAAATTATATCGAGGTCATTACTATATAAAATAACCGGAAGCCCGTGCAATATTAGTCTTAAGATTCAAATAAGGGTTTTTTATTGTAGTTTTCCCTTAATTTATTATTTGTTATTCATTAAAAATGTGCTATTCTCGTTATATAGATTTAAGGTTATAGTTGTAAAGGAATTGCTATCCTAAATCTCTTAAGTACTAGTTGTAAAATATAGCATAAATGTAATTATCTACTAAATAAAAATTTAATTGAATTGAATTGATCAAGTAGTTCAAACTGAAATTCGTGGATTTTCGCCATGGCAAGCGCTGAGGTGTAAGACGGCGCGTTGTCTTGATGAAACAGTATTTTCTTTTTCTGCAAATGCGTTTTTCCGCAATTTCTGCCTTCAGTTGGTCAAGTAATGATGGACTACGCAAGCTCCTGTAATAGTTTTTCCTTTTTTAAGATAATCGATTAAGATAACTCCATGACTATCCCGAAAAAAGTCGCTATCACTTTCCCAGCCGAAAAAAAAAAGTTTTTGCTTGTTTTTTGGTGCCTATTCCCCCATTTGCAATCCATTGTTTTGACTGTAGATTTATTTCAGGCGTATAATGGTGTATCCAAGTTTCATCGACAGTAATTAATCGGCGCAAAACTCGGATTTATTGCGCCTAAACTGTACCAACAGGGCGTTGGAAATGTTCATTCGAACACGTTTTTGGTCTAACGTGAGCAAACGGGGCGGACAGCTTTCTCATGTCTAAACCATGATTTAATATGTGACAAACACATTTTTTGGACATCTTCATAGCCGCTGCTATTTCTCTCACTTTAATTCGGCAGTCGGCTAGCACCATTTGATGAACTTTAGCGATGTTATCGCCAGCTGTTGTAGTTTTTAGAGATCCCAAAAGTTCATCGTCTCCCAAGCTCTCACGGCCACGTTTAAATTCAACTGCCCAAAATTTCACGGTGGTAAATGATGGTTCCTCGATAGTATAGTGGTTAGTATACCCGCCTGTCACGCGGGAGACCGGGGTTCGATTCTCCGCCGGGGAGCCTCTGGCACAAGACTAATGACCTTGCCCGGAAAAAACAAATCATTATGGAAAATTTAACAAGCCTCAAGATTTGCTAAATAAGGCCCAGACCGGTTCCCGGTGTGTTGTAGTGCCGATGATGATGATGATGAAATGATGGGGCAAAGTCCCCATACACAGAGTCCAACTCATCTTTGATTTGCGTACGCGTATTTCCTTTCAAAACCAAAAATTTAATGACAGCTCGATACTCAACTTTGTCCATTTTCACAAAAACACTCACATCGACTCACTCAAACGACTGTCAAATAAAAACTATGCGTCCAAAATGGCTGAAATTTTGGCCAGTAATCAAAAGATGCACAACTACATTCACTATCTTCAACATGAAGTCGGAAACTTTTCAATCCACCCATGTATTAACGTAATCTTTTTGGAATCCTGTTTCAGATAAGCCGTTCTCGATTTCTCTTGTGCACCACAAGTGATGTCCAATAAAAAAGCACAGCTGAGAGACAGCTGTAGTTCGGTTATTTTTAAACATTTTTTAATAAAAAAAATTCGACAAATATATGAATATATGTACGAATCGATGTAACAATCAGTTATGAAATAAATATATATTATGCTGTCGAAACAAAAATCGAGAACATTTTGTCATTTTGCCTACTTTAACTGGTACTCCCTGAAGGAAGTATTTACTATAAAAATGTTCAACAAATCAATTTTTACATATTTTTAATTTCTAAAGTCTTGAGAATACCTCCTAAAAGCTCATATGGAAATCTAGAATATTTAATGAACACTCATGCATTTAAGTGTTCGTGGCCGAATGCATTTACGAGTGTGTTCAAACAATAAATTCGATTTTCAAAAAAACAAGTATTATGTGTAGCCAATATCCTTCTACCGTGTGTTGATATTTACAGCCAGTTTGCATTTTTAGTTTATTATTGACTGTCGAGATGATTAAACGTTTCATTCACACCTCCACTACTTTTTCGTAATTTTGGTGAAAAATTAAACCATTCGTTTGTCTTGGTCACCCTATACACCAGAAATTGCCTCTTTGTCTTCTATCTATTCCGGAGGCTGATAATGTTTTGAAAGAATAACGTTTTGTCATCACTGATGAGATGCAACAGAATTGTTGAAGGATACCATCAACTGAATTTCAGAAGTGCTTCCGAGCTTGGAAAAAAATCCCGCAACATGTATGTCGTATCTGGTTAATAAAAACAAGATTAATTAATAACAAGATTCTTAAGGAAAAATCCTGAACCAAGAATGTGATTCTCACCTACACTATAAGAAGGTTAGCACAAAATCACTGCACACGTCACGGCTGTATGTAGTCAAGGTCATATCAGCTGACTACTTTAGCTGTAGATTGCTACGTTGAGTTCAGTTCTGACGGCCGACGAGACAGCATGTGAGCTTCTGCCTCGTGATCTGTACCATCGGATCAGTTGTGCAATCCATTTTGGCTATCTTAAATAAACATAAGATACTCAATTGCACTATCGGTTTGCGCAATAAGTCTTACCGTGGGATCCTAAGCAAACTAACGGATCTCCGCGCACGCGTCCGGGTGAAGTGCAAAGTTATATATCTGTGCGATCCTAAGCAATCAAACCGTTCTCCTCACACGCGTCTTAGTGCTGTAGAAAGTGCGCGGATATAGACGCGAGTGATGTGGAGTGCGGGAAAACCCTCTAGCCTTTCCATTCCTTGTGTCTGTTTTCCTCATTTTCACACCTCTGTTTGCGTCCGTCAGGCTTCGATACTCTCAATTAATTTATAATCTTTGGAGAGTTTTTGGTGTCTGATTCACACAGTGTTCATCATGGAAGGGATGTGAGCTGGATTTCGGCACGGATCAACTGGGGCACGTACTACGAGTGTATAACGCCTGTAGTTGTTGCTTTCGCTTATCTATCGCTGGTCCTGACTTACATCCATTTCCGAGGCTGTATTGATTTTCTGTGTAGGCCCATATCAGTAGAACGGGAATTTCGCGTTGACCGTTGTAACATGCGCGGTCTGATATGCGATTACTCCTTTGTGTCTGCCCGCGTTTCTAACCAGAAAGCAACTATCCTTACACTTAGCGAAATCCAGGTAATAACTAATATAGATATTTCTGATTTTACTATACCCGGTTATAACTTCAAACTGCTATCACGTAATATAGAGTTTCGTGTGTATAGAACCATAATCATACCGATTGCTCTATACGGATGCGAAACATCTATCTATCACGTAATATAGAGTTTCGTGTCTATAGAACCATAATCATGCCGATTGCTCTATACGGATGCGAAACATGGGCCCTTACAAAACAGGAAGAAAACAAATTCCGCGTATTCGAGAATAAAGTTTTAAGGGGTATCATTGGCGGTATGGCCGGACGAGGTGGAAACTCCACACCCACGAATTGGATGAGTTATACCGCAAACCTACAATAGTGATAGTATTCAAGTCGCGAAGATTAAGATGGGCCGGACACGTGGCGCGAATGGGCAACGATAGAACCGTGCATAGAATTCTTGACGGTAAACCAATTGGAAAGAAACCGACAGGACGGCCGCGACGGAGATGGGAGGACAATGTTAGGTTTGACCTCGAGGAGATCGGATCGGATAGTCGAACGTGGAGGGAGAGCGCACAGGACAGGGAACAATGGCGGAGTCTAGTCGGTGAGGTCATGAACTTTCGGGTTCCTACAGGCCAATAAATAGTAAATAGCAATATTATATTTAAAAAAAAAGGAAACCATTATTTTCACGCTTACTTCAAGACTTTTTCTAACATCGTTCGGACTACCTTTCGGATCTGGTGGGGTACCTACTACAAGGGCATAGCACCTGTAGTGGTTGCTTTCGCTTATCTATTGCTGGTCCCGACTTGCATCCCTTCCCGAGGCGGTATTGGTTTTTTGTGTAGGGCCATTTCACTTGAGCGGGAATTTCGCGTTGATTTGTGTAACATTCGCGGCTTGAGATGCAATTTCTCTTCTGTGTCTGCCCATGTTTCTAACCAGGAACCAACTATCCTTGCACTTAGCGAAACCCAGGTAATTACTAATACAGATATTTCCGATTTTAATCTACCTGGATATAACTTAGTGCCACTGTTCTTTCCACATCGTGGTATAGCCACATACACACGGAATGATATTGCTTATCAGCTTCTGTCACAATATGGGCTCTGTTCCAACCCAGAATTTAATTTCTCGTGGCTAAAACTTTACGTTCGTAAGCATATCATACATTACCTGCTTTCTATACAGATGCCCAAACTTGGATAGAAATGCACCCTTTAACGAATTTGATGCTCTGTCTGATTCTATCGATGGAATCTTGACCCTATATCTGCACACTGAAATCGTTATTGCGGGTGATTTCAATGTGCCTAACTCCCAGTGGCTTCGGCACACAACCCCTGAAGGTCAGTATATCCAACTCTTTACTGATGCAAAAAGTTTAACTCAACTCGTCAATGAGCCAACATGGGTACCAGAAATGGATGGTTATTCCGCCAATACACTGGGCCTCCCCCGCAAGCATATATACAATTGAAGTTTCTTCGCCCTTGAGCACTTCAGACCACTGTGTCGCGTCAGCTAAATTTGCTCCAACCAACAGCAACGCCGACGAGAAAACTCGGGAGGAGGGCTAGCAGCTGGCGATCATATTTGTTGCATTTATTATCATTGAATGCTGTATGACGAGCATTCCAGTCTCACCCGATTATAAATGGAGCGGGAACGGACTGTTGGATTATCTGAGAAATGTCTGCATCTGAGACATCTGGTTGTCGTGAAGGGTGAATATAAATGGATGCTAAGACCAGCACTTTATTGTTCTCACAAAAAAGTTTAACTGCCGTGTATTCAATGCTGAATATATGGGTGAATCTAATTTCACAGAATTGAAATTTTTTGTGTACTAAGATGCCGGTACCTCCGTGAGATCCATTAGTTCTGGTGTTAGCAACAAAATTATAATTGGGAATGGAAACTCGGTTTGATTTGAGCCAGGTCTCTGAAAGGAAGAGTATATCTGGGGAACATTTTTCAACAAACAACCGGGGGTGTTGCTTCCGTATATTAGAGTAAATGGATTCTGTGTTGATGGAGATAATGGTTAGTTTAGACAGAGCTGGAAAGAATATGGAAAGTTATTAGTGAAAGAATCTGACTTTTTTTTTCAGTTTCTGACATATGTCTCAGCGAAGGAAGCATGGCCTGTAGGCTTTGGATGTAACTCCAAATTGAAATTTTTAATATTGTCGTTCGAGGGAGTGGTAGTGTTGAGGTTTCCTTTTGCGGCATCCGCGCAAGATATTCCGAGTCGGGTTAACTTTACTTCCTGCAATACTGTTGGTTTCGTTGTTGTTGGGTTAACTGTTGACATTGCTAATTTTCATCATTGCAGAAGTTTTAGCTTCTGAGGACACTGAGAGAAATTTGGTGGATGTGGCCCCCCATAGTTACAACATTTTACTGTAATCTTCTTTGTGGTAATGGATCCATCGGCGTTGACGGCTTATACTATCTCTGGTTCCAGGCCTTGTGGATTTACCTTGCATTCATCTAGCTCGTGTTCCTCTGCGCATCTGCCGCAACGTTGCCAAGTGTTCTGAATCTTGGCATCGCTTGCAATGTAGTATTTCTTGCTTGTGGGGCTCCTCGATTGCGATTTTTTGGGTAAACAAATATTTAATTTGTTTAAGTTGTTTGATATCTTAATTTGGTGGAATTTGTATGATTCCGAAGTTTTTTATGTTGTTTGTCCTCATGTATGGTGTTTGGAAGTAGTCCAGCTTAATAATCTTTATTTGTGGACATATCCCAGCGATTTCCAGTCCTTATTCGTCGTTGGTCCATTCTGGATCGATATGCCTTATAATAAAGGTAGCTGGTGTGCTAGTGCTTGCCCTGGGAAATCGCATCCCCAACAGTCTGCCCCACAGTACGCAGCACTTCCTCTTGCGATGGCGATGTCGTCGCTGGAACCAGCACCTCGGCGCGGTGGGTTGATCTTCCCAGCGTTCCCTATGTCGTCATCAAGTCTAGGACTGTCATCCTTGCCTCGGGTCCGGGATATACAGTTTGTACTTCGCCGCGGGGTAGTGAAGGATCTACCACCAGGACCTCATCTCAAACGTGTGGGTCGGTGGTATTATAGCGTTTGAAATGGATAGTGAAGGACGTGTGATTCGAACTGACGCTATGACAGTTCAAAATTGAACCTAAGCGTTTCCCATCACGCTACTGGCCGTGTTTAGAATTTGATTTTTTTTTTAAACTCGACTATACTCCACTGATGTTAATTGTCATGTTATCGCTATGGTATACGGCTCTAATGAATTTTCTTATTCGATTTTCGTTCGGTGTTCTTCACTATTTTGCTTGTGAATTGTGTGTGTATCTGTTAGAGACGCCACAGTATCTCGTCCGTAGATTCTTCTCGTCATCAGGGTTGGCAGGTATTCCTTTACCCTTCTTCTCAGGAAGATAGTCTCTCAGCCGCTCCGCTGTTCTCCAGCTCGTCCTACCAACAAGGTGCGGGTCGTCAAACTCATCGGGTGCCCAAAGGAATATAGCTCCACCCTTGTCTGTGTATGTCCGTACATTTTCATAACCATGCGTGTTCCCATTCACACATATCTGATTCTTTGGTATCCACTGATTCTTGTTAATATCCCAACGATAATATTCTGTTTCAAATTGTTCTGCATTCGTTTCAAGAACTTTATGGATCCATTGATTTCTTTTCAGGCACCAGCGATAGTGTTCGAGTTGACCATCATGTTCTCGCCAAGGCAGCCACTTCTCTTTGATGCCGCACCACTTGTATTTGTACTTGGTTGTTGGGTCGGTGTTAATGGCTTCTCCCTCACTGATGTAGGGTACATTTTCAGCTTTCATTCACCAATTTGATGTTCCGGTAGAATGTACTGTCCGCGCAGTTGTCAATTCTTTTTTTCTTCATCTCCTCCCGGGTCTACCTGGAGCTCGTTCTGTTGACGGTTTAGGTTTTGGTTCACTTCTTATTGCTTCGAAGTGACCTCTAACGAACAATTCCGTCTCGTCTCCCTTTGTCCTTCCGTAGTGAACAGATCTTGCTGGCGCGCTGTTCCTGGTCTTACACCCGTGCAAAACCTATTCCAAACTGGTAAGTGAAGCAACTGGTTCGGTGCTTCTTCCTTTCCTCAGACTCCTGGTAACTATCAGGTCCCAGTTGCCCTGACCGATGAGTAATTTTGGCTCCTGCTGGGTGTATGTTAACTGGTCTCCGACGTCTCGTAGGTGCCCGCATTCCTCACTCGTCCCTTTCCTCACTTCCTGCTTTGAAAGTTTGAAATTAGGGATGGTTCTTACCTCGACCGATCTTCCGTTCCGACCGTGGGCTCCTTTTATTCGCACTTAGACTCTTTGCGAATCAATCCTCTTGATGGTTAATCCACCGACTGTCTCCAGAACGAGCGCTTCCTGCCCGCCTTTCGCAACGATTTTTTCGGCGATTGACGAGTCCAGCAACGAAATGGTGGACCCCCCGTCAAACAGAGCCAATACCCGGGTCGATCCCTTGGGTCCGTAGACATCCACTAGAACCATCTTCAAGTACGCTTTGGTGCCACTAATAGTGCGCATGGCAGAGTAACTACCTCTCCTATGATTTGTTCGGAATCGTTGTTCGATGGGGAGATGTCATGGGAGATCTTCCTTCTCTTCTCGGTGCCATCCTCGGTGAAAATTCGTCTGGGTGGAGGGTGACGTGTTGCTCTCTTGCGCACTTATTACACGGTGGTGGCTGGCAATCCGATCTTCGTTATTTGGATCGAAGGTACTTAAAGCAAAGCCTTGCCCTTTTTGACAAATTCTATTTCTCGCTGATGCTGACTTTCTCGAACGTGGGGCATCTGGGGATGTCGTAGTCCTTTAGACAAACCGGTAGCTTCCTCTCGGCTCCCATGATACTTTGGGTGGGACAAAATCGGCACACATGTCTGCCTCCAGTTTCACGAACTCGCTGAAAACCTTCAGCTCTGGCTGATCCTGTCCTCGATGGCTGTGGTGGTACATGAACCACCTGTACTTCATGGATGACGGCCGTCAGTTCTTTTACCGTCTCAGGTGAATTTAGATACTGCTGCTTGCCCAGCACTCTGTTCCCTTTTACTCTCTAAACCAATGCAGGCGTATTTTCATCCTATTTAGCTGGGCGATTCCCGAATTGAGAGACGTCAACCAATCTCCAAAAAAACGAACGATTATGCCTTTCTTCCGATCGACCTATAGCATTACCTTTTACCCTAGCGACGGTTATAGAGAGAGTTCTCGAATTAGACGACTTCCTTAACATTCTCGTAGCTACACTTACACAGGAGATCTGATGAAGAGGTAAAGGCAAGGTTGGGCAATTGGTGATATCAAAAAAGCTCGACAGAGTTCAATACCCAGCCTTGTTGCGCAAATTCCATTCCTATAGAGTTGAAGATATTCAGAGTCAATGGCCTTTTTAATCTCTCAGTCCCACTGTTTTCAGTTGAAATAAGCCTATGGGGTAGAAGTCTGTATGCCGTCATTGGTGCTGGTTCTACTTCCATCCCACGGGTAGCGTACGAGAATTTACTGAAGTTAGCCCAAAGCTTATCCAAATAAAGATACCAAAACACATTTCTCTCCAGTAGCCAATTTAATATATAGAACACAAAAATATAATTACAACAGAAAAAAAGTTCCAAATTGTTTGTCCTTATTATCCTTGGACGTTACAGGTATTTACTTAAGAATGTCGATTAATTACACTTTTCTTGGAGCTTAATCTTAGAAGTTACTCGAGATGTTCACAAAAAAGGAACGTTAAACTATTGTTCCTTCGCGGTTAACTATATACATGAATACACTGTGTCCAAATTGTATTTTATTTAAACTTTACACAAGGTGTTCAAAATAAGGTATTACTCTATTGCTTCTTTGCGAATATCAAATAACACTACATACTCCACAACGACTCACGAAAGACTCTTGTTATCCCCGGGGACGCCCCACGAGAGATGTATTTATTAACGTGACGGCACAACCTGTCCTCACGGAATCTAGAATGCGATTAAAGATGTTCATCGTAGTGTTACGTCTCCAGCGCCGTGCTTCCTCTTTCGAGGGAATAACTTTTCTTATTTGAAATAATTATCGTTTCTATTTATAGTTTTTATTTATTTTTCTATTTTATTTGAACTCAGCTATCTCAAGCTGAGCTCTAACTTGAACTAACTTTACAATATTTTTTTTTTTTTTTAAACTGTATTTATTAACCATAATTAAAATTTGTACATTTAAGTAATACAGTGACTTAAAATTAAATTCGTGACAATTGCTTACATGTAATTATTATTATAATACATTTTCCAAACAATGTTTTAAGAGTTACAGGCTAGATGTGTGTTTATACATTTAGTAGGGTTTTGTCTTCCTGGAAAAGGTCAGAAAACCAGGAATTTCTTATTTTTACTTTACTTAATCTAAACTTAACCCTAAATATAAATATAAATATAACTTATCCTAACTTAGTCTGATTATTATAAAATGAGCTATAAACAAAACAAAGTTTTATAATTAATGGGATTTATGAATTAAAGGATGTGGAATGAGGTCAGTAATGGGTTTGAGGAAGAGTATTTCTTTCCGGTTGTTCGTTGGAAAAACGTAGGATGTTGGAAAATGGTTGGACGTTAGAGTATTTGAACTGGTTAGGGGTAACTTCGATGTTGTGGTATATGATCTCGTTTGAATCATTTACCAGTCTGCCTGAGGCGAAGATAACTCTGGTGTGGAGACAGTTGGGGTAGTTAGTTCTGATATCTAGAGGGTTCTCTAAGAGCGAGGTTATTATGGGATTGGGATTATTTTGTAGGTTTTCGATAAATTTGATAGATAGCTCGAGGAATCGTCTATCGAGGCGCTCAATACCAGCGGTATTGTAGAGTTCGACGTTACTATAGTATTTATAGGAGTTAGGACGACGATGTAACCCAGAGACATACCTAAAGCATTTTCTTTCGAATACACGTAATTTCTCCATTTGGGAGGGAGTGATATGGTACCACAATGGGCACGCGTACGCGAGTGTGGGCCTGATAATCTGTTTGTGAATGAGCAGTTTGACTTTGTGAGAGAGAACTTTACAATATAAATTTTCCTGTTTTTATAGAACATTTTGTTCCAACTAACTGTGTCGTATAAAATGAACAAAACAATCCAGAAGTCTTGTTTATAATTTTGAATAAACTCTGAACGAAAATCAAAGTACTATGTTGTGAAATGAAAAATGTGCTTGTTATGAAAAGGGGCATGTTTTTAAATGTGCTGTAAGTGACTGGATATAGAATATTGAGTCTGTTTATTTATGAATTGTATTAAATAAGAATGTAAGAAATGTGCGGAAGTAGTTTTAAAGGTTGTGTTAGAAAGGAGATGAGATTAGTGTTAAAGCGAATAAGGGTAGTATTCTGGAATACAACATCCCACCCTTCTTCGAGAAAGAAAATTATCCTTGAAGAGAATAATTTTCTGTTAACTATTGCTTAGATTAGGATTAATTACAGACTTGGATTTTCGTTCAATTACAATGGCGTTCAAAGTTAATCTTATATCAAAAGTTACAAAAATCCAAAAGTTCTTAATACTAGAAAAATAGGTTACAATAATCCAAAAGTTTACTTATAGTCTACTTACATTATATTTTAACTAACTTTAAATATTTCCAACTAACTTAAAATATTTCCACTTGGAACCTTTTCTTTTATTATCCAAAAAAAAATTATTTTTTCTATATATATGATTAATATTAATTCTCAAAATTCTCTTTTTCGTTCCAATTTCCAATATATTATATCACAATATATATTTTAAAATATATTATATCCCAATATATATTTTAACTCTAAAATTTTCTTTCTTTCTTCCCCTTTTTTTACTTTTTTTTTTTTTTTCTTTCGTTTCCGTCATTTCTTACAATTGTTTTATATATTGAATAAAAACAAAGGCCATTTGTTAAGTGTCTATCTTTTCCTTAAATCTATGGAAAATTTTCCAAAGCTTTTTTGGGCCTATTATTATGACGAGGGCTCCTCGATAGTATAGTGGTTAGTATACCCGCCTGCCACGCGGGAGACCGGGGTTCGATTCCCCGTCGGGGAGCCTCTGGCGCGAGACTAATGACTTTGCCCAGAAAAAACAAACCATTATGGAAAATTTAACAAGCCTCAGGACTTGCTAAATAAGGCCAAGACCGGTTCCCAGTTGTAGTGCCGATGATGATGATGATTATGATGACTGCATAGAAATGCATAATACCAAAAGTTTTCTTAAGAAGTGACCTCAGTTGTCCTAAATGACTGTGTACCTTTTTATTTTTTCTTATTTTGTGTTCGAATACATGTTTATTGTTGTAAAATTTAATTTGTAAGGTATTTATATGGTTTTTCTTTTCAATACCTATTTTAATTGAATTATTATTTTCAATTTTCATTACTTCGTGTTGGTGTTCAGTATCGTTATTTAAAATGTTTAGTGTTTTCGGCTCAATGTCATCATTTTCTATAGCTTTAACTTCTGTCGGAACGTTTACCTTTTCAGTCTTACTCACTGCTGTTGGATCGTTTAGTTTCTCAGTCTCGTTTACTGATTCGTATAGTTCTTCAGACTTATTTGCTGTTAGAACATCTTGGTTCCCAGTCTTATTTGCTGTTTGAATTATTTCTTCAGTTATATCTGCTGTAGAAACCTTCAATCGTTCAGTCTTTGCTGCTGAAACATGGTGTTCTTCAGTGCTAGCTACTGAACTGACTTGGGTTTCGATTTTTATTGCACCTTTTGGATGTTCAGTCTTTGTTTCTGAAGTGTCGGGGTTGTCTATAGGGATAGCCGAAATGTGAGGGGTTTTTGTTTTTATATTTTCTGCAAGTTCTGAATTTTCAGTCTTTGATATTGCTGAGTTTTCAGTCTTGGTTGCTGAAGTGTCTGTGTGGTCAATAGGGATATCCGAAATATTAGGGATTTCAGTCTTTACTACTGCTGAAAATTTCGAATTTTCAGTCTGTGTTGCTGAATTATTTTCCGAAATTGGAGTATGAATCGGAATATTTATTTTAGTGCTTGTTTTCTCTTCGTTTATCTGTATCGCTTTAGTTATTTGGTTATGAGCTTCATTAAAATTGTCGTTATCTATTGCCAAAGATCTAATGTTATAAATAGAAAAATTTTGTCTGTCTTCCACAAAATTGGGTTGGCGCCAGGCCTCGTTTTCCGACTCTTGCACCGGAGAAAAGTGAACATTTTGCCTATCGTTTTGTCTATTGGTGATTCTAGGAGTTTCACTAAAACGATTTTCGGTAGGATTATTTCGGAATGGATTACGCGTGGTTGTACCTTGTTGGTAATTTGTTAAGGACGGTCCATTCCTAGATATCTTGTATCTACACTCGTTCTCTGTGTGATTATTCCGTCCACAGAAATTGCAAGTAATGGTAAATTCTCTTTTTATGGGTTGTCTATTCGGAAAATTGTTGGACTACATGTTCCGATAACATGTGTCCTGAGAATGACCTGGCTTACCACAGGTTTGGCAGACTCTACGATTAAATCTAAGATTTTAATTATATTGATATGACCTGGGAGAGTTGTCCATTCGAGCAGCATGTGATACTACATGTGCAATAGACTGTTTTAAACTACTTCCCCCATGGACTTTGGCTAGGATTTTCAGTTGTTCATTCTTGAGACCATCCTCAAATATTTGCACTGCCATTTTTGAGTTTTCTTCTATCAAGAATTCCCCAACCACCGCGTCTGCTGTTATTTCACACGTAGCAGAGTTCAGCGTCCTCAGAGCGTTCGCAACTCTATCTCCGTATTCCCGAACGGTTTCTCTGAAGTTTTGTTTGAGGGATATCAACTCATTGTGTGCCGTTGACCGAGATTGCTCCTCTTTATATTCTGATTCAAGTTTATCCTTTAAATCCATTTAGCGATTGTGCTACACCTAATCAGATCATAGGCAGGACCCTCTAATCTATTTTTGACTAGCTCCAAAAATGTTTCATATATCTCCGGGTCTGCCCTTTTTATAGATATAAATAAAACGTCTCCCCCGGAAATAAATTTATCTAGGTCGCAGGGTTTTCCGTCAAAGGTAGGGACGATTCTGAAAACATCAGAAATTCCGACAGAAAGAGCCATTTCAGGGGGGTTATGGTGTATTTGTAGAGAGTGGATTTGTTCTTCCCCCTGCCTAGCCGCCTGTCTCGTGTAATAAGGACTCGTAATATTGAAAACTTTGAAATCAATGTATGGTAAAATCACTTCTTAAAAATACGGTATATAAAAATGGCCCTTCTTTTAGATATTCAATATATATGGAAAAGAAAGTTAGTTTAGTCCCAAAGCTGTAAAGAAAGAAAATTCGGCGAAAAAGAAAAAACGGAAATGTCGTCGAAATACTGGAAAGAGAATATTCGAAGTAATTTCTATCGGAAAAAATTGTTTGTAAAAAGCTAAAAGTTAAAAGTTCCAAGGTGAAAATATTCCTACGGAAAAATGAAGAGAGAAAAATTGATATTTTGCTAACGATTCTTACTACTAATATATGTGGGCTAACTGTTGACTGATGTTTTGTTCTTTTCGAGATTACCACTTCCTGGATTCCAATAGTGTAGTTTCTTCTTAAAAAATTTTTTTTTCTTGAGTTATTGTCTTCTTTTTTTATTATTTCCGCTTTTTATATTATTACTGCCAGGCAGACTTCATGCCCTATAGTTGTGTGCTATCCTGGTCTTTTCTTTTTTTTTTTCTTTTTTTTTCGTCGTTTTATGTCATCATATTTTTATTTTTTCAAATCTCTGATGTTAATTTGGATTTCCTCAGCAGTTGCGTGGAAGGAACTTTCATCAATAGTTACACTCGATACATCGAACGTTCCGCCATCCAGGTCGAAAATGAGGACATTCCTTCCCCCTTTGGGGTTTTATCCCGCCAGTCGTCGTTAATTGCACTAATCTTCCTCTGGGATCGAGTCCTCCTTCGTGGACCGGTCTTCCTTCGAGGATTGAGTCGTCCTTCGGGGAGTCCACCAGTCTTCGTGGATCGGTCTTCCTTCGAGGATTGAGTCGTCCTTCGTGGATTGGTCTTCCTTTGAGGATTAAGTCGTCCTTCGGGGATTGGTCTTCCTTCGGGGATTAAGTCGTTTTTCGGGGATTGGTCTTCCTTCGGGGATTAAGTCGTCCTTCGGGGATTGATCTTCCTTCGGGGATTAAGTTGTCCTTCGGGGATTGGTCTTCCTTCGGGGATTAAGTCATCCTTCGGGGATTGAGTCTTCCTTCGGGGATTGGTCTTCCTTTGGGGAGTCCACCAGTCTTCGTGGATCCTCTGTCGTCCTTCGGGGATTCCACCGCTGCCACCAGTGTTACGTCTCTAGCGCCGTGCTTCCTCTTTCGAGGGAATAACTTTTCTTATTTGAAATAATTATCGTTTCTATTTATAGTTTTTATTTATTTTTATATTTTATTTGAACTCAGCTATCTCAAGCTGAGCTCTAACTTGAACTAACTTTATAAATATAAATTTTCCTGTTTTTATAGAACATTTTGTTCCAACTAACTGTGTCGTATAAAATGAACAAAACAATCCAGAAGTCTCTGTTTAAAATTTTGAATAAGCTTTGAACGAAAATCAAAGTGGCTATGTTTTGAAATGAAAAATGTGCTTGTTATGAAAAGGGGCATGTTTTTAAATGTGCTGTAAGTGACTGGATATAGAATATTGAGTCTGTTTATTTATGAATTGTATTAAATGAGAATGTAAGATCTGTGGGGATGTAGTTTTAAAGGTTGTGTTAGAAAGGACATGAGATTAGTGTTAAAGCGAATAAGGGTAGTATTCTGGAATACAACAGAAGCGATAGAATACCACGTACTCAATCATCGCTTCGATGACCATATTTGGGCTTAATCCCCTTTTGAGTTGTATCTGAAAGAAAAGGGTTGAAACTTTACACACACATGATGATCCCCTTTGGTTGGTCATCGTGTGTGTTGCCCAGCATGCGAACCATGAACATGCAATTAAATAAAAATAAACAACATTCGCAGCTGGGACAGGTCATTCAGAAAAGGGTTCGATGTGCTTACACGATCAGCGGCTATACGAAACATTGTTGCTGACCGTGTGTGTGTTGTTGGCATGGTTGCGGCCGGTGCGCACACATCGTCGCGTCACACTTAATGTTTATATGATCACTGTCAGCGTCCTGAATTTTTGCTGATCATGTACTTATTGACGGTAACCCCCAGCAAACGAACTCTTGCTGGGAAATTTCCATTTCAAGAAGCTCGACTTCCTGGGGTTATGATCGCCGTATGCCACCATGTGCATGTGTTCGTGTGGCCGACCGATGTGGGAATAAAGGAAATAACATAAAATAGGAAATATCTCCCGTGGTATGTGGCAGACCCATTAGGAGGTACGGTTTAGGTAATGTTGTTTGCTCTATTTGCAACCAATTTGCCTTTAAGGGATATGGGTGCGTCTCGTGTGACTATGCCCTTGTGGTAAATGTCCATTTTTGGTGATGGAATTTTATGTCAGCCGGCATTAGTTTCACCGGCTTTTCTGGTGTTATGGTATGACTAAGGCAGGTAAGTATGCGCTTTTTATGTAGTAGGACGCGCGAGGAAACGGTTACCTGATGGTAAATGAGAAGGTAAGTAGTGGCGTTCGAAAGAACCGCCACAAGCCTCCTTTTAAATTAATGATGGTGTTCCTCTGGGTTCTGTGCTCTCTGTCACTCTACTTTTTCTTTTACTGAATAATCTCTTGAAAATTACTGACTACTGCGTTTATTCGTTTGCTGATGATAGCAAGTTTATTTCTACCAACATAAGCACATCATCGGTTTGAAAACATTTGTATTTGTACTACACTTACACCCAGAGAAAATATTCGTAGTTGCGGGGAGACCGGGCTTAGACCCCAACACTATGTTTTAAACATCTGACACTTCTTGACTTCATCATAATTTAATTTTCAGGTTTACTTAAGAATATATTATATCACAAAAACCATTCATAACATCCCTTAAGAAGTTCACACTTTATAAGAAGATAAAAACTTGAATGTGAAAATCCTTTCTGATCCTTTGAAGGTAAGTCCTTACTATACTATTAAAACTTCTTTGTTTTAGCTCAGACGCTGCAGGATAACATTTTCAATCAAGTCCTGCAATAGCTATGCGAAAGGGTCATAACAATTGAAAATTACAGGCAACCCAGCACCGAAATGGGGTCCCAGCGAAATTAAGTGAGTGTTGTTCATAAATGTGCAGTCGGCAAGCCACGGGAGGCAAAAATTTTTCCTGCAAGCATCTCTGAGATGAGGCCTCACTCACTTATTACAAACAAACAAACAAAAAATATTCCCTAGAATACAAAAAATTATTTAGGTCCCTGCAGCGAACAACCCCCGACTCCCGACTGTGAACTCAAATAAATAATAGAGTAAGTATTCCGGCGCAATTCCAAATGAGGAGATGGTCGCCGGCAGTAGGCGCCCGTTTGAATCATTCACAGTTCTATCTGATGAAATGAAAACATTTATTAAATCTTTTGCATTGTGTTTCTGGCCCCTCCTGCCATCCCTGGAATCCGCCTCTTCGGTTACAGGGCACGGTCTCAGTGGGGAAATTTTACTGACATTACTCATTCAGCCATTCAGCTGGAACCCTATGTTTACTAGTCCTATATTGTCGACGATATGCTAACTACACCGTGAACTGCGAGGACTTCATCCAGGGATGAATCTGACGGTGGTAGTTCATGTGGATAAGTGGAGGCTATTATAACGACCGTACGGAAGTCATAAAGGATGAAAATGCTTTTCGACCACAGGGATTAGCTAGGAGGTAAAAGCCTTTTATTTATCGGACAGGTTTTGGCGCCTCGTAAAGGTTGGAATGATTTCTGGGTTGCTGTTGTGGTCTTTGGAGTAGTGTGGCGGTGATCGCCAGCGATTCGCATGACAACACGATGGTGGTCGACTGGTGGCCACAAACGAATGGAATTGTTGGGGCCGGGATTAAAGAGCACGCCACCGAGGTTTTGCAAAAAAAGTGTGTGATAGCTATTTCGGGATAGTGTTGGTTAAACTGGTCGAGTGGATACAGAGCGTTGGCAATTTTATGAGGATTTATGAGTCACGGTGGATTAAGGTGGTTTCATTAGCCTGCGGTTACAGCAGAAAACAATTATAAAACCCCGAATGAGTCTGGCTGGTGAATAGGATTGAGAAGTAGTACCCGGTGGGAATTTATGTTTCAAAGTATTAATGAGTTTTCCAGAGAACGTTTCATTCGGTTTATTCGATGCAAGAATAATTGCTAGTCTCCTTAGGGAGTGATAAAAATCGATTCGCAGCACAGGGAGTATGAAGTACGTAAGTCCGTTCCCCCATGTGTAGTGCCATTGACTTGCTCACAGCTATCATTTATTGAATGTACTCATTTATGGAGTATTCCTTTTCTGGGGAGTTTTTCTTATACTGATTTCAAAGTTCTTAACTAAGCAGGTTCTCATTATTTATTTATACATTTATTATTAACCTTAACACAAGTCTTAACATCTTAGTTGTATTCTTGATTGTAGTTTACAATAACTCTTAAGGGAGAAGAGTCAGAAGTCCTAATGCGATATAAAAACGTGTACTCAAATCTTTTCATTGAAACGTTGCACCTACGAAGCATTTGATGCTGTCTCAATCGTACCCCTGTTAGTATAAGGTTGGTCGATGTGGAATTCAAAAAAAAAAAAAATTAAATGTTGTAGACTAGTAGAGACGAAGGGAGGATACCGCGTGGTTGGATGGACGTGCGCTGAAGCGGCTGGTTGATGAAGAAGAGTGATGATGTGCACCTGCATCATCAGGAAGCCTTTGCAACTTGACGAAATGCAAAATGGTGGATGTTCGTCAAGTTCAATCAAATTCATTGTCGCCGGTGTGCGCATCGGATGTACACTAATGTAGATTATTAGACGTCCAACACTTCCCCTCGATGAGCGCACCAGTGCGAAAAATTTACATCAGGTTTAAGAGGTCGAGACACCTCTCGTGCTTCGGTTTGGATGGGGCCTTAGGGAGAATGTCTGCAGGCATTTGTTCCGTGGGCATGTATTCGACCGAGAGTGTTCCGCTGTCCAGTGCTTCACGGATGAAATGATGTCGGACGTCGATATGTTTGCTCGGGAGTGGAATACCGGATTCTCAGCCAGCTTCCGAGCACCGTTGTTGTCGTTGAATAACTTCAGCTTGTCTGGTAAGGCGAATCCCAGTTGACTAATCAGTCTTCGTAGATGTATGGCCTCTTTCGCCGCATCGGATATGGCCATATACTCTGCTTCTGTGAATGATAGCGCGTTGGTTCTTTGTTTACGCGATTCCCATGAGACAGGTGTGTCGTTAAGAGTAAATGCATACCCAGTGTATGATCTCTTGTCGTCCGGGCAGTTGGCCCAGTCTGTCGGCGTATCCGGTGAGACATTTCCCGCTCGTTTTATAGGATAACTGGACCTTCGCCGTGTCTTTCAGGGAGCGGAAGATACGTTTGGCGGTTTTCCAGTGATGCTCGTCGAAACAGCTGTTGAATTGGCTCAATCTGATCACGGCAAAGGCTATATCTAGTCTTGTGCATACTGCCAGGTACATGAGAGATCCAATTAACTCTCGAAACGGCAGGTTTCTGTCGGGTTCCTCCCTCCCTTTCTGTAGTATAGTGCCGCTGCCCAGAGGTGTACTCACGGACTTCGAGTCGGTCATGCTGAAACGGCCTAGGACTTCGGATATGCATTTGGTTTGAGTCATCCGCAGTTCTTCCTTGTCTCGATGAAATTCGATTCCAAGACAATGCTTTATTTCGCCGAGGTCTTTCGTGTTAAATGTTTTTGAGAGCTGCTTCGATAGTTCCTCTATCTTTGCTGTGCTTTGTGAGGAAACTAAAATGTCGTCCACGTATACGCTGACCAGTAGTATGCCTGTGTGGGTTGTAGTATTGTATGCCAACGTATGACACGGGTTTACTTCACCCGCCAACAACTGCGGCACCGAGGGGAAACAAAACACAAAAACACCACAACTTGTACAGATAAAAATTAATTTTATTTTCTTTAATAGTTCTTTATTGTTCACAATTGATTTCGAATTTACACTTTTAATTTGTTCTTTATTTATCATTCAATGATTCCACATGCGCAAATGCATTAATAAAATTTAACTGTTTTCTTGAAGATAATTAAACCGACTTTTCATGGCAAGTATAAAACTTTACGCGTAAAATGAAATTCCCTGTGTTTTTAAAATGACGTCCAATTCTTGAGAAGACCAATTCTCGACTCCACTGAACGTGTGGCGTATCGTGTTTACACTACTGTGGTTGGATAGTGACTTCTGACACGATTCGGCGTGACCATCGCCAATAGAGATTGGGTAGCGACTGACTGGAATTAGGGATGGAAATTGAGGTTTCTGCTTTTGCACAACGATCAGCCAATGGTAATCGTGCTCCCTTGTGCATCCTTCAATTCCCCACGCTCATCGAGGTGGATAAGTACTTGCGTTATCGTTCGACGTCGATGGGCGTAGAAAGGATGAATAAATCAAAAGGCAAACACAATAACGCAGGGTTGATCTGGCTTAGTGTGTGTGTATTAATGCAGCCTCTGAGAATGATCCACTGAGCTAGTGCGGTGATTGTGGTGATCTCAGAGTGCATTGAACTATGGAAAGACAGAATAGTGAAGGAGAGGAAAATGTTTTGTAGCTATTCACCTGCAAGAAGAGATCATTGATTCCCACCGAATGAAGTGTCTGGGGAAAGTGAATAGGACGCCGAATTGGCTAGGGAAATATTACCGTGGGAAAAACGCTAAGGAATGCGGTAATTTCCCAAGCCATTGGATGATGATGCAACCGCGTCGTTTGATTCGACTGGGTTGTTGCTAACCAACATGAGTTGGAATTTCCGGTGGAAATGTCACGGGTTATAGGAATGGAGTTGCCGTATGGCAAAAATAAAAATATGACTTACAGGTGAATTAAGTTGGTAGAAGGAATTGGGGAATGATATGGCACACTGTTAGGGGTCGAAATAAGGCGGAAATAGTGGGTTGGTTCTACATGTAGTATAGAGAACCCCCACATATTCTTTCCTTTTCCTTCAGAGAATATGCAAGGATCGGCAGTAGACTGCTTGACACCGAGGCGTTTGAGCTCGCTGCTCAGCTTCGTGTGCCACGCTCGTTCTGCTTGGCGAAGTCCGTATAGAGCCCTGTTTAGCAAGCATACCTAATTCCTCCTTTGTAGCTGCGTTAGCATTTGTTTTGCTATAATGTTTTCTCTGCTTTTTCCGGATTGAATTAATTTCTCCAGGGCAACGTCGGTGTGTTTGGGGATTTCCATCTAAATTGTCTCGTCGAGCTCGCCATTTAGATAGGGCGTTGCAACATCAAGGTGGCGGATGCTCATATTGTGTTGAGCGGCTAGGGCGGCCGTAATTCGAATGGAGTTCATTCTTGCAACTGGAGCGAACGTCTGGTGGTATTCAATTCCGGGTACTTGGGAGAATCCTTGTGCAACTATGGGTGCCTTTCTTCGTTCTAGCGGGTCGTCGGGATTCGATTTGTTCCGCAAGACAAAACGGCTGCCAATGACTTTGTCTTGTTTCGGCCAATTTACCAGAGTCCAAGTGTCGTTTCTGATGATGGCCTCGATTTCTTGCGCCATGGCATTTATCCACCCCTCGGTTTCTGGGCCGGTTGTTGCTTTTATAGGAACTTCGGCTGATCCCGCGGTCTCCGAAGTGATGTTGCCTTCTTGAAATAGTTTTCGAGGTCTTCCCCTGAGTCCAGTCATTTCTATCCGTGGTCTTCCTGGTCTTCTTCTTGTGATGATTGTGTCAGATCTGCTGGTTGGGGTGGTTGGTTGCCCGGTTGCTTCATTTCTTGGTACTTCGAGTTGTTCATCTCTCGCCATGGTTTCGTTATGTGTTGTATCCGGTGTGATGAATTCGACCGTGGCACTTTCCGTATCAGATTTGTTGTTTGTTGGGCGAAAATCGTTGGAGGCGGGACTCCGGTCGTTATGTTTTTCGAAGAACTTCACGTCCCTCTCAATTTCGATTCTTCGTTCGTCTGGGAGCCAAATCCTGTACGCTTTCGATTTGTCGAAAATCCCCTTTTGGACCTGGGGCTGAATTTACCTTTCCTTGGTCCTCGTTCTAGCGAATAGACAACGCATCCAAATTCACGAAAATTGCCTACGTTTGGAGCGTTTCCAGTCCACACTTCGTATAGGGTTCTTCCGTTGAGTGTGTTGGTCGGACGTCTGTTTCTGATGTGGTTTGCTGTGTTGACTGCTTCTCCCCAAAAACTTGTGTTCAGATTTGCTTGTATGAGGAGGCATCTACCCATATCCACCAGGGTCCGGTTTTTTCTTTCGGCTACTCCGTTTTGCTGAGGTGTGTGGTCACTGATAGCCAGTGGCGGGTGCCGTTTTTCCTTATGACGGTATTGAATTCGTTGTTGACGCACTCGGAAATTTTACAGGTACCCATCCACGGCACCTAACGGTTGTATCGTTTTGGAAACAAATTCTACTTAATTAGACGATTGATACGGCGAAGAAAGCTCACAACTACAGAGTGACCAATAAACTAATTACAACGGCAAAAAAATAGACCTCTTAAGCGATTGCGCCCTAATCCCATTGGGGTTAACAGAACGAATTTTGTTAGAACCAGAGACGCGTGCAACCAAGCGATTGACACCGCGAAGAAGGCTTACAAATACGGTGACTGGTAGACTTCTTGAGTGCTCAACTGGTTCGCGCTCCTTCTGGTCAATGGCAAAAGCTGTCAGCAGTAACTTCGCTTCCTCCTCTTTCCCCCCGTTGGTGACAGAGAGCGCGACATTGGCCACAAATTCAAAAGATAAAGCTGATGTGTTCGCGAATTTATTTTTCGCGAATGCAAACCTGTATGCCGGACTTTTGGAGCCACCTGTGATTGCGTCGATATGGTCTTTCATGCGGGATGTCAGGTTCCACCCGCGTACTATTCAATGCATTCCACGTGGACTCGACTGTGGGGAAGCGACCGGCCCGGATGGAATACCAGCAATAGTCCTTAATAACTGTGCTTCAGAACTATCGCCGGTTCTTGCCAGACTCTTCCGCTTATCTTATACACGAAGGATCTTTCCTGCCTGCTGGAAAATCGCCCGAGTTCAGCCAATCCCAAAGACGGGAAAAAGTGTCTCCCACAAAATTACCGTCCGATAGCATTATTGTCTATGTTATCTAAGGTGATGGAAAAAGTCATCAATTAACTCTGTATTAAGTATTCGGAGTACAACGGACTTTTGAATGATCGTCAATACGGATTCCGTTCCAGGCGATCCACGGGAGACCTTTTGGCACTTATAACCGATATATGAACACCTGCGATTGATCGGCATGGTGAGTCAAGAGCGGTCGCATTGGATATTTCCAAGGCTTTTGACCGCGTCTGGCACGGGGCATTGCTGAGCAAACTTCGTTCATATGGACTTTCCCAACAGCTTTGCGACTGGACGAGGAGCTTCCTCGAGAATCGATCGATCCGGGTTGTTGTGGACGGCGAGTGTTCGGATCTGTATCCTGTTAATTCGGGGGTGCCCCAAAGTTCTATTTTGGCTCCAACCTTGTTCTTGCTTCACATAAATGATTTGTTGGAGACAGCGGATAACAAAGTGTTCAGTTTTGCGGATGATAGTACGGTTGTTTCCTCCTTTTTGAGTGTTTGGTCGATTGTCGCGTCTACGTCGCACCAGCTGAGATGTAGACAGATTGACTCTCTGAATCTGAATCTAGATAAGGTCCTGCAGTTGGGAAGGGCCAATCTCGTCGATTTCATGCAGCGAAGACACAGTGTACAACATTCACAAAGAAAAGTGGATCATCGGTTCTACAGCTTATGATGAATGGCCGAATGAATTTGGGGAAAGCTTCAAATTGCTCGGCGTCACGGTCTGTGGGAATGTATCGTGAGATAAACACGTGTCGAGGTCAGCCCCACGAAAACTGAGCTATCTTTATAGAGCCAAGAAATATTTTACTCCGGGCCAACTTCTTCTCCTGTATAAATCCCAAATTAGACCCGCACTCGAATATTGCTCTCAAGGAGCTCTGCTCCTAAACATACCCTCGACCTACTTGAGAGCATATAGAGACGAGCGATCCGCCTGATAGGGGACTCGCCCTTGACTTCGGGGCTACAGCCGCTATCACATCGAACGCGTGTCGGGATACGTAGTCGGTGCGCCTGCATGGACGCTGGGTTCTACCACGTCCTCACAAATTGTTCACTACATGCACCACAGAGAAGACGGTATGGCGGATGATCAACAAGCGGAGCGGACACAGTACAAAAATAAAATGCACTGATATTGTTATTTGTTACTGACTTTATTGTTTGTGAATTTAGTTTGAACGACGTTATTTATTTTATCTTTGATTCGATACAATTGACGATAAAATACACTGTTGAATTTGTTGTAATGAATGTTCTATTTTAAGTAAAATTGTTTATAATTACTTTATAACTCATTTTGGTTCGATACAATTGACAGTAAAATACACTGTTGAATTTGTTGTACTGGATGTTCTTTAATTCCATGTGTTCTTTTTAAGTAAAATTGTTTTTAAGTACTTTACCCCTAAGTTTCACTTTGACTATTTTTCGCGACCTTTCTCGACACGACTTCGTGGTGTCTACGCTTCTCCGCCGCGCGACGGAGAGCGGGAGATCGTGCGACCAGCGTGGTCAGCGGACGTAATAAGACTCCTGGTGCTCTAGAAAGGAGGATATTTTGTTGGCATTAAGTCAACAGAAATCTTGCGGCGGTGGTAAAGGGTCAGGCTGGATGTTATCTTATTTGGGTTAATATGCTGGTACATGGATATGGTGGTGAGGAAACCATGTACCAGCATTGGTAAGCGTTGGTAACAAACACAGCGCGGTACTGTGTGTTTACTTTGATTTCCAGAAGGGTCATCTTATAGCATGAACGTGAGTATGATTGCCTAAACAACGATCCTATTCATGCCCAAACCCCATGATCAGTTGATAGCCGATAATGGGATATTGGTTGCAGCTATTGCGAACCTAAAGATATGGGGGCAATATTTAATTACCGAATGGTAGGGAAACTATCGGCTGCAGTTGTGTCAACAAGTACGTTGGTCGACGTGTCTTCTGGACCAACGGATTGTTGTTTGGACGATCGACCGATGGTCCAGCTGATAAGGCGAGGATGGACATGTCATGCACGTATGTGAGAAAATGCTTCTCAGCAATGCGCATTGACATGTTGGGGAATTAATGTCGGTCACATGAAGAGGTAACCGAATTAGATTTCGGAGACATGATGCGTTGGATGCAAGTATGCCCCGGGGCGAGAGTTTGATGCCTCGGTAAGATGGTAATATGGCCGTGGGCTTATGTTTTCAGGTGGAAGGTGATGTGCGGGTTGTATTTACAAAGGGCGTCAGCACGGACGCAGGTTAAGCGAAATACCCCACAACAATAAATGCTGCACTAAATTGTTCCGCAAGGAAAAGGAGAAAAACCAAACACACTGGATTAATCCTGGAAATAAAACGCAAGCGGAAATCTTCAGGTTAATGTTCTCTTTATTAATCTGATGGAAATGCAGTACACGTTCACAATTATTAAATTGCTCTCTTTAATTAAACTAGATACATTCGAGTGCACTGATTTGACGCAAGACTCCGGAAACTTTACTCACGACAAGCGACTCGGATAAAAAAATGAGATACGTGGTTGATAACCGGCAGAGTGTGTGCGCACTCCGTGCGGGTAGACATCTGACTCTTGGTGCGATCCATATCCGTCAAATTCAACGCTGGTGGATTACATCGATGTGGGAGGATTCTATATGTGTCCGTATAGGACAAGTACGTTGCCCTTCAGCCTGCATATCGGCAATGACGAAAGTGCGCCCGAATACACATGGGCTGGTGTAATGCATTGCTGGCATTATGAGATACGTGATAGCGAAGTGCACCGAAAGAAGAAATAGGTTTCTGTGTCCTAAATAAACAGAAACGATATTTCACGGTTCAAACGATGTGATACATATTATTTGTGATTTAGGCCATGCTATATGGGAACATCGGCTGTTTACATAATCGCCCCAGACTTATGCCATTGCAGGCAATCGATTTTTTGTGGCGATAAGCAAACCGATGGTTTGCTCGCCTATGGCCTAGGCTATGGAAGCTTTTGTTTGTTTTACAGGCCGGAGCATCGGTAGGCATGATCTGGGGTATGATTGTCTAACATCAATCGCATTAGTGCCCAAATCCCATGATCGGTAGATAACCGATAAAGGAAATTGGTCACAAGTGTTGTGAACCTCGGGACTGGGGCAATAAATGGTTATGAACCGTAGCAAAATCCATCGGCTACGACTGTGTCAACAATTACGCTGGCCAGCAAGTATTTATCCATTGTAATTGCTGACAAGCCGAGCCGATGGAGGTATGGTACGGTTCATATAATAATTCAATGTGATGCATGCCTTGATGGTTTTTAACTTTCAGGTGTAATGCTGCAGGGCAGCTTACACTGCCCCTAATTGCAGATAAGTACTATGGGTTTGGAAGGTGGTTAATTTAAGACGATGGGCGGTTCTTTGAGAATGTATTAAAGAACCGCCACAGATGCAGAGTAGCTTACAATGCTCATTTGCAGATAAGTAGAAGGCAGGTAATTTACGGAAATGGATGGTTCTTTGGAAGTGTGTTAATGAACCCCCACAGGCGCGTACTCGACTTCTGTCTGATTTGCAGATATTATCACGGCTACTGTGACAATCCGACAGATCGCACCAGTTTGCGGTTCATCTCCCAATGACGTGAACAGCCCTGCATCAGAACAGAGCGGGGAAGCTGGGGAACTGCCTTCCCACGCGAGTGTTCCCGGAGCGTTACAACTTGCAACTGTTCAAAAAGAACTGCAACGCCACTCCCGAGAGAAGTGCAATAAAAAAAATCTTCCATTATATAAGCTATAATGTACAGACAAGCTTATGGGCATCTAGGGATGTATTACAGATGATACTTTGTAATAGTATTTTGGTGGTCGTGTGAAAACGTATTATTTGATGTATCAATGTTCCCTTCTTGCATTTCAAAGATATTTCTGCCGTTCCACGTTTTTGTTGTTACTTTGTTGTTGCCCACGCTTTTTTTTTTTTAATAAAGTCACATTGTATGAATTATCTAAACAAGTGATCGATTAAAATCTTGCCAAATATTCGAAAAATCTCCAAAATCCAACGAAATCTGTGTGAGGGTACTGAGCTGTTGATCAAATGCGAAGGATAAATTTAAAAACAAGAGCTGGGTGGCCGTCAGATCCTTGCTTCTTATCATCCTTGATATGATTAATCTCTTGCTTTATAGTAGTGACGTTGATTGGTATTTTCCGAGAGGTATTTATCCGCAGTTTGTTGGGCATTTTATTATTTTTGTTTAAAATTTGTTTTGTATAAAATTACGATGTCTGAAAACGATGCTGAATAACAATATTTTTTTTTTGTATTAGAGTTCTCTCGGGAGAGGCGAATCTATAGCGCCGAGTGGGCGCCTCGAGATGCCATCAAATAACTGTTGTAGTTCTTTTTGAACAGTTGCAGGTTGTAACGCTCCGGGAACACTCGCATGGGAAGGCAGTTCCACAGCTTCCGCGCTCTGTAACGGAACGAGTTCTGATACAGGGATGTTCGCGCCGTCGGGAGATGAACCACAAACGGGTGCGATCCGTCGGATTGTATTGTGGAGCGCATATAAACCGAATTGTGTGGAACAATGCCAAGAATCTCCTAAGAGCAGCACACGTGATAATATCTGTAAAACAGACAGAAGTCGGCTACGCGCCTTCGATGTGATAGCGACTGTAGTCCCGACGTCAGCGCCGAGTCCCCGATCAGGCGGATCGCTCGTCTCTGTACGCTCTCAACTAGGTCGAGGGTATGTTTACGAGCCGAGCTCCAAACATGAGAGCAATATTCGAGCGCGGGTCTAATTTGAGATTTATACAGGAGCAGAAGTTGGGCCGGAGCAAAATATTTCTTGGCTCTAAAAAGATAACTCAGTTTTCCTGAGGCTGATCTGGCGATACCCGATACATGTTTATGCCATGATACATTCCCACAGACCGTGACGCCGAGCAATTTCAAGCTTTCCACAGATTCGAGGGCCCGGCCATTCATCATCAGCTGTGGAACCGATGATCCAGCTTTCTTTGTGAATGTTGTATACTGGGTCTTCGTTGCGTTGAAGTCGACAAGATTGGCCTTTCCCCACTGCAGGACTTTATCTAGATCCTGGTTCAGAGAGTCAATCTGTCTACATCTCAGCTGGTGCGACGTTGATGCACCAATCGGCCGATCACTCGAAAAGGAAGAAACAAGCGTACTATCATCCGCAAAACTGAACACTTTGTTATCCGTTGTCTCCAACAAATCATTTATGTGAAGCAAGAACAAGGTTGGAGCCAAAATAGAACCCTGGGGCACCCCCGAATTAACAGGATACAGATCCGAACACTCGCCGTTCACAACAACCCGGATCGATCGATTCTCGAGGAAGCTCCTCGTCCAGTCGCAAAGCTGTTGGGAAAACCCATATGAACGAAGTTTGCTCAGCAATGCCCCGTGCCAGACGCGGTCAAAAGCCTTGGAGATATCTAATGCGACCGCCCTTGACTCACCATGCCGTTCAATCGCAGATGTCCATATATCGGTTATAATTGTCAAAAGGTCTCCCGTGGACCGCCTGCCACGGAATCCGTATTGACGATCATTCAGAAGACCGTTGCACTCCAAATACTTAACCAACTCTGTATTGATGACTTTTTCCATTACCTTAGATAAAATAGACAGTAATGCTATCGGACGGTAATTTTGTGTGGAGACACTTTTTCCCGTCTTTGGGATTGGCTGAACTCGGGCGATTTTCCAGCAGGCAGGAAAGTTCCTCCGTGCATAAGATAAGCGGAAGAGTCTGCCAAGAACCGGCGATAGTTCTGGAGCACAGTTCTTAAGGACTATTGCTGGTATTCCGTCCGGGCCGGTTGCCTTCCTACAATCCAGTTCACGTAGAATGCGTTGAATAGTGCGCGGACGAAATCTCACATCCCGCATCGAAGACCGTACCGGCGAGATCACAGGTGGCTCCAAAAGGCCGGGATCGAGGTTTGAATTCGCGGAAAATAAATTCGCGAACACATTAGCTTTATCCTTTGGATTCGTGACTAACGTCCCGCTGTCTGTCACCAAGGTGGGGAAAGAGGAGGATGCGAAGTTACAGCTGACCAGAAGGAGCGCGAACCAGTTGGGCACCGAAGGAGCTTATTGATCACCCTGTCTGAGCCTTCTTCGCGGTATCAATCGCCTGGTTGCACGCGTTTCTGATTCTAACAAAATTCGTTCTGTTAACATCGGTGGAATTGGAGAGCCATTGCTTAAAAGCTCTATTTGTTGCCGCTGTAATCAGCTCGCATTTTTTGCCAAACCAAGGTTTATCAGACGAACTTCGTTTGATGGAATGTGGAATATACATCTCCATCCCCAGAAGAATAATCTCTGATACCGACTCCGAGCAAGTGTTAACATCGGAGTTTCCGAAGCACACCTCCGACCATGGAAAGGATGCGAAGAAATCTCGCATATCGTCCCAGTTAGCAGCCCCATACTTCCATACATGACGAAGCTGCCTAGGCCGGTTATTCGCTTGGTATGCAAGTGCTTGCGCGACAGATACCAAACAGTGATCTGAGTTTCCCAGCGGCGCAGAAACCTCTACGTTATAAATACTCGGTTCGGATGTCAAAAACAGATCCAGGGTGTTCGCATAAACGCCTCGGGCATCCGGCACTCGCGTTGGTTCCTCCACGAGTTGAGTCAAGTTGTGGCTTACAGCAAACATCTCCGTCAGCCTCCCAGTCTCGTCGGTTCTGTTAGCATGTAACATCCAGCCGGAATTGTGCACATTAAAATCGCCAAAGACAACAATTTCAGAAGCTTGGTGGTTGATCTGTATCCAGTCGACGGTATATGACAGATGTTCGAAAAATGTCGCTGGTCGATCATCATTCGTGGAGCGGTAAAGACAAGAAAGAAATTTAACGGAATTCCTCAGCACGACCGTCAACCATATGATGTCCATATTATTGGGTTCCAACGCCTCCATCCTCTGGCAAGCCAAATTGGACCGCGCAAAGACGCAGACTCCACCCTGAAAACGGAATCTCGAATGCAAGTCGTATCCTGAGCAACGAAGATATGTCAAATCAGTTGACGAATCGACCTGGGTCTCAGTTAGGGCAAGGATATCAGGTTTCGTTGTTTGCAAATATTGGTGGACGGCGTTTCCATGCATATTGGTGACACCGATGCCCCTGATGTTACAAAATGCCGTCACCAGTAGAGTGTGGGCCGAGCCTCGAGAGCGAGCCCGGTTATGCGATGACGAATCTCTTAAAGTTCCATTATTTATCATGACATCTGCATGATGTTCCCCCCGACATAGTCCCCCCTCGGAGATCCGAATGGGAGACTAGTTTACCTCCGGAATTCTTTATATCAGAAGACACCATCATGACTTATACCCGTGTCAGTCCGGGCCATCAGCCATACATTCGAAACACCGTCGAAGATTTCTCTCGGCGATATCGCGGAATGTACAACGTGACGGGGTGGTATCTCACCTTGGGACCGACTACCACCTAACCAACCTTTTCTCGAACCGGTCCATCAGCCAAGCTCCGAAAGATGGCCAGGGATTTCTCCCGACCATTTCACGGAGCCTAAAGCTTGATGGGGTGGTATTTCACCGGCGCACAGGACGTTGAGACCCTGGCTACCACTCGGCCTTTAGTCGCCTCTTACGACAAGCTGGCCTAGCTGTGAGTATATTCTAACGCCCTACTCACAGGGCGAGGATTACTTACTTTCCACTCGGAGAATATATAATAGAAGAACACCAATGGCATTACAATCATAACGTAGGAAGAGACGCTCCTGAAATTCAGTCAAGGGTTCTCAGCTGCAACAATTTTACAAGAATAAATATTAATTTTATTACTTCAGTGTCATTAATTGAACCAACTCATGTACAGCCACATGTGTCTGAGAACCACATTAAATCCACACTTATGACGCCACCTTCTTTCCAACCTTTTAAATAGCTTAACGATTTCTTTTTACAAGAATATCGTGCAACCCAAAATCGCTGTCAATAGGAATGCATACATAAGAGCAGAAATTGCTTACTCAGCAGCTACATGTCACCTCCTAACCCCGAATTTATATTCCAGTTTATTTATTCCATCGTCACAAGACTATATAAAATGGTTAAATATCATGCTGAAAGCATCTTAACATAATTTCATAGCTTGCGTAAAAAGCTGTCGTACAAGTTAAGCAGAATTGTACCCATAATATTTATCGAAGTGGATTCTAGAAATGGATCCTATTTGGGTGCACCCCGCCAGACTTCCAATGCGATTAAACGTGGGCCGATAAAAAAAAGTAAAGGTTGAAATTATGTGAGATCTAACACAAATCATTTCCGACAAACTCCTTGCGTTAGAGTAGAGAATTGTAAAGCTGGTTAGTCTCAAACCCTCGGTATGGCTGACGTTATTTAATAATGGAAACCATATGTTTGCCTCACGCAAGGACATCGTAACTGTCCGGATTCCAATTTTATGGTATGTGCAGGAGGAAAATCCTCTTACCATTGCCCACAGAAATTCATCTCAACATTAATTTATTACCGAATGATGTTTAACCGTGAGAACCGAGGCAGAATTACTTTTTTTGCCAAAAGGATCTGTTTTCAGTGCCTTCAAGGATAAAGGTTACTTATGTTGTTTATTCCGCTGCGAGAGAATGTTGTCCCCGCAATGAAACCAAAATTAAACCATGCAGGATCTGTCTATGCAAGTTAATGGCGTACTAGACAGCACAGGAGGTGTAGAAAGTGGACAACGCAACGTGACAAATAAGGTTAACATTTTCATTAGGTCCACTGTCATGGTGGATAATCGGCTTTTATCATATATTGTGGGATGAGGTACGTGGCCGGGCTAGACGGCAATGTATATCTTTGAGTCCTTCTAGCATCAAATAGGGCAGTAGACATATAGGGGACTTTGTTATTTTCTTCCTATGGCTTTATGGCAGATGATGAATGTTTTTCGTGACACTGCGGAGCTTAAGAGGTTTTTCATGAAATTCATTAAGCGAATTATTGCTCTAAGGGAATGAGATTAAGGGAAAAAGGGGCGCGATGAAGCGTGGGCAAGCAGTTCTGCACATATTTGGGTCGTTAAATTAAAGTAAGGTGAAGGAATGTAATTTTGGACCAGAATGTTTTTCAGGCATTTACATTTAAGGAACAAAATCTGATCCTATGTGTGGAAGGCTGTGGAATATTTTCTCAATTTGGTTAAAAAAAAATCGACTGAAGGACCCCTTTTTAACAGTCCTTTCCCGCTTTTCCCAGCAACGTCCTGTCTTTTGTCATTGAAAGTTAAAAATCCTCACAGAGAACCAATTACAGTGACCGTTGTAACCAAAACCGGGACAAAACCTTTCTTTGCCTCTGTTATTGAAGGGGATTATTATTTCGATCCTTCTAATTGGATATGCTTTTTATACATTATGTGCACCATAAAAGAGAATTTGTGATACTGTTAAATACCAAAAGACCGCGCCAATTTAAGACAATGAACGAAAAGGATATGGAAAGAATGTAACGTTGGAAATTGGTTTTAAATACCCGAAGAAAGCAAAGGTAAGCAAATAGAATGCGATTCATTTAGAGGTACTTTTTCCACTAGGAATTTTATGACAGACGGAGGTGTCAAATTGTCAAACTGTTATGGTATTGTTGTTTAATATTGTTTAAAATTTCATTACGGAAAGCATAGCGTCTACAAATTATTCAGCTATATTACAATCGATTGCTTCTACGAGGAATGGGCTTCGTGCGCTGAGAACAACTAACTTACAGTCCACACAATCAATCTATGGAACTGATAATTGGATAACCTATAGAAAAATTAGACTCCAAATTTTTATTATTGGACAACAGGCGATAAAATAGACCGCACCCAACACGTAGTGGGGAAAATATAGCGGTAGCAGGCAAACACCATCGGATCATTCTTCATCAAGGCATGCGAGCGCCCACACGGATCTCACAATTAGAGATTCGAATTAATAAGTATCCACCGTACAGTCCTGATTTGACACCGAAAATGATTTCTGTTTTAGGAGACACGTATATAAGACCTACGTTTGGTCAATTTATTAAACTCATCCTTAGACACATTTCATTTGCACAGAATTCGCAGGCACATATGAATACTGTTGCAATCAGGAAAGTTATGTGGGCAGACATAATAAATGTTGATTCCATTATATACATAATACATTCTCAGTCATACAAACTGTTAGCCAGAACAATTAATAAAGCAAAACAGTTCTTATTGTACTCAAACACGATGAAATCCTTGCTTTCATAATTAAACTAATGCGACATGGAATTAATATTGTAGAAAGGAACATTTCAGTGCTTGTCAACGTCTGGCAGAAGAAGGGAAGGATAACACGAAAGCTTGTCATTATTATCCAGACACAAATTTATTGAAGTTATAGTTCTCAATTTCCGATTGCCATGGATGATGCCCATGTACAAGCAGAGCCAGGATAGTCACATCAATGTTTGTATTATTAAGTCTGGACGTAGTGTTTGGAAATTCAAGACGACCTAAAGCCACCTAGGACAGGGGAAACTAGTTAATTAACTATGTATTTAAATCACGTGAATATGTGTTGGTGGTCAATGTAGCTGAAACTAATTGAAAGATAATCGAGAAATGTGCTAAGAGAAAAGCCAAGGTCTAACACATAAACTGTAGTGATAAACATGATAACGTGCGGAGAATAATTATTCTTAAATGCAGCGTTTATTATTATTTTTCTTTTTCGTTTTTTTATAATTCACCTGAACTGCTGTCATTGGCGCAAGTCTAATAACCTTGCCTGGAAAAACAAATTATTATGGATAATTTAACAAGTCTCGGATAAGGACGGGATACCGCTAAATAAGGCCAAGACCAGATCCCGGTTGTAGTGCCGATGATGATGATGATGAACTGCTGTCAGTGATAATATTATTTGTCAATGTAAGATGAAGTTAGAAAAAGAGAAATCAAAGGTTGTATCGATCTACGTTGTATACAAGTGTCTAAAAATCATAATTCTCGTTTCATGACGAAGCAGTGCTTCCAGTATTTCGAACGATTCCTGTCTACATTTATTTTTTTTTTTTGGTTTTAGTTCAGTGTATCGACAACATATTGTACCACTCGTTGCGAAAGCTTCCTGGTTTATTCTTTATATAGCTCTCCATTCTGTCCAACAACATGGGGTACTTTCCCCAAACTTGGAAGCATCCTAGTCTTTGTCCAATAGCAAAAGTTGGGAAACCAAATTATCACCTCTCAAGCGTTCGTCCTATTTCGCCCCTCACTTTCATCAGCAAAATATATGAAAAATTCATACACGAGAAGCTAAATAACTTTACCTGTGCCGGGAATTTAATACCTGATTTCCAATTCGGATTTAGAAGAGTGCACAGCACCACTATGGCTCTCAACATATTTCAAAACCTTGTCTGTGTGTGTCTCTTTAATAAGGAACCTGAGGCGGTTCTACTAACGCCACTGCCACCTTTTCAACTCACCCCCAAATCTTCCTGCCCTAAAGCTTTAGTGATCTTACCATTTGTCGGTTATGCAAGCACATTAACTTCCTCAAGCATTCTCCCATCGATTTTATCATCTTTCGATTATGCAAATCGCGTCCAACATCGCAAGCATTTTCCTCACCAAGGACATTCACGCATTCAATGCATAATATCGTTTTTCTTGGAAAAATCCGGTACGCCAGTACCGCATACATCAATGCATCTCAGCATTGCTCTAAAAGAAAACATTTTGGTTGCCATACTAGATAACCGAGATGAACAATGAAACAATCAGCGGAACGCCTGCTGCCTGCGTTTTCTGCCCCACATGTGCGCGACAGATTGTCATGTTGTACCCGTACCCAGGGCGGCTTTTACGCAATCTACAAAGCACCAGCGCAACTCGCGCCTAGGTGCCAAGAGCCGAATTCATTGGCAGTGTAAATACTCACACTGGAATTCGACCCGTGACTCTCTAGGAATGCAATACGCAATCGACATGGATGTAAATACAACCATCGATGGGTAATCATCCCAAACGCATCCTAATCCCCAGCGCGATATTTAAACAGCTGCACATATTTCTCCTAAAAGACGTTCTATCTTGTGAATGTGTATTCCCACGGTTCGTACACCCAAGAGCTCGCATCACGATCAAACAAAGTGATCCGCGCGCAAATGGACACATCCTCGATAGGATCTATGTACTGGAGATCCACTCCTATTGGTCGACCAGAAGGAAAATTTCATTGTCTTTCTTACCACAGCGCCCAACTCACCCCAATCGAGAGGAAGCAGTTTAGTCGAGTTTGATACACGGAGTAGTGCGCCCGCGCGAGCAAAAGGTCTTGCCTTAATTTTCGAATAGAGAGTCAATGTTAAATACGAAACCACGGATAGAATAATAGTCCCGGGTTGTTCCAAATAATATCGAGTGTGCGGAAGCGATGTGATTTCCTGTTAATGTAATTTGTGAACTTAGTGTCGGACCTAATGTTGTGAAGATCCGTCACAGTCTAAATATTAACACGTTCATATCCGGTGACAACACCAACGTGTTGTCACGTGAAAACCAAACGTTAACTGCCGGTGACAACACGTTGGTGCCATACGCAAGCCATACGCTAAGAGCCGGTGACAACACGTATGTGTCATGCTAAAGCCATTTTTTTTTTGTTTTTTTTTTTTTTGAAATCTCTTGTACCCAAGAGCCATGTCAAAGTTCGATTTTGGAATTTTAACATCAGGTTTTTGCCGGCTACTGAGGTGGTTTTAACAAAAAAACACCGGTTACATGGTAAACTTATCACTAAATATAAGCGGACCGCATAGTGTTAAGATAAAGACAGTTTTACCTAACAATAAAAACAAAACGGTATCACCAACCTGATTCTAATGTTTTATTTTCTGCCTGGTATCCGCGCTGTGTCTGAGCGCTCGTTGTGAAGTTTACCCCGAACTGACAGTGCAACGTCCAAACCTGATGAAGTTCTATTTAGCTGGTGTTTACCTGAGGGCGTAGATTAGGTAACTCGTAAGGGAATCTTAGTCAACCCGTGCCAATTCCGGCACATAATTAAGACAATTCCTGCAAACCCACCATTGCGGTGAGCCTGGACATTGAAACGGCATTTGACACGACGTGGATCAAAGGTCTCATTTTTAAATTACTGAATACTGGCCTCAGTAGAACGCTGTGTAATATCATCTACCAGTTCGTTCTAAACAGAACCTTCCAATTCGAGTGAATCCAAAGCTATCCTGAACTTTCAACGCCGCTGCAGGCGTACCACAGGGCTCCATTCTACACCCCATCCTATTTAATATCTACACCTCAGATATTTCTCGCCCTGTGGACGAGAGAGTAAAGGAGACATGCTATGTGAATGACGTTGTAGTATATAAAACTCGCAACAAATCAGCTCAACTGCCACTTAGACGAACAGTATCAGTATTACAGTCGATGGAAAATACGACTGAACACATCCAAACCAATAGCTGACATTCTGAGTAGTAAATACTCCCAACCTATTTCTCGATATTCTCAGAATATTCGAATACAAATAAGAAGTACCACGATTAGACCATGAACTATCTTGGGATTATCTACGAGGATTGCCTCTTATGTTTCGGGATTTGGCAACCCTAGTGTTGCAATCCGGCAATTGACAGCTCTGTCGTAAAGTTGGACATTTTTGAGGTTATACGCACTCAGCACGTTTTGACATACGTGCGCTATTTGTGTTGTTTACAGTAACTTAAAAGATTCATCTCGGCCCAGAAATGGAATTAAATCGTCAACATTTTCGGGCGATTATTTTTTACAACTTTCGGCGTGGATTAACTCAGCAACAGTGCATGGATGAACTTAATTCAATTTTTGGCGATGAAGCTCCATCAAGGACCAGTGTTTATCGATGGTATGGTGAATTCAATCGTGGTCGTAGTTCACTCCAAGATGAATTTCGTGAAGGTCGTCCAAAATCAGTTGTTGTTCCGAAAACCATTGATGCTGTGCGCGAACTGATATTGGAAGTTCGTCATGTGACCTATCGTGAGATTGAGACATCCTTAGGCGTTAGTGGGACCAGCATACATTCAATATTGCATAAACATTTGACTGTCAAAACAATTTGTTCGCGTTGGATCCCACACAATTTGTCAATCGCCCAAAAAAAGGCTCGTGTCAATTGGTCGAAAGAAATGCTCAAAAAATACGGTCGCGGTGCTTCGAAACACGTCTATGACATCGTGACAGGCGATGAATCGTGGATTTACGCGTATGAGCCCGAAAGTAAAAAGCAGTCGACTGTCTGGGTGTTTCAAGATGAGCCAAATCCAACAAAAGTTGTTCGCGCACGAAGCACTTCCAAGCAAATGGTCGCCTGTTTTTTCGAAAAAACTGGACATGTCGCAACCGTACCACTAGAACAACGCAGAACAGTCAATTCTGAGCGGTACACAACCATTGTTTGCCAGTTGTCTTCCAAGAAATCAGGAAAACCAACCGCCGAAGACGGATCACTCTTCACCACGACAATGCGAGCTCTCACACATCGGCTGCGACAACTGCATTTTTTAGCACCCAAAACATCGATTTGATGGGTCATCCGCCGTATAGTCCTGACTTGGCACCGAATGACTTCTTTTTATTCCCGTACGTAAAAACCAAACTGAGAGGTTAACGTTTTTCGACACCTGAAGAAGCGGTTGCTGCATTCAGAATGCATGTGTTGGAGATACCTCAATCAAAGTGGCAAAAGTGCTTCGACAATTGGTTCAAACGCATGCAAACGTGTATAGATCTTCATGGGGAATATTTTGAAAAACAATAAAGTGATTTTCGAGGATAAATATTTGTTTTTGTTCTCTGATCCCGAAATATAAAAGGCAACCCTCGTATACCCCAAAAACGAATTTCATCAAACATGTGACCCACATTCTCCAAGGGGGCCTCGGTCGGTCCAAGCAACTGCACAACATTTTGAAATGGAACAACAAAGTTGACACCAAAGTTAAGCTTTTCTGCTATAAGTAGCTAATCCGATCTGGAATATGATACGCCTTTTTCATACGGCCCTCCATATCTTCGGCTCAAATGGAAAGATATAGAGTTTTCGAATTAAACCTCCTCAGAAGGTGCATCAACCACTCTAGAAGGCCTGACGACGCCATTACCCGAACTCACACCTATACATTACTCCTATCGACGAGGATTTGCTACAATTAGCATATAAGTACCTCGAAAGCATTCAGAATAGCAAGAACCTACTTGTACGGGAGTGTTGCGTTCTTGACCCTTCTCTCTCTCGATCTCTTCGGAACAGACCGCCACAATTTCTTCTTCAGTACAAAACTGAAGAAAGCACCCTTCCCAACAACATTCCCCCTATAATAGAGGATTCCTGCGCCCAACCCATAGAGTATACTGCTAACACACCCGACACACACACGCACGCACAGTACAAGACAGCACAAACATACACGCTCACCGACCAAAGCGCAGATCATCAGACACCAAAGATGTGATCTGCGTTTACTACCGCACTCAAGACCCACCGGTCTTGTATGATTTCTTTCCCACCATCCCTCCATCCAAGTAGTTAGAGAACATGTGAACTAACCCTGTCCACACTATCCTTAGATACCCCCCCCCCCCCCCCCCCCCTTTTTTCAGACATCTCGAGACCGAGCCCAACATCCCCACGGATATGGGTGATTCTGGTTATCCCAAGAAGAGACAAGATGAAGTCCTTGTCTCGCCAAATTCGGCCTCTCGCCACCCATTTTTTTTTCTTTTGTTTCAGTTGAGTCGAAATGCAGGAGGCCGACACCATGGTCATATAGTCAGTCAGTCTCCAGGGGGCAAACCCTTGGTCAACAAGCCGATATTTTAAAATAAGTAGATAAATAAGCAACCGGCATTGTTTTTTCTTGATTTAAACCTCGGAAAGGGGGCCGACTGCATCCGCCTCAACCAGGAGGATTCAACAGGCCTCGAGCCACCTGAAGCAGTCAGGACGGACTTCCCAACCACTTAAGGTAACTCACTAAACAAATATATAACCTTTACCAGAATAAGATTTATTGTCACATATAATATGCGAGTAAGCAAGTCGCAGGCGTATAGGCAACTCTAACCGGTGTATTGCTAAACATCGGTGGGCCAGGGTAAAGTAAGAGAATTATCCTAGCAAGGGTAATTAATATCTGTGCTTGTTTATGTCGCACCAGTGTGGACGGAAGTTCTACAAACAAAACAACTGAAAAGAATGATGAAAGCAGCACGTAGGTTTTGGGCATGAAGGACTGTGGCGGTTCCGCCAAACCGCACTGTCTACTTACCCGAAGAACCCCCATAACTACAACCCAACTTTCATAGTTTTCCGTTAATGCAATCGCATTAGCACCTGTAAATGCTTCACGCATCAAGTATCTAATGTACTTATCTAAAAGCTTCTGGAAGAGAATTCTTACCTTCATTCATTAATTCGAATTCAAAATTACCTACAAGAATTCTGTCCAAACTTCATAAATCCCAAGTCCAATTCGGCACCTTCGGTTGCCAAGCAAATCCCAATCTTATCATACGCATTTTCCCTAGACGAATTCTTGAAAACGATACAATTTCGTTTACATATAATGTAACCATCATAACAGGGATAATAAACATCGCGTCGCCTATTCCCAGCCTCATTATGTGTACAATAAATTCCTTTACATACACACTGACTGGCGACCTTTACCCAAGGGACAAAAGCAAATATACGCATCTTGCGTGTTAAGGCATCATTTAAATCCCATGGCATAGGCAAATGCCAATAGGAATTGTGTACTTACCCTTGGCAGCGATGCCATAAACACCAATTCCCTGTGAATATGCTAAAACCAATTAGCACCATGTCCACCAGCGTTGCGGTCTATCAATACAGCTGCAATGCACAATCATAGACAATGATCTATACAATCTCTTTGTCCTAGAATATTTCTGGATCTGCTTCTCATGGGCCCGCGGTATGAGCATACAGAAATCTATTACTAACCAATGAGATACGGCTTGTTTACTTAGCCGAACTCACATCTCAGTGATGCACATTATTCCCTTTCTTTGTTTTCAGATTCGTTCTCATGGCTTTGCCCCATGAAGGAACCAATGTTTACACATACATGTGTATCATTATAGATCTTCTCTATGAGATCTGGTTACCTTCCCTCAAAGAGAGACTTTACGTTTCTCTTGGGATAGAAAATGCATCCCTAAATTAAGAGAGCCAGTACCGATGGCCGAATTTCCTTTGCCAGCGAATTGAAGGAGGAAATTGCGTCGCGTTAACGTGAAATTCACCGTGATTAAAAACTTAGAACGATATAACGTGTGTTGTCATAGTTAGTATTTCCTAAGACCATATATTATATTATGTTAAACTATTAAATGCGAGGACTAAGTGAATTGTTAATTAATACTTGTGTGACATTCACATCATCGAGGATTCGTCCTGCTGCAAACCAATAAAAACGATTAGTGCAAAAATAAAAATAAAGTTAAATTCAAAGGCGATTTCCGTGTTTTATTTGTGACGGCATTCGCTCCCGTGCATGGTATTCACCGTGTTGCGCTTCATGGTATTCACCGTGTTGCGCTTCATCGGCATTCGAATAGACAAATAACCACATCATAAAAGTGGCGACAATTACCGCCAAAGACATGTTGACCTGTCCCCACAATTTACAGCTGGCTAAAACATCACTAGGGCTTCTCGATAGTATAGTGCTTAGTACACCCGCCTGTCACGCGGAGACCGGGGTCCGATTCCCCGTCAGGGAGCCTCTGGCGCAAGACTAATGACTTTGCCCGGAAAAAATAAATCATTATGGAAAATGTAACAAGCCTCAGGATGCTAAATAAGGCAAAGACCGGTTTCCGGTTGTAGTGCCAATGATGATGATGAAAACATCACTAGTATGTAACATATCGTTTTATAAGTCTCTGAAACTAACTAACAGTACTAACCCCCAAACGCTATGTGTTAATATTTCATAGCAATCGGATCACAACATACTGGATTATAGTAATTTAAGTGACGCTATTTTTACAAGCTCTCGAACAGCACGGATGTTGTCATCTGTGCGACTTGTTCTTGGGTGTCTATCAGGACTTTCGTTTCCGATACGTTCTTGCCCACTTTTAAATTCTCTGCCTAAGTATACATACGATTCTGAGATATTGTATCATCACCAAACTGTTCCGTCAATCGACAAAAAATTTCGGAGGGTTTAACGCCTTCATTTGTTAAAAGTTTTATAATAATACGTTGTGCAAACACACGTATGTACCTCTTGCTCGCTCTTGACTAACATACAAGATCGAACTACTGACTACAAATTCTAACGCGACCGGTAGCCAAGCCGGATCCTCTACTCCTCATAAACCAAACAACAGCCACGCACAAGATTATCTAGCTCCCAACTTGTTGCTAAGCTTAAACTACCGTTTAAATTTGAAAAATTTGAAAAATATCGTCACTCAAATTACTATAAGTCTTAAGGAATTTTTATTATTTGCACTATCTCCGGGCTAGTCTCGGGACTTATTGAATGAAGTGTTATCCAGGTTAGTAACAAAATTCTAGTTTTCTTTTCGACTAAATATAAGTAATTATATGACGACATACTGGCGCAAGGCTAATAACCTTGCCAGAAAAAACATATTATTATGGAAAATTTAACAAGCCTCATACTTGTTAAATAAGGCCAAGACCAGATCCCGGTTGTAGTGCCGATGACGATGATGATATGACGACATGAATAGGCACCAGACACAATCGTAGTAAGAGCATAGCACCAAAAGCAAATAGAAAAAAAAGTGTGCACCATGAAACGGAGTATTATCATATTAATCACAACTTAAGCTGCGAGTTGAGATGTATTCGTATATCCGAAGACGAGACGTGATCAGTGGTGGGTTAGTTCTAATCTTTTTATCGAGTGGATTCGAATCATGTTCTTCATTATTACTTTGCAATACGCTCAATACCTCCGATCGATCGTCCAGTTTTGGCAGCTTAAGTTAAGTTTTACAAACCAAAATTCACCAATAAAAGGTCAAACATAAAGTTGGTAATTGAACTAAATAGTGTTATCTCCAGAAGTCCACTAAAGAACTGGCAACTTCCCTACATATCTTTGGCAATTTTATCAGTGAGTTCCATAGTGTCGACAGGATCTGTACAAATGCACTACATCGTCTTCCCGCAACTGAACTAACTGTGAAAACATCAAGTTATACAAAAGCCCTTGACACTCTGTATTTCATTTTTATTTATTACTGAAAATATGATATGAGTGTTTTGCGTTTGTTATAATTTGGTGATGGAGTCTTCTTCTATCCTTTGGGAAATACACATTCATCAGTAGTTTCCATATACGCGAAACGTGCACTTCTCGCGAGTCTTCAGCCCTCTGAACACTCAGTAGAATAGATAAGGCAACACTTCAGGACAGTATAGGTAGAACCCTTACCAGGAATTTACATTGTCGAGAAACTATCCATACATGAGCCGACTGAATGTATTCATGTGGCATAAAAGCATTCCTGTTCCACGCGGAAAATTTCCTCGAGACTGTCTCGCATAGCACTGATACGCTACTAAGATACTGCTTACCAGAATCATTGGGTAGAATCACAATTGAAATCCAGCGTATGAATTCACACAATATCGTCCAGAAACAAAATAAACAATTACAATAATATACAAATGATATCTTCAAAGCGTGCTGCACCCTTTGGTTTTCTTTGTGCAAAATTTCGGCAATAAGAACGCAAAACAATCCACATATGATATTGTTACATTGTTAACGCGCCTTTTGCGATATGTCTCCACCAAATCCAAACGTAAACAGTGGTCACATGTTAAACGATACCGTGTGAACGTCATTAACGCGAGCACTATACGACGACGATCGGTTTATGGAAATGCGTTTAGTTTGGTCGTGGAAGGAGGCAGAAAAAGACAGTCCCGTGTCATCCACTATAGTGGTGCTCTGTTGTCATCAAAATATCTTAAGCTATTAGATAATAAAAATAAATGCTGATTCAAAAGAGATGCAGAGTGCACGGTGTGAGTAACGTGGAGTAGTGCGAGGAAGGAACAATTGCAGTATTCACAATTTTGTTACTGCGTGGTGAACAAAGAGTAGTACACTTTTAATAAAATAAAAGTTGGTATCTACGTTTTTCTGGTTTTTACTCGATGCACTATATCTAGAATTCAATTTTAAGTAAATGACGTATTAAATAAAATATGATATCGAAAAGTTTGTCAAACATTCACCGAAAGTACTCAAAGCTTTAGTTGCAACTCATCAAAGTCTCGAATTTGTCGATATTGTAACAGATACAACGAGCATAAGTAGCTTATGTTAGAATTTGGGTATGCCAAGTTCCAAACCTGATCAGTTCGGTGAAGAAAAATCCACACGATGAAGCGTTAACTATAAGTCGTATCTCGGTGCAGTTTCGCATAACCACCCAACGAATGGGAAGCTTAAGTCCCGGAGGCACTCAACATGCGTTCATCGAATCCAACTTTTATTAAATTACGCATCCTGAATCTTAATTAACTTCAGTCTACGACTTTTACCAACACAATCTGAGAGCCCACAAATTTACCTATTCTCACGAACACCAAACTTATAGAACAACAGGTTCTGCAGTTAAATCCTGAACATTTATTGCTCCGTTTTCTTTTCCATTGATTTTAAAACTTATTAACCCATTAGGTGGGTGTTAGAAATTATTGTATTTACTCTATGGCAGTACTTGCGTCTACCTAACACTCTTTCATAACTTGTCAAATTAGTTATGTGTTGAAAAAATTTTATTCAATGTCATGGTACTCGTACCAATTCCTACGGAAGCCTCGGAAAGTTATTTGCGAATTTTATGAGTCGTTCAACCTCCCCTCCTTTGAATGTTCAGAACAACCTTTCTGCTTGTTTCGTCAATAATGAGGTCTTGCAAAGAGCTTTCGAGTGTTCTCTGCTTAGTTCATTGATTGATTGAATAATTAATTGATTGAGTGGCGCATTTATTATTCAGACGATTACAATTTTTTCCCCGCAGGTTAAATGCTAAATTAATTTTCACATTTTTTTTTCTTCTTATTTTCTAGAATAACTTACTGGCTCCTCGCTATCTCTAAGTTGTACACTTATGAAAAATTGCTTATTGGTATATAGTATATACATCCGTCTACTACGTTAAATTTTCTCATTCTCTGAGGTCATATGCATAAAATCATTTTTTTTTTTACATGGGCGATGTGTTTCGCGCTGTGAAAAAAAGAATTTAACTGAATATAAAAATCAATTGCGAATAATTTCTACGTTATGGTGTATTGTTCATTTTCCAAATCGAATCTACGCAAAGTTTACAGTGTTGTAACTCGTACAGTTTAAATAAATAAAACAGTTAACAGCTATTGCACTTTAAAAACGGACAGTATACTAATTAAAAGTATTAAATAATTGTTGTTGAAGTGCGGCACACTCCCCCTCCAACTTTAACATGTATTGGGCCAACAACTCAACTCGTGTATGGAATTGGTAAGTCTCTGTAAGCTAGCTAAAGGAAACAATGTTATATTTAAAAGACTAGCAGGTAACGGGCATGCCATTCAAACCTATGCGATGACAACCACGACAAAATTAAAGTGGTCTTAAAAGAGCCACCGCGAAATTTTACTCGTTCACGCCGAAACAAGCGAAGAGCGTAACGGTCCTATTAATCGGCGGTAAAACCGTTCACCACAACCAAGGCAAGAAGGGGAAACCGCAAGCTACCCTTCTTTTTAGTTCAATTAACACCCAGCAGTAGAATTGGTAGTCTAAGAAAAATTACAGTCTCAGATCATCAAATTGTCACATGGGACAAATTAAAAAAGGGCAGAAACATCCTGCAATGTGTCCGCTGCCAAAGGTTTGGTCACGCGGCGACGAACTGTGAAATGCAGCACCGTTGCGTAAAATGCGGAAAAGACCATAAGGCAGAAGAATGCCCTCTGGGAAAAGAAAGGATAGAAGACAAAGCCCTTCTAAAGTGCGCAGTGTGCCGGAATGAGGGACACCCCGCTAATTATCGAGGATGTACTAAATTCCGAGAAATAATGGCAAGGAGTGTGACTCGGCGAAAAAACACAGAGCCAGCTCGTACAACAACAATGCCCGTAACATCGCAGCGGTCGTACGCACAAGTTGCGTCAAATACGTACGCACCAAATCAGGCTACAACACTGGTAGCCACAAGTACTCCCACATAGTCTGAAACAACATCGCAAGCAGACGTGTTCACAGTCCTGCTTAATCTGCAGAGACAGATGACACAACTGCAAAGTCAAATAACCGAGATCTACTCGCACTTGCCCAGTCTAAATCAAAGTTCATTATAAACCTTCTAGCCAAAACATCAATAAAAGCTCTTGTCGTGAATGTAAATTCGCTAATAAGAACTGAAGTAAGAGCCAATCTTTTCAACCTGTTGCAAGATGAACAACTTGATGTACTTCTGGCGGGAGAAACAAAGTTAAACCAGAGACACAAGATATGGCATTAAAACTACAATATTATACGAAGAGACAGACCTAACGCTTCTCAAGGAGTGGTGGGGGGGGGGGGGGGGGGGGGGTGTCGCAATCTTTATTAGAAAGGAATCAATCATAAAGTATTATATTGTGGAGAGATTTGCAGGTTCCGGTTGCTGGAAGCCTGTATCGTACACAATTGATTCACGACTGAGACTACTTAACACAAACAGACGAAACAGAAACTGTTTACGGACAATTGAATACGACAGTGACCACTGTGCATTCACGGCAGTAACAGAGCTTTCGAACGATCCTTTGAAAAAGGTGAACGCTGTGGGAGCTGTCTTTCAGGAAATGTACAAGGTGAATGAAAGCATTCGTCTACATCAGGAATTGGAGGACAGAGTTCTAGTGAATCACCTGCACCTCCGAAATGAAATTTCACTTTGGCTATCGGAGAATCCCGGTTCTACCGAATTCAGTGAGAATCATCTGTCAATTGAAATTAATCCCAATGGTGGTGCTAATAGCCTTTTAATTTCGAGGGAAGGAATCCAGAGTATCTTCGACTCATTGAGAAGCAAAAAGTCAGTGGGAATAGATGGAGTACCTAACATCGTACTCAAGAACCTGCCCCCAAAGGCAATAGATATATACACGGTCCTGTTTAACAACGCGTTGAATAATGCATATTATCCCGCGCGTTGGAAAACGGCTATCATTCAGCCCTTCGAAAAAAAGGGCAAAGAGTGTGTAGCGACTCTAACAGATACACACACAATTCCCAAGCAAAATAGTGAAGAAGCACCGAACGAAAAAATCGAATAAGAAAATACATCAGAACCGTATACCTTAGCGGATAACAAAAATAATTCACATCAGTGGAGTATAGTCGAGTTTAGAAATCAAATTCCAAACACGGTCAGTAGCCTGATGGGTAACGCTTAGGTAAATTTTTTTTCGTGATTCAAGCTGTCATCGCGTCAGTTCGAATCACACGATCTTCTTCACTATTATTTAAAACGCTATAACTGTACAAACCTGTGGGGCTTTTCAGGGCCCGAAGAGCCACGCATCGCTCGAACCCCACTATAATCAGCAAATACAACTTACCTGTGAGTTGTATTTCGGGCAACATTACACAATCTTGTCATGGCATTAATTTCTAACCCATTTGCTGAAAACAATTCGGTTATCCCCCCGGATAACCGACATAAATACCCCAAACAGGGCTGAGGAGCATTTTCTCTACATTCGGCATAGCATATTACCCTTTATTTACATGCCCATCAGAGTCCAAGAATACATGCAGGGCTATTCGCTGGCTTGCACATCTGCAAGCCAGATTTCTAATAATCCTGCAAAAGGAAATAATGAGGAGGATAATAAAAAAACCATAAACCTTTTTTTTCCTAGTTGCTATGGCGAGCAATCTTCTGTGGATTTTACATCATAGAAGAGCCCAATAGCCGCCGCTTGCTCTATTCCTTTATTCTTACTCAAATACGTCTGTCTGACCAAGCAAACAGAAGAAAACATTTTCGCCTGTACGGCACCATCTTACCAACCATCGCCAGCCTAATATAAACATACACTCGGGCAGCCTTGAGTTTCTGTTCGATATTATATCGACATCTTAGGAAACCATTCCCTTGATTTACGACCGCATTGTCTGCCACCAGCAATACCCGCCACTTCATTTTGCCAGATGTGTATCGGAATTTTCCTGGTACACCACCAGGTATCTGATGGGCATTGCTTCCAGCGAGTGGGCGTGCCTTTCTAGCCTGTACGGCTGCCGGAGTAATTCCATTGTTAGAGTTTCCAGTCGATGGCCATTGGGTTACCACCAATGAAGCGATCGGATTGGCTCTTTCATCGATCACCGTTTCATCCTCGGGACTTCAAGGACTCACCCGGAGAATGCGCGCGAGTCTGGAGACGAATCGAGTCATTTAAAAACATTTGTCCTGTAATCAATGTTATACCTTTTAAATGTGTAAACACGAAATTTGGATTGTTTGTTCCGGTAATAAATATCAGTGCTTTTAAGAGTTCAAGCCACAACTATATAGTTTTATTTACCCCGTTCATCGTTGGCGAACAGTTTCCGGAAATAGTCAGTGGGTAGTTTACTGAATCCGCACCTCTGCTTGATGCTTAGATCAAAACTACCACAAACCCAATGAACATGCGTTCGATAAGTTTACTCCCAAGCATCAGTAAAGTATTTGAAAAGACTATTAACAAAGCTCTGCTAAAATCGGTAGACGACAACGACACTTTTCCAAATAACCAGTTTGTCTTTAAGGCGGGTCATGAAACCACACATGCCGCAGCTAAACTGGTCTCCGACATACAATGGAATAAATGTAGGAACCGATGCGCAGGTGCCTGTCTGATCGACTTGGAAAAAGCCTTTGATACCGTCTGGATCGAGGGGTTGTATTACAAGTTGGTCAGACATGACATGCACAAGCCTTTACTATATGTACTTTACGATATGTCAAAGGACAGGAGGTTCGTGGTCAAAAGTGGTAATGTGACCTCTAATAAATCGTATAGTTTCGAGAATGGCTTGCAACAGGGAGCGGCACTTTCCCCGATTCTTTTTAACATTTACATTAGCGACTTATTAGACGCACTTCCGCAGGCTATTGCGTACGCAGACGATCTCGTAATTTACAGAACAGCTCCGAAGTTTGAGATCATAAATAGTTTACTACAGCGAGACTTCAACAACGTGCAGCGCTATTGCGATGACTGGAAACTTAAGATCAACTTCCAGAAATGTGAAGCCATCCTATTTAGAACTACATTATATAAAGCCACGAACGACACACGGAAAAACTGGCGAAAGCTAGTTATCGTGGGACCGCATGGAGATAAACTGGAAACGAAGAGTTTAGTTAAATACCTTGGCATCGGGCTAGATCAATATCTGTATTTCAGAGACTGTATTGGTCAAAACGAGGAAAACTTTTGCTATGACAAGGAGACTATTTCACAGTAGCCAACTTGCCAGTAGGGTAAAAGTCACATGCTACATGACGCTAATCAGGCCAATGCTCATATATGGTTGCCCAGTATGGTTTAACATAGGTCCATATTTGGACCTTTTCATAAGCCAAACAACAGCGCCGCACAAGATTATCTAGCTCGCAACTTGTTGCTAAGCAAGAAAGTAAAATTACCGTTTATATTTGTTTCACCCTCGTATATATTTGGGAATTCTCCACCAAAAAAGAAACAAAAGAAACAAAAAGTTAGAGAACTCCCCTCCCAGTAATGTAGAGACATATACGACTTTCCGTGGAAACTTTTGCTATTACGAGGAGGCTATTTCACAGTAGCCAACTTGACAGCAGGGTGAAAATCATATGGTACATGACGCTAATCAGACCAATGCTCATATATGGTTGTTCAGTATGGTTTAACATAGGTCCAAACTTGATGGAACAAATTCGGATGTTCGAAAGGAAGTGTCTCAGAAGTTGTCTCAGATTATATCGGACATCGGAGTCGGACTATAAAAAGTTTTATTCAAATGAGCCTATACAACGAAGCCTACATAAACAGTGTGGATAATTTTATGATCAAATTAATCAGAGGACATATTGCGAGAGCAATAAGCTCGTCCAATGACCTAATTTTCGGGGCTTATTATCCAAACACTCTGTACTATGCGAGCGTGCGTCGCAACGGTTTTGTTCCACCAGCGGCGTTCCTTGATTTGGACATGAAAGGGCTTATACAGGATAGATTCGGAATCCCGCTGATCTATCATGTAAGTAGATCATTCGTAGACGGGCGATTGTGCTACGACCGGAAAATCACGCGCACCGAAGAATACCTGTGGGGCTTTTCAGGGCCCGAAGAGCCATGCATCGCTCGATCCCCACCATTTCCAGCAATGCGACTTACCTTAAAGTGGAATCTTCAGCAAGATCATACAACCTTGCTACGGCATTAACCGCCAACCAATTCGCTGGAATTAATTCGGTTATCCCCAAGGATAACCGACATAAATACCTTATAGGCAGCTTACTTTTCTTTGGGGGTTTTTCCAAACCCCTTCTCCACGGTCATTTCTTAAAACATAATTCATGGCAAGATTATCATCTTGCCATGACATCAATTCATCAACCGAGCTTCCGCGACCGAACAATGGATGGCGCATATCCACCAACACACGCTAACCTTTCCGTGTGTTATCTTTGTACCCATCCATTGTCCTAGAAGTCATTTCGGGTTGCTTGCACATCTGCAAGCCAGATTTTCGACGGCATGTTCTATGATATATCTTTCCTAAAGTTGAGAAGATCAATTTAAACATTGGCCTTTCAGGAGCGCATATTTGCTTGGTTATCAGCATGACCGATTTTATGATCCGTTGCCGTTTCTTGGAACGATCACCAGCATCGGTCATGACCACCAATTTTAGTTTACACAAAGTAAACACTCAAGCGAATACTTTCGCCTGACAATACCTTCAACGGGATTAACATATCCCTAAGACAACATATATCACCGAAATATGTTTATGTTAAATGATCTAACAACGGCCATACCCAATGTTTGATTCATTTTTCCAAAATAGATTCCTGCCTTCGGCAAGGGTTTTATTGACTCACGTCAATCAAGAATCTATCCCTTGCAGCTGGCGGCAGTGTATCTTGCCCAAACATGTAGCAGCAGATTCGATCTGCTACATGAGTGTTTCCCTGTTTCCTTTTGTTTTGGACCTTCGCCATTGGCGGCGAATCCTTTAGGTTCGTTTTCGTTGGATGTCTGTAAAGAGACATCCAATAGTCAGTCAGATTTTCACAGTTTAACCGCACACACGCGCTGAGAGTGGAGTCTTTTCGTCGGTGTCGAAGTTTTTCTTTTTTTTACTTTACTTTGAAGTATCGCTATCGTGCGTGTACCGTGCTTTTGAATGATTAAAAGGACAAAATATTAAAACTAGTAACAGTGAATAATCTTCTATTGAATTCCGTATTCAACCACTTGAGTTAAGTCCTGTGTATTTATTATATGATTTAAATAAAAAGGATTATAAACGATTTTCGAAATTTATTTGTTTGTTGTCTCTGTCCGCTCGTATTTCGCAACAACGGAGTTTTGTGAATAGTTTTCGGTGTATTCGGAGGAACAATATCGTGGGAGTTAGGTGAATCCGCACCCGTGCTTGGTGCTTAGTTAAACTACCCCATATACCTCTTGCGCTTCAGTAGGGCTATCTCCCACAGAGACCGGGACGATAGTATTGGACAGCGTCAACTGTTCTGGTGGTTGAATGGCATATAAAGACCTGATTACCAATATCGCTAGAATAACAATATCATCAGCCTGTACCTTACATAGAATTAGCTTTTCTAAATTTAGGATAGTATAAGATTTAAGCTAAGTTAAGTTCTTTTAAATTAACAAAAAAAAAAAAAATTTTAGGTTAAATAAAAAAAAAAAAAAAATAAAAAAAGTATTCGACACAAAGTTTTCCAAATTTGTCTTTGTCTTTCAAATAATCATAAGTACAGCCACAAACAAAGTTCTGTCGCTGAAAGGCAAATTATACAATGGTTCGTTGAATCTCGATCACGCACGAGGAATGTTGTCGGCCGAGATCGTTGCAGATGTTGTTCCGCCGAACGAGGAATGTCGTTCGGGGAATTGCGACGGTGAGCACGTTGATGTTAAACGAGGATTGACGCAATGGCATCCTACCCAACGATGCCTGAAACCAAATGTGTATTTAGAAAGGCACAGCAATACCTTTTTGTCGATCTTCCGTAAGTGAATCAACTTGAGTTGTCCGTATGGTGATGAGCACGAGGTTTGCGAATCCAGATAAAGACGAATATCGATAAAGTTCGATGGAGACAGTTTTCTTTATTAAACACCAATAAGTTAGTATTTATTAAACAGCCACATGGTGGCGAGCAAATTCAATTAATTCAGTCATTAATAACACAATTCCTTTTCCATCTTGACAGCTGATTCACGATCAAAAACAGTATGTATTTCCGTAAATTCAATCGTGCACCGACAACAGTAAACAACGCATGAGATGACAGTTTCTCCACTGTCATCGTGTTGCTAGCATGTGTGGTGAATATGTGTCGCGGAGAGTACTAGACGATGTACTAGATTCTCCCCGAGCATATAATCATGAATCCGAAACACAATAGTGATGTAATGTTTAACTTAGAGCGTCTGCGAAGGACCAGTAAGTTATAATTTAAGATAATTAAGCTAGAATTTAAGCATTTTTTGTCAAGCATGTAATTTAGAAAGTAAGAAGATAAAAAGACAATTAAAAAATGTAAAAATGAATGAAATGATACAAACATAATTTTCTCCAGGCCACAAAACCTTTTTTGCAGTTCGCCCGAATATCATTTTGATGTTTATAAGCTCCTGGTGGGGGCCATCAAATGCGAAATTAGTAAGGAATTCGTACTAGTATATAACACCCTTTGTGCCAACTATAAATGAGAAAACAGAACATATGAATTATATTTTCTAGTAAATTAAAATTCCGTAGAATGCAGCACCATAAACCCTCTAAAGTATCACTTCAAATTAGGAAAGTCCATTATAAGTATCTGCCATGAAACCAAATAAAAGATGTGTTACACGGATATCATGTAGTGATATCTAAGTATCCACGTTTCAGTGAGTCGTGCGTTCTTCTTTTATCTCTTTTCGTATCGAAGCATGCAATTAGTGTTTGTACATTAAAAATGATAACCTGCCTGGCGGGGAATGATCCCATCTAATTTCCCCACATGTTGCGGTCTTCTCTGCACAGTAATGATATTTTTAATTAGTATTCTTATAAAGAACTCTTTGAAACAACAGAGATTAGGTTTTTATATCATTTGCGATGTCAGAGGTAAACCCTTTGTGGTTCACTATCAGTCCAATCTACAACAATATGCTCAATATTACTCCTCAGGAATGTTCCCAACTTACGGCCAATAACTCATTAAAAAACATCTTTCCCTCCCCACAGCTAGTGTCAGGCTCTGTAACGTGTACAATCCTTCGTTGGCAGAGTTCCTATAAAACTATCGATTTTTTTCTTCCTGATATTTTTGTTGTTGTTCTTTGTCTACCTTCCTACAAGAAGCGATTACATTTCGCGGATGTCCATTATCACAAACTCTAGCACATGATAATGACGAACAAAATAACACACTAACCCAAAGGGACGCCGGAAATTATTTCGTCAAACAAGAATCTGATGGACGATTTAGAACATACTACGACGCCATCAATCCTTTATAAATTTCAAATAGAGACCCTTGCAGACAAAAGGAAAGAAGGAAACAAAATAATCTCTCCGTTGTTTAAGGACGAAAGTTCGTTCTACTGACGCGCTGGTGTCGGGACACAAGCAACAAATAATAGAAAAAGAAAGATAGAACAGGATAAAGAAAAATAAAATGAATTCCTTTAGAGAAAACTCCTCACAGCTTGACATTCTAGGACGCCTTTTGTTTCCTGTTGTGCATTGTTGATGCAAGAAAAATGGAAACTTTTTCAGGAGTCTCATGACATTCAGTACAAGTCTTTAGAGATTCTCCTAAGCTACTGATGTTTTCGAATGAATCATCCAAGATTAATAAAGTTTTTGCCATCTTTAAAGTTTGCTAGCTTAGGTGTGCTGATTGATTGGCTCTTATTAAAAAATACCACCAAAAGGATTGACGGGAAAGTCTGCCTCAGCGGAGCCATGTATATCTATCTATTATATATATTAAAAAAATGTTCTCTGGGAGACGAAAACAAAAAAAAAACGTCGACAGGGATGGGCTACTAAAACAAACAAACATAGTCCCACGCTTTGTATCAACTAACTGCCAATTAAAAAACAAATGACAAAATATACAGACTTCTAACGGCAGACCGAATATAATAATAATACTTTCGTCCACAGGTGTTTTGCCTTGGACAGCATTACTTATTGAATAGTGTTTTCGCCCACTGGTGTTTACCTTGGATATAGTTACTTATCGTAGATATCGTTATAGTTTAAGTTTGCATGTAATAGGTATTCAGTGTGATTTGTGGGTGTCACAGGACATTGACGCAAATGAAAATATGTAGATGACGTGTTTACGGCCTTTGATTATTGAGATTTGTACCTGTGTCTGCAAGTGGTGGAGTGATAGAGATTAAAAATTAATTATCTAATTAAATGGAAGAAAAGTGGGAACGTGTGAAAATAATTGAGACTGATGCCGTACGTATGAGGAGTGTGCGTAGGTCTGTTGCAAACTTTATTCCTGTTTCCCTCCAAAACTATTTGGAGGCAAGCAGATCATTGAAAAAGGTATTCGACTAAAATGCTGTAGTGGTGCGTAGCGATAAGGTAGGTATCCGGCTAAAGAAAAATTTTTAAAAATATTTTTCAATACATTACGGGGGTTGCCTTTTATATTTCGGGATTAGAGAACAAAAACAGATATTGATCATCGAAAATCACTTTATTGTTTTTCAAAATATTCCCCATGAAGATCTATACACTTTTGCATGCGTTTGAACCTATTGTCGAAGCACTTTTGCCACTCTGATTGAGGTATCTCCAACACATGCATTCTGAATGCAGCAACCGCTTCTTCAGGTGTCGAAAAACGTTGACCTCTCAGTTTGTTTTTTACGTACGGGAATAAAAAGAAGTCATTCGGTGCCAAGTCAGGACTATACGGCGGATGACCCATCAAATCGATGTTTTGGGTGCTCAAAAATGCAGTTGTCGCAGCCGATGTGTGAGAGTTCGCATTGTCGTGGTGAAGAGTGATCCGTCTTCGGCGGTTGGTTTTCCTGATTTCTTGGAAGACAACTGGCAAACAAATGGTTGTGTACCACTCAGAATTAACAGTTCTGCGTTGTTCTAGTGGTACGGTTGCGACATGTCCAGTTTTTCCGAAAAAACAGGCGACCATTTGCCTGGAAGTGCTTCGTGCGCGAACAACTTTTGTTGGATTTGGCTCATCTTGAAACACCTAGACAGTCGACTGCTGTTTACTTTCGGGCTCATACGCGTAAATCCACGATTCATCACCTGTCACGATGTCACAGACGGGTTTCGAAGCACCGCGACCGTATTTTTTGAGCATTTCTTTCGACCAATTGACACGAGCCGTTTTTTGGGCGATTGACAAATTGTGTGGGATCCAACGCGAACAAATTTTTTTGACAGTCAAATGTTTATGCAATATTGAATGTATAGTGGTCCCACTAACGCCTAAGGTTGTCTCAATCCCACGATAGGTCACATGACGATCTTCCAATATCACTTCGCGCACAGCACCAATGGTTTTCGGAACAACAACTGATTTTGGACGACCTTCACGAAATTCATCTTGGAGTGAACTACGACCACGATTGAATTCACCACACCATCGATAAACACTGGTCCTTGATGGAGCTTCATCGTCAAAAATTGAATTAAGTTCATCCATGCACTGTTGCTGAGTTAATCCACGCCGTAAGTTGTAAAAAATAATCGCACGAAAATGTTGGTTTAATTCCATTTTTGGGCCGAGATGAATCTTTTAAGTTACTGTAAACAACACAAATAACGCTCGTATGTCAAAACGTTCTGAGTGCGTATAACCTCAAAAATGTCCAACTTTACGATAGAGCTGTCAATTGCCGGATTGCAACACTAGTGTTGCCAAATCCCGAAACATAAGAGGCAAACCTCGTATATATATATATATATATATATATATATATATATATATATATATATATATATATATGTACATACATACATGAATATATATACATACATATATATATATATATATATATATATATATATATATATATATATACATATATAATACATAAAGTAGGCAACAGGCCAATCACACCTACTCAAAAATAGTTAGTATGTATTATATATGCTTTCAAAAGCGTATACACATCAGTTGCGTACGGGGTTATCCGGTACCATGCTATAACATGGGCGCTTAGTGTATTTAGCAAAATCACACTAGAAAGACGCACGTAGTACACTGTTTTTAAACTGGATATCAGTGTAGTTATTTTTAGTTATTTTCTTTGATTGGAATTCTCCAGACTAGTTATCGGTAATTAGCACAGGACGCATCTTAACTGCATGCCTAGTTTGAATACAAGTTTTATAAAAAAAAAAATATCGAACTTACAATTTGATTTAATTTAAATTTGGTGGAAATTAGTGGAAACTTCTGACATATATATTTGGTTTGTACCTGTGTTGTTCAAGAAACTTTCACCAGCTTGTCGATATTGTGCAAGTTGGATACACAAATTCTCAAAAATACGTTGCCAAGTTGCTCTTGGACTGACGTTAATTTTCCGTATAATTTTTTGTTGTAAATTTTCTATTATTAGATTACCTTCATGGATCGTTGATTGTGTAGTGATCCTAAATCACTACTCTTACCCAATTACCTATAATCCAAATTCAATTTCCATAGTGAATCATATGAGCGACAAGTTAAACCAAAAGTTAATTAGTCGCGCATTGATTCAATTTCCAAGTACCTTACATTCCAACCCAATTGAATCATATGGACGATAAATTTAAACGAAAGTCCATTTGTCGTACATTGATTCAATTCCCTATAACCATTGAAATTATGAAATGCCTAATTGTAAATGCATTTCATGATTTCTTATTCCGGGAATTTATTCAAGTAAAATCCTATACACTTCCCAGAATCCTATTCCAATTGAAGCACACACAATCTTGTTTGTGCTTCTTGGAATATTTAAATAAAATATTTAACAAATCTCTGTTGCCACTGATTCGCTGAATACCATCGAGTGTCCTCGCAGACCTCAGGCAATTTTCATTCGTTATTCTTGCTGTTAACCTATTCCAAACATTATGACTCACTTACGAATAGATTTTGGTGCTTGAGTAATGCCTCATGAACCGACACAAGCAGGGTACATTCATCTTTAAATCATCACAGAATAATTCTAATTCTGCCGACCTGTCTCCTTTCATACATCCTGCCACAAAGGACGTTTCGGGCAGGCTTGTGGCCGTTCCACTAAATGGCACTATCTACCTTCCCAATTACCCCAAGCTTCCTGTCCTGAATGTCATAAAACTCCATTGTTTCCCGCCAATACAATTGCATTAGCACCTGGAAACCTACATGCATCAAGGTTATCTAATGCATAACCTAAAGGGTCCTGTAAAAGAATTCTTACATTTCATGCATTAAACGCACATTCAAAATTCCTGAAAAGAAGGCCTCACATGTGCAACAACAATTTTTCTTACATGCACATTGGTTGGTGACCTTTTGTCCAAAGACCAAAGCAACATCGGGCAACTTGTTTGTTCAGCTGCAATATACCCAACCACGATCCCTTGCCCAACTGACAAGCCATCGCCGGTAGTAGATGTGATACACATTTCCCATTGTGTAAATAGTAAAATCCATTAGCACCATTTCCCTGATCACTGGCGGTTTATTTAAACAACTGCAATGCACATCACCATTAGTGATGCCCTTTGCCCTTTCAATGTTTCTGGATTTGTTTCCCATGATCTTCGTGCATGAGTTAAGCAATGCGATCTACACGATCACACACACATTCATACCACGATTATCTTCACCACGAGAGACTTTACGTTTCTCTTGTGGTAAGTAAAACTCGCCATCGAACTGGGGGTTGGATCAAGAGTCGAATTCCAACCCTCAGTTGAGTCGTATTTCAACCACCGATCGAGTTGGTCGGTTCTCCACCCGCCCTCCCCGTAGCGCTACGGGGATGCGTACCGTGTACAGTATATCAAGAGTCGTAATCAGCTTGTTTTCCGTAGTAAAACTTTTAATCGTTTTATTTGTGAAAAATGTTGTGAATTAAAGAAAATATATCAAATAAACGTGAGACAAACAAACGACTAACCGCAAAGTAACTTATTCCAAACCAATTGTCAGTGCTAAGTGCTCAACCGAAAATAAATTGCATCTGATCGTGAAATGTGTGTGTAAAGAGCGGATCTACTCTATTCCCTTCGCTTCCTTTATAATATAATAAGAAAAAAACTAATAAAAAAAGGCAAAAAGTACATTGTAATAGTTTAGAATGCAAAGTTCGAGTGTATATTTAGAGTTTGATTTGTTTAACCACCTCCATTAAGTAATAACAAGGACCATTAATAAGAGAATCATTTAATACAAAAACTGTATGTTTTATTGTATTTTCATTTTTCCTGGTGATCGCTTTTTGTATTCGGCGGAACAGTTAAACTTTGTTTTAGTGATGATGGGGACGGGGGTTAACCCGTGCCGTACGCCGGCACACCCTACACCACCCGCACAGGCTCCTCTTCTCCCATTCGAGTTAGGTGTCCCGCCCACCGGAGTATACCGAGCTTGATTTTTCTTACAACATTATCTTCAAGGTAGGTCGCGTACAACTCATGGTTGTAGCGTCTCCGGAATGGTCCTCCCCCGCATACGGGGCCAACAATGCTCCTTAAGATCTTCCTCTCGACCGCGGCTCAGAGTTCAGAGTGCCTTTTATTGAGCACCGAAGTCTCGGATCCATACATGTGTACTGGTAAGACCATGTTCTTGTACAGTAGCAGCTTGGATGTTCTGGATAAATCTCGAGAATTAAAGAGCCTTATATACCGTGGTAGTCTTTGTTGGATTTGATCAGCCGTTCGCATATTTCTTCTTCCATATTGTTATCGGCTGATACTATTGACCCAAGGTAGTTAAAGGATTGCACCACTTCAAATCCGTGCTCCACTACCCTGATAGTTTGACCAACGTTAGGTCTTCTCTTCACAGAAGTTGCCACCATGTACTTAGTTTTCCCCTCATTAATGTGCAGTACCAGTTCTTGTGCCGCCTGCTCGATCTGGGTGAAGGAATCCTGTACAGCTGAATCGGGTCTACCGATGATGTCGATGTCATCTGCGTAGCTAAGTATCTAGCTGGACTTGGTGACAATAGACCCTCTAAATGCAAACCTTTTTTTTTTTTTTTATTAGACGTCTCTCGTGAGAGGCGAACCTATAGCATTGAGTGGGCGCCCCGAGATGCCATCAAATAACTGTTGCAGTTCTTTTTGAACAGTTGCAGGTTGTAACGCTCCGGGAACACTCGTGTGGGAAGGCAGTTCCACAGCTTCCCTGCTTTGTGGCGAGGAGGAAACAAGCGTACTATCATCCGCAAAACTGAACACTTTGTTATCCGTTGTCTCCAACGAATCATTTATGTGAACACTTTAATCTTCACTACCGCTTTAAATGTGAGACGAGCTATCAAGTCAACCAGCAGTTCACAAACGACCCGTTTATAAACGCATCTCCGCAGCCGGCGGAAAGCGGGAGTTAACCGACCGTCGCGAATGGTGGTTGTAATAGGACTCACCACGGATGGAACTCTGACATGAATTCCATCCTAGGTTAGGGCTAATAAACAAGGGAAGAGAGAGAAAAACTTTTCTCTTAAGGGTGCGGCCGCTGTAGGAAATGCACTCTTTCAGTGCAATGATGTGTGTGCATGGTTCTTTCATGGATGAGAACGACCCTAGAACAAAGAAAGGGCATAAATGCATTCATAGGATACGATTTCGGTAAAGCAAATAAAACCGAAATCGTCGGATGCTAATGGGATCTTTGTTGGAACATGTGCGTCGCGGCTAAACAAAGAGACGACGATACGATGTTGAAATGTGCTTATTGGTTGCTAGGTCACTGGAAAATTGTGTTTATGGCATCACTAATAAGGGTAGGTATTGAAATATTTGCGTATGACCAGAATGCCTGATGAAGGACAGCGGTCTTTTGTTTACTCATGGTGTGAGTTGGAGAAATAGGCTTCAGCGTCGATTGCGCTAATTGAATGCAGCTGCTGGTATATTATTGCTGGGAGAAAAAGGTCGCCGGCCAATGTGTACGTTAAGAGATTTATCATACACATGGCAAAGCTGAAAAATAGACAGCGCAATGTTTATGGCCCCTGGTGAGGTTACATTATACGTAATTCAAATCCTTTTGTTTACAGGAATTCGTATAGGGAGATTTGCTTGACGCCGAAGGTGCCGAATTAGTTTGAGATTCCTGATAAGGTAAGAAAGAAATCTTACAGGGATTGTATGCGAAGAGATGCATGAAAGGAACGTTTTTTCAAGGACTCTTAGGTTATAGATTTGATCTATATAATGCGTGAAGCATTTACAGCTGCAAATGCCGGTGCATTACGGAAGTTAGGAGATTGGCTGAATGTTCCGAACAATGAATTCGGTTTCATTTCAAAACACCACACCGTTCATGCCGCGACGAAACTTGTTACAGACATACAGTGAAACAATGCAAAGCCACAATGCACAGGGGCCTGTTTGATTGACTTCTATGCCCGAATATTTATTATACATTATCTACGATATGATGATGGGTAAACAGTTTGTACTAAAATGATATTATATAATCTCCTACAAGATCTCTCACATCATACATGGGTTGCAGCAGGGAACAGTGGATTCCCATTTTGTTTATCATTTACACTGTAGTACTTCTCTCTTATTAGAGTACACATCAATACTAGTATTCTAGCGAGTTCTCAACCATGCTATTGCATACCCAGACGACATTGTGGTGTATAGATCTGGAGAAAAGATCGATATCATCAACAGACTTCTTGAGGATGACTTCAATAGAATCAAACTTTTTTGCGACGACTGGAGATTAAAGATATATATTCAAAAAACAGAACATATCCTTTTCAGAACGCCCCATGTCCAGGACGTTAAGGAATACAAAACAGAACTGGAAAAAAATGTCCATTGTAGGAAGTAATGATCTTCCCCTACAAGTGAAAATTGTAGATAGATACCTTGGTATCTGGCTTTATCAGTATCTTTACTTTGATAAGCATATAGCAGCTGTTCTTATCGCAGCTAAAAACGTATACGCTATAACAAGAACTCTCTTCTGTAGCAGTATTCTTCATACTCGGCGTTGATCTTTTGGCGGATTTTTTAGTTTTTAGGTCGTGAGTGTTCTGCCGAACACTGTTCCAAATGAAAAGCGACACGCGGAGTGAAGACAGCGACAATTAAAACGCAAATTTTTTCCTTTTTAGGAAACGCTCTTTTTATTTAATTGCTCGATTTTTTTTTGTCTTTTAGTTTCACAATTATTTTTGATTAGCCTATAGAAAGGAAAACGACGAACTTCCACACAGAATTGTTTTCGTTACGCAGATTGGTCACATATGAAACGATACACGTTACGAATTGTTTTGGCACGAAAATTGATAAAACATAAAACGACACGCGTTAAGAATTGTTTTCGTTAAACCTCCTGGTTAGAGTTCTACCTGCAGACGGTGGTTACTTCTCTGGATATGATTCCGTTCACCCCATAGTTTTCTTTTCTCCTTTTGTGGTGACTGGGTGGTGAAATTCTCTCAATCGAGAATCTCTCCACCAGGGCAGATCGCGCTCACACATACAGACGCGGGGGTTGCCGTCCGTGGGTCCACCAGAATTTTCACACTTCTGTTACATTGATTATGCAAACAATCGATTGTGTGGTTTACATTAGTCGATCCTAGGATCGTGTTTACTTTGCCTTATGGGAACGGCGTTTTCGTTCATTGCTGTTGCTCTGCAGGGACCTTTGTTTAGGCGAAGTACATTGCGGCTGGAACAAGGGTTTTGTCGACGGATTGCTTTTCCATCAATTCGCTTATCGCCGGGGATGCGATGTTTGTCGATATCTGGCGCAGCTGTGCCAACCGTTGGTGTTTATCCAGTTGATGGATCGATACACAATTTCTAAAGTGGGTTATGTCCTTCGATCGCCGTGCAGGCGTAAGGAAATTGTTCGGAGCATGTGGCCCATGTATCTGTGGATACGTGGGGTTGTTGGCTCCAGGATGAATGTCATCTTTCGTCAGGTGAGCAGGTGGACTTCGGGGACACGTGTTTGTGGGCACGTGGAGTTTGGCTATAGGTGAGTATGTTCCTTGGTGGAACGACGACATCTCGACCTATATTTGTTTGTGCAATTCTTAGAACCGCCAAAATCTGACCAGTATTGGTGTATGGTTGTTCGGTATGGTATAATATATCCCCATTCGGGTGTGCGAGAGGCTGTGGGTACGTTACTACCTTGGAATGTATAGAACACCACAGTCGTAATATAACAAGTTGTACCCCAATAAAGTCCTCTACGACAAATCGGGACTAAAGAGGATAGATAACTTCATAATCAAAATTAACCATGGTCACACTGGAAGGGCAATGTGCAGTGAAAATAATCTTACTTCGGGAGCATTCTATCCCAACTATATATATATATATATATATATATATATATATATATATATATATATATAGTACTCTCCAGAACGGCTTTATTCCTCTACAGGTTCCCCTTCTTGGATAGAAAAGGTCTTATCTAAGACAAACATGGAGTACGCATTATTTACCACCCTTTCCGCGGTGTCAGACATTCTCCATGATAACGATATCTCTAATGTTCCAGAACGCCTACATTTTAGTATAGTGATCAGTGAAAGAGATAAATAAATAAGAGACTGATCCCATCTCAACTGGTGGTGGGTGTGTAACGAGGAAACGGCTTTACCCCGGATATGGTTTGCTTTTCTGGCGCAGCGCTCTGGTTCCCCTAACAATCTAGATTTACTTGTTTTTTTTTTTTTTTTTTTTTTTCTTTTTTTTTTAATTATCTTTATTCCACTTCGGGTTCTCGAATTTTATTCTGTTCGCGCAAAACAAAAAATTAAAGCTGTGATGTTGTTAATTACTTGTTTGACAGCCATCAATAGTGAACAATCTAAGTGAATTTATAAACATAGAAAAAATTCGCTCATGTTCACACACCCATTATTGCAGTGACCATAATCAATGATTTGAAAGAGTAATTGCTTCCTTAGTAGCCCCGGACTATTTTCTCTTTCCAATCTGGAAGAAATGGCTCTGTGGTGAATTGCAATAGTGGATGTGTGCATTTTTTCCTTGTTTACCAATTCACTTAGAGTATTCACTATTGATGGCTGTCAAATAAGTAATAGACAGCGTAGCGTCTTCAAAGTTGAAACATAATCTTTCTAAGGTTGGTACTATCTACCACAGTCATTATATTTTAATAACTACCGTCATCTATGTCTTCATCATCATCATCATCATCATCATCGGCACTACAACCGGGAACCGGTCTTGGCCTTATTTAGCAAGTCCTGAGGCTTGTTAAATTTTCCATAATGATTTGTTTTTTCCGGGCAAGGTCATTAGTTTTGCGCCAGAGGCTCCTCGACGAGGAATCGAACCCTATGTCTTAGGCCGATTAATTCCGGGACCACCCTCGTATATGTAGCGCTGCTTTTTTTGATTGTCGATAAACTGTTTTTCTTGAAGGAGCAGATGTGCGATGATATTTCTGCAACCACTGCAATGATTGTTCACAAGTTTTTCCCTTCAAAAAACAATGTTTGATCAAGATGCGATATTCTTGTTTTTCATTTTTTTAAGGAAGGCGAAAGTAGCGTCACTTAATCGACTGTAGCTTGTAAACTTAAGAACGAAATGTCAAGACACGTCATTCATAAGCTAGTGACATGTGATCCTCTCAAAATGAATCTTATTCATTTTGTAGTGGTGTCCCCTGTTAAAAAATCCCGGGAGTTTTCAGCCCACTGATTACACATTATATTGTAGCGAGCTTAGGGTTCGGTGGATTTGTGGGGTTTCTCTATATCACATGGAGAACCATCCCACAATCCTAACCTAATTTCGACCGCTAACAGCGCGTCACATTATCCCTAATCCCACCGTTCGGCTACTTTACCTGTAGAAGAGAGCATAGCTGAATTCATTATTTTATGCAGATAATGCAGAATTGAATTCAGCTATCTTTTGGCATAAGGCAACTCCATTTTTGCTAGCCCATGAGATTTCCATCGGAAATCATATCATGTCGGGCAGCAACAACAAGTCGAAGCAAACGAAGCCGTCGCATCATAGCGAAACCGCTGGGGAATTTATCAAAATATCTAATTAGTTTTCATGATAAATTACCCTAGCCAATTTGGCGTCACTTCGGCTTTTCTCCAGACACTTCATTCGCTGGGGATCAATGCTCTCTTTTTGCAGGTGAATACCATCAGCTTAATTTTCCTCTCTTTCACAGTTCTGTCTTCGTACAGATCAATGTACTCTGAACTCACCATATTACCGAATTAGGTCAATGGGTTCCGCTCACAACTACATTGATGCATGCACATACAACCAAATCTACCCCAAGTAATCATACATCGAGTTTCTGTTCTCTCATTCTCCCGCTCTCTTCGATCATCAGTTTACCGACGTAACCTACCACACATCGAAGAACGTGGCAATAAGAGACCAGAAGTGTGTTCTCTTTTGGTTGTCAAGTGCGAAAAGTTAAAAATCCAATTTCATCCCTAATTGGGATCAGTCTTTACTAACCTATCATCGTGGATGGTTTCACCGCCACGAATCGTTTTGTTCCACCACCGCCGAGTCCGCACGAGAGTGCGCCCGTGTGCTTTAATTGTATATTTTTTTAATCTGTAAACGCTTCTAGTAAGAAATTTTATTCACTAAGTTATGACTGGACGCAGAAAAGGAGTGTTAAAATAAAGGACATAAAAAAACAACAAATTAAAAGTGTTTTCCATTTCTTTCGGGCGAACAATCATTTTCGCGCAGCAACATCGTTGGTGAATCTTGTGCCATACGTTGGCACAACATACTTCACCCCCACAAATTAATTATTCTCTCAAAATAAGACGTGAAATCAATTTTTCTATTTAAATTTTTTATTCCTCCGCTAATGACAACTGTTACTTCATTTCTCCTTGACTTTGCGCTTCTCCGCCCGATGACACTGTGCGGGTTCAAAAGTAGATATGCCGGACACGGGAACTGGTTCACTAATATCCCCTACTATCTGTTCCGCCGAAATGTGTTGCAGGTGAAATAGGCCGACGGAGGGGATTGGGGTTGGGGTGGTGCGCGTTTAGCGGGTGAAATTGGGTTTTAATTGTCGGTTGGTTCTCCGCGTAATATAGAGAACCCCCACAACACTTCTCTCACTGGCGACTTATCGTTTTTACTGCTCATAGTCTCCAGTTTTACAGTACTTTGTTTTCGAGACCTGTCAGATGTCCAGCTGCTTGTCATATGTGTCACACTACCCTCCGCCTAGATTAGTTCGTGCCGAACTAAGATTACTGATCCTCTGGGTTAACAACAGTTGCCAGTCGGTCACGATGTACCGCTTTCATCTTGTCGTTCGGTGGTGGAAGTTCTTGACCTTCTTCCAAATTTTCTAATGTTCTCCTTCTCGCGTTAGCTCTAGCCTGCCGCCATTCTTCCTTTTCCCGACGACGGAATTCCTCTTGCATTTTAGGGATCTCATGCGAATAGTATAAGAGAAAATGCATGTGGACATCCTTAAGCTCTTCTGGAGTTTGCACATCACGTAAGCGATCTAGATCTTCATCTTTAATTACTCGCATATCATCTGGTATTGGAGCATCTGTCGATTTCATAACCGTATCCAACTGGTAGTTCCACAACTTTTCAAATAACTAGAGACGTTTGTTCTTTCGAGCTGACAGTAACCACCAGCGTGCGTCGTAGTAATAGACTTTCCATAGATCATCGCACGTTAATTTTGGTTTCACGTATTCTTTTCTATAGAACGCAATAAACGGCACCTCTAGCTGTTGATTACGCATAAAATCTAGAGCTTGCTTGATCTTTCCCCATATGTGGTGGCTTACGATAGCGGTCTCGACCTCCATCATCAGTTGATTTCTCTTGCTCGGAAACAGTTGATTTACAAAACGCCTGTTTGTATATCTGTGGTAGTGTTTAACTAAAGGGTGTCCACGTATGACACTGAACTGGCTGAACACCCCGACGTTGTTCCGACGTAATTGTTTAATAGAACTGCTCACCACAAAACACGAAAATCAAACACCGTGGAAACATATCCGGAAACTCACTTATTGTTCGTTAATGAGATGCACAATCACCAACTCCCGTGAAATGAAACGCTTGAACTATTTCCAGGTTATACTTTATTGTTTAATTGTACGCTGTGTCGCTTCACTTAACTATTCTTATCCTCTTAATCACAGATATATTACACTGTAACTGAACACTACGCCATGTGGCTTTGGTATTAGTTAGTTTTATATTGGTGAGGCCAAAATACGTTAGGGTGACAAGTATAAGTTGATTGAATAGTAATTTAAAGGGGTTAGGAAATCTTGTTATACAACTCGGTAGCGACGACTATCCTTCTACTCACTGACCGCGCAAAACTCGTGATGAAATCTGACTGACTTCCATTCGCCACCATTAGAATGATATCGCAAAGAAAAGCCTTAAAAGGGGAGGAGCTACACGATCAACTCGAGGCAGTCAATCGTGATTGGATTGGGAAATATGGCGTACATTTCGCATGTATGTGTATGCGTCACATACGATCGTCCGGTGAACATAGATAGATGCGGGCGTCGTTATTGCATCTCCTGGTAATGATCATTAAGCAAGGGATAGGTCTCTGCGATCCTATGTCAACAGAGACGCTATTTCCATGATCGGGTAATGGGTATGCATTGTTTGCGTTCGCCAACATTGCATGGGTGTGCGGCTGTGTACACAATTCATTGTGTAATGCTTGCCGGCAACAGACCCTTCTGGTGTGAAAAACAAACCGAAGATCTGCTCGCCCGAGGAGAGGCCATAAATCAACATTCGGTTGATGGACATGCAATTTTCCAGGTTCGCGGACGGTTGGCGGCCGTTAATAGGAAATTCCGGTATACCATAAACAATCCGGAAGATATGGATGCGACGTTTAGGTATTGGAAACGAATATAGGGTGCAGCCTTTGCCAGTTGTTAAAAGTAAACACTTGATGGCCACATCCAATTCGTTGCTTGTTTGCGGTCCATGATCGGTGGAAACCGATAATGGAAAACCAGCTATTGCTGAAAATGCGGGAAATATTTGCTTTGCGTCGGCCGAAACCTTGTCGACGGTGGCAAACTGGTGAGACTTGGTAGCCGCACGCTTAGAGGTGACATGGACAAACAAAACGAGCACATTAGGAACTCTGTGTTGATTTTGTTTTCATGGCATGACGTGGGTAGCATAAGGTAATAGGGACGTGATGCACTGGGTGCAATGCATGCCCGAGGGAGAAATTTTTGATGCCACGGCTAGGTGATAATCCTTGCCGTGGACTTAATGTTTTCAGGAATGATCGTGGAGAAGGGGTTTGGAAAAACCCCCCAAAGAAAGGTAAGCTGCCTATAAGGTATTTATATCGGTTATCCTTTGGGATAACCGAATTAATTCCAGCAAATTGGTTGGCGGTTAAGGCCGTAGCAAGGTGGTATAATCTTGCTGGAGATTCGACTTCAAGGTAAGTCGCATTGCTGGAAATGGTGGGGATCGAGCGATGCATGGCTCTTCGGGCCCTGAAAAGCCCCACATATCCATTCCGCTTCATCTTGTACTTCATTGGATCCCTTGGGTTCATATCCGTCCTCGTCATACTTAGTGAAATCTTCATAGTCGAAATCTACACCAACGATGCCCTGACCTTCTTGAAATCACACATCAGTGAATAGAAGTCGTCTTTTCTTCTTCTTCTCAGTAATTGGCTTTCCTTCGTCGTTTACAATAGGATCATCGGCATCAGATTCCGATTCCTCATCATCGTCGAAATGTTCTGCAGCCTCAGTTTCTCTGTGACTACGTTCAGAGCGGCGTTCAACATCGTCTTCGTCAGTTTCTTCGTCCTGTATACGACGCAGACGCTTGAAAACTTTGTCATTACACTTCAAAATTCAAAAGCTAGGTGATAATTAGTGAGACTAGTCGTCAATTGAAAGAGTAAACTAAACAGTGTCGCACGCGTTACTGTTGCGAAAGTGCACAACGTTCGGTGAGATTGCCGCCAAAGCATTAAAGTTATTTTGTGCTGATCAACTGTTGTTGTTTACAATTTTTCGAACATGGCTCATTTTTACGCCCCCAAAATTATCTTGAGGACGCCAGGTCAGAATCGCTGAAACGGGGCATAAGTTCACTTTAGGCATGGGACTGTGGGGGTAAAAGTATGGATGCCAACGTACGGCACAGGATTCACTTAATCCCCCAACACTTGTATCGACGTTGGAAATTGTTCTTCAAAAGGAATAAAGAACGAATGAAAACACACTGGGGTAGTTTATTGTTAAAGTTGTTTTTTTTTTATTTTTATTTTTTTTTATTGTTAATGTTAATAGCGCACTTCCAATATTAAGTTCTTCTTATTTAACAATCCTTTAGTATTTAATGTAATTTATAAATGAGTTCCTTTGTATAACGAAAACACTTTGTTTGGACTGAATGTCTTTACAAATTTTTATTGTGGTTACTTATTAAAAGCGCACTTCCGATATGAAGCTCTTCTTATATAACAATACTTCCGTGTTGAATGGAATTTATTAATGAGTTCCTTTGTATAACGAAACCACTTTATTTGGACTGAGTGTCTTTACAAATATTTATACCTTTTTTTTTAGTTGTTAAAAATGCACTTCCGCGGAGAATGAAATTCGACTTCTTTAAAAGATAAGAATAGAACTAACGCTCGACCTTGCGTGTGTACTCGCACCACGGTGGTTAAAATTTCGACTAGTGCGGCAGCGTGACTGCACGCGATGGTGATTGAGATGTGACTGATGAATCAGGGGTGAAATTCGTATTTCATCCCACACACAGGACAACCAAAAGAGACCACGCCTCTGCTCTCTCAACCCCACGCCCGCCGAAGTGTGGCTAACTTTTGTTAATAGGGAAATTGACGGACATGGAGAATGAGAGAACAGAAAACATGATATGCTGTGATCTCGGGGTAGCTTTGGTTGTGTGTGTTGGTATCAGATGCAGCTACTGACATGACCTGGTGATCCAGTGGTACGGCTATGGTGTAGTCAGAGCACATTGAACCGTGGAAAGACAGAAAGACGAAGGAGAGGAAAACCTAGCCGATGTCACTCCCCTGCAAAAAGAGATCATTGATCCCAAGCGTATGGATGATCTGAGGGAATGTCAGTAGGACGCCGCTGATGCTTGGGAAATAATCAGCGTGAGAACCTGACTCTAAGACGCTGAAATAACCCCAGCGATTTTGCTATGATGCAACAGCGTCGTTCGTTTAGACTTGCTGTTGCTAACCGACATTATGAGATTTCCGATGGGAAACTCATGTTTAGCAAGAATGGAGTTGCGGTGTGGCAAGAATGTCGCTAAACTCAATTATGCATTATCTGCATGGGATAATGAGTTTAGCTATGCGTTCGTTTAACATGTTTTACAGGGGAATAACATATAAAGGAAATGGGTAGGTATGACGCGCTGAAAGCGGTCGAAATTAGGTAGGAATTGTGGTTGGAATTGTGGGTTGGTTCTCATGTAGAATAGAGAAACCCCCACAGGACAAAAAGATTGCTGGGTTCAAAAGAGAGTATTTTCGTTCTTGACTGTAGTGAATGTACGACTTACAGATCAACATTAATTTAAAGTTGGGCCATTAATGTAAATTTTTTATAATCTATGGGACAAATTGAGTAACAGTAATACCAAAGTATGGAAGAAGACAAAACCAAGACATTATCAACCATATTTCACGTTATCAATTCTGTACCTACCAGGGTGTATTCAATATATGGTAAGTTCCTAACCGCAGATAGATCAAAGAAAATAAAAAGTGAATGTATTTTGGTAGGTCCTTTGATTATTGAACGTGTGCGTCTCTGTTTATAGTCAACCCAACTTGTCTACGTATTGTACCACATCAAAGGCAGTCTATCATTATGCAGTTTTATTTCCCATTTATGTCCTTTCCCTTTGCTTTACAAACTTACTCTTCTGATCATGACCTCCTTCAGTATATGAACCCATGTTACAGCAGTGAATATTTCAAGACACTTTAAAAGTCCATCTTCGCCAAAGTAGGGTGAAACTAAATAACCTAACGTGACCAGAATGCTTCAATGGAACAAAAATGTCGTGTGGCATTATTTATTCCCAAACAAGCTCCACATTCCGTAGCGTAAGGTATATTGACCAGACAGACGGCTGTCATTACTTTGGAGACGTCCACAGAGAGTTCGACTTCAGTCTCTTATTCGCATTGCTGGCCAATGCTGGGAATGTCGGGGAAAAAATCAGGACATGAATTTATAAAGGCTGCAAGGTCCTTATACTGTACTCTCATGCATTAAATTTATGGGATCACATAAATACTTGAACATCCCGACCAAATTTTCACAATGGAGAAGTGTATTCAACGGAGAGACAAATTAGGTAAATCAAGAGCCAAAATACTTGATTTAGTTTTCGACCATAGGGAAATAAAAAGGTACATGCAAACGGTTATTTATAACTTTCATGTTGACGAGAAAGCTAAAATATCTCGTGGAATCTGTCTGGCATGCGGATAATCATTTGTAGAAATGCTTAATCTCTCAAGAATTCGTGAAGATGAATGAGGAATTTGTGGTCAGAAAGTGTAGGTTCCATGATCTCATAAAACGTGCGAAACGTTAACAAGTATACTAAACTATGAGAGCGTTACGTTCCTTATCGGGGAGCAAGTTCTTTATCTTCTGGGATTCCGTAAAATCTCGGCTTCACTCGACAATCTGTTGCAATGTAATGAGACCAAATACTGTAATGAAGGCGATTGTATTCTTGGTTTGGGCAGTAAGTGCTAATATTCAGCTAAACCCAAACATATATGTCATATGGGTATATGTCATCCAAGTTGCACTTAGATGGTTTGATATTCAGTATTGCAGATCATACAATTACCGAGAAACGTTCTTTAAGTACCTTCCTCACAAAGTGTGAACCTATGGGTATGGTCTTGGTACGTGCCGGCCTGACACAGGTTCACCAAGCCATCCCTAGTCCGTCACTGTTTCGCCGAATGGTGTTGTTAAGATTTGTTCACTTATGTCTGTGGTGGTGTTCTGCTTTGTAAATAATGAAAACACAATCGGTTCATCTTCATCTTATGTATTTCTTCATTTATTTTAATATCAAATATAATACAACTAAACTAAAGACAATTACAAAAATAAGGTGACTCCACTGTTCAAAAAGCTTCACAATATAGGATCAATTAAGCACTGAGTTTATTTAACAAAAACTGATTTAACGTAGTACAGAGGTAGCTTCAATACTTAGTGTGCACAGTGTCTATTATTATATAAATGATTTTAAACGGCATAAGTTTCACAATTAAAGATCGGTGAAGCACTGAATTTATTTACCAAAAACTGATTTTAAATAGCTTCAATTATTTTGCTGGACGCTCGTCCACCGACGGTTGTTGGGCTCATACTGAAAATGTTTGTTTTACGTGGAGACGCGACTCGTCTCCACGGAATCTTAAACGCGATTTACAGAAGACTGGTATCTCTTGGGACGCCCCATGAGAGATTTATTAATTAACGTGAGGGCACGACCTGCCCTCACGGAATCCAAGACGCGATTAAACTAGCTCATCCAAGCGACAGAATACCACATATTCCATCATCGCTTCGATGACCATATTTGGTAAGATATCCCTTTTGCGTTTTGATCAACACAACAGGGGTTGAAATACACACACGTTGATTGCTTTTGCTGTTCATCGTGTGTATCCGCAAGTATACAGACATAGCATAAGTCCCATCTAAATGTTCGCACAGGTGCGAGTATCTCAACGGCAAAATGGTTGAAATGTTTACACGATCGACGACTGCGTAAAGCATTATTGCTGCTCGTGTACATTTCGCTGGTATATTCTCGCAATCGAACTCTGATGGTAAATTTCCATTTGTGAATTCGACTGCCAGGACGCCAGCCGGATGCGTTCATGTATCGGTCGGTCGGGTGATCGATCGAGGTGGGCATGTTATGCCAAGGCAATATACTGGTGCACAAAAGAATATCGTGTAGATATTGCACAGGCAATATTGGTTGCTGGGTTGTTAAACCAAATTGCCTTGAAAATATTGTATTTGTTGCCGCTGGAATTTCATATCAGCGAGAATTAATGTTTCACCGGTTTTTCCAATGTTACAGGTACGGCATGGAAGGTAAGTACAGGCTTTTAGTGTATTTCAGGAAACTGTACCTTTTGTACCTGTAAGGTAAGTAGTGGCGTTCAATGGAACTGCCACGGTACTTGTTTTTCTTTTTGGTTGTCTGCCCTAGATGGGGGTTTTTACTTAGGTTATGGGAAGATGGTTGGTGGCGTTCGAGGGAAACGCCACAAACCTATACAGCCAGGACAGTGTTATGTAATGGAAATAAATAGTTGTTTGTCTTTTTATGTTTGGTACAGTTTTAATTGTAACGTTTTGGAAATTCTCGGAGGAGAGTTTTCCCATATTCTAATAAAACAAATTTGTATATAGAGACGTCCCTGTCATTGAAGGAAGTATAATAAAATGGAGGAAACCACCGGATTGTGTGGGCGCAAATAAATACAAAGTTGTCTAGAATGACATTACCGATCCTCAACGAACATACCTTGGTACAACATCTGTAAAAGGCAAAGATCCTCCAGGCACATTTAGTTCTGTGTTCTAAATTAAGAGGATTGTGCCAAGTGAATAATATTTTAGTTGGGGAGTTGTAACAGAAAATAAGTTATGATAAAATATCATATTTTTTATAGCCGCAAGGGTAACTCAGTTCTTTTGCGGTATTCTCTGCGATTGTCGACACGTATTCCTGCCATTTCCACTAATTGCAACACCGAGTACGATCATTGTGTTTCCAGGTTTGATATCTTGGCAATTCATACATTAGCTGTAGGGTTTTTTATAATCAACATCGTGTGTGTGGGGGGCGAAGTCGTGGCACTGACATGGGCGCAGAGTTCTATTCCGTCCCCACAACTTCCACTAAATGTTCTACAATCTTCTCCCGAAAATTGTTCAGCAAAAACATAAGTACCGAGAGGAAAGATAAATGAAAAGCCACTGGACGATTTTTGACGTTAACTTGTCTTTATTCCAACTAATTTTATTTCACTTAAACTACGTTTCCAATAGCACTTAATTTTGGTTTGATTGCCAAAGACGAATTTCGCGTATCGATTTCAATTAACAACGAACGAGGACTTTTGAAAATAACGTCTCAAGACAATTTGCGACTCGATTGTGTAACATATATCTACGCTCCTACGCCGCGCGACGGAGGGCGGGAGCTCGGCGACCAGCATGGTCGGCTGATGGAAATGGACTCAACGATATTCAATCGTTTGGCGTGAAGATCGTTGGTAGTACACATGTATGTGTGTACATGGGTTATTTCATGGGACACACCATGAGAACGGATCCAAACAAAGAAAGGGAAAATGTGCATCCACGAGAAGTGAATTCGGCTAAGCAAACAAGCCGAATCTCATTGGATGCTAATTGGGTTTGTGTTTGCTTATACTGCTGCTGATGAGAAGCAGATCCTGAAATCTGAAAATACATAGGAAACGTTTGGGTATTTGTCTGAGATGTGCATTGCTGCTAAATAAATAGACGGCAATGCAATGTGGAAAGGTGCTAATGGGTTTTAGCTAGATTACCGTGAATTGGTGTTTATTGCATCGCTGCCAAGGGTAAGTATACCATACCTATTTGCGTTTGCTTATGCCGTAGGATTTAATTGGTGCCAAGAGACGCGATATGCGTATATTTGTTTTGGTTTCTTGTGTGTAGGTCGCCAGCCAATGTGTATGTATGGTGATTTATGATACACTTGGTGAGGACGGGAAATAGGCGAAGCAATGTGTATGGTTCCTGTTACGATGGTTACATTACATGTAAACCAAATCCTCTTGTTTTCAGGAATTCGTCTAGGGGGAAATGCACTTGGTAAGATGGGATTCCTGATAAGCTAGGAAAGGATTCTTACGGGAATTGTATGCGAAGAATGCATAAAAGGGTAGAATTCTTTTCCAGGTACTTTTAGGTTATATAAATAGGATCTATTTGAAGATGTGAAGCACTCAAGGTGCTAATGCGATTGCATTAGCGAAATTATGAGATTGGGTGGAAGTTATGGGGGTTTTTTAGGTACGCGAACCGTGGGGTTTGCCAGAACCGCCACTGTGCTGGGTTTTCTTTGACTTGAAATCGACAAGGTTAACTTTTCCCCATTGGAAAATGTTGAAAACTTCAGATCTCCAGTTAGGGTAGTCGATCTGGTCGTATCACAGGTGGTACGACATTAATTTTAAAAGACCGCTTGTTCGAAAATGAATAAATCAGTGTAACTTATTAATACAAAACTACATTATACAATTGGGGGGTGGGAAAAGCCACTGATTACTTTCAACGCGGGTACGCGAGGAAAAATACAAAGAGCTCAGAAGATCTAAAAAGACACTCCACAGACAAAAAGAAAAATGCCTGGGAAAAAGTCTAGTCTGGAAAATAGAGAAAAGTAGAGAGCGGGGTCCGCATCAGCCGCGGAAGTTCTACCAAATAATCCATAGTATGACGCGGTGCACAACACGCTACCTTTACTGCAAGGATAAAAAGGGTAACTGATCATCAAATCTGAAGGCATTCTGGAGCAATGGAAAGTGCACTTCAATGAATTGCTAAATGGTCAGTTCACAAAAGAATTAGAGGCAAGATCAAGACCAAATGCTCTCGCCACCAAGCACTGGGGAAACAGTAAAAGCCATAAGACAGCTCAAATCAAATAAAGTCCCCGGAGCTGATGGCATACCAGCTGACCTGATCAAAGAAGAAGGGACAGCGTTACATCACACAATTCATGAGATCGTGGTTCACGTATGGGAGCAAGAGGAGATGCCGGAAGATTGGCGTCGTGGAATAATATGCCCCATACATAAGAAGGGAGATATGACAGCATGCATTAACTATAGGGGTATAACATTGCTGAGTACCGCCTATAAGATACTCGCCTCTATCCTACTTCTTCTTAAAGCCAACTCAATGCCCGGGCTTGTGAAACGGTGGTGTAAAGAATTCTCCAACCCCTATGTTACTCGATCCCTTTACATTTCTTTTGTTTGTCTATTGCTCGAATATGCTAGTCAAGTTTAGTCCCCCTATCTGCAGATTCAAATTCGCAGAATATAGAACATTCAATGTCGTTTCTTATGTTTCTCTCTCCGTAGATAAGTGTTAATTCGCCAGTTGGTTCGTCAACTGGGAATAGCCAATATTGTAGACGGGAGCCCTTCAGAAATTCTAAATCCACATTGACCTTGATCTCATGCATACCTTCAGGGTGTGGCAGTTTCCGACGTGGTGAGGTGGGTTTGCAGTTTGAATTGTCAATAATCGATTCACCCTTGTTGTTATTGTTGTTGCTGCAACAATAAGGATGTGAAAATCCTCTGATACTGCCCCCTTACACCAACCAAATTAATTAGGATGAAAATTCTGAAAGAACGCAGAATATTGTCTGGTATTCTTGGCATTCACCGACTTTTCTCTGGCTCCATCGATTGTACCAATCTTCTCAACTGAACTATTTTCAACTCAAACCCAAACAACATCCGTAATCCTCGCCTACTGTACATTTTGCCTCACCACACCGCTTACGGCTCCAACGAACGATCTCCCGAATGCTGCCAAGTATCAACTCCAAGTCATCCATTTTTGACCCCAATATGAGCAACCTCACTCTAAACTACCGCCTCCTGAATGCCTCTGTGGCGGATCCCTTGAACACCACCAATCATCTTCCCATTACCTATATAAAAAACCCCATCTAGGGCATACAAAAAGCATAAAAAACAAGTATTATGGCAGTTCCATTGAACGCCACTACTTACCTTACAGCTATGATAAAGAAATAGTTTCCTAAAACACGTAAAAAACGTGTACTAACCTTCCATAGTTGTACCAATAATCTTAGAAATACTTTGAATCAATAATTCTAGCTGACATCAAATTTCATCAGCAACAAATATTAATTTCCCTGAAAGCAATTTGGTCGCACCATCTAGCAACCAATATCATCGCAATAATATCCATGAGATATGCCTTACGCGTCAGCCGCACACATGCAGGAAATGTTTTATCTTTCCCTTCTGCATCATGCCTACATCGATCGGTCATCCGACCGGCAAATACATGAAGGCATGTGACTGATTGCCCGGGCAAGTCGAGTTCCCTAAATGGTAAATCTCCATCGAGAATTCGACTACGTGGCGATACCATCAACATGTGCACGATTAGCAATAATACTTGACACAGTCGCTGATCGTGCAAACATTTCAACCCCTTGTCGAAATATTTTGCACCAGCTGCAACCATGTAGATTTGATCGATCCAATGTCCGCATACTTGTGGACACACATGATGAGCAGCAGAAGCAATCATCATGTGTGTTTCATCCCTTTCTTGTTGGACAAAATGCTAAGGAGAATCTTACCTTATATGGTCATCGAAGCGATGAATGGAATTTTTGGTAATTCTGTTGCTTCGGTAGCAGTGATAATCGCGATCTGGATTCCGTGGAGGCAAGTCGGGCCTCCACGTTAAATAAATACACAAGTGTCGAGTCATATTTTAGATACTTTGATGCGCGGACGTTCTTTAGCTCGCTGTGCCCAGATTGGATACGTTTTGCAATACAGTGCCAAGTGCATGTTAAATTCAGAAACATTTAAATCTTTTGTTTGTAACAAGTTTAAATACCGTGCCAAGTGCCTCCTAAATTTAGTAACGTTCAAACCATTTTTGTAACCAGTTTCAATACCGCGCCAAGTGCATGTTAAATTCAGTAACATTTAAACATTTTGTTTGTAATACGTTTAAATACCGTGCCATGTGCCTCCTAATTTTAGTAACGTTCTGGCCACCGTTTAACCGCGTTATTTAATTTTAGAGTAAAAGGCCTGCTGTTCCGTCGCAAGGCTGCAACCTTTTACTCTGATCGATTAACTCTAACTTAATTCTGTTTGCAACCACTCCTTTTATACCGAAATTATTGGGCAGAATCGCAAACGATGCAACTAATTCTTCTGACCCCAAGCGCAAGTCATTTACCCTGCCGCAATTTTACTTATTCGAGGTTGGCCCATATTGAGTGCAACTGTCTAAATCGATCCACTTAAAGTGCAGTGACCTTGCTTTAAGCAATTCTATCGGTTAATTGATATTCGGACTTGAACGATCCACTTAAAGTGCAGTGGGCCTCGTTTAAGCAATTCGTATTGCTTAATTGATATTGCCAGTGCCATTTCATTGTTATGATGTGGCTGCCTTTCGTTGGCCTCAGCATTTTGAAGGAGACTCCGTTAAACGCTATTATGACACGTGGCGTGCGGCAATTGTTTTTAAAGACGCCGGCAATGTCCCATGCCAGGTGTGGTGCTTGTTTTTGGAGACGGGCCAAAAAATGTAATTGCAGTTGGATAACGTGTAGCTTTGGCAATGACTATATACTACAGTTTAATATCTATAGCTTGTTGACTATTGTAATATTTGTAGTATTACTTTGTGGTCAAGGTCGAATAGATTTTCGTCCTGTGTGGGGCTTGACTTTAAGCTATACCCCTGTCAGATCGTGTGTCTGTCTGTAAAACATGCACAATTTAGATGTTTAGGTATCACATCGTATTTGTAAGGGTGAGAAGCGCCAATTTTTTAAAACCCTGATGGCTTATTTGGGAGTTGATTTGTGTTATTTATCGCGACGAGTTGAAAGTAGCATCCTTCCAGTCTTTAGTGCTTCAAATTGAGAGTTAGACACATGGTGTGGAGATTCAATATTCTATCAGTAGAGTCGGAAAAGGTATCGAATTTATATGGCTTTCGCGGTCTAGTAACAACAGGACAAATGGTTTCAAAATTTTGAGCATAAGTATTTTATATATAGTTTATGGAGTCATGAGCCATTTAGTGAGCTTTTGCCAGGAAAATGTCGATATATTCTCACATACAACATTCGTGCATATATAGCCTTTCTGTGCTACTATTACGTGGTAATCTCCTTCAAACTCATTATCCCACCGAGCGTAGATATTTGTTAATATGCTCTAACATTAAAGATGTGTAAAGGCTAAGAAAAAACACATAGCCCACGATCCACACGTTGAATGTACAAACTTACATTCGTCAGGTTGTGGATCTTGTGGAAACAGCTGTGGTGCATTGCTTTTCGGAGTAATGGTGAAAGATACGGAGTGAGCGAGAATAGAAGCTTGTTTTTGTTCGGTAGAGTCTAAAGAAACACCGGGTGGGTGCTGGTCGCTTGGAGAAGGTAGTAAGAAAAAGGAATAAGGAAGGCATGAAAACGATGCGAGAGCATCTTCCGCAACTAAATATATACAGAACGAATTCGTAATTAATTAAATTAAAGTAAAAGTTTAGTATAAAGTATTTATAATCTGTTAATTCGTGATCTGACTGAGATGTTATGTGAATGGAATTACGTTTGAAGACGTTGTTTCTGTTTAATGGTTCAATTTGAGTTGTTTAGAAGTTGGAGCCACAAGTTGTGAATCTTGGCCCGGCAGCAGTTGGACAGGGAAGCAGTTATTCACCGTTGTTGAGTTATACCCAGGTAAACTTTTTTTTTTTTTTTTTTTTTTTTTGGTTTCGGTAGGAAGGTGGAGGTGGACGGAGTTTACCTGTTACTCCGCTCCGTTCCTTATTCTGATTTCACAGAGAATACCACTGGTTACGGACCATGCCTGTTTTGAACTAAGCATGTATTCTATTACTCCAGCCGGAGTAACTGTCCGTCTCGTGTGTCTCTCCAAAATCGTTCGTGCGGTCTCGAATCTCACGCACTCTGTGAGTACGTGTTCCGCATTCTCTATTTTGCCTTCGCAATACAAGCAGTATGGGTGATTCACATGCTTATAGTTGTGCAAGTATTGCCGAAAGCATCCATGTCCTGATATTAGCTGAGTCAAGTAGTAATTCAGCTCGCCATGTTTTCTTTTCACCCATGTTTCTATATCAGGTATCATGGCGTGGGTCCATCTTCCCTTGGTGGAAGAATCCCACCTTCGTTGCCAGTCTCTTAGGCTTGAGAGCCCAGGTAAACTGTGAAATTCCTAATGTTTGATTTCTCAGATGATAGAGGGACACAGCGGTGCCTCGCCACCACATGATTTTGAATGATCGAGACAGATTGCTATGTTGAATGCTGGAGGAAGAGCCGAAGGATCGGGGAGTCGGAGAATTTGTGAACGGTACCACTAATTGCCCACGGACCCCAAGTAACTTGGTTATTTCAACTTCACTTATATATCATCATCATCATCATCGGCACTACAACCGGGAACGGTTCTGGGCCTTATTTAGCAAGTCCTGAGGCTTGTTAAATTTTCCATAATGATTTGTTTTTTCCGGGCAAGGTCATTAGTCTTGCGCCAGAGGCTCCCCGACGGGGAACCGAACCCCGGTATCCCGCGTGGCAGGCGGGTATACTAACCACTATACTATCGAGGAGCTCACTTATATATATATATATATATATATATATATATATATATATATATATATATATATATATATATATATATATATATACTGTAGCGAGCTTATGGTTCGCTGGATTAATTATTTTTAATAAATAAGAACCGTTAAATCGATTTTGAATTAATATAACACTTTATTAGTCCGTTAATAACAACCGTTATTTACACCGTACACTTAACGATTTCTTTACTTATCGCTTCCGTACTTATCGCGTCTTTTACTTCTTACTTGTCGCTTGCTTCACTTTCTTACTTATTACTTATCTCCATGATCTGTGTGCAACGTATTTATACCGTTTCCTTATTCTGATTCAGCGTTTTGTTTCCGTCCGTTCCGATGCCTTGAATGTTCTACTGTTCCTAGTCTCCAGTTTTCCAGTACTTTATAGAATATTCTAGTACTTTGTTGCGGACTTTCTCGAATATTCTAGTACTGATCGTCATATGCGTCACACTACCCTCCGCCTAGATTAGTTCGTCCCGAACTAAGTTCACTGGTCTCCTGTGTTAACAAAAGTCGCCAGTCGGTCACGATGTACCACTTTCATCTTGGCGTTCGGTCTTCGCTGAATCCTATAGACAACGTCGTTAATTCTTGTGAGAATCTTATACGGTCTGTGGCGTTCGCGTCGAACCCCACCGAGTGATCCTACACCTCAGCATCACCACCGAAAAAGTAAGTGACCTAAAGACAGGGAAGAATGTTCAGGTGTAACCTAAGGGGCGCGCACCTAACCGGTGAAAAAGTCACATCAACGGGTGCGCGCAATGAAACATTTCGATGGTCGTTCGGCACAGTTTTCCGGGCAGGTAATTGTAAACCTATTAAAGGAGGAAAACTCACCCACATATAATAATGCAATTCAAAAACAAGACATCGATTTCAAGCGGCAACGTAGTTGCAAACGTTTGAAACTCGATATCATAAGCAAGCGCGGGACACCTGCACATCGATCTAGCAAAAACAATATGCAGCGATATGACAATGCAGTACAGCCAACGAGAATAGCGTCCCAATGCACAAGCGTGCGACACATCTCCGATATAATACAAACACGAGAGATACAACGCATGCTCGTGTAAAGACACATCAAGTCGCACGTATGGGCTATACGGGCAACCTCTGAAATTAAATAAGTATCTATGGGAAAAGCCACACACATAGCGCCCACCACTGTAAACACGATAGCTAGTTACACACCACCAGGGGTACGGGTGGCTATGAACATTGATGCCGGCTCCTGCGATGGCTTACACAGCTCAGGGCAATGTTTTGATCACTTCCTTGGCTGTGTGAGAGACATCGCTAAGAGTTTATCTCCACATGAATTGGTTAGCGGAGAAATGGCTGCGGATGTGTTTGTGTGCAAAACCAACCCCTAAGTACCAGAGCACAGCCGGGGAATTAGATCACTGAAGACATCGAGAGCGATCGGATCCCGGTTGAGCATTTACTCTGGAGACGGTGCCACTAGTATACGAAAAGTCAAATTAACGCGTAGTGCAAAAAATAGATACGCGCTACAAATAATTGATTAACTCCGATAGTATACGAAAAGTCAAATTAACGCGTAGTGCCAAAAAGGATAGATACTCACTACTGATAATTGATTAACCTAGTGCTACCCTAGTGCGGCAGGTTCGTACCCGATGGATCGTTGCGGTTCCATTTGTTTAAGGCTAAAACCTTCGAATTCAAACTTATTATTCCATACTTAACGTAAATTTTGTGTTGATGAAATAAATATTACTTGTGTGTTTAATCTTAAGACAACGACGAGTCGCACTTTTATGTTTACATTATAATACGGACTCGAAACATAGTATTACAAACTTAAGATAAATTTTGTGTTAATAAAATAAATATTATTTGTGTGTTTCATCTTAAGCTAACGACGAGTCGCACTTTTACCTTACACTATAATACAGACTCAAAACGTAATACGCCACACTTAAAGTAAGTTTTATGTTAATGAAATAAATAGCATTTGAGTGTTTAATCTTAAGATACATTTTGTGTTAATAAAATAAATATTATTTGTGGGTTTAATCTTAAGCTAACGACGAGTCGCACCTATATGTTACATTATAATACAGACTCGCACGTAATATTCCAAACTTAAAATAAATATTATTTGTGTGTTTAATCGTAAGATAAAGATGAGTCTCACTTTTATGTTTACATGATAATACAGACTAAAAACATCAAATAAAGATATGAAACGAGGAGTCAGATTGTTTCCTGAACACCAAGACATCGGTGAACGATCACCAGACGGACGAGGTAGATTTTGGGGACGTCTTGGTGAACCTGTGTCGGGCCTACACACAATCAAGACCACAAAAAAACCCCATAGGCCTTCCCAATGTTGCTGCAACTTCGGAGACCTTCCTTTTTGCCGATGAGGGTTATAAGGCCACACGTTATCACCTGCATTAAATCCGGATGCGTTGGCTCGAACGTCGTACCTTGTTTTCATCCTGTCACTTGATACCTTGATTTTCTTTCGAACCAAATGATGAATCTCATCGAGGCGATTTCTTCATTCGGGTACGTAGTCTTCGGTCTTATCTATGGCGTCGGTAGGTATTCCGAATCGCAGATCGGCTGGTAATCGATTCTCCCGTCCAAATATAATTCTTGCTGGAGAATGGCCCGTCGTATCGTGATTAGCCGATCAATAGCTCATGAGAAAGGTTTATACATATTTGTCCCAATCTCGTTGGTGATCACTAACGACCTTCGATAAATACTCTTTCATTGTTCGGTTGAAACTTTCGACCATTCCGTCTGGCTGTGGGTGTAAGGGTGTGGTCCTGGTTTTCCTTACGCCCAGTGCCGCACAGATGCCTTCAAATATCTGTGATTCGATGTTTCGGCCTTGATCGGAATGAAGCTCACAGGGGACTCCATATCTGCCGATGCAATTATTGATAAGCTGCTCAATGACGGTTGTTGCTTCTTGGTTTGGAATTGGAAGGACTTCCACCCACTTGCTGAAGTAATCCATGATGACCAAAATGTATTTGTTGTTGTCGTTGGTTTTTGGAAATGGTCCTGAGACATCAATTGCAATTCACTCGAAAGGAACACCCACGTTGTACTGCTTCATAGCGCTCCTTAGTTTTGCTGCTGGTCCTTTGGTCGCTGTACAAGTTGTGCACTTCCTACACCAAGATTCGACGTCATCTCTCATGTGAAGCCAGTAGAACCGAGATCGTAATTTTGAAAGTGTCTTATTAACTCCCAGATGTCCACCGGAGGCTCCGTTGTGCATTTCTGTGAGTACATCCTTCACTTTTGATGGTGGGAGTAGAATCTGCATTCGATGGGATTTTCCGTCCGTGGCTTCCCATTTACGCTTTAGAATTCCATCTTCCACCAGCAAGGAATTCCATTGTGCCCAATATGCCTTAAATGTTGCACTCTTGTAGGAAATATTGTTCCAAGTTGGTCGCTCGTTCTTTTCTTTGTGTTCCAGGATTAGCGACATATCTTCATCCTGAAGTTGAGCTGCGCGTATAGCATCACTCGTCCACCCATCTAGTACTTCTACTTGTACATTTCGTAGGTCGTACGCCTCTTCTTTCTCTTCCGCTCTATGACAATGTTTACAATCTCGCTTACATGGTCTTCTTGATAGAGCGTCAGCGTTATTATGCACCTTCCCCTGGCGGTGGGAAAGTTGGAAATCGTACATTTGAAGTCGTTCGACCCATCGAGCTATCTGTCCTTCCGGATTCTTAAAATTTAACAACCATTTCAGGGCGGCATGATCCGTTCGAAGGTGGAATCGATATCCGTAGAGGTACTTATGGAAATTCTTAACGGCTTCTACGACAGCCAGCAGTTCCTTTCTTGTTGCGCAGTAGTTTCTCTCTGGCTTAGATAGAGCTCGACTATAATATGCGACAACTCTCTCTTTACCATCCATCTCCTGTGACAACACTGCGCCGATTCCTGTGTTACTTCCATCAGTATCCAATATAAATGGGCGATCCGAACTTGGGAATGCCAATATTGGACTCTTACATAACTCGGCCTTCAATGTGTTGAATGCTCCCTCAGATTTGTCTGTCCAATTGAATTTTTTGTCTTTACCCGTTAGTTCGTGTAGGGTTTTAGCCACGTTAGCGAAACCTTTAACAAACCGTCGGTAATATGTGGCTAGTCCCATAAAGCTTCTTAACTGTTGCTTATCTTCTGGAGTAGGCCACTCTTGGACAGCTGCTATCTTATCAGGATCCGTTTGGACTCCTGCAGATGAAACGATGTGTCCCAGGAATTTTACTCTCCTTTGGAAGAGTTCACATTTCTTCGAATTTAGTCTTAGTCGTTCGAAGACGGAGCGCAGATTATTGATGTGTTCTGGTAAATTCCTTCCGACAACGATGACATCGTCCAAGTACACAAGACACCTCTTCTATGTAAGTCCCCGTAGAACACTTTTCATTAATCGTTCAAACGTTGCTGGGGCATTACACAATCCAAAAGGCATCACGTTGAATTGATAAAGTCCGTTTCCGGTAGTAAACGCTGTCTTCTCCTTGTCCTCCTCCTTCACTTCCACTTGCCAGTAACCGCTTTTTAGGTCCAATGTTGAAAACCACTGAGCTCCAGAAAGAGTATCTAGTGTGTCGTTGACTCGAGGAAGTGGGTAACTGTCTTTCTGCGTAACGTCGTTTAACCGGCGGTAGTCGACACAAAATCTGGTTGTCCCATCCTTCTTCTTGCCGAGCACTACCGGCGAAGCCCATGAGCTCGATGATTTCTCGATAACTCCTTGCTCTTCCATATCTCGAATCATGCTGCCTACTTCTGATTGTTTGGCCAACGGTAGTCGACGAGGTGGCTGTCTTATAGGTCTTGACTCACCCGTGTCAATGCGATGTTTAACTATACCGGTGCGTCCGAATTTATCATTTCCTGTCACAAAAATATCAGAAAAATCGTTCAGCAGTGATTCAACGCTTGTCTTTTCTCCGCCTGTTGATCCGATTTTCTGGGGCATCAGCCTATTAACCACAGGGGGTGCACCAGACGGCTGTTGAATTGAATGGTCCTCTCCCCTTGTCTGAATTGAGCTTATCATTGACACGGGTGCACATTCTGCGATTACCTCTCCTTTTCTGATCGGCTCCTTGGACATTTAGTACTCTGACGGGTACGATGTGCTTCTTCGCATCGATAAGGGCTTTCCCAACAAGGATGTTCCCCTTACGCTGATTTTGTACAGCCTCGGTGATGTAAAATCGATTGTCACCGGGATCACTCTCGAGACTGGTCCAAATTACCGAGTCCGAACGAGCTGGGATCTCATCTTCCTCACGCACATAACATTTCAGTCTTCGCAATTGTTCGTCCTGCAATGTAATAGCAACCTCTAAGGTACCAATTCGCAGTGTTCTTTGCCCGATATCTAGAACAACGTGGTACTCCTTCATGAAATCCATTCCAAGAATGCATTCGTCCGTAATATCGGCAACCAAAAATTGGTGGGATATGGAAATATTGTCCAGCACTATTATGCTCTCGACTTCTCCGTAGACTGTAGAGCATTCTCCTGTAGCAGTCCTCAAAGCGTATCTTCTATTTTTATTAAGGGCTACTTTGCCCACGATATCCGGCCGAATTATGGATCTCGTTGCTCCAGTGTCGATTGTCACTGTTGTCGTCCTTGCATTAACAATCGTAGTTATAACCAAACTATGGTTATCCCGTTGGAGTTGTGATACAGTTACGATGATGGGGCTGCACATTCCACCGGGCGACTTTCGCCCCGTAAAGTCTGCCATTACAAGCTTCCCGAGCTTTTGACCTCAGGTTGGTCCGTTGATAGTCTCCTCTTATGATTAGCGCATGAACAACAATTCTCACTTGATGTTTCATTCGTTCGTCGACGTTTCCTACAGTCAACAGAGATGTGGCCGATTTCGCCGCATGTCCAACACTTTATATCAGGTCTCGGGGTTCTCCGTTGTACATGCCCGATTCCCATCATCATCATCTCCTGTCCCCAAAAAGTTGTCGAACCCCGCGATAACTCAAAACTACCCGAAAATCCTGGCTCTCCGAGGCCAACTCCGGTGGTTAATCCAAAACCAAAGGCTGCTTGTGTTCCCAACACTATTCAGCCAGAGGGCGTAGTCCGCTCACCTGTCTCTAAGAAGAAGCAGCAACCCGGGGTCTTTGCACGAGACCTCAATTTAAAAAATTTCGTCGGTGACATGAACCGACTAGGGATCTCCAACTTCAAGGCGAAGACCTTAAGCCCACCCCTAAGCAAAATCGTGACCTAGGATAGGGAAACCTATCGCAAGGTTAACGACAACCTTAAGGCCAAGGAGGTGAATTATTACACCTTCACTCCGGTCGACGAAAAGTCGAGGACAATCCTTTTAAAACGAGTCGCTGCCTCTTGGGAAAAGGACGACATCGTAACTGCTCCTGAGGCAACATTTCCTAACGTCAAATTTATTGACGTCAAAAAATTCTCTCCCCCACAATGGTTTGTGAACATCAGACCGCAAAAATACAGCAAGCTCAACATATGGCAGCTTCACCTTGCCCCAGGAACCGACATAGATTCCATAATACGGACAAAGTCGCTTCCAATCTTGTATCAGCAAGTTGTCTTCGAGGTATTTCATAACAGAGAAATGCCTCAAAGCAGACGTTGCCAACGTTCCGGGCATGTGTCCCGAAACTGCAACATGAGTCGCCGTTGCGTTCGTTGCGGAAAGTCTCACGATATTGGCAAGTGCGAACTACCGCTAGCAAAATACGATCCCGCAACAAACGTGCAGGATGAAATAACACTGCCAACTTGCCGCAACAAAGGACATCCGGCTAGCTACAGGAATTGTCCTAAATATAAAGAAATCATACAAAGATCCAAGGAGACTCGAGCTAAGCAAACAGCCAAGTCAGACTCTGGAAGACAGAACCTCGTCCAAAATGGATTTACATTTGCCGGCATGCTTAGGGGACAGCAGGCAAAGAACATAAAAACTCTCACCCCCCCCCCCCCCCCCCCCCCCCCGCCGTCAAAATCACACTCAAATCCTTAAGCGAGCCCCGGTAAAGGCCAACACGATGCCTCAAACTCAAGCGGCGGTGCAAAAGCCCCGAGGGGCAATCTTCAATGCTCGAGAAACTACTCAGCTTCTCCCGCTTGATTGAAGATATTCGGCCCCGATACGAGAAACTATCAACCGAGGCTGAGAGGGAGGCACTCCTTTTCATTGCATACGCAAGACATACCCTTCACAATGGATTCCAAAATTAAAGTTATCCTCATAAATGTCAACTCCCTTGTTTCGCATTCCAAGCGTATGCTAGTCTCTGACTTCATAAAGGAAAACCGGGCGGACGTGGTACTTGTAACCGAAACTAGGTTGCATTCATGTCACCGTCCCGTATTCCCAAACTTCTCCATGATTCGAAGAGGTCGAACCCTCACTGGCGGTCCCACCATCAACGGAGGTGGCACTTGTATACTGGTTAATAGCGGACTTCGCCATGAAGCTACTGACCTCCCACACCTTGAGTCCATAGAGGTGTCTGGAGTTGAACTGCATCTGGCTAATAATGGTAGAGTGAATATATACTCCGTATACCACTCGCATAAAACCAATAATGGCCCCATTGATCCCGAAGATATCGGCAAACTAATAAGTACCTCGGGGCATACACCCTTCATCATAAACGGCGATTTCAACTCCAGACATCCCCACTGGAACAACTCTGTCTCTTGCTCAAATGGCACAAAACTGTACCAATGGTACACCGCAAGCATGTATGCCCTCAACTTCGAAATAGTCGCACCTACGGTTGGTACTCGAGGTAACTCAATTCTGGACATATTTTTTGTGACCAAAGACTTACTTCCACAAATCACTCCTCCTCAAGTTTCAGCGGGTGTATCTGACCACAACGCTGTGACCACATTCATTCGCGGCTATCGAGCATCCCGGGCTCATATCAGATACATACCCGATTATGGGCGGACAAATTGGGACAACTTCAATATTACATTGAACGATAAACTCCACCAATTCTCTCTTCCCACTGACAGGAACCTTACGACGGTTGAGATAAACAACGCTACAAAACGACTTAACGAGATTCTAGTTGAAACTTCGGAGACTCATGTTCCGAAGTACAAAAGACCTATAAGATCCCCCAGGACGACCTCACTCTTCGTCTCATCCGGGAGCATAAAAAGCTCTGCAGAATGAGATATCGTCACCGCTTTACGCAAAGGGAACCATTATTGCGATCCGTTATTCACAATATTGGTACACTGATAAAACAGAGAATCCAAAACAATCGTACCCGATAATTGGAAGACAAACTGAAGGGTATTCAGATGGACCAGGACGTTTATAAAAATGTTAAAAAGATATGTGGCAGTTCCCGCATCACTGGGCCAATAATGCACAATGGTGTTGTTGTCAATAACGACACCAACAAAGCAAATATCATCGGAGAAACCTTCTAAAACAACCACAAACTCACTCTCCAAGATGGCGACCCGGATACTAATGCAATCGTTAGTTCAGAGGTCCACAGTAAGTTGGACGACTTCAACGAGCCAATTGTTGTCTTTAACCCAACTAACAGTGCATACTTCGATGACACACGTGATAATGGTCACGGTTTCATCACACCAAATACCCTACAGAGCCTGGTTAAATCTCAACACCCTAAGAAGTCACCTGGTATCGACAACATGTCATACCACTCGTTGCGAAGGCTTTCTGCCTTATTCTTCATAAAGCTCTCCATTCTGTTCAACCATGCTTACAACATGGGGTACTTTCCCCAAGCTTGAAGGCACGCTATTATTTGTCCAATAGCAAAAGTTGGGAAACCAACGTATCACCCCTCAAGCTTTCGCCCTATCTCGCTTCTCACTTGCATCAGCAAAATATATGAAAAATTCATATACGAGAAGCTAAATAACTTTGTCAGTGCCAGGCACCTAATATCTCATTTCCAATTCGGATTTCGAAGAGCGCACAGCACCACTATGGCTCTCAATTTATTTCAAAACCACGTCTGCGTGCGGCTCTTTAATAAGGAACCCACCGTTGCGGTAAGCCTAGACATTGACAAAGCTTTTGATACGACTTGGATCGAAGGTCTCGCTTTTAAACTATTAAATACTGGCCTCAGTAGAACGCTATGTAGTATCATCTACCAGTTCGTTCGAAACAGAACCTTCCAAGTTAGAGTGAATGGAAAGCTTTCCCGAACATTTCACGCCGCTGCAGGCGTACCACAGGGCTCCATTCTAGGCCCCATCTTATTCAATATTTACACCTCCGATATTCCCCGCCCTGTGGACGGGAGAGTAAATCAGATATGCTACGCGGATGACGTCCTGGTGTACACGTCAACCAAAGGCCCTAACCTCGCAACAAATCGACTCAACCGTCACTTGGACGAACTGTATCAGTATTACAGTCGATGGAAAATCCGACTTAATCCATCCAAAGCAGTAGCCATAATTCTGAGTAGTAAACACTCCCAACCTGCTTCTCGATACTCACAGAATATTCGAATAAAAATGGGATATACTACGATTAGACCACAGGACAAGATGAAATATCTTGGGGTCACTTATACCCCAAAAATGAATTTCATCAAACATGTGACCCACATTCTCCAAAGGGGCCTCGGTCGGTCTAAGCAACTGCACAACATCTTGAAGTGGAGCAACAAAGTTGACACCAATGTTAAGCTTCTCTGCTATAAGCAGCTAATCCGATCTGGAATACCGTACGCCTTTCCCATATGGTCCTGCATATCTTCGGCCCAAATGGAAAGACTTCGGGTTTTCGAAAGGAAACTCCTCAGAAGATGCACCAATCATTCTAGAAGGCCCGACGATCGTCATTACCCCAACTCTCACCTATACGAAGGCGACTCCATTACCCCCATCGACGAGTACTTGCTTCAATTAGCATACAAGTACCTCGAAAGCATTCAGAACAGCGAGAACCCACTTGTACGGGACTCTTGCGTTCTTGACCTTTCTCTCTCTCGATCTCTTCGGATCAAACCCCCACAATTTCTTCTTCAGTACAAAACTGAAGAAAGCACCCTTCCCAACAACATTCCCCTCTATAATAGAGGATTCCTGGACCCATCCCATAGGGTCTACTATTAACAAACCACACACAGGAACGCACAGTACAAGACGGCACAAACACAAACATACACACCGACCAAAGCGCAGCTTATCAGACACCAAAGACGTGATCCGCGTTCACTACCGCACCCAAGACCTGCCGGTCTTGTACGATTTCTTTCCCACCATCCCTCTATAAAAGTAGTTAGAGAACACCCAGAGTAACACTGTCCACACTATCCTTGGATACCCCCCCTTTTCTCTTTTCTTTTCAGATATCGCGAGACCGAGCCCAACATCCTCACGGATGTGGGTGATTCTGGTTATCGCAAGATGACCAGAAGTCAGAGACAAGATGAAGGACACATATGTCCTTGTCTCGCTAAATTCGGCCTCCTCGCCACAATATTTTTTTTTTTTTTTTGTAAAGTCACTTTTGAGTTCAGTTCAGTTTCAGTTTGGCAGTAGAGTTTGAATTTGAGAGTTGAAGAAGTTTGAGTTTAGATTGAGTTTAGTTTGAATTGTGATATTAAAGTAACAACCTACAGATTGTGGCGACTAACTTTTATTCCAAAAATAAACATAATTAAAAAATCTATAAACGATAATATAAACAAATGTTTTAAATGGCTGAAGTAGACTTATTGTTCATCACATTCTGTTTCGGTCTGCCGACGAGACACTTAACGTTATTCATTTGGAAGTGTGTCTGCATCAAAGGAGACAACTAATTGCTTTGGGAGAGTACTTAAATAAGTACTTAGCAAAAGGAACAGCGAGAGTAGATAAGAGTAAGAACAAAAAAGGAAAAATAAAAGGTCCCCGCTCTTCCCTCGAAAGAGGAAGCACGGCGCCGGACACATAACAGAGTTACTACATGGTACGCCAATTGGGTAGGGCTTTTAGTATTAAAATGATGTTATATCAACTGCCCCGCAATCCCCTGGTTTGACGACCTCGATTTCTTCCTATGGGGTACTAGAAAGAAAACTTTTACCAATAAGCCAGCCATAACATTGACGTTTAAAGACAAAATTCGAAGTGAAATTGCTGATATATGATAATTCCACAAGCCTGTAAAATTGCTATAAAAATTTGCTTAAATGAGCTCGCTTTTGTGCTACGGGCAGACGGGGTCACATAACCAACATCTTATTCCATTCGTACTCTTAAAGTGCATATATTCGATTAGCAAAAGATCAATAACAAATTGTATACCATATAAAAGTTATTAAAAATACAACAAAAGCAAAAACAAAAGCCATAGACATAGAACGTAAAAACACAGCATAAATATTACATCCCATGCGGTTAGTCCCAACGACAAAAGGACGCTGAAAAAAAGAGCTGAATCAAAACAGTGAATACCCAACCAACCAAATTCAACCTTCCAATTCGCCATAACGCGAAATTTAAATCCGTCCCATAGCAGCCCCATGTGAGAAGTTTACCAACTAACTTAGCTCTCCCCGAACACCTATTAGCCGTGACACATGTTTGAAAACTTTGACGCCTAAACGTACCACGCAAGTAAGTCCCTGCCGAAAATTCAAGAATAAATTCAAAGTTACCATGGAGTTGGAGTACTTGGAACCCCTTCGGGATGTGGTATAAAATGCTTTCCTAGGATACTTGTTGACTTGGTAGAGTAGTTCCAAAAACAATCAAACGATGTTTACATTTTCCTTTTTGTTTGTTGTTGTTTTTTTCTTTTTTTAATACATTTCTTTTATTATTTATTTTGCTCCTCTTGTACGAACTCAACTCTCTGTGGGTTAAGAGTGAAAAACTTTTTCAATTGCCACACAAGGGTGAATGATAAAATACATCGAAATATGTATTCTCGTATATCCTTTGAGTCTACATCGAAATAAAAAAACAGTGTGTATTTGAACAACGACCCCAGTCAATTTGCAACAATAACACAACTCACGGTTATTGTATGATCAATAAATCACAATAATTTCATCCTTTGCAACATTACAATCCCATTACCCTGCCAATCATCCCAAAACGGCCATCAAATAATAATCAATCCCAACAATAGTCATGTGCAAGTTATAAATCAACCATTCAATAAGACACATTTAAGTATTATCAATTACACGCTAATAACAACAGTGACCTTTCACGAGCAAGGACACTCGCACAACCCAAACCATTCCCATCGAGACTGGTTAATTCGATAAGGCCAAAAGGGCCAAACATAAATTCATTCGTAATTATGTCCCGAGGAAATCATAAAGAGTTTGTTATGCTCTCACCTCTTGCGCTTGGCGCCCTCAACCCCAGGGATACACTCACTCTCATTTCATTGCAATTAACGCGATAATACAGGATTAACAGCGTCGTTCACTGTGAAAGCCGACGGGGCATCCTGAGACGTTTTTAATTGCCTTATGAACTTAATTCGTGGGGTGTCGGGGTTATTAAAGCACCAGACTGTAACTTCGTCCTTGTTTTCGTGACAGGACAAATTTTACTGCCACCAGAAAATATTAAACAAAATTTTAGTCCACAAGGCCTGCGAGCTAGTTGCTCAACAAGGATTTGCGTACATTATTCTCAAAGTACAAAAAGCAAGGTAACATTGGATAAATGTTATTTGCGCGAGGTTTTCATAAATCCATCAGGAAAATGTGAAATACTCCCGTTGGGGAGGTGAGAAGGTTACAATTTTATACGTAATTAAATTTTAATTAGCGATCGAGGTAATTGAATGAAGTTACCCACTTTCACGTGAGAAACTCGATTTGTGTCAAGGGTCTTGCATTAACTGCCCTCATTAAATACCTATACTTCCGGTAGGCACTTGGCGCCCGGAAACACATTCGCTTGGAGCTACAAATTAATAATTTACTTACGCAAGGTTCACGGGACTGACAAAAGCAGCCGATTTGGTAATGAATTTAAATTACTGCCATATCGGAACGCAGATGCGTCACGACATGCGATACGAGTGTTCACAGATATTCGTGGCATGTGAATTCCGGACTCCATTCACATTTTTGACGTTTTAGCCCCGATGTTTAGGGGCTTCACATTTCACATAGTAAAACCACAGTATATGCGATTATGTGGGTTTTAAGTAAAATTACTAAATACACCAAGAATCGATAATAAACTCAATTAGATATTGTTGCAGAGAGTTCGGGCTAGAGTGATTGATGCATCTCCTGAGGAGTTTCTATTTTTGACTACTCGAAGTCTTTCCATTTGAGCTAAAGATGTCCAAAACCACATTAGAAATTCGCACGGTATTCCAGAATGAAATAGCTGACTGACTGATGGATATTTGAATGCTGCGTATCACATGTTTGATGAAATCCATTTGTTGAAAATGAACTCAAGGTATTTCATCCTGTCCCGAGACTAATTGGAGTACCTCTTATTTGTGTTCAGATATTCTGTGAATATCGAGAAGTAGATTAGGAGTGTTTACTATTCATAATTATGGCGACCACTTTTGATGAGCTAAGACGGATTTTCCATCGACTGTAGTCCCAATACAAGTCCTCTAAGTGACGGTTGAGTTCATGTGGGATCCTAAACAAACAAACAGATCTTTACACACCCGTCTTAGTGCTGTGAAAAGTGGGAGAATATACACGCGAGTGATGTGCAGTGCGGGAAATCCCTCTACCATTTCCATCCCTTGTGTCTGTTTTCCTTTTTTTCGCACCTCTGTTTGCGTCCCTCAGGCATCGATACTCTCGATTGATTAATAATCTTTGGAGAGTTTTTGTGTCTGAGTGGCATAATGTTTGTGAGGGTTCTCTATACTACATGGAGAACCAACCCACAATTTCAACCAAATTTTAAACTTATTTCGACCGCTTACAACGTGTCGAAGCTACCCGAATTATTCCCACCAACCTATTTACCTGCAAAAGAAGCATGGCCGGAAGTCATTTATTCATTTAGTTAATGCACAACTGCATTCAGTGTCTTCTTGCCATACGGCAACACTTCTTCGTTGCCATACGGCAACAACCATGTACGACCAAAAAACGCGGTTACATAATTATGCAACGGCTGGGGTAATTCCAAATTATTCGAGTTTGGTTCCCACGATAATATTACCGTAGCCAATGTAGCGTCACTTCGGTTTTTCCCAGACCATCTATTCGCTGGGAATCAATGATATCTTTTCGTAGGTGAATAGCACCGGCTAAATTTTCCTCTCCTCCACAATTTTGTCTCCCTACAGTTCAACGCACTCTGAGATCACCACAGCCATCGCACTAGGGGAGTAGGTCACCCTCAGAGACTGCATTTGATACAAGCACACAAGCTAAGCCAACCGAAGTTATTGCGCTCTCTCTTTTGTTCTTTTCATCCTTCGCATGCCCAGTGACTGTCGAACGATATTCACCTCGCTGAAAATCAAAGCATTGATGAGGAGAGCAAATGAAAGGATTGATGAGGAGAGCGCGATGATGATTGGCTAATAGCAGTGCGAATGCAAAATTAAAATTTCATGCCTAATTGGAGTCAGCAGTCGCTTGTGATCTATTATTGCGGACATTCGCACTGCTGCTCGCCAAAAACAAATAACTTTCGAGTCGCGCACACCACCGGAGTTTACAGTTCCATTATCAAAAATAGCAAATATTACTTCGGAAACTCTTTAACATCTAAACGGTACATAAGGAAATTAAAAATTTCGTTGTCGTAAATTGTCACTCAACAGTGGAAAAACCAATGTATATGAACTAAAACAAAGTGTAAATTTGGCTTCGCTTCTCTGGCGCCAAGTAATAAGTAAAAGATAGCAACTTTCGTGTCTTATCTTTAAAGTGTAAACAATCGAAAAAGAAAATAATAATTGAGAACAATAAAAAGTAAACCTCAGTGCATTTTCATTTTTCATTTCTCTTTTGTGGACGTCGTTGGAGAACAACTTCTTGCATACGGAGTGACATTGTTTGGGGAAGAAGTGAACCGTGTGCCCCTGTCTTGGTGCAATACTTCACATACTTCACATACACATGTTCATCATGGAAGGGATGTGACCTGGATTTCGGACGGATCTGGTGGGGCACCTACTACAAGGGCATAACACCTGTAGTGGTTACTTTCGCTTATCTATTGCTGGTCCCGACTTGCATCCCTTCCCGAGGCGGTATTGGTTTTTTGTGTAGGGCCATTTCAATTGAGCGGGAATTTCGCGTTGATTTGTGTAACAGTCGCGGCTTGAGATGCAATTTCTCTTCTGTGTCTGCCCATGTTTCTAACCAGAAACCAACTATCCTTGCACTTAGCGAAACCCAGGTAATTACTAATACAGATATTTCCGATTTTAATCTACCTGGATATAACTTAGTGCCACTGTTCTTTCCACATCGTGGTATAGCCACATACACACGAAATGATATTGCTTATCAGCTTCTGCCACAATATGGGCTCTGTTCCAACCCAGAATATAATTTCTCGTGGCTAAAACTTCACGTTCGTAAGCATATCATACATTACCTGCTTTCTGTACAGAAGCCCAAACTTGGATAGAAATGCATCCTTTAACGAATTTGATGCTCTGTCTGATTCTATCGATAGCATCTTGACCCTATATCCGCACACTGAAATCGTTATTGCGGGTGATTTTAATGTGCATAACTCTCAATGGCTTCGCCACTCCGGACAACACCTGAAGGCCAATATACCCAGTTTTTTGCTGATTCAAATTGTTGCGGATTGGCAATTGAATGTGCTGGAATGTACTGGAGAAATCTAGTACATTCGCAGTGTATACCAGTTACGCAGCAGCTGGCACCAGCTGGCCAATTGTCACCATCGATGAGGTCATAGCGTCTCTTTTTGAATTGGCAGTTATGCCCTATGAGTCAGTCGGCAATCAAATTCCATCGTGGGCACAGAGTCTGCCATCAACTTTCATCGTGGGCATAGAGTCTGCCATCAACTTTCATCGTGGGCATAGAGTCTGCCATCAACTTCCATCGTGGGCACAGAGTCTGCCATCAACTTCCATCGTGGGCACAGAGTCTGCCATCAACTTCCATCGTGGGCATAGAGTCTGCCATCAACTTCCATCGTGGGCACAGAGTCTGCCATCAACTTCTATCGTGGGCACAGAGTCTGCCATCAACTTCCATCGTGGGCATAGGGTCGACAATCAACTTCCATCGTGGGCATAGGGGCGGCAATCAACTTCCATCGTGGGCACAGAGTCTGCCATCAACTTCCATCGTGGGCACAGAGTCTGCCACCAACTTCCGTCGTGGGCAGTCAGCCTGCAATCAACCTTCGCGGCGCTCACACAGCCAAACGGAACAGTAAGCTACTCCCAGTCGTGGCAATCAGTCAAACCTTCAATTCATTGTGTATTATAACGTTCCTTAAGCAATAAAGAGTAACTTGATATTACAATAAAGAGCAACTTGTTATTAATTGGTTCTCGCTCAATTGGTGACGTGCTCTTCTACATTGGCCGCGCTGCTCTCTCCCCTTTGCGCCAGCCATTGTTCGTTGTGACCGTCCATCGGCGGCCAACGAAACGCGTACCACTTCACCGAACATTTTCTGGTCCTTCGAGCCGGATCAGTTAATCTTCAAATAGGATCTCCCCGGACGACATTCCTCGTCCAGCATCGATATAATCAACACAAATAGTTTAACTCAACTTGTCAATGAGCCAACACGGGTACCAGACATATATGGTCATTTCGCCAACACACTGGACCTGTTTCTCACCTAGCACCCAAACAAATACACGATTGAAGTTTCTTCGCCCTTGGGTACTTCAGACCACTGTGTCGTGTCAGCTAAATTTCCTATAACCAACAGTAACGTTAATGAGAAAGCCCTCAAAAGAACAGTACGGTTCTACGAGAAAACCAACTGGAAAGGTCTGAACGACTTTTTTGGGAGGTTAAATTGGTCGTTATTTTTCCTCAATAACGATGTTGACTCTATAGCGGACAGATTGACAGACACGATTCTACCTGCCATGCGGAACTTTATTCCACACAGAGTAAAGAGTATCAAACCGAAGAGAAATATGTGGTTCGATTCTGGGTGCAGAGAAGCCATTAAGGCTAAAGAGTTGAGCTTCCAGTTGTATAAATCAAACAATACTGAGGAAAACCGGAAAAGATTTAAAAGAGCTAGGAATGACTGCAATGCGTATATTCAACGCGTCAAGTTCTTGCATGACCAGAGAGTGAGACAAAAAATACTACACTCTCCCACAGGTAGTAGAAGCTTCTGGGCATTCGTGAAAAACATTCAAAACTCAGTCTCTTCATCCATTCAACCGCTTATAGTCGATGACAAACCAGTCACTACTGCAATAGAGAAGGCGAATCTACTTGCTACACATTTTGCAGCCAACTCAACGCTGCCTGATACCACATCAGTTCCACCTCAACTTGAGCATAAGCAGCACACCATGAGCCGGATTCACTTCCGAAGGCGTACTGTTGCCCGCGCACTCAAAGATCTAAACGCACACAAATCCGCTGGTCCGGATGGCATTCCCCCAATTCTCTTGAAGAGATGTTCCTCTTCACTCGCTAAACCATTGCGGAAACTCTTCCATTTGTCCTATTCTACTGGCCGTTACCAGCCAATTCCCAAAAAGGTTGACAAATGATCCCTTTCTTCTTATCGACCCGGAGCACTAACTTCTATTCTCTCGAAGGTAATGGAGTTACTGATTAACCGTCAACTTTCGAAATATCTGGAATCAAATGACCTCCTCAACGACCACCAATATGGCTTTCGTAGCAACAGGTCCACAGGAGATCTAATGGCGTACCTTATTGAAAAGTGGAGCCATTCCATCTACTACCCCGGTGAAAGCAAGGTAGTCGCATTGGATATTTCAAAAGCCTTCGACAGAGTTTGGCATCCAGCCCTTTTGTCAAAATTACATTCATATGGAGTGGACAATTCCCTGATCCAATGGATAAGAGACTATCTTTCTGGCCGTTCAATCCAATTGATTCTTGATGATGTCAAATCTGTCTCCCGTCAAATTAATGCAGGTGTTCGCCAAGATTCTGTACTCTCACCCACTCTCTTCCTCATCTTTATAAATGATATCTTGTCAATTACTCACAACCCGAGTCACTCGTTTGCTGATGATAGCACGTTGCGTTTCTGATACTCATACGAACACTCCCGTACAAACTCTTCGAACGTCACTACCAACCAGCAACTTATGGTTGATACATTGAATTCAGACCTCAACAAGATAAATCAGTGGGGATTATCTAACCGAGTAGAATGCAATGCCCAAAAAACTCAGTGCTGTCTCTTGTCGTCAAAGGCGAGCCCCAAATTAATATACCGTCTATGAATGACACTTGCCTCGACGAAGCCAAGGAATTATGAATCCTCGGCACTCGAATTATTCGACTCGTAACTAAAATGACCACATATTTGAAGCTGCGAAAAGTGCAGCCAAATATATGGGGTTCCTTAAGAGATGCAAAAGATACTTCACTCCATACAACCTGGCCTCTATTTACAAGGTGTATATTCGTCCAAAAATGGAGTTCAACTCCCATATTTGGTCAGGCGCATCCAAAACTGCACTACACGTGCTCGACAGGATGCAAAATCGAGCAGTGAAACTTATTGGGGACTCAGCCGTAAATCGATCAATTCCGTCGTTAGAACACGGGCGCAACGTATCATGCCTATCTCTTTTCTATAGGTATTACCATGATCGTTGCTAAATTGAATTTGCAGAATGTCTCCCGCCCCTTCAGACATTTTCCCGCGATACCCGACAATCTGTGAATGCGCATCAGTTCACGTTGGAAGTGGACTTCAGGCGCACAAATAAAGATAGAGAGTCATTCTTTAGCCGAACTACACCAATGTGGAATGTTCTGCCTGATCATTTGTTTCCTGGTCTTTGCGATGTCCAGACATTCAAGACAAATATTCATCGACACCTCCTTTCCTTTACACTCTGGAGATGAACATCTAATTTAATAATTAAGGCACACGACCGCGGAGGTGCAATTGGAGAGGAAAAACGACTCCTAGGACACCCACCGTACCGGCGCCGGTACGGTGGATGACGAGCGACCCGACCGCTTGGAAGATTGAATTGCGACTCAGCGATATTCAATCGTTGTCAAAAGAAATTCAGACGGTGAAACTGGCTCTCTTAAATTAAGGATGCATTGCCTGTTCCAAGAGAGACCTAAAGTCTCTCTTTGGGGTAACCAACAGATCTCATACAGGAGATCGCCACAGTACACATGTATGTGTGTACACTGGTTCTTTTATGGATCAAAGCCACGGGAAAGACTCTAAACAAAGAAAGGGATAATGTGCATTCATGGGATGCGAGTCTGGTGAAGCAAACAAAAACGAAACTCGTCGGAGGCTAATTGGATGTTTCTTTGAGATGTACGTCGCGGCTATGAGGGATGTATTCAGGGCAATTACAATACAAAGGGAAATGCAACTTACGTACCGTTCGATAATGCGGGTCAGCTGGATAAATAGCAGCCACTCATTAAATGAAAACTGCGTTTAGGATACCACAAACGATATGGGTTGTTTATGGCATCGACAGGAAGTCCATGGAGAAACGGCGTTCGTTAGGGGAAATTGGCTTCAGCGTCGATTGCGCTAATTCCATGCAGCTCCTTGGGTATTTTATTGCTGGGAGAAAAAGCTCGCCGGCCAATGTGTATGTTAAGAGATTTATCATACACATGGCGAAGCTAAAAAATAGACAGCACGATATTTATGGTCCCTAGTGAAGGCTACATAGTATGTAATCCAAATCCTTTGTTATTAGGAATTCGTCTAGAGGAATCTGCCTGGCACCGAAGGTGCCAAATTGGTTCGGAATTCCTGATAAGGTAAGAAAGAAATCTTACAGGGAATTGTAAGCGGAGAGATGCATGAAAGGTAAGTTTTCTTTTCCAGGGACTTTTAGGTTATATAAATTGGATCTATTTGATGCGTGAAGCATTTGAGGTGTTAATGCGATTGCATTAGCGAAAGCCTATGCAGACTGGGTTGTAGGGATGGGAGTTCTTTAGGTAAGTAGTCAGTGGGGTTTGGCGGAACCGCCACAGACCAGAGCAAATAGAGGTATAATCACAGTTGTTAGCTGGCGTTTCCCTGGGCTCTTCCATTAGAATTAATTGTTCCATACCTTCGGCTCTGACACGAACAACCAACAGCGGTTATCGGTCTTCCTTGTGGCTAGAGGAAACACGTTGATAGACCGCAGCAAGCAACTTGGGAGGAAGCTGCGAAGAGACCCTGTTCTTTTAAGAACGAGGAGATATCCTCCCAAATATTGCTACATGTAGGTTGATAGATAGATCGATAAGTGCTACAGTCTTCAACTGTTAAGTACCTGCCGTGATGCGCTGATTTAGACGTCCTATCAATTCCTTCCAAAGCTGCAGTTTAGTATCGCCAGGTCAGACTCAGGAAAACGGAGCTATCTTTTTAGAGCCAAGAAATATTTTACTCTGGCCCAACTTCCTCTCCATATAAATCCCAAATTAGACCCCCGCTCGAATATTGCTCTCATGTTTGGAGCTCGGCTCCTAAACATACCCTCGACCTACTTGAGAGCATACAGAGACGAGTGATCCGCCTGATCGGGGACTCGGCGCTGACGTCGGGACTACAGTCGCCATCACATCGAAGGCGCGTAGCCGACCTCTGTCTGTTTTACAGATATTATCACGGGTACTGTTCTTCGGAGATTCGTGATATTGTTCCACCCAATTCGGCTTATATGCGCTCCACAAGACAATCTGACGGATCGCACCCGTTTGTGGTTCATATCCCGACGGCGCGAATATCCCTGCATCAGAACTCGTTCCGTTACAGAGCGGGGAAATTGTGGAACTCCCATCCCACGCGAGTGTTCCCAGAGCGGTACAACCTGCAACTGTTCAAAAATAACTGCAACAGGGCGCCCACTCGGCGCAGTAGGTTGACCTCCCCCGAGAGAAGTCTATTAAAAAAAAAAAAAAAAAAAAAAAAAAATCAATTCATAGTGTTCCAATGACTATGTGCAATCCATTCGTAGTTTATTTAAATTCATTTCAATCTATAAAATCCCATTTGACGTTACGCGTCTATTGTGTTAAATTGTCTGTAGCTTGAACCAAAGCCACCTCTGCAAATCATCACATATAAAGTGTATTCTTTCGTAGGACACCGTTCCGCTTAATGGCATAATAAATGAAGTGTTGCACTAGCAATAAAATTCATCCTTCTTCTCAGGCGAATCTCTTCGCTATCAACTATTTCGTTATTGGAAGAAATACCCCACAGAGACGTTGTAACTTTGGTCAAGCAAATTCAATGTGTTTTCTAATGCCTAGGAACAAACAACGTTTAGACTGACCCATGCGGTAAATGAACAATGCATAAGAAGATGAAACCAGAATACGGATGCTCCACTCGTTTGTGGTATCACATGAAAATCAGGATTCACGAAGTACTGCGACCTAGGACTCCATTAAGAAAGCAACTATGTGGACAATGAAACAGAAATCCACCTGCAAGTGATTGTCATTTTATTATCCTGCGTCTGCCAGGGCAATATGACCAGGTTTTATTACCTCAGAGTTACACCGTTGTGAAAAGGTATATTGCTATTATACATTTTTTTTTTCTATTATATTTGCAGAACAACAGGTTTCGTATCAGGTCTTTTTAAGGATCATATGTGTAGACCATTAAGGTAGAGCTTGGATTTTTGTTTCTTATACAAAAGGACGATTACTTGTCTCTGAAGTGTACACCAAAGGACAAGATATTGTCAAGGCTCATGGTCATAACATGTCTCTCTAGAGTTCTTATCCTTACAACAAAGCACCGCAAAGGAAAACTATAGTTCTATTGTGCTTCAATACATAAAGGACAACTATAATAGAAACGGGTGTTTAAGCGGCAGAGGTGGAAAGCTAAGATTATTTTCCAAGTATTGTTAAAAAAAAAGAAAAAGAAAACCAACACAACACCCAAGTGCCCATCTGAAAATAGAATCCAGCACAGTATGGTACGTCTGTACCTGACAGCACCTAGGCACAGAAAAGGATAAGGTATGGAAATAATTCAAGCGTACAAGTGCGTGGGGATGTGTATAAGTAAATTGTACGCTTAGTTAGGCTTAGTGCTAAATTATTCGGAACGAATGTGCCAGAGAAGTTCCATAAAAATGTTCGGCTTCTCCTTTAGGCGGCCTTCTTTATGGCTGCTTAGACAGGTACAACACTAAGAAGACACTTGCGGAGGTGATTGCGATGTTTGCGGTACGAACGAGTTTTCTAAAGAAATTCAAACGAATCATGCGATGGCAGTTAATTGAGATGAATTGAGTGAGAGGACTTCAAAACGAAGAAGAGAATATCAGAAGGAATTCTATTCAGGTGTGCAGAATCTTGAATGTGATGATATCCATTTGAAATTCCAATTCACTTGAAGGATAATAGAAGCATTTGATGGAATTGATTTTGAATCTCTTATAGGTGTCTTTCTTCCTTAACTTGTGGATTTTGAGCATTTTTGATATGAAATTCCAGGAATCGCAGGGGTGGATTAACAAATCTAGTGAATGAGAGGACCCTTAAGCTGATTTGATAAGGAAGAATGATATTAAAGCAAAAATAAAAAATCTTCTTAGCTTTAAGATCCTCTTACGAGGTTGCTTGTACTTATGACAACGCTCCATTTGAGATGAATAAAGCTCGTTCTGCTGTTGTCATCCTTTGTTTTTCTTTTGAGGAGATTTGGTTCCCACCAAAGTTCAATGACTACAAATTTTACGAATTAAATTCAGCTATTTACTCTCACCTAATTATTTTTTCGAAAATGTGTACAAGCCTGTCTGCATTTTAAACCCACAAACGCACTTATTAGGGTTTGAAAATGTGGCCCTCAAAATTACAACAAAAGTAAGGTATTACAATATATACTGATTAGTCGAATGATGTTCATAAGGGATTTTTGAAGCGAAGAAATGATAGCCGGTGTTGTGGTGCATGATCGCGCGAGTTAACACCCCACGCACATTGGACTCAGATAAAATTGAATCACTTCTCTTCCTAATCTAATTATGGAAAATTCCCAGATCATCTCTGACCTTATCGTCAACATCTGCACACAACACAACATACCAAGCCATGGAAAATTCCCTATCTCCTACATCGTAAATCATCTACGATAAGAGCTTGCAAAATATCATCGAGGAAAACTCCCAGACGGTGTTATCCCCTACATTGAGAATCACACCTGATAAGAACACACAACTTCATCTATAAGAGCAGCGACAACAGGATGAACGAGGCTTCTTAATCTCCACGCCGGTGAAGTGCGCTGACGAATGTTCATAAGAACAGAAGACATTAGTATTAAGAGTTAAAATAATGTTAGACTAGGTTTATAAATTAATAAATATATTTTTCACTATAACCCTCAGATCTGTCATTAACTCGCGGAAGGCCACACCCACATTGAACAAAATGGGCAATTTCGGCTTGATACCTTTTCTAGTGGAATGGAATAGTAGATAGATAGTAGGTATCGTTTTAGAAGAAAATTCGGGCCGCTAATGTGTGCTTTCATTGTGGTATAATAATACGCATAGTTGCTTCTTTAGGGCGTATCCCCTTTGGAAAATAAGACAATATAACAAAACATAACTTTGAAAACGTAGTAACGATAAGTTAACGAACATGTAATGACGATGAGATAACGAATAGTCATGATTAAATGGAGAGCTTAAACTGATACAATTTTGTAACATTAAAATCGTTGTTATCATATTATATTTAATACCCTCTTCCGTGAATTGAGGGAATGTTGTCCCGAGTGTTATACATTTGACTGAAAAGCACTCTCTCCTATACTTCGGTTTTTTGTTTTTGTTGTTGTCAGTAATGATTTTTTGTAAATACCTTCATTTCGGGTGACCTGATCAGGTAACCAGGATGTTTTGGAAAGCTAATAGTGTCGTATTTTGTCTTTAACAGGAATCCTTTTTATAGCATTCTCATTGGCGCATCCTTATCGTTCGCTAGAACTATGTGAGCATGACCAAAAATTAGGGGCATTCCAAATTTCCTTTTACTAGTTCCATAAAACAAAGCAGAGGCCCATCAAAAAATAAGTGGGGTATATGGGAACTGAGTTTATGCGTTAAAAGAACGTACTGCACAGAAATAGTTTACCAATTTCAGCTTCGGAAATATGGGTTTCGAAGACGGGGCCGAAATAGTCGTCTCATCTAGGTTGATACGAGCGACGGGAAGACATTAGCTCAAAAAGATCTATCACTAATTGTGCGAATTATTGTGGACATTAAAACATGTCATAGACCCCTCCAAAGGCATTCAAAACAGCTTGGCTACATTTCTTGCCTTGATGCTTGGATTCCACACAAGTTGACCGAAGAAAATTTGTCAAAGCACATGTTACGCCTAGCTACAAACCCCCTCTTAAACAATTAATACTTCAAACATCCTCACACCATCTCAAACATCTTCTCAAGCAATCGATCGTCATACCACCTCAAACAATCAATCCTCACATCATCCCAAACAATTAATCCTCACAAGTATTTTGCATACAATGCAAAATACGCCTTCTTCCCATAGACATTCAATTAAAACACATATCGCGATAAACGCCTATCCACTCCAAAGAATAACCCACTTCACGATTGCTCATAATACCGGCCGATTTTTCCCCATAAACAATTACATATCGCATACGTTGCGATAAACGGCCAACCGCTCCATAAACATATTACTCGTGGCGAGCTCAAGGTCGCTCGCCACGATCAAGCAAGGTCGACAAGCCTCATGTTCCGACTACACGTCTTTACCATGTCATACAAGATGTATGACACGAGCGGTCTTGTCAAAGGCCACCAATTACGAAGTAATTGAGCGCCAGAAAAGTGCTGAGTTCGGCGAAATAGCGAACACAGCAGTGAGGCGCAATTAATCGTACGATTTGCGCACACGGGCAATGCCCTATAATTAGTTCTTCGTATGAAAGCAATTAAGTAATTGCTCAATTCATTGCCGTTGCATTTTTAGCAGGGCAAATTGAGTGATTATTGAAAATTGCAAATTACCTATGACAGGCAAATAACTTCAGATTAGGTTACACATTCTGGGTGAGGAAAATGCATCGTCTGCAGTAACTCCCCGATAATCATCATCATCATCATCGGCACTACAACCGGGAATCGGTCTTGGCCTTATTTAGCAAGTCCTGAGGCTTGTTAAATTTTCCATAATGATTTGTTTTTTCCGGGCAAGGTCATTAGTCTTGCGCCAGAGGCTCCCCGACGGGGAATCGAACCCAGGTCTCCCGCAAGTTAAAGCCCCATTTATTCATATCTTTGTGGGACTATAGAATATATAGAATTATATAAAAATATGAATCACTCAGGCGGTGATCATTTATTGACACCCAAAAGATGAATCGTCTAATCCCATACAACTTAACGAAAGTACATCACCATCCAAACTACTAGATGTCACCTCGGATAGTCTTAACGAATCGACAGTCAGATAATGGTGGTAGAGCGATTCTACTTCTTTTTTCGTCTGATCGAGTGAGCATGGTTTTTTAAGTAGCTCACTCTTCTTGGAGACACCGATCGGCATAGCCGCAACATAAGAATTTAAAATAAGTAGTCCTAAGAATAAAAAAAATAATAAAGATATATTTTTAATTGAATATAAAATTGTTATCGGAATATTTAATTCGCGTGACAGGCGGGTATACTAACCACTAAAATATGGAGGAACTTATAATAATGGTATATAAAGGGTGGTGCATATGAGTTTCTTTGCAGTGCAGTGTAATAACCAAACAAGAAGACTGCGACACTGCATAAGAACAGCGGGTCTTCTTGTTTTTAAATAAAATAATAAAATTGACTATCAAATGTATTAAGGGATGGATATTCCCGCTTTTTCAAACCAAAATCAAATAAAGTGTTAATCTAAAAAGTAAAAGTCTAGTTTTAACTCCAAATATCAACACCACGAAGTCAGCCATCTAACCAGAAGACCCACTTCTAGTTTTAACTCCAAATCTAACACCGCGAAGTCAGTCATCTAACCAAAAGACCCACTGTAAGTAACTCCAAATATTCATAATAACAAAAAATTAAGTGTTGTAAATTATAAATACAACATTTTGGCGCCCAACGTGGGGCCATAATAAAAGTATAAATAAAAAACCGTAACCAAACACCTTCACAATAACTAAATAATAAATGTTAATATCTGGGGTTACGCTCAGGTTAATCTACAATTCATGTCTTATGCGACAAAATATGATCCGCTCATGATGTAGTGCTCCAAAAAGCCCTACCATTTCCCTCCCACATACACATTTACCCACCCACAAAAATCCCATCTATATCCCCAAATCAACATTGAATTCAATGTCAACAAATTGAACCAAACGTTCAATTCTCGAACATTGAATTCAATTCCTTAATATCCAAAAAGCACAAGGCATATCTTCACATGTATGGTATGTGCAATCAAAACTTTTAAATCCTAGAATCCAAAACCCAAAATGAACACGAGTCTAAACGAAAACATGTCGATTTTATCCGCTGACAGACAATTCAGGCAGTCTATATATAATAATGCATATCTCCACATCCCAGATGTTTTATGACTTACAAAGAGACCAATATTCCCAGATTCTAATTTCACACCCAATTCCCACGGATCGTGTGTTACCCATCTGAAGTGCACGCAAACCTTTGTTTCCATTATCCAGATGGATAACACAAACAAACAAACCCCAAAAAGTATCGGTAACAAGTGGTGATGCGTCCGGATTTCCGGAAAAGATAACAAAAAGATACAGATAGAATTTGAATCAAGAGTCGGAATCGACGAGTAACAGACAGTTAGAAACTAGAGTCAGTAAGTAGCGTGCGTAAGGAGAAGAGCTCCTCAATAGTATACTGGCCTGTCACGCGGGAGACCGGGGTTCGATTCCCCGTCGGGGAGCCTCTGGCGCAAGACTAATGACCTTGCCCGGAAAAACAAATCATTATGGAAAATTTAACAAGCCTCAGGACTTGCTAAATAAGGCCAAGACCGGTTCCAGGTTGTAGTGCCGATGATGATGATGATGATGATGTAAGGAGAAGAGCTGCTTCAAAGTTATGAAAATCGAAGTATTAAATTGATCCTTTTACAAAAGATACAACAAACAGTGTTTTTTTCTCGCGCGTGTAAAGTCACTTACGTCGCTAGTGAACCAGTATAATCGTGCGGCAACACCTTCGGTATTTGGTTCGGAAGGACAAAATACACTCGTTTGACACATCCATCAAGGACAACAATGGTAGCCCACACTTCCCGGGGAACCGGAAGCACGGTGGTGCACCAGAAATATTATAGTGATGTAAAATGTGTCACATACGATAACGTATGGGTCAAAATAACGCGGACATCCGCTACTAAATCCTCAACTGCCGCCTCGAAAGCCAGGCTACTTGCGACAAAGTTTTGCCATCTCCCTTCCCTATAAAAACTATCCGGGGTAGTTTAAATTGGGAAAAACTGTTCAGATATTTCAAAAAATTGATTTGTTTTTCATATTTTTCAGATATTTCAAAATTATAATATGTTGAGAGTATATAGGCAAGAGGAAAAATCAATACATTCAATTTTTACGGAGTTATCGGAAATATAGTCGAGCGCGCCGGGACTCGCGTATTGTAAACTTGCTAACCAGGGATGGAATAGCCTTTCTTTCATAGTATCTTTGAAAAATACTTTTTTCCCATTAGTCGTGATCGCATAATCGGGCTTGCTCCCGAAGCTCTGTCGAGCTTCGACTGATAACGGCGTTTTGTAACATCAGGGGCATCGGTTTCACCAATACGAATGTAAACGCCGTCCACCAAGGTTTGCAAACAACGAAACTTGATATTCTTGCCCTAACTGAGACACAGGTCAATTCGTCAGCTGATTTGATATATCTTCGTTGCTCAGGATACGACCATCGGCGGGAGTAGCCAACGAGGATTCGCCAATCCATTTATCGCTGATTCCAGTAATCAAAGGGCTAAGGGCTTGTTTGATAGTGGATGCCGACTGACTGCCGGAGCAGCGATGGCAGCACAATCACCGATATCGCAACCAGCATCGTCAGAAGTAATTGAAGGAAGATTCCCTAGCCGATTCATCGCTAGCTGAAAAACATGAGTACCCCTTTCCTCTCTCTTCTCTCATGTTTTTTGTGCGGCTTTTTTTCTTTCCCATATCTCGTTCAAATGTCTTAAAACAAAGCAAGAACTTATAATTTCGTTTACTTTCAAACAAATTATTATATTTAACAACAAATATTTGCGTTTAAAACGAAATTATACAAAAAGAAACAAATCGTTCTTAATTAGATCGGCAGCTAATTTTGTTTTACAAAACCTTTTAAATTGTTTTTTGTTATTTTTTTGTAAATATTATTTATATTTTAATTAATATACTAAAATACATATATAAAAAACATTTTACAAACTGTTTATTACAAAGAATTTTAATAAAAAATGATTGTCAACAAAATTTCTAGTATCGTTCTTAATTAGTTCGCCACAACTGTATATACATTTATGTATATATATATATAAATAAATAAATAAATATATATAAATAAATAAATAAATATATATATATATATATATATATATATATATAAATATATATATATATATATATATATATATATATATATATATATATATATATATATATATATATAAGTTCGAAGAGTTTCCCGGAAAGGGTACCGGAATTACAATAGCAGATATAGATAGATATGTGACTATGGCAAATTCAAAACATTACATGCTGATGATAGCATATTGAGTTTCTGTTACATAATAAGCAATGATCATTTCCGTTCCCACCATACTTCCTAAATAATTACGCAAATTCGCGTCCGTATCCCATAATTACACACATTCCAGATACCGCCAACATATGTACGACGTTCAATGTGTTTCATTCCTCTTTTAAGAATGAAACCCCATTTTTAATAAGGGGGAGAAAATGTTACATAATTAATAATGATAATTTTAACCCCCCACCCCGCTCCATCTAAATAATTACGCAAATGCGCGTCTTTATCCCTCAATTACACACATTCCAGATTAAAAACAAATCCCAACGAATCAATAAATGTTGGTTGGGGCAAATTTGTATGCTCATATAAAAAGGACAGGAATGAGTGATTAAGGTCTCTTTTAAATGTTAGCCTCGCTTGGTGTGATTTTAAATCGTTGCGGGACGTCGTATAATTTTGATTGTTTGTTTTTTTTTTTTGTTTTATATTCACATTTATTTAACAAATTAATTACATATTTTTCTTAAGACTAAATGTTAATTTCTAATTTACAAATATCACTCTTACATTAACTTACTGGCTCTTCGCAAGCACTCTAAATTATACATTATTATTTTTCTTATGCCTTTCGGTGTACAATAACATGTCACAATAATGTATATGTTTTCTTTTTTAAATGTATTCTATTTTTTTTTCTACACCATGTACTATTTTTTTTTTTTTAATTATATATATAGGGAGTTGACACGCAGAAAATAAAAAATAAAATAATGAAACAAAACGGACAAACATAAACAAGGAATACAAATAAAAATAAAAAAATTAAAAATTAAAATCAAATTAAAAACGAAAATAAAAAAAAATAAAAATAATTGGGAATTGGGGATAGGGGGTAGGAAAGCGGTGCGCCTAAGAGGCATACTATGTTTGGGGACGTGTAGTCCTTTCTTCATCAGTGATCCACCACCAGTTGGGATGGGATCGATCTTTTATTGATTTATCTCTTTCATCGATCACCATACTAAAACGCAGGCGCTCTGGAAAATTAGAGATATCGTTATCGTGGAGAATTCGTTTATCCGTGGCACCACGGAAAGCGTGGTAAATAATAGGGCCTCCGCGTTTGTCTTGGATAAGTCCTTTTTTATCCAAGAAAGCGAACGCTTCTGGGGGAATGAATGAATGAGTACTCTCCATATACATATCATTGGGATAGAATGCTCCCGCTATAAGATCATTTTCACTGCACATTGCCCTTGTTGTGTGACCACGAATAATCTTAATAATGAAGTTATCTATTCTGTTTAGTCCTGATTTGTCATACAGGACTTTATTGGGGTAGTATTTCTTATACTGCGACTCTGGGGTTCTGTACATTCCGAGGCGGGAACGCAAACACTGCCTCTCGAACACCCGAATCTTCTCCATGTAAAATGGGGATATGTTGTACCATACCGGGCAGCCATACACCAATATTGGTCGGATGAATGCTGAGTATGAAATTATTTTCACCTTGGGGTCCAGCAGACTACTACGGAAGAGTCTTCGTGTCATTGCATATGCGTTTTTAGCTGCTGTAAGAGCAGCTGCTGTATACTTATCAAAGTTAAGATATTGATCAAGCCAGATTCCAAGGTATCTGACTACAGTTTTTACTTGGAGTGGAAGATTATTACTTCCCGCAATAGAAAATGTTTTCCAATTCCGTTTTGTGTCCCTTGATGCACTGGACAGTGGTGTTCTGAAAAGGATAGTCTCTGTTTTCTGGAAATTTATTTTTAATTTCCAGTCGTCGCAAAAACGTTTGATTTTGTTGAAATCATCTTGCAGAAGTCTGTTGATGACATCAATCTTTTCTCCAGATCTATACACCACAATGTCGTCGGCATACGCAATTGCATGGTTGAGAGAACCCACTAGACCACTAGTGTAAATGTTAAATTAAATGGGAGAATTTACTGCTCCCTGTTGTAGACCGTTTTTGATGTGGAAAGTCTTGTTAGATAATCTCCACATTTCACTACAAATTGTTTACCCATTATCGTATCGTAGATAATGTATAATAAATATTCGGGCATACCTAGGTTTGCTAACTTATATACCAGACTAGCCATACGATGTCGAAAGCCTTTTCAAAGTCAACCAAACAGGCCCCTGTGCATTGTCTCTTCGCCTTGTTCCATTGTATGTCGGAAACAAGTTTCGTCGCAGCATGAACTGTGTCATGTTGCGAACGGAAGCCAAACTGATTGTTCGGAATAATACCATTTTCCTCACACCAGTTAGTCAATGCTTTATTTATAATTTTCTCGAATATCTTGCTGATGTTCGGAAGCAAACTAATCGAGCGAAGATTGGCTGGATTGCTCCTGTCCTTGCCCTTTTTGGGGATGAGATGGACTACTGCAGATTTCCATTGGGTTAGATAATATGCATTATTTAGAGCGTTATTGAACAAAATAATGTAAACCTTCACTACTTCAAGAGGTAAATGCTTTAGAACAATGTTTGGAATACTGTCTATTCCAGAAGATTTTTTGTTCTTAATCGATCTAAGAATGTCCGTCAGTTCATCTTTGTGTACAAATATGCTAGTGTTTAGATCTCTAAGTGGGGAATCCGCTCTATTATTTTCACTAAAGATAGTGAAACTCCGACTTAAGAGACGCCAATTGTTAAGTTCATTTCGTAGCGAAATATGTTTTTGGAGAGCCCTATTTTCCAGGTCAAGGTTAGAATAAGCCGATTCGTTCAATATATACACTGCTTCGAAACAAGCGCCAATTGAGTTCGCCTTTTTTTGCGGATCCTCGACTATAATGAACTCTTCGTTAGAGTTGATGTGTCATTCATTTTTTAAACATTTTTTTTATTTTCTTTTTATATTCTTATTTTCTAAATTAAAGGCTAGACAAAAAATGCTTAAATTCTAGCTTAAATATCTTATATAATAACTTACTGGTCCTTCGCAGACGCTCTAAGCTAAACATTACTTAATATTTGTATAATTTGCCTTTCGGCGACAGAACTTTGTGGCCTAACTTATAATTATTTGAAAGACAAAGAAAAATTTGAAAAACTTTGTAAATTTTTTTTTTTTTTTTTTTTTCTTAAAATTTAACTTACTTAACTTACCTAAACTTATCTACTTTTTTTTTTTTTTTTTTTTTTTTTTTTTTTTTTTTTTTGTTTTTTTATGTACAAGCACTTAACCTAACTTAACTTAAATCTTATACTACCCTAATTCTAGAAAAGCTAAGCCTATGTAAGCTAGCTGATGATAGTATGATTTTTTACCGACTTTGGTACCCAGGTCTTTATATGCCATTCAACCACCAGAACTGTTGACGCTGTCTAATACTATCGTCCCGGTCTCTGCGGGAGATAGCCCTACTGAAGCGCAGGAGCTCTTCTTCGGTGCGCGCTACTTCCCGGTCGTAGCACAATCGCCCGTCTACAGATGATCTACTTACATGATAGATCAGCGGAATTCCGGATCTATCCTGTATAAGCCCTTTCATATCCAAGTCAAGGAACGCCTCTGGTGGAACAAAGCCGTTGCGACGCACGCTCTCATAGTACAAGGTGTTTGGATAATAAGCCCCGAAAATTAGGTCATTGGACGAGCTTCTTGCTCTCGCAATATGTCCTCTGATTAATTTAATCATAAAATTATCCACCCTATTTATGTACGCTTCATTATATAAAGTCTCATTTGAGTAATACTTTTTATAGTCCGATTCCGGTGTCCGATATAATCTGAGACAACTTCTGAGACACTTTCTTTCGAACACCCGAATCTTTTCTATCAAATTTGGACCTATGTTGAACCATACTGGGCAACCATATATGAGCATTGGCCTGATTAGCGTCATGTAGCATATGACTTTTACCCTGCTGTCAAGTTGGCTACTATGAAATAGCCTCCTTGTCATAGCAAAAGTTTTCCTCGCTTTGAGCAAAGCAGCCTCTACATGTCTGTTGAAATACAGATATTGGTCTAGCCAGATGCCCAGGTATTTAACTAAACTCTTGGTTTCCAGTTTATCTCCATGCGGTCCCACGATAACTAGCTTTCGCCAGTTTTTCCTTGTGTCGTACGTGGCTTTATATAATGGAGTTCTAAATAGGATGGCTTCATATTTCTGGAAGTTGATCTTAAGTTTCCAGTCATCGCAATAGCGCTGCACTTTGTTGAAGTCTCGCTGTATTAACCTATTTATGATCGCAACTTTCGGAGCTGTTCTGTAAATTATGAGATCGTCTGCGTACGCAATAGCCTGCGGAAGTGCATCTAATAAGTCGCTAATGTAAATGTTAAAAAGAATCGGAGAGAGTACCGCGCCCTGTTGCACGCCGTTCTTGATATTATACGTTTTATTAGAGGTCACATTACCACTTTTGACCACGAACCTCCTGTCCTTTGACATATCGTAAAGTACATATAGTAAAGGCTTATGTATGCCATATCTGACCAGTTTGTAATACAACCCTTCGATCCAGACGGTATCAAAGGCTTTTTCCAAGTCGATCAGACAGGCACCTGTGCATTGGTTTCTACATTTATTCCATTGTATGTCGGAGACAAGTTTAGCTGCGGCATGTGTGGTTTCATGACCCGCCCTAAAGCCAAACTGGTTATTTGGAATAATGCTATTGTCGTCTACCCATTTTAGCAGAGCTTTGTTAATGATTTTTTCAAATACTTTACTGATGCTTGGGAGTAAACTTATCGAACGCATGTTCATTGGGTTTGTACAGTCTTTGCCCTTTTTTTGGGATGGGCTGAATGATAGCCGTTTTCCAACGCGCGGGATAATATGCATTATTCAACGCGTTGTTAAACAGGACCGTGTATATATCTATTGCCTTTGGGGGCAGGTGCTTGAGTACGATGTTAGGTACTCCATCTATTCCCACTGACTTTTTGCTTCTTAATGAGTCGAAGATACTCTGGATTCCTTCCCTTGTTATTAAAAGGCTATTAGCCACTACACCATTGGCATTAATGTCAATTGACAGATTATCGTCACTGAATTCCGTAAAACCAGGATTCTCCGATCGCCAATGTGAAATTTCATTCCGGAGGTGCAGGTGATTCAGTCGAATTCTGTCCTCCAGGTCATGGTTTCGGCGAGTGCTTTCATTCACCTTGTACATTTCCTGTAAGACAGCCCCACAGCGTTCGCCTGCTCCAAAGGATCTTCGATCACGAAGAGCTCACTATTGAGGATAGCGTTCTCTGTATCTATGCCAATGTTGGTTAGCAGCTGCTTGTTTACCTCGGTACGTGGAATTTGGAGACACTGAATCTCGTTTTGATTATTTCTCCTGAATATTTTATTTATTTGTGGGAACATATTCAGGTTATTAGTTTTTATAGCTCGAATTCTGTTGTTCCAATACAAATTTGTTGCTAATCTATAATTAGCTTTAAGTAATTGTTGGAGGTTTTTTAATTGAGATTTCAGAGATATTATCTCCTGGTCTTGTCTGTCTGTAAACTGTCTGTGTAATTGTTTTAATTTCGATAGCAGTCTGCTCTTTTTCTTGTGGAGTGCGTTTATTGTTGCGTTTGTGTACATGTTAATGTGATCTGTAACTGTTGTTTTGGGAATTGTTTTGTCCATTGTTCGTTTTACGGTTTCGTCCATTTGTTGAATGTATTTGTCGATTTCGTCATTTGTCAGCTTTCTGTTTACTGGCAGATTCAAGTCATTCGAACAAAGTTCTCTTGTTAATGATCTGGTGAACCGCGGCCATCGCATTGCCCTGTAGTTATAGGGTTGCGGGATCACGAATTCCTCCAGATCTGCGAGCTCGTTCGGAAGCTCTATTACTGCCGTGAATGCACAGTGGTCGCTGTCGTATTCAATTGTCCGTAAACAGTTTGTGTTTCGTCTGTTGGTGTTAAGTAACCTCAGTCGTGAGTCGATTAGCAAGATATCTAAGAACGATCTACCTCTGGGGAACGATGGATATTTCGTAGCTAGCAGGTCAGTTCTATATTCAATATGATACTGATCTAACCAACCAGCCAACTGATTTCCTCTGGCATTAGATATATAATTTCCCCAATTTCTATGCTTGGCGTTCATATCTCCCCCTAGGATAAAGTAATTTTTGTCCAGGTGCAATTGTAAGCATCGAAAGAGTGTCTCGAGCTCCGCTATAAATAGGTTTTGTTGGTGCTCCTCAGGTGCGTAGACCGCAATCGCATACAAGCCCCTTCCTTGCTGAAGGGGTATGCGGACGATACAGGCTTCCAGCACCCGGAACCTGCGCACTTCTCCACTATATATTACTTTATGATTGATCCCTTTTCTAATAAAGATTGCGACACCCCCCCCTTGAGAGGAGTTAGGTCGATCTCTTCGTATAATATCGTAGTTTTTATGTCCTATCTTATGTCTCTGGTTTAACTTTGTTTCCCCCGCCAGAAGTACATCAGGTTGTTCCTCTTGCAACAGGTTAAAAAGATTGGCTCTTCTCTCAGTTCTTATTAGTGAATTTACATTCACGACAAGAGCTTTTATTGATGTTGTGGTTAGAGGGTTTATATCGACTTGTTATTTAGACTGGGCAAATGCGAGTAGATCTCGTTTATTTGGCTTTGTAGCTGTGTCATCTGTCTCTGCAGATTGAGCAGGATTGCGAACACGTCCGCTTGCGGTGTTGTTTCAGTCTGTGTGGGAGTATTTGTGGCTACCTGTGATGCAGCCTGATTTGGTGTTCTCCCACCCGAAGCAACTTGTGCGTACGACCGCTGCGATGTTACGGGCATTGTTGAAGTACGAGCTGGCTCTGTGTTTTTTTGCCGGGTCACACTTCTTGCCATTATTTCTCGGAATTTAGGACATCCTCGATAGTTAGCGGGGTGTCCTTCATTCCGACACACTGCGCACTTTAGAAGGGCTTTGTCTTCTACCCGTTCTTTTCCCAGAGGGCATTCTTCTGCCTTATGGTCCTTTCCGCACTTTACGCAACGGCGCTGCATTTCACAGTTAGCCGCCGAGTGACCAAACCTTTGGCAACGTAGACATTGCAGGATGTCTCTGCCTTTTTTTAATTTGTCCCATGTGACCATTTGATGATCCAAGACTGAAATTTTTCTTAGACCACCAATCCTACTGTTGGGTGTTAATTGCACCAAAAAGAAGGGTAGCTTGCGGTTTTCCCTTCTTGCCTTGGGTGTGGTGAATGGTTTTACCGCGGTAAACTCGAGATCTTCGTGCTTCAGGTTTTGAAGCATTTCGAGCAGAGCCTCCGGTTCCATTTCAGGGTCGACACCCTTTAATAGAACCGTTACGCTCTTCGTTTGTTTCGGCGTGAACGAGTAAAATTCCGCGGTGGCTCTTTTTAAGACCTCTTTAATTTTGTCGTGGTCTGCCACCGTATATGTTTGAATGGCGTGCCTGTTACCCGTCAGTCTTTTAACTGCAAAATTGTTACCTATGGCTAGCTTACAAAGACTTACCAATTCCTTACAGTCAACATCTATGGTGTTGATTGGTGGCATCTTTATTTTTCCGCTGTTATTGTTGCTTTGCTGCTGCTGTGTTGCTTGCTGGTTCGTTGATCGCTTTTGTGTTAATTGTTGCTGTTGCTGTTGCTGTTGATGGTGCTGATGTTGAAGTTGATGTTGCTGTTGATGGTGAGATTGTTGCTGTTGGCCGACTTTTGGCTTTAGCTTTTGTAGTTGTTGCTGGTTTTGTTCTTGTTCGAGCGCCGCTATTTTTTTCTTTCGGCGTCTCTCTTGTAATCGGGCTCTTGCCATCGCCAGTTTCGCCTCCAATTCACTTATCTCTTCCTCTTCATCCTCAGACTCTGAGGATGCAAGAGAAGCGAATGAATTATTTGCCCCATATATGTTAAAATTGGAGGGGAAGGGGAGCTCACTGTCGTCCGCCAATTGTTGATCTCCTTTATCCATCGTCAATTTCGCGGTTTTGCTTCGCGTCACAATGAAGTTTTTCGGGGCGCCTTTTCGTTTGTGCGTTGTCGTGTTCTTATCGTCCTCCGTATTCATTCTGGTTCTTTCCAGTTTGTTTTCATTAAAAAAAAAACAAAGGCGACCTTTTGAACCACGGCGACTTGATTTCTCCTGCAAGCTGAGTTGAACTCGCCTACCGCCTGCTAAGAGTCAGTAAGCTTGCACTCGCGCCAAACGATGATTTGAAAATTGCTTTCTTAACAAGCAATATATTGTTTGTTTTAATTTTCGCGTTTGCGACCGCAGTGTTATCTTTTTATTGTTTTTGTTTTTATTGTCGCGAACACTTTTGCACCTCACTCAACTGTTTTTATATGCACTTATTTTGATTTTATTTAATGCATTTATACCGGTAGACCCGGTAAATACAGATTGCTTAACGAGCAATCTATTTTAATTTTTGTTTTTTGCGCTTGCGACCGAGGTGATATATTATGTTTCTTATAGTTGATTATTATTTTATTTTTCGCACTTCACTGCAATATGCACATTTGCTTTTAGGTTTTATTTTAATTTATGTGTTTTTAATTCACTTAGTATTTACAATTAAGTTTTTACGTTTATTATTTGTTTTGTTTGGTTTCTGAATTTCATTGTTTTGACTATCTTCACTGTTTTAATTTTGGTCACCACATGTCTATTGAATTTAAACTTTTGGTGCGAACTGAGAGTTGATGTGTTCCAGGGTAAGTCCTGCGTTCAGCAGAGTTTGACAATTCTCGAGAGTCCATGGAACTCGCAGACATGGGATGTCATTATAATCTTTCCTTCGAAAGACTTTATTTATTTGTGGGAACATATTCGGTCCACTAGCTTTAATGGCTTGAATTCTCTTGTTCCAGTCTTCATTAATTACTGATCTATAGTTGTCACGGATCAGTTTTTGAAGAGTTTTAATTAATGACTTAATTGTTTTTATTTCCTGGCTATTTGGATCGCTGAATTGTCTGTAGAGCAGTTTTAACTTAGAGAGCAGAATACTCTTTTGCCTATACAGCTCGTCGATCGTTGCGTTTCTGTACCGGTTTGTATGGGTCTCCATGTGAGACACTTTTGGGATAGTAACAATGTTGTTCATCGTTGAAAGATAATGATCAATTTCGTCATTATGAAGATTTCTGTCAGTTGGTGGATCTATGCCATTGGAGCGTAATTCTTTTTTTATTATCCGATCAAAACGCGACCAGTGTGCTTTTCCGAAATTAAAAGAATGTATCTGTTTGTACTGCTCAAGTAGTGAATGTTCGTTTGGGACATGTATTACAGCACCAAGTCCGTAATGATCGCTATCGTACTCGATTGTACGAAAACAATTTCGAGTAGTTAGATCCGTATCTAATAATTGTTTTCGCTCGTCGAGCAACAGTAAATCCAAGAAGAAATTTCCTCTTGGATATGACGGCGTACTTGTACCGTACAATTCTAGTTTATGTTCGATAGCGTTTGTTTGCCACCAGTCGAACAACACATTATCACATGTATGTGATAAGGTTACCCCAAGCAAGTACTGTGCTTGGAATTGAGATCTCCCGCCATAAAGAAATAATTATTTTCCGAATCTAACTTGAGACTTCGAAAAAGGGTATCAAGTTCATTGATAAACTCTAGACACTGTGGAGATTCAGGAGCATACACAGAGATCACATATAGATGCCTTTGACTTTTCAAAGCAATATCTATGACGCAGGCTTCTAGTATCTGGAACTTGTATACATCTCTACTGTAGACGACTTTGTGTTGTAGACCATTTTTAGCTAAGACAGCGACCCCGCCCCCCTGAGTGGAATTTGGACGATCTCGTCTAATTACTTTATAATTTGGGTAGCCCAATTTGTGCCTTTGATTTAGCTTAGTTTCGCTAGCCAAAAGCACATCTGGGCGTTCAGCTTCCAGCAGATTGCTCAGATTATCCCTTCTTTCCATGCGGATTAGTGAATTAACATTCACAACGATAATTTTTAGGGTTAATTCAGTCGCAGTGAACGTTATGATTAGAGTGTGGGTTCGTCTGGAAACAGGGTCGAATATATACTGTCCGTTCGAGCCACTTGTTCCGTCAGTTTTTTTTCGATCTTTTCGAATTTATTTATCAAACGCAGCAAACTGTCCTTGTATGGACAGTAATATTGCTGTTATATCAGTTTGTGCCTCTGGAGCAGGCATTTTAATGATATTACGTGATTGTTCTAAGATTGGTGCATTTTCTACTCCACCTGCCATTTGGGCGTATGACACACTTGGTGCCTCGAAGTTGTTGTAAGAATGAGTTTTCATCCTTTTCTCTTCTTCAACTTGCTTCTTTTTGAATTCCAACTTTGATTTTAGTTGTTGGTACTTAGGGCAACCTCTAAAGCTAGCAGGATGACATGAGTTGTTACAGAGGCCACAGGATAGTTTACTTCTATCCGGAAGCTGTTCTTTGCCCAATGGACATTCTCCAATGATATGTTTGTTTAGGCATTTGACGCATCTGAAATGCATATTGCAATTCGCTGCCACATGCCCGAAGCGTTGACAGCGTATACACTGCAATACGCGGTCGGACTTCTTTATTCTCTCCCAACTTATTGTTTGGTGATTAATGTATTTAATATATCTAAGCCCATCAATTTTACTATTGGGGCTTAGCGACACAGTGAAGAAAGGTAACTTACGGTTGCGATTTCTAGAATTTGCTGTAGAAAATGGTTTCACACCTGTAAACGTCAGGCTATCGTTTTCGAAGCTCCTTAGTTCTTCGAGCACTTCTTCGGAGGTAAAGGAAGGATCAACTCCTTTGAGGAGCATGGAGACAGTTTTCTCCGAGGAGGAGGTACTTTCTCCCTTTTTTTGACTGGCACCTGCTGAGATGTTTCCTGCCGAGATGTGTCCTGCTACTGGTGTGATTCCTGCTGTTGATGTGGTTCCTGCTGTTGTTGTTGATGTGATTCCTGCTGTTGAATTTCCTTATCTTGTCGTGTTTTCTTTCCCTTCGTGAGTTGCTATTGTCTTTGTTCTTGCTGTTGTTGTTCTACCATTTTCCGTTTTCGCTCGTTCTGGGACAGGTTGTTTTTTAGTTTAACAACTTCCTCCATTTGTCTATCCAGTTCTTCTTTTTTACGACTAATCTCATGGATGAGTCTGTTGAGGACCTCGATTTGATTGCTAGCGTCGGCATTTGTTTCGCTGACAGCTAGTTCTTTGAATTGGTTACCAGGCCCAGAGTACTGGGCACCATGGCTGTTGTCTTTGTCATCGCTGGTTACAATCGACGTGTCTGTATTCTTATTTTCATTTGTTTTAACGTGTTTAGCCTCTAGGTTTAGGTCCGTATTTTGCCTTCTCCGATTTACCATTTTTGCATCCATTTGCTTTCCGTCCACTTTTTTTTATTGTTTTTTTTTTTTTGTTTTTGGATCTACGTCCGTATTATGGAAAGTATTCTTTTTTTTTTGCGTGAAGGACAAACAGATTGTGGCCTCGCGCACACACTCACAATGTTCGCGCACTCACACGTAAACACCGTTAACATGTTACTCGCACACTTTTTGTATTAAACTTGTTCTTCGTTTTGACTGTCACAACACGTGGCTTCGTTCTCTTTTATTTTATTCTATTTATTTATATTTACTTTGCCTTGACCGTTTTTATCACTCTAATTTATTTGTTTATAAATAGTATTTTTATAGCACTTCAGCCACTCGCGACTCATAGAAGCAACTTTTTTCATTCAACTCGATCGCCGAACCGATAACACGTCCGCACTCGGTCACTGTGTATCGTTGTATGGTATAATTTTGATTGCCAGAGGCTCATGTATTTAAATCCGTGAAGGAACAGTAATAAAGTAATAATAGCAGATAAAAAGAGGCGATATACTGCGGCTAGAGTGTCGAGAAGCAAATGTTGAATTTTAATTTCCCAACAAAACTATTGGTTCATTTTTTATAAATCCATTTAATAATATTAAGCATTAAGTTATAAGTAAATAAAAATAAAAAATAAATTAAACAATCTGTAACCTATCATTCATTGTTCTCCGGGATTATTGTGTTGGCCATACATCGCGGTTTTTATTTATATATACATACGTGTGAAAACGTTTGTTTAATTTATACTCGAAACAAAAGGCTAAAAGGAAACCTGCGACAAATTCGTTAATAGGGCCAAGCCCCAGGGAGAACTGACAGTGAGGGAAGAAACGGAAACGTTATCAGTGTCTAGTAAGTTTCGGAGCGGGACAATATGAATATTTTGCTTCACCATCAGACTGCTACTTGTTTCAATCCCTACAAAACTTCTTCAATGGAAAATAGTTCACTGATCAGACATATAAATGTACCTCGACTAGTTTATCGCCCCTAGACCCACGAGGAATAGTGAACTTACAGGAAAGATGGCAATCGCTGCTCAAGTAAAAATGGGCAGTACATTATTAATCAAAATTAATTCTTAAAAAAAAAGAATCATTCCAGTTTTAATACCGAAAGCAATTATGGGACAACCCACAAGTTGGAGTTTGGTTGGTTAAGGCGGCCATTGAAGAAAAGTAGGGTTTCAGAAACATTACACCACCATCATACCTAAGTCTTGTTGCAGGCTTTTGCCTCTCGAATGACCATCAAATGTTGTAATAATCATTTGTCTTTGACCACTTTCGTCCTCAAACTGATAAAAATCTAATCGAGTGAAGATATCTTTGCCCACACAATGGTAAATATAAAACCCCTTGTGAACAATATTCGTATCCGTCGTATAATTATGTGAGTAAACACGTTGTGAACTTTGTTTAAAATCCGTTTCTCATTTTACGTTTCCTCTTCCTGAGCAAATTGAGTTCATCTACCTAAATTCAGTTTAAGGGTTTCGTGTATCCGTTCTCTAAATACAATCAACATTAACAAACGAAACTTTACCTGTCTTCCTTTCATTCGCAACTAGATAGGAACATCAATTAGAACACGTTTTTGTTGCTTCCCTGTTCTGTCATCGTTCTCGTCAGTTGGCATACCTTCCAACCCCAGCGAGTTCATTAAACAACACTCTGGAAAGTTGGGACAACACCTGCTGAACGTAAATACCATGTAAACAGTTCAACTTGCTTGGGAAGAGGGGAAGACATTAGCATAAGTCTCTGTTGATAATGCGATCGAGTTGGAGAGTTTTCACAAGAACTTTTCAGGCTTACGATTATACTAAAGCCTTTTCTAACCTAATTTTAAGTGCTTCTTCTTGCCCATCTTCAGCCATTTCAAAATGTATCCTTCTAACTATCATCAATATTCATTCAGTGAAACTGTTTATGTGTGGAGGTGGGAAGTATGCTGTGGAACTGATTTTATTGTGTTACATGTTAAATTCGTTTGATGCACGCATCAGCAATTTATTTGACGTAAATCGTGGGAAGACTCGTATCCGAAATCCCTTTACAGTCGACTCCTATTCCCATGAGATTGATTTCAAAACTCTGGCCGTGAACAAAAATGGATCATAAAACGCATATGATACTGGCAACACAAATCCTTAAAGCCTTTGTCATGCAATGCACGCTAAGGCGTCAGAAATTCATGCGCGGCGATTGGGTGAAATGGATCACGAACGCAAATAACAGGCCATTCATGGGTGAAGTTAATTTCCAGCTACCACAAGGAAGCCTAGCAAATTCGAGTGTTTGAGTTGACGGAAATGGCTCGATACTAAGCCTGCACGTTAATCTGAGTATTTATAATCCTACGTACGGGTGGCGTTCTACTCAAGGATTATGGAGACGATTTATTTGGTTTTACGAGATGCTCAGCAGGATTTGCCAATCTAATTGAGTGTCAAACTGATTAAGTCGTATTTATGATACCACGATTCGGGAACTGAGTTAATGTAGTGTAAATCAAGCGTTGTCAAATCTTCCAAAAACAAAAAAGGCTGTTAAGTTGTTAAATCTTGTTTTTTTACAATTTCCTTATGGTCTGCTGTATGAATTGGTACATGCAAGTTTCCATCTAAGGGGCGCGATGTATGTACTTGATTCCCGGGTTTGCTTATTTTGTTTATCAATATGGCTTTTGCTTGTCTTTAAATTATTGTTATTTTTACTTTTCATTTCATTTTTTTTTTTCTTAGCTCTTCTGGTTTTGTTTTAGCATTGATGAACGCCTTATATGTACATCTATATTTACCTCCATCTCTATATCTAACTTTTAGAGTCTGTCATGGTCTACTCTGACCAATAACCTCGACGCTCATGTTTTTCGACACTTCTAAAAAGCCTAAAATTAGTAGAAGTAATAAGTTCTTTCTGGATAGGCATCATAAGTTCTGTGTTCTTGCCTCGTCGGTGGCTATTGGAATAATAGGTAGGTGGCATCGGTTGGGTAGGTTCACTGGCGGATCAGTATGCTTCTCCTCAAAAGATGTTCGGTCTGCAGCAAATGAGACGCAGGTAACTCATCATCATGATGTTCATCCTTTGTTTGAGAACTTGGTGGATAGATTCGGGAGAACGTCACAGCCTATAGGTTTTTCCCTATCCTTGGCAGAAATGCGATTACTATAAGACTGCAACAGACTCCGTGTTGTTGGCTTCATTTTAGGACACCTGCGGATTTCTACTTCTTTCTGTGAAAGACTTGGAATCTCAGCTTTAATAAGGCCAAGAGGTCTTTCAAAGCAACCTAGCATGTTTTATTGAATGCACCCAAATAGTGTGGGTGCGTCTGCCTAGTGCATTGAAGCATTCTTATGTTACATCATGCAGCACATTGATCGTACTGAGGTTTGGCAACAAGCCAAGTTGAGTACATCATCATCATCATCGGCACTACAACCGGGAGTACAGTATGTGTGTAAGTATGTGTGTAATTCGTATGGCGAATCTCAATATGCTCCATAATTGATCCCTGGGGATGGTAGATACCGCATCAGTAATTCCGCTTCTCAGGTAATCCATCCTCTCGGAATTCGACAATTTTCTGGTTTTTCATTAAGTATCCTTATGATCTCTCGATTAGTATCCTGCGATGTCGTATTCTTGTTGACTAGAATAATGAGATTCTTCATATATTTTGCCTCCACAGTTTGGAGTTCAATCCAGTACATTGACTTGCCAAAAATCTCATATTATCTGTCCCGAGGCTATTTAACTATGCGCTCTCTTAGTCCACCCGCGGTAGTTGTTCGTTTCCGTATCGGCCTAGGAACGGTCTCGGATCGATTGGATCCCACTTTGCATGCTGGATCTACCTTTCCTTTATCCCCCCACGATCGCTGTTGTTTTTTTAGCTTTGTGGATTTTTTCCTTTCGTGGTTTGTGTGAAATGTAGATAAGACAGTCTTGTTCGTAGCTTATATGGATGGTTGTCCCTTCTATCAAACTCTACACTTAACCGAGCGGGGATTTGTGACCTTTTGATGAAGATTTGTTTGGTTCACCACGCCATTGGCCTGTTCTTATGTGGTGTGAGAATTCTGTAAGCTTTTCTTAGTTGTACTGGAGAATAAAACTCTGGAGATCAATGTCAGAAACGGATGACAACCGCACTTGAACGGAATTTGCAGACCTACGCGAGATGGGTTAATGAAATATAAACGTGTGAAAATAAGCGAGATCCCGAGAATAATGTCAGAATCACGGCTAACGAACTTGAAAACAATTTGCATACTCATGCGGGGAGAGTTAGTGAATTATAAAGGTTTGTAAATAGACGAGAGTATGCACATTTTGATGCGGAAAAATCCGTAGGATAATGTCAGAAACGGCTGGCAAACGAACTTGAACGGAATTTGCAGACCTACGGATGTTGGGTTGGTGAAATATAACGTGTGAAAATAAGGGAGAGTACACACATTTTGATACGGACAAATCCGAAGAATAATGTCAGATATGGCTGGCAAAGGAACTTGAAAGGAATTTGCAGACCTGTGCGGGAATAGTTAGTGAAATATATAGTTGTGAACATAAGGGAGAGTGTGGGGCTTGTAAGTAGATATGCCAGATACGGGCACACGGTTAACTTTATTCCACCACGTCACTGGATAAATAATACCAAAGTAAAAGCACCAAGGAAATGGCAAAAATAACGAACACACTGTGGCAGTTATCTTGTTTAATAATTTTCTTATTTTTATTGTTTCTGGTGATTTTGAATTTACACATTAAAGGTACACGTGAGTTGATATTTTTACTTGTTACTTGGCACCCAAACACAAGCGATCGAGAATCGATGCCAAATTTACACTTTGTTTTAGTCCATTTAATTACATTGGCTTTTCCACTGTTGAGTGAAAATTCACGACAACGAATTTTTAATAGCAAATTTCGCGTTTCGATTTAGCTAGTGCACTATGAAGTTCTTGATTATTAAGTATTAACTCACAATTGATTTCACAAATTGCGGCGGCGTGACCTCCGGCGGTAGTGGTTGACAAGCGACTGACTGAATTAGGAATGAAATTCTGGATTCTTTCTTTTACACAACGATCAGCCAATGGTAATCGCGCTCTCCCGTGTTAGCTTCAATATTCGACGGTCATCGAAGTGGATAAGTACTTACGTATACATTCGACGTCGAAGGGCGTAGAAAGGATGAAGAAATCTAAAGGGAAAGCACAACAACCCAGGGTTGATCTGGCTTAGTGTGTGTGTATTAATGCAGTGTATGAGATGGTCCACTGACCTAGTGCGGTGAATGTGGTGATCTCAGACTGCATTGCACTATGGAAAGACAGAAGTGTGAAGGAGAGGAAAATGTTGTTTGCGCTATTCACCTGTAAAATGAGATCGTTGACTCCAATGGGTGATCTGAAGAAAAGCCGAAGTGACGCCAAATTGGCTAGGGTAATTTATCATGCAAAACCAAACTCGAATACCTTGGAATTACCTCAGCCGTTGCATGGTTATGCAACAGAGTCGTTTGATTTGGCTTGTTGTTGCTAACCGACATGATGTAATTTCGGATGGAAATCCCATGGGCTAGCAAAAATGAAATTTCCGTATGGCAAAAAGGGTAGCTGAATTCAATTCTGAATTATCTGCATAGAATAATGAATTCCGCTATGCTTTCTTTTACAGGTAAAATAGCTGAACGGTGGGATAGTGGATAATGTGACGCGCTATATGCGGTCGAAATTAAGTTGGAATTGTGGGTTCGTTCTCCATGTAGTATAGAGAACCCCCACAGATTTGTTCAAGTTATGTTTCCGGCCAGCTCAAAAAAAAAATAGGTTCAAGAAAACATTTTTAAGTACTCATACAAGAGTATGCATATTTCAATACGGATACCAAAATTGAATTATACTTCAAAAATTATAAAGACCTTGTTAGAAACTGTAGTAACTAACAACACTATCAGAAATTTCAATGTAATGACAGTGACACGGACGAAAAGTACTCAGAATCGCAAGTTGCTTGAGAACAATGTCAGGCACGGACATCAAACAAATTTAAAAAACTAGTGAGGATTTTTCTGATTTCAGGAACGGATGTGGGGAAGGGGCCACAAAATGTAAACGTAACAATACTGATCTGTTTGGAGTTGTTTCTTTGAAAAATTCCGAAGAATGATAACAGAAATGGGTACCAAACGTTCAATTTCGTTTGACACTCAATTCTGAGATCATTCTTCGAAGTTATTCAAAGGAAATTACGATTCCGAATCTTTTTTTTTTTTATTATTACGTTTGCATTTTGAAAGCCTTTTCCCTGTAGCAGTAAAAACCGAAAACATGTTGAGAGTTGCAGATTGATACGCGGAGAGGAGACTGAACTGCAAAAGTAACGATGAAGCACATTGGTTAAACTCGAAAGTTGTTATAGAAAAATCTGGCAAATAACGTCACAATTGGATGGCATACGAATTTGAAAAACTATTAAACCTTTATTTGGATTCAGACACCTATGTGAGAAAACTGAGTGAGACATAAAGCCAACAAAGAGGAGAGGATACAGAAAAATCCGATGAATAATGTCAGAAATGGCTGTCGAAGGAACTTGAAAGGATTTGCAGACATATAAGTGATATATAAAGGTGTGAAAACTGGGGAGAGTACGCACATTTTGATACGGAAAAATTCCGAGAATAATGTCAGAAACGGCTGGAAGAGGAACTTGGAATGATTCGCAGGCCTATGTGGGAAAAGTTGGTGAAATATAAACGTGTGTAAATAACGGAAAGTACGCACATTTTGATACGGAAACATCTGAAGAATAATTTCAGAAACGTGGCAAACGAACTTGAAAGTGTATTAAAAATTTATTGGAATTTCCAGACCTATGCTGGAAGAGTTGGTGACATAGATGAGTTTGAAAATAATGAAGAGTACACACGTATTGATACGGAGAAATCCGAAGAATAACGTCAGAAACGGCTCGCAAACGAACTTGAAAGGGATTTACAGATCTATCTGGGAAGAGTTAGTGAAATATAAAGCTGTGAAAATAAGGGAGAGTATGCACATTTTGATACGGAAAAAATCCGATAATAATGTCAGAAACGGCTGGACAAGGAACTTGGAATGATTCGCAGACCTATCTGGGAAAAGTTAGTGAAATATAAAAGTGTGAAAATAAGGGAGAGTACGCACATATTGATACGAAAAATCCGTATAATAATGTCAGAAAAGTCCGAAAGATAATGTCAGAAATGACTGGCAAACAAACGTAAAGAATTTCCAGACCTATGCGGGAACAGCTAGTGACATAGAAGAGTGTAAAAATAAGGGAGAGTACACACATTTTTATACGGAAATATCCGAAGAATTATGTCAGAAATGGCTGGCAAAGGAACTTGAAAGGAATTTGCAGACCTGTGCGGGAATGGTTAGTGAAATATATAGTTGTGAACATAAGGGAGAGTACGCATATTTTAATACGGAAACTACCAAAATATTAATTATACTTCAAAAATTATAAAGACCTTGTTAGAATCTGTAGTAACTAACAACACTATCAGAAATTTCAATGAAATGACAGTGACACTGATGAAAAGTATTCAGAATCGCACGTTGCTTGCGAACAATGTCAGGCACTGGCGTCAAACAAATTTAAAAAACTAGTGAAGATTTTTCTGATTTCAGGAACGGATGTGGGGAAGGGGCCACAAAATGTAGACGTAATAATACTGATCTGTGTGGAGTTTTCTTTGAAAAACTTCGAAGAATGATAACAGAAATGGGTACCAAACGTTCAATTTCGTTTGACACTCAATTCCGAAATCATTCTTCGAAGTTATTCAAACGAAATTACAATTCCGAATACTTTTTTTCATTATTACGTTTGCATTTTGAAAGCCTTTTCCCCGTAGCAGAAAACAACGAAAACGTGTTGAGAGTTGCAGACTGATGCGCGGAGAGGGGACTGAAATCCAAAGCAACCATGAAGCATATTGTTTAAACTCGAAAATTGGTAAATGTGGAAAATAACATCACAAATGGATGGCATACGAATTTGAAAACTATAAAAACTATCTAAGCATAGTGGGTTCTCGCTGTTCTGAATCCATTCCACTTGTATGCTAATTGTAGCAAGTACTCGTCGAAAGGGCTACTGGAGGCACCTTCGTATAAGTGAAAGTTAGGGTACTGGCGACCGTCAGACCTTCTAGAGTGGCTGGTGTATTTTCTAAGGACTTTCCTTTCGAAAACTCGAAGTCTTCCCATTTGGGCCGAATATATACAGGACCATATGAGGAAGGCGTACGATATTCCAGATTGGATTAGCTGCTTATAGCAGAGCAGCTGAACTTTGGTGTTAACTTTCTTGCTCCACTTCAAAATGTTGTGCAGTTGCTTAGACCGACCGAGGCCCCTTTTAAGAATGTGGGTCACAGAACAACAATTTTTCTTCGCCTTTTATACTCACTGATCCAATGTTGTTTGTGCATCTGCGAAGCGAATTCCTAGGAATTGACTTATTCATTTTTATGTTGCGCCCTTCTAAAAATTGATTTTCGGTTGTTTTCGATGCGGTGTCTTCCCAGGAATTGACAAGCCTGTTTCGTTTTGGTTTTTCCTGATGATTGATTGATATTGTCTGCGGTGTGGTGTCTTCCCAGGAATTGACAGACTTGTTTGGTGTTGCGTCTTCCTGGAAATTGGCACGCCGTGCTGGGGCAATGTCTTCTTGGGGATGACATGATCCGTCGCCGAACAGTTGCCAAGGATCCAAAAGCGTCTTTCCCATCGAACAACCCCCCAAAAAGTTAACTCAGGGGCTCGAAACGTGGTACGATTTTTCTTGAATAAGAGGTAAGTACGCCAAATGCCACAATCTTATACATTCGTAGTCTAAACGATTAAAGGCAGTCGCATGCGACTTTAACCATACCATCCATGTATAGACACATCGTTGTAATATGCATCTTTTTATTTACTTATTAAAGTTGAACTTCTGCTCGCTGTAGGCGTATATTGTTGTCAAGTAAGTTCCGCGCCCAACTTTGTTTTACAATAGATTGCATCATGTTTCTCTATAAGGCCCCGTATAAGTTAATTTATTGCGACGAGGCTTGTGGAAAAAAATGAAAACTTTATTATTGATCAAAAGATTGCAACTTATTGGATTCTAACATAATAGTTTAATTTATACTCGGCGGGCATACTACTACACGGGCTGAAAGTCTCGGGAATTTTTACGCAGATAGGTGTGCTTTGGGTAAAGTTATATTTATTCCTCAAGATAGTTGCCTTCGAGGGGGATATACTTGATATAGCGATTTCGAATATTTCGTTGCCCTTTCTGTAATAGGACACGTCCATGCCTACGAAATGTGCCTCGGTTTCCATGATGACTTCCTCATTCGATCAAAATCTCTTTCCTTGGAGCCCCCGCTTGACATTTGGGAACGGTTAATAGTTGCCGGAGGCCAAGTCTGAAGAATACGGTGGGTGAGCAACCAAATCAAATCCAATTTGACCATCGCTTTCAAGTACGTGTATGGGTGTGCGTCATCGTAATGGCATAGAACTTTTTTCTTAATTTCGTCATTCAGTTTGTCCAATAATGCTGCATAATACCCTCCTGTGAATATTATTCCCCTCTACAGGTAATCAATGAAGATTATGCCCGGCCCAACTCAAAAAAAAAAAAAAACAGAAGCCCTAACCTTTCCGGCAGAGCGGTGGTTTTTGGTCGCTTTTGTCGGCTATTCTGTAGACTACCTAATCAGACACAGGCGTATGGTAATGGACCCACGTTTCATCGATTGTCACAAAACGTCGAAAAAATCAACACGATTACGTTGCAACAACACCTAACCGGCCGTTGAATCGTCAACGCGCTGCTGTTTTTGGTCGACGGTCAGTAAACGCGGAACCCATCGTGGCGATAACTTTTTCATCTCCAAAACTCGTGTAACTTGGCCTCAGCTAACTCGTGTAACTTCACTTTATGATCACTCAAAACGATTCGCTGCACTTGTTTTACGATTTCGACATGCGTAGCCTCTTTTGGGCCTGCAGATCGAGCTGCGTTTTCGGTGCTTGTATGGCCCATTTTAAATTCATCAAACCACCGATAAACTGTTGTTCCCGAAGGAGCAGATGTCAGATGACACCTGCAATCGTTGCAATGATTGTTTACAAATATTTCCCATCAAAAAACAATGTTTGATCAAGACGCGATAGTCCCGTTTTTCCATTTTTTTACGAAGGCGAAATTAGTGTCACTCAAACGACTGTAGTTTATAGACGAATTTGTAAATGCCACGAAGCTTTATACATAAACTAGTGACACACGAGTCTCTCAAAATGAGTCATGTTCATTTTCTAGTGGCGCCACCTATTACGCCTCATAAATGAGTACATCAGCAATATCACACTCCGCTTAAACGATATAAATGTAGAGGTCGCTACAGCCTCACTCTACTCAGTAATCTACAACGTCATATCCCTATATGTCATATATACCCGACAAGGGTTATCATTCTCGTCGCCCCCTTGGTATAACCGCAGACTCCGCACACTTCGTAACAAGAGGAATAAGTTGTGGAACACTTTCTTAAATACGCGTTCTCCTATGGACTATTCCAACTATCTCGGTTACTTTTACCAATTCACCGAGCTTTGTAGCTCCCTTTACCACAATTACCTTGCCAAAGCCCAACTAAATCTGATCAATGACCCCAAATCTTTCTACCACTTTATCAACTATAAACGGAAATCAGATGCCTATCCCAACTCTCTTTTCTACGACTCAACTACTTCATCTGACTCCCACACCATAGCCAATCATTTCGCGTCCTTCAAACTTTCCTTCACGGACGACTTGTTCGAGTCTAACCCCTCCTACGTTACTGGCACGTCTGAATTCTCCCTTGGCCCACTCATCCCTCTACACATTCAACAACACCAAGTTAAAGAAAAACTTGAACAACTGAAAGACGATTTCAGTTCCGGTCCAGACGGACTCCCTGCTATCTTCTTAAAAAAATGCTCCTCTTCTCCCCCTCTCCCGCTCTCTTCAATCTTCAATCTATCCCTTGCACAAGGCCTATTCCCCGACATTTGGAAATCCTCTTACTTAACCCCCATACATAAAAAGGGGCCAAAAATCGATTTATCAAATTATCGTCCCATTGCTAAGGTTTCGCACATTCCCAAACTGTTCGAAGGCCTTCTATACGAAGCGTTATGTTTTCGCTGCACTCCCATCATCTCTCCTAACCAGCACGGCTTCCTCTCCGGCAGGTCCACTACTACCAACCTTGTCGAATTTACATCCCACACACTCCTTGCCCTAGAAAACGGCGATGAGGTTGATGTAGTCACTACCGACTTTAGCAAGGCCTTCGACAAAATTTCCCATAACCTCATTCTCTTTAAATTATCTTCCCTTGGTGTTGAACCCTTGTTGATTAAGTGGATCTCATCCTATCTTAACTCTCGAAACAGCCGTGTGCGATTTAGATCCCCCCTTTCCGATCCTTTCTCTCCAACCTCAGGTGTCCCCCAGGGCAGTCGTCTCGGCCCCCTACTATTTATCCTTACCATAAACGACATAGGCTCGTGCATCAATCTCTCCCTCATCTCGCTTTACGCGGATGATACCAAAATTTTCAAAACAATCCGCTCTCCCCTTGACTCCTCACTTATCCAATCGGTCCTTGACAGCTTTTCGATATGGTGCTAAAATAACTGCCTAGAACTGAATATCGCCAAATGTCACACAATCACCTTCTCTCGGAAACGCTCCCCCTCCCAGCCACGTTCCTATCTCTTGCTAGGCCAACCGATAACATAGGTTGAATCAATTTACGAGCTGGGCGTCCTATGTGACAAGGAACTTAGATTGACCGCACATATCGATAACACAATTCTAAAGGCCAACGCCGCCCTTGGCTTTGTAAAACGCTAGTCGAAGGAATTCCTAAACCCCTACGTCACCCGATCCCTCTACACAACTTTTGTCCGGCCCTTACTCGAATATGCTAGTCAGGTCTGGTCCCCGTATCAATTGTCTCACATTCGTAGGGTCGAGGGCGTTCAACGTCGTTTCTTGCGCTTTGCTCTCCGCGGACTAAACTGGGAAAATCCGCTGATTCTACCACCATACATAGGCCGGCTCCTTCTAATCAATCTCAATACACTTGAGGAGCGCAGAATTCAAGCCGACATCATCTTTGTCCATCGTCATCTGTCTGGCTCAATCAATTGCCCAAGCCAGCTCTCCACTTTAACATTTCATACAAACCCCCGTAATGTGCGGACCCCTCGACTGTTTTACGTGCCCGGTCATCACACTTCTTACGGCGCTAACGAACCCATCTCGCGTATGCTACGACAGGCCCACTCTTTCCCCACCTCCTTCGATTTCAACCTCTCCACTCCTGCTCTCAAACGACGTCTTAGGAGAAACCCGTCCTAACCCTGCCCCCTCTCTCCAATAATCCGCTCTACCCTGCAATCCTACCTCTCCGCTCCTACCCTCAAAACGGCTCCCCCTACGCCCTTCCAGCCTCACCCACAATCTCAACCTCTCCCCCCAGCTCACCAACCCCGCCCCTCTACCAGTACGTGGACATGACCTTCACTGTCAGTGCCTCACAAATGTCGAATTTACCACCCCCACATACACCCGCTGTTCCCTAGCCTCCTACCTCCCCTATCGCCCAGTCATCCTCACCTCCCCGGTTTTTTTCAACTCCTTCTCCTTCTTACTCTAGATTTATGATAGTCTGTAAGGTTTTAACCTGCGCTCCTCCAACCCCCCCCCCCCCCCCCCCCCCCACCCCTCAATTCTATCTCTCCACTCCCGTTCTCAAACTAGTTTTCTCCCACATGCCCACCCCTTACACCTTTTCAACCCCTCCCCAATCGCAACCACACCACCCCTGCTCGCTAACCCCACCCTACCAGTCCGCACATACGCCGTTCACTGACGCTGTCTCACAAATGCCACATTTGTCACACCTACATACATTCCCTCTTCTCTAGGTTATTATATTATATTATGCTTGTATTAAGCTAAATAAATGAGGGTTCTGCCCTCACTAAACTTTAAAAACTTTAAACTATTGAAAAATCCCGGGACTTTTTACCCCATGTAGTATCTTGTGCAGTATCGGCGTCTGGTGATTTTCGGCTGACCTGAGACCCGTAATATGGACTATATGGTTTGTCGGTGATCTGATACTTACGCGTTGTCAGCGCATACGGTGTGTGAAACTAATGTGCAACACTTGGAACATGGATAGTACAGATTTTCTGTAGTTGTTTTTATTGTGTTGGCTTTATTCGAATATTTGAAAGGTTTGTCTAATCAACAGGGTAATCCTAATATAAACAATTAATTGACTAGAGGAAATTATGGAAATTAACGCCGTTTACACACTTACGAACATTTAGTAACCATTTTATTTTTTTAAAATAAAAAATTAAAATAAAAAATTACAGTCCACAAAATCAGAATCCTTTTTAAGCCTAATACTAACACTCTCATGCACAAGTGACTGTTACTGCTTCAGTGTCAGCGACACAACATTCCTTATGATATTGGGGTGCGCCGCCCTATTTATATTTATTTGATGTAAAGAGGAGGAGGGTGTGTGCCATATAAATTGCCATTTCACCCTCAACCAGTCGGATTCTTATTTTTCTTTCTCCCCTTGTTCCTTAAAATTCATACCTACCGAGTAGGAGATAGTCGATTACTATTGGTATTCAAATCACTCTTTTCCAAGGATACTGAGGTTCGAGAGGTTAACGTGTCTCTGTATAAATATTTGATAATACGTTTTCCCAAGTGCTTGGCTCGAAAGCAATTTATAAATGACTCAGAATGGTGGGTTTTGTTTTTGTGTTCGTTTATCTTCCCAATTCCCGGTGAGTTGAAAAGAATTGCTGGTATTTAGAAGTATACTCCCCATGAATGCTATGACTGGGAATCAGACGCCAGACGATAGTCGTTTCAATATGTTAAAGGACAATCATCCATCACCTCTTATCTCAACCATATGACCGTCAATGAACCATTCCTTTCAGTTGTTGTAGTAGAAACGCCATTAATGCTAAACATTATAGTTTACACTTAACTAGGGCAACAGCAATTTTAATGCATATAATCTACCTCTGCGAATAAATTAAGTAAATTATACGCGGCAGAGTTCCATCGTGATTGCTTGATGTCCACCCTGTTATGCCCCTATATGTCCATCACCCAGAAATGCGGCATGGCTTGTAATCGACCTGTAAAGGATACAAATGTAATCAGGAGAAGAAGTGTATATCTCGTTTATACGGGGGAACATAACACAAACAATTCGACGTTATGAATAACTAGGTCTCTTAAAATGCCGACTAAGAATGACCGAGCATACATTTGCAGAGACTACCTACTTGACTCATATAGGCCGATTTGAGGGGAGTCAACAAACACAGGTTGCAGCCATTCTAGGAACGTGACTTTCTCGCGTGAGTACAAGAGCGAATAATGTCGTCTGAAATAAATAAAACAAGAGGGGGTAGGGAAAAATAGGGCGGACTGCTGTCATGGATTCGTATACATTTTTATACCAACGGTCGATTTTAAAAGTTCCTTTGTCAAGTGATTTGCTGTTGTTCGGGAGTAAATTTATTTATAAAGTAATATGTTTAGAAAGCATTCGTAAAAACGTTTGGTTTAGGAAATGTGAAGAAAATATTAGAGAATGTTTATACTGGAAAAGGTATGACTTACTAATCATAATAACAGGTCGGCTAAAAAGTTCGTAGGTAACATAGTAAAACACATATTTTTGGTATGTAATAATTGCTGTTGAGGGTCTGACCATTTTCAACGTCATCAATGAATATTATACCTTGAGCATCCCAGAATACTGATGCCATAACCTTGCCAGCCGACTATTGCGTCTTTCCAGATGCTGGATTCGGCTCATCGCGTGCAGCCCACTCGGCTGACTGTCCATTAGGCTCTGGAGTGTAGTGGTGAAGCCATGTTTCATCTATTGTCGTACATCAACCGCAAAATTCGTTAATATTGCGGTTGAATATCGGTAAACATTGTTCCGAGTCAACGACTCGTTGAAATTTTTGCTCGATTAGTAGCTCGCGCGGATTAACGTCCAAAGCCACTCCAGAATCACGTCACCCACATTTCCTTTGTCCCCACATCCACATCCTAAAATTTCCCATTACGAAGTCAATTTACATGCGTGAACCAGAAGCCGCGTGAAAACCGCCAACGAAACAGCACGTGCGCTTCTGACTCTTGATCCATACCATCGGATCAATTGTGCAATCCGTTTTGAGAATCTTAAATACACATAAGATACCCAATTGCACTATCGGTTCGGGTGCGAAGTCTTACTGAGAGATACTAAACAAACAAACGGATCTTCACACACGCGTCCGAGTGCAGTTTTCAAGTAAAGTTTTCTGTGCGAAGCTGTGCAAACAAACGGATCTCCGCACACGCACCTTAGTCCTGTGAAAAGTGCGAGAATATAAGTTAACACACGGCTCATGAATCACATCATAAACTGATGACACATATCCATCATAAATTGATGACACATATAAACAAATCCGCACAGGCATTCGTGCGTATCATCATTCACGCACTTCACATAAAGCACAAACTAGCACTTGGCCCATCAACCAATCTGCGCACGCATTCATGCGTATCATCATTGGCGCACGTACTGTTGGGGTATCATCTGTGATAGCTGAGAAAGGGGGCGGCTTACCATCTTTTGTAGAATATCTGTGTCGTTTCTGTAGACGTCCCTGAGAAACAAATTCCGATATACCGCTTTCGTAATCACCGCTAGGAGCTCGTTCTACAGTGGCATTGCCGCCTGTTCCAGCAGCTTCAAAGTTAGTTCCCCGAACAGTAATCACCTTGATGGGATCTTCCGATTTAAGTGTAAGGATTGCATTGCCTGCATATATTGTTCTAACCAAGGTGTCCTCAGGTTTGACAACGATGATCTCTGAAATAGGGGACACGTCCAACTGGGCTGCAATTCGGGGTAAGACAGCGAGGATCGTCTTTCGATATAGTTGAGTGAATAGGGCAATTCTTTTGTATTTTAAATTTTCGTTTTATTAGTTTAAAATTTTCTTTTACAGACGGCCAGCGCTTCTGCCTCTAGTGATCTACTGATCCCGAAATTCAAATTCACTGCCCGTTTATAAATTTTCTAGTTGAGAATTGTCAACTATTTTATGGCAAAATTCCCAGAAGCACACATAAGAGTTTGCGTGTTTCAATTTGAGTTGTGTTCTGGGAATTTGTTAGAACGTTGGTTGGATGGGTTCTGGGAATGGGAATCATGAAATGCGTTTTGAATTAAGCATTTCATGATGTCAGGATTTTGGGAATTGAGTGAATGTACGACGAATTAACTTTTGGTTAAATTCGTTGTTCATGTGACTTAATATGGAATTTAATGTGGAATTGAATCAATGAGCGATAAATTAACTTTGGGTTAATTTATTGCTCATGTGATTCAATATGGAATTGGGATTTGCGTTATTGGTGGTATTGGGGATTGGTTTGGGGTTATTTGGTAATATTGGGGATTTGTATAGGAGTACCGATTTAGGATCGCTACATTACTCCACATAAAGCACAAACTAGTACTTGTCCCATAAACCAATCTATGCACGCATTCATGCGTATCACCACCCATAAACTAATCTGCACACTAGTTCGTGCGTATCACTATGAAACCACAGGTCACGGCCCATCACACTGGACATTGTCACACTAGCCTCCATGACACATCTCATCATCACAACTTTTACGACAGCAACAATGTTCCACCCAGCATCCGTCGCATGGCAGTATAAATATAATATTTTAAGGTAGTCTGTAAGTTAGTTGCCTAGTGCTTACCAAGTAATAAAGTTGTCTTTTTAAAAAGTCTAAAATTCTCTTTCAATTTTAACTGGCACCCGAGCAGGGACCCACTGAAAAATTGTTCCGCGTAATCAATTCGAGTGCGGGTTTTATTTATTTTTTTTTTAAATTGTGTTTAATCGACTAGTGACCAACAGTAAAGTCAAAACACAGACATCAGATATCTTGATCCTAAGGAAACGAGCCCCCCGAGTAGCAGACCATCGTTGGACAAAAAGGAGTCAGCCAGACTGACAGCCACCTTAGGGATGCAGCTAACTTCATTAATGTAAGTTATTTTTAAAACAATTTAAATTAATATGTAAAATTGAAAAATAAAAATATTATTTCTAATAAGAGTGAGATTAAAAAAAACATTAAATTAAAATTAAATAATTTTTTTTTATTATAATAAGTTTAAAAATTAAGAGTGCAAAATCAAAAGTTAAAATTAAATACTTCATTACGGTAAGTTTAAAAATTAAGAAATAAAAATCAAAAGTTAAAGTTAAACATTTTATTTAAAAATTGAGTGAAAACTCAAAAGTTAAAATTAAATATTGTATAATTAAGAAATTGAGATTAAATATTTTGTTAGAAATTAAGAGTGGAAAAATTAAAAATTTTTTGAAAAATTAAAATTAAATATTTTATAATTAAGAAATTGAAATTAAATATTTTGCTAGAAATTAAGAGTAGAAAAATTAAAAATTAAATATTTTTTGAAAAATTAAAATTAAATATGTTATAATTAAAAGTGAAAAGTTAAAGTTAAAATTAAATAAAAAGGTATTTTATGGAAAATTAGGAAAAGTGTTCTAAGAAAATTGAAAATTAAAGAATAATCTTAATCAATTAATTTTAATAAGATTAGTGAAAAGTGACATTAAATAATTTATTCCATAATTTGTTTCTCGTCTAAAATTTTCTCTTGTCTGAGTGATATAGCCGTTGAGTTTTTTTATATATATATATATATCCCTTGAAAGTGCATCGGCTCAAATACCAGCATGCCTAATGCGAATCTAATAAGACCAGCCGTTTTGAACGCATCCGAATCTAATGCTGCCCAGGAACAACGAGCAGTAACAAGTGAAGATTTGGAAGCCCTTATAACGTCGGGGAGCCTCTGGCGCAAGACTAATGACCTTGCCCGGAAAAAAACAAATCATTATGGAAAATTTAACAAGCCTCAGGACTTGCTAAATAAGGCCAAGACCGGTTCCAGGTTGTAGTGCCGATGGTGATGTGACAATAAGGACTGTTCACCGTGTCCTGCAAGACCAAGGACGTCAATGGGTCCAATCCATAGTAGATCCTCAAGCTGACTGTTTCAATGGCACAGACCAAATCATCAACCCGGAATTTCGAGCTAATTTGAGTGACCTGGACAAGATACCTGACGTGGTCCCGACTTGCATCTTTTCCCGAGGCGGTATTGGTTTTCTGTGTAAGGCCATTTCAATGGAGCGGGAATTTCGCGTTGATTTGTGTAACATTCGCGGCTTGAGATGCATTTTCTTTTCTGTGTCTGCCCACGTCGGTAACCAGAATCCAACTATCCTTGCACTTAGCGAAACCCAGGTAATTACTAATACAGATATTTCCGATTTTAATCTACCTCGATATAACTTAGTGCCACTGTTCTTTCCACATCGTGGTATAGCCACGTACACACGAAATGATATTGCTTATCAGCTTCTGTCACAATATGGGCTCTGTGCCAACCCAGAATTTAATTTCTCGTGGCTAAAACTTCACGTTCGTAAGCATATCATACATTACCTGCTTTCTGTACAGATGCACAAACTTGGATAGAAAAGCATCCTTTAACGAATTTGATACTCTGTCTGATTCTATCGATAGCATCTTGACCGTATATCCGCACACTGAAATCGTTATTGCGGGTGATTTTAATGTGCATAACTCTCAGTGGCTTCGCCACTCCGGACAACACCTGAAGGCCAATCTGTCCAGTTTTTTGCTGATTCAAATAGTTTAACTCAACTTGTCAATGAGCCAACACGGGTACCAGACATATATGGTTATTTCGCCAACACATTGGACCTGTTTCTCAGCTCCCACCCAAACAAATACACAATTGAAGTTTCTTCGCCCTTGGGCACTTCAGACCACTGTGTCGTGTCAGCTAAATTTCCTCTAAACAACAGTAACGTTAATGAGAAAGCCCTCAAAAGAACAGTATGGTTCTACGAGAAAACCAACTGGAAAGGTCTGAACGACTTTTTTGGGAGGTTAAATTGGTCGTTATTTTTCCTCAATAACGATGTTGACTCTATAGCGGACACATTGACAGACACGATTCTACCTGCCATGCGGCTCTTTATTCCACACAGAGTAAAGAGTATCAAACCCAAGAGAAATATGTGGTTCGATTCTGGGTGCAGAGAAGCCATTAAGGCTAAAGAGTTGAGCTTCCGGTTGTATAAATCAAACAATACTGAGGAAAACCGGAAAAGATTTAAGAGAGCTAGGAATGACTGCAATGCGTATATTCAACGCGTCAAGTTCTTGCATGACCAGAGAGTGAGACAAAAAATACTACACTCTCCCACAGGTAGTTGAAGCTTCTGGGCATTCGTGAAAAACATTCAAAACGCAGTCTCTTCATCCATTCAACCGCTTATAGTCGATGACAAACCAGTCACTACTGCAATAGAGAAGGCGAATCTACTTGCTACACATTTTGCAGCCAACTCAACGCTGCCTGATACCGCATCAGTTCCACCTCAACTTGAGCATAAGCAGCACACCATGAGCCTGATTCGCTTCTGAACGCGTACTGTTGCCCGCGTAGTCCCACTTAGCTCTGTAATTTTGTTGGAAGAAATCCTTGGCCATTTTTCGAGGCCTAACTGGTGGACAGAGTCGAAAAAAAAATTGCGTCTCCTATTTCCGATTCAACGCTATAGGTTGCTTTCCTGAGAGAAGTATAAAAGACGCCTTAACAATTAAACACATTTACAAAATAAATATTCAAAAATTGATGAGCCTAAAACAGTTTAAAAAATGTTTAGTAAATGTTAAGAAAACTTTTAGAAAGCTTGTAGAAGATTGTTGTACCGAAAAGGGGATGAATCACCAAACATGGGATTAGTTTCAATCGCTACACAGCGACAGGATAGCATCTCGAACTGGGTTTTGCATATATATATATATATATATATATATATATATATATATATATATATATATATATATATATATATATATATATATATATATTCAATCCCAAATGCCTTTAGTTAGCCATTGTATAAGTTCCTTAAACCTTTCAAATATAAGTTATTGGAATGTAGCTAATTCCATTCTAAGCTTACACTTTACACGATCAAATGATCACTTCTATTCTCAAGATGAAATCACGTTTGAGGAGAGCTCTTGATTGTATGCCACAGCCAGACTGTCAATTCAATTTCTTTGCACCTACCCATTGTTGTGTATGTCTAGACAATTTAGTCCTTAAAGTAAGCTTTAGTGGCAAACACGTCGGTCGCCACCTTCGTTGTCATTAGATTTAACCTTGAGCCAAATAAACACTATTACGCGCGCATTTAAGATGGATTATTTTAAAACAATTGTTGACTGACATGGATATCCTACACACAAGGATACAGCTGCGTAGGTTTTGAAAAGGTCGGATCTGCGTACCTCAACATTCACCTTCAGTAAGTTTCTCTATTTTGAACACTCTCATCAACAATAGAATGCCCCATGAAGCAACTGCTGTTAAATATTCACTTCACGACTTTAATTAAATGATGATTCCAGAAATGTTTATTCCGTCAATTATCTGAAGATCTAACCTCATGTCAGGTACTCGCCTGAAATTTCTCAACTCAGAGCACATTATTCAACGTAATTAAGGCGTGTCCTCGAAGTCTCTGTCTGGCAAAGAAGAATTGAACAATTTCTATCTAACTCTTGTACAGTTGCCCAACTTTATCGCAACATTCATCATGCTTTGTAGCCCGCGGCGAACACATGCCCACTCCTTGTGCAATTTTAGATACCACTTTCTTAGTATCCTCCCTCCAGTTCGCCCCCTACGTTGGCATGTGTGTGTCCTTGCTGCCGGGAAAGCATTCAAAGTTTCGAGTAAAAGAGAAAACAATTTTACGCATATGTGTGCGGTGGTTCCGCACACCAAGGATAATGATAACAACAGCAATTATCCTCAAGTTTAAATGGGCTACATAAATATTTCGCCATCTTTAAAACACCGTTAACGTACCACGTTACCGATGAGAGGGGAAAGAAAAAAGTATTACTGATGATGTGTGCGTAAAATCAGACACCGGAAAAGATACGAATTCACTAGTGTGATTCCATCCTCTAGGAATCGGAAGGACGGGAGTAATCGCTGAGGGGCTCTTAACATTTGGCACCCCAACTTTGGCAAACCTCTTGTGACGACGGAAAGATTTGTGTTATGTGTCGTTATTGTGGCGCTCCTAGTCTCCTTTGTTTGTGCGTCTTCCTGTTTTCTGGTGTTATTATTTTTTACCACGTTTATAATGGTCGGCTTTATTGTTGGGCGTAATTTGAATTTGAAACGAAAACAAGAAAATATACCGAAATAGAGATTAGGTTGGGTAATGTAGGTGAACGGAACCAAATTAGCTGGCTGACAAACAAAATGTTAATCAAACAATCTTGTAAGTTTTCTCCTTCCTTCCGCTTGCTGTGAAGACATGGTATTTCGATTTTAGGGCTGTTTCCATATTGCCATATGGTCTTGTTTTGTTGGTTGACAGATATTTTAATCAAAATCTGAATCTTTGTTTTAAATTGATGGGGCTCGAGACAATTCTGTCCAAATAAACTTCGAAATTATGGAACGTAATACCAAAATCAACCGCAGCCGGTCATAAAGGAAAAGATGAAGACTTCGATGTCAACCCTTTTCAACCCTTGTAATAAATTCATCTCAAGCTTGTTTTTTTTTTTTTTACTATAATTTAGAATGTGTATGAATCCTGTTGACAAGGACAACCGACGTTTTGGCTTATCGGATCCTTTTATTTGCTCTGAATTTTTCAAACTTGCTATACATTACTTTGCAAAATTCAGGACACACAAAATCAAATTTATACTAATAAAGAGATAAGATGACATGATCATACCACCCTAAAAGAATTCCTAAGGAAATTAACATCAGTTAAGTTCTTGTGTTTCACTGAAGCTTTCAGAATCTGTCAATTTGGAGCTATTACAATTTTTTTATAATACAACATACACTCGCTTGTTTCACACTTTCAGTTCTGGCTCCCTTGATATGTAACATCATCATCATCATCGGCCCTACAACCGGGATCCGGTCTTGGCCTTATTTAACAAATCTCTCCACCGGTCCCGATTTCGACCCGATGTTATCCAGTTTGGCCCTCCCAGGCTCTGGGCGTCCCGGTCTACGCCATACCTCCATCGCAGGCAAGGTCTGCAGCGCTGTCTCCTTCCACACATCCTTGATATGTAACATTTCCCTTAATTGCAAAACAATACGTCAGATTCGTTTTTTTATTAACTGGAAAATGTACACAGTGCTGTTTACCCAGTAATTTTTGTTTTATTTGTAATCTCTACACTCAAACATCTGCATTTCCTTTTTCTAATTATTGACTTTAAATGTCCTTTATCCCACTGCAAGTCATTTTTCAAATCAGATTTTTATTAATATTTTTTCCAAACAGAGACAAACATTTTGAAGTGCCCGCTCTTACGCTACTAGACGGGTAATCAGTTGTTGACTTGATATTTACACGGAATTGATCTTGCACTTGGTTCGATTCCCCGTCGGGGTGCCTCTGGCGCAAGACTAATGGCTTTGCCAGCAAAAAACAAATGGTAATGGAAAATTTAACAAGCCTCAGGACTTGCCAAGACCGGTTCCCGGTTGTAGTGCCGATGATGAGGATGATGATGATCTGCACAATTATTTATAGTTTTGTGGCGGTTTTAATAACGCCACCGCTCGTTTTTCCTGGGTACAACACCTAACACCCCCTAGGGCATTACAGAAAGCATACAAACCTGGAAAGCATTTACTCACCTTTCTATGGTTGGTACCGCAATAGCTGAAATTCAGAAACCTATAATTTCCGCTGATGTAATATATATCAACAACAACGGACATTCACCACAAGGGCATGGTCGTACGAAACGCACCATGTTCCTAAAAGGTAATACGGTTGCAAAAACAGCAATCAACATTGCCCAAACCGTGTCAAAGAAGTACCTCCTAATGTGTCTACCACATACCACCGGAGATATTTCTTCCTTTTTGTTGACGCCTGTACCCACATCGATCGACCACCCGATAGACAACCGAATTTGTTGGCACCAGTGAAATGCCCCTGAAATACAACTCGGTACAACATCACGTAGCCGATATAATTCCTTGACGTTGTCCATGCACACAAGCGAAAGCATTTTTCCCACACACGTGCATGGCAATTCATACCAGAGGACGCCAGCAACGCGCGCCCGATCAGCGTGAATGTTCCACACAGTGCTGGTCGGATAACCATATCCTTTTATGGAAATGTAATGTACACGATGATCGGCAATAATGCTTTACGCACGCGTTGATCGTGTAAGCACTTCAACCCCTTTTCAGGTTGACTTGCCCCAGTTGCGAATGTGCTTATTTTTACTTAACTTCAAGTCTATAGTTCGCATGCTGGGCGACACAGGCGATGAGCAGCAGGTTGGATCATCGTGTGTGCCTCTTACGTAAGGTAAACATTCCAACCCTTCGTTGGGATGCTAGTGCCAGCTGAAAATCGTTGCTCATGGTGTTGCCCTAGGGGATTGGATGATCCACGGTGTGCTTACTGTGGACATACACACACACCGTGAGCACCAGAAGCAAACTTTATTTATGTTTCGCGCTTCTATGTGCCGATGCTAAGGATAATCGCACCATATATGGTCATCGAAACGATGCTTGGAATTTTTGGGTTCTGGCGCTTCGATGGCAAAAAAGTGGAAGGATGAAATGGGAATGACTGTCTGAAAAGGGAAAGCAAAGAGGAAACTTTTGAGGAACGTTGAAGAATAGAGAGTCAGTCGTTGATTGCTGTCGAGGAAGTTCGGTAAAGAACCACTAGCGCTGAGTCGGATATGGTGCGCCTAATAATTTAATGTATAAATCGTGTCCTGAAATTGTATTTCGATACTGAATGTGAACATTTAATTTAATGCATAATTTGTGTTCCGAAGATTATGTATCAACTCGAATGTGAACGTTTAGTTTGAACGTTTAGTTTGACCACATTCCCACTTCTTTTCCTGTAGTTGCCTTGTTGTGAACATTTGGTCGCTCGTTGACCGGTTCCTACGGAATCCGCATTGGTAGTCTCCCAGCACTTCCTCTGCGTACGGTGTGATTCTCGCCAGTATGACATTTGTTAGTATTTTTTATGTGGTTGGGAGCAATGATATTCCTCTGTAATTTTCGCAGTCCGATCTGTCACATTTTCTGAAAATGGGGACGACTATTGAGGGTTTCCATTCTTCCGGAATGACTTCCTTATCCCACATTGTTTTAATCAGTTGGAGGATCTTTCAAGCGGTTGCCTCTCCTCCAAGCTTCACAAGCTCTGCCGGTATGTAGTCGACTCGGGGAGCCTTGTTGTTTTTCAATCGGTTTATTGCGTCTACAACTTCGTCGAACGAGGGCTCTGGGATCTGGGGTACGGCTGTATGTACGTCTGGTGCGTTTATTTGTGGTTGATGAGTGCGCACATTGAGCAGATTTTCAAAGTACTGCTTTCATCTTGTCACGATATTTTTGGTTTCTGTCACCAGACAGCCGTTTGCGCCTCGAATTATTTTGGCTCTCCCTCGGTATCCATTTCTAATTGAATTTATGCCGCCATACATACCTCTGATATTCTTTGCTCTGGCATTCATGGAGTGTGCTCCCATTCGCGTTTTTTGCGTTTGAAATGTCTCGTTGTCTCTTTCCGAATTGTCGCGTATCTTTCTGCGTTGACCTCATCGTATCTTTCTAAGGAACACTCTGAGGCGTTTACGTTCTTCGCCCTGCACACCAAGGCTTGGACTTAATTATTTTCTTAAATCCTAATACCTCTTGGGCTGTTTGTTTGACTGTGTCTCTGATCGATGCCCATTTAGTGCCCAGATTATTGGTTTCCTCTTCCTCACTACTCCTATTTTCTAGAATGTTAAATCTATTCGTTAGTTCGTCTTGATATTCAGCCCTTTTGCGTAGGTCTTTTAGTTTATCGATGTCGAACTTTTTGCTTGTCTCACGTGATTGCCCGGGTGGGTTTGCTGCGAGCCGACTTCTAATTTTGCCCATCACTAGAAGGTGGTCGGAGTCGCAATCTGCTCCTCTGTATGATCTTACGTCAAACGTATTCGAGTGGTGTCTTTTGTCTATGAGGAAGTGGTCTATTTGGTTACGTGTTACTTTGTCAAGTGATATCCATGTGGCTTTATGAATTTGCTTGTGCTTGAACATCGTGCTTTTCACTACCAGGTCTTTGGACGCTGCGAACGTGATAATTCGAATTCCATTATCATTTGAAACGTCGTGCAGGCTCTCTTTACCTATAGTTAGTTGGAACATGTCTTCCTTTCCAATTCTTGCATTGAGGTCCCCGAGGAGGATTTTAACATCGAATGATGAGTTCCCATCAAATGGTTCCTCTAGGGTCTCGTAGAAAGTGTCCTTCGTTTCTTCGTCCGTAGATTCTGTTGGTGCGTGTACGTTTATAAATACACAATTGTACCATGGGCCTCACAGAAGAATTGGAGGCTCCACCAATGCAAGATCAAGACGAAATGCTGCCGCCGCCAAGCATTGGGGAAACATTAAAAGCCATTAGACAGCTCAAATCAAATGAAGCCCCTGGAGCTGATGGCATACCAGCTGAGCTGATCAAACAAGGAGGGACAGCGTTACATCAAGCAATTCATGAGATCGTTGTGCACGTATGGGAGCAAGAGGAGATGTCGGAAGATTGGGGTCACGGTACGAGGGTTGCCTTTTATATTTCGGGATTAGAGAACAAAAACGAATATTGATAATTGAAAATCACTTTATTGTTTTTCAAAATATTCCCCATGAAGATCTATACACTTTTGCATGCGTTTGAACCAATTGTCGAAGCACTTTTGCCACTCTGATTGAGGTATCTCCAACACATGCATTCTGAATGCAGCAACCGTTTCTTCAGGTGTCGAAAAACGTTGACCTCTCAGTTTGTTTTTTACGTACGGGAATAAAAACAAGTCATTCGGTGCCAAGTCAGGACTATACGGCGGATGACCCATCAAATCGATGTTTTGGGTGTTCAAAAATGCAGTTGTCGCAGCCGATGTGTGAGAGCTCGCATTGTCGTGGTGAAGAGTGATCCGTCTTCGGCGGTTGGTTTTCCTGATTTCTTGGAAGACAACTGGCAAACAAATGGTTGTGTACCACTCAGAATTGACTGTTCTGCGTTGTTCTAGTGGTACGGTTGCGACATGTCCAGTTTTTCCGAAAAAACAGGCGACCATTTGCTTGGAAGTGCTTCGTGCGCCAACAACTTTTGTTGGATTTGGCTCATCTTGAAACACCCAGACAGTCGACTGCTGTTTACTTTCGGGCTCATACGCGTAAGCCCACGATTCATTACATGCCACGATGTCATAGACGTGTTTCGAAGCACCGCGACCATATTTTTTGAGCATTTCTTTCGACCAATTGACACGAGTCTTTTTTTGGGCGATTGACAAATTGTGTGGGATCCAACGCGAACAAATTTTTTTGACAGTCAAATGTTTATGCAATATTGAATGTATGCTGGTCCCACTAACGCCTAAAGTTGTCTCAATCTCACGATAGGTCACATGACGATATTCCAATATCAGTTCGCGCACAGCATCAATGGTTTTCGGAACAACAACTGATTTTGGGCGACCTTCACGAAATTCATCTTGGAGTGAACTACGACCACGATTGAATTCACCATACCATCGATAAACACTGGTCCTTGATGGAGCTTCATCGCCAAAAATAGAATTAAGTCCATCCATGCACTGTTGCTGAGTTAATCCACGCCGAGAGTTGTAAAAAATAATCGCACGAAAATGTTGACGATTTAATTCCATTTTTGGGCCGAGATGAATCTTTTAAGTTACTGTAAACAACACAAATAGCGCTCGTATGTCAAAACGTTCTGAGTGCGTATAACCTCAAAAATGTCCAACTTTACGTCAGAGCTGTCAATTGCCGGATTGCAACACTAGGGTTGCCAAATCCCGAAATATAAGAGGCAACCCTCGTATAATTTGCCCCATACATAAGAAAGGAGGTATCACACTGTGCAGCATCTATAGGGGTATAACATTGCTGAGTACCGCCTATAAGATACTCTCCACTATCTTACAAGATCGGATAGCCCCATATGCTAAAGCCATTATTGGTCAATATCAGTGTGGCTTCATCACAGGCAAAGCAGCAATTGATCAAATATTCACCCTTAGGCAGGCGACGGAAAAATGTCTGGAATTTAATATCCCATTATATCATGTATTTATAGATTTTAAGGCCGCTTACGACAGCATGGCCAGGGTAGAACTATATAATGCCATGAGGGAGTTCGGCATTCCAAACAAATTGATACGACTTTGCAGGTTGACCATGACCAACGTAACTAGTCAAGTAAAAATAGCGGGATTGCTGTCCAAACCAATAAACATATTTAATGGATTCCGACAAGGGGACGGTCTAGTCTACCTCTTCTTCAACCTGGCGTTGGAGAAAGCAATCCGTGGCTCTGGCGTTACAACAAGAGGGACTATTGTCACCAAGTCCAGCCAGATACTTGCCTACGCAGATGACATCGACATCATCGGTAGAACCGAATCGGCGGTACAGGAATCCTTCATCCAGATCGAGTAGGCGGCACAAAAATTGGGACCGCACATTAATGAGGGAAAAACTAAGTACATGGTGGCAACTTCTGCCAAGATAAGACCTAAAAAAACGATCAGGGTAGTGGAGCACGAATTTGAAGTAGTGCAATCCTTTAACCATCTTGGGTCGATAGTATCAGCCGATAACAATATGGAAGAAGAAATACGCGAACGGCTGATTAAATCCAACAAAGCCTACTATGGACTATCAAGGCTCTTTAAATCCCGAAATTTATCCAGAACATCCAAGCTTCTACTGTACAAGACCATGGTCTTACCTGTACTCATGTGTGGATCCGATACCTGGGTGCTTAATAAAAGGCACTCTGAACTCTTGACCTCGTTCGAGAGAAAGGTCCTAAGGAGAATTATTGGCCTCGTATGTGACGGAGGACGATTCCGGAGACGCTACAACCATGAGTTGTACGCAATCTAACTTGAAGCTAATGTTGTAAGAAAAATCAAGCTCGGCAGACTAAGGTGGGCGGGACACCTAGCTCAAATGAGCGAAGAGGAGCCTGCCCGGAAATTCCTTTGTGGCATGATGTATGTAAGGAGACAGTGCGGCAGACCTTGTCTGCGATGGAGGGATGACGTAGACCAGGACGCCCAGAGCCTGGGAGTGCCAAACTGGATGACATCGGCTTGAAATCGGGACCGGTGGAGAGATTTGTTAAATAAGGCCAAGACCGGATCCCGGTTGTAGTGCCGATGATGATGATGATGACCATGGGCCCTGTATTTTTAGCACCGACATTCGGTCATTAATAAATTGCACATCTTTTACATGGGGCGTAATCTTCTTGTTTATGATGAAGCCCGTCCCGAGGTTATGTGTATCGGTACCTCCACACGCCAGTGTAAACCCGTTGGTTTCGATTACTTGATGTGGGAATCGGAATTCCTGAAGAGCGACGATGTTCACTTTATATTGTTTCGCGTTTTCTACGACCGCCTGTATCGCGCCTGGTTTATATAACGTTCGAACATTCCACGTCCCGACGCGTATATCCCGCTTTTTCCGTTCTTCCCTACGTCTTCCTTTTGCTGAGTCGGTGTTTTCTTGATGATTTGTTCCCTTATGGTAGTGTCGGCTCATCACACCTACGCCTACCGGGTTTTTCGTGAGATTGTTTTTTGTATATTGATTATTCATTTTTGTTCCCACGAGTCTTGGTGCTTCAAATAGTCCGCCGCACCAGAGCCCCTCTTTTATAGGTCTGCTTATTGCTCTGGTTCGACCCGGTGTCAGAGAGGCGCTGTTATAATACAGCCGGTATACCCCTGGCTGCAAACCATCCAATGGGTACGGTGACGCGTAACACCCTGGATTAAGGATAGTAGATCTTTGTGTGTTACTTCTCGGTAGACTGTCTGACATAGGTGGCCTTACTGGAATCGTATGCTTCCGCCAGCATAGCCTGAGTGATTCAGTGTAGTTTAAGCCCCCGCACCGCGTCAAGGTTTCTACCAAGCGGGGATTTAAATATAATATATAAATGGTAAAACAAGCAATGCGGTTTATTTCTATCTTATATTATAATTTTCATTGGCTTGCTTTTATTTTTAATAAATAATTGACAGACAACATGGCTACACACACACACAAATAAACTCCCTGCAATTCTGAGCTTTATCCTGCATTTGTTGTCGTCACTAGACTCCAATGTAAATAAATTCTAGTGCCACTTCCGTTAGGTAACTGCACAAATTGCCATTAATGCGCCCCAACTAAAAGTTTCACACTCCATATCCCAAAAACCGCATAAAATATTTTCCAAACTCTAAGCACGGTCCAGAAAATTCATTCATCGTAACCGCAAAGAGGGCGCTCTAGATACATGACACAAAAATTCATCATAGCGTTAAGCTTCTCCAGCGGCATCTCGGATCCTCTATAGTTGCAATTGAAACATAAATTAAGAGCTGCAATTGTCGTTCTACTCTCTAAGGAACCACTGATATGCGACCTTAATTTAGCCTGAATATCTAGGTAAAAGAACCATCGTATCTCCTCTCTCCTCCCTCAGAATGTTCATTTATCTCGTAATCAAGACCCCACAATTATCCTCTACATTTTTAGCTAGCAAATGAGCTTTCGAAAATACTGCGCCACCCACCCACTACCGCCTTTGCTCTCTGTTATGGTTGAGGTTATGACAAGGACGCCTAATAGGACATGCATTGCCGCTACCAGGTACCAATTTGACTTTCTGTTGTTCTACGTTTCTATTTTCTGTTACGTAATATAAGACCCATTTCAGACTGTGTCCTCCGATCCTTGAGCCTTCGCTAATATATTTTAGTTTATTTTTTAAGCCCGCCTATAAAATTTGTCAAAACGGTGACATTTACGTGGATAACGATGCTTTTCGCCCTTCGTTCATGTTACACACAACTTCGCGTCGAGGGCGAAATCGGCGACTAGATGGAGTCCTGGACGAAATTAGGTTTTGGCATGTTATATCGATTCAAGAAGGTAGTGAATGGGAGAAGTCGCGTAATAGCAAACATTGTCAGTGATTAATTAGTGCGCGAAGTGAAACAAGTACCTCGAATACACGAAAAAGTATCGTTCAAAGCCAATCTACGTGAAGTGGGGAAGGAAATAAAACAAGGGCCTCGATATTTCTTTGACAACGTCCTATAAATTTACAAATTTTAGGTTAGATGATTCAACATCTTGAAAAAGGTTCAGCGACCACGTTGACCATCCTGCCGGCAAACTTCTCCATTTTATAGAGCACATTTCCGCTTGCCCCTTTTTTACCGTCAATTGCCAAGAATAGATTTGAAATGGAAATGGTTTTGGCACTGATGTGGAAGTACAGCTCGTCGAGAATTTGATGCTTTTCGGCTTCCTTTTTAAGATTCTTTTGATGTCAAGCGAGAAGATACAGTTGAGCGTTGTAGCATCGAAGATTTAGGTAATATCTTTTGAACGGGGTCATTTGATACGGTTAACGAGTTAATTTGTAAATACTTTAGCTCGGTCGTCGGTATTCGGTTGCTTTTCCTTCTTATTCGGAGGGGAAAGGAAGTTAAGTGTCAATATCTGTAAATAAAGAAGTGATAAGAAATCCCTTTTTATTTTGACAGGAGTTATCTTGAAATTATTCTTCGTCTTATTAAACTTCTTTTCACAGAATTGAGTTCGGCGATGGGGTGGTCGGGGGAGCATCTACGATGGCACAAAATAGAGTGAGCGAGATATCACGCTTATTTTGTGTCTGGGGCGAATGGGTGATGGTAACCCTAATCTAGGTACTTAATGTTAAAAGTTACTTCCTTATAAGACGGTAAAAGGTAAGTTTAAGAGCATTCAGCGCTTGTATAGAATCAGACGAGAAATGTGTTTTTACAATGCCGAAAATCCATTACGCGAATTTCAAGATAATGGGAAAAAGACTTACTATTTTTATCTGCATATTACGGAACTGTCGGCGCATTTCGAGAGGATAGCAGATATGTTCTTTATTAAATCAAGTAAAAATACATTTGCTAAGAAGAGTCTTAGGCGACTTCGGACTGTTGGCGACGCATTGTTCCATCTCCAGGAAGATGCCGCATCAACACATCGTGGCAACATGAAATAAGCATGCCAATTCCTGGACAGACGCTTCGCAGCTGCACACCTGACATAGGTACCAGCGACTATGAAAGGTGAAGGAAATGGTAAATTAATTGAGTTCTGTTTTACAGCTCAAGGGTCGGTTGGGCACCGGAATCAATTCCTCTTCGTTTAGATACATGGAAAAGGTTTCCTCCCACCAGTGGTATTGAACTCCTCGCGAGGGAAGACAGGAAAGTAGATATCACGACACATCGGGCCGGCGGCACTTGGTAGAATCGGCGATACGGTCTACAGGGAAGACTTTGTGGACATATCTTTTTTCAGGTATCCTTTAACAGCCTGCCACCTCTAGTTTAGTCTGTTAGTTTAATGGGGCTACTGTGGCCAAACCCCACGATACACTTACCTAAAAACCCCCATTACCTCATCCCAAGACGCATACGTTTTCGCCAATGCAATCGCATAAGCCACCTGAAAATGCTTCACGCATTAAAGAGATAAAATCTATGATCTTTAAGTCCCTGTAGAGAAAACTTACCTTTCATGCATTCTCTTTGTATACCAATCCTCTGTAAGATTTCTTTATTGGCTTATCAGGAATTCCAAACCAATTTCGGCATCTACGTTGCCAGACAAATTCCCCTAGACGAATTCCTGTAAACAAATGATTTGAATTACATATTTTGTAACCTTCACCAGGGATCATAAATATTGCGCCGTCTATTTTCCAACTTCGCCAGGTGTACAATAAATTTCTTTACGTACACATTGGCCGGCGACCTTTTTCTCCCAGCAATAAAATTCCCTGACTCGCACAATGTGCAAACCAAAGCAAATACGCATTCCGCGTCTCTTGGCATCAATTGAATTCAAAGCATAAACAATGCAAACATAGAATCCATTTCCCACAAACGGATTTCACTGCATATACAAAAGCAAGCAAGGGATTTGTTTCGTCCACCAACCAATTAGCACATTTCCACATCGCTTCGTCGTCTCTTTGTTTAGCCGCACATGTTCCAACAAAGATCCCATTTGCATCCGACGATTTCGGTTTTATTTGCTTTACCGAAATCGTATCCTGGGAATGCACTTTATGCCCTTTTTTGTTTTAGGCACGCACACCACTGCACTGAAAGAGTGCATCTCTGTGGCGGCCACACCCCTAAGGGAAAAGTTTTTCTCTCTCTTCCGTTTCGTTAACCCTAACCAATGATGGAATTCATGTCAGAGTTCTATCCTCGGGGAGTCCATTTCCAACTGCTGACCACCACGGTCATGCCGACTTCCGCTCTGCGCAGGCAGCGGAGACGCGTAATTATATACCTGGAGTCGCGAATTTAACATCCTCGAATTTCGTTTGAATCGTGTGAGTCGTCTGCACCATAATAGTTCAAGTGGAAGTTAATAATGTGTACCTGCTTGCCTTAACTGGTTCCTCTTATTGCGTGCATAAGTAAATTCAGTCAATCAATGTTCGTACCGTGTTTGTTTAAAGTAACTTAAATAATCTTACCTACAAAGAACATACGAGTATAAACAATAACCACAACACTTGATTTTTTAACAGTTTAAATAAATAAAAGAACATGCATTACAACAGACATACAGTGTATTTCTTTCTTCATTTTGAGTCCGCTCCACATTCAGCATTGGATCAACTGCCGCACTACTTCCCCGGGAAAAACAATAAACAGTATGTGTGCTTCATTTCTTTTGTGTTGTGAGCAGTGTCCGCGCGAACAATATATGATGGAGGAAGAAGAGATTCAGCGTCGTACGCCGGCCCAACATGCTTCTTCCCCACAGTACCACCCTATTTATTGGCTTAATTCAAGCAACAACTACAACTAAAGTATATATAAGTTACGAACTAGAGAGCTTAAGAACTATCTACTACTTTTGCTCCTTACCAACTCATAATACGTGGTCAATTTCGATTTGTTTTAAATTCACCGTTAATTGACCACCTGCATGTATATGAAAATGAAACGTCTTTACTTTTTCCACCCCATGTTAGGGTCAATGTTAACAGCAAACAAAAAAGGAATTGTTGTTTTTACTTGTAAATGGTATTTTGGGCAAATCGTACAGATTGGGGTTGTTGGACAGGTCCGATTTAATGTAGGGAATCGAGAAGTTTTTTGCATCGAACTACAATGGAAAGTTTTGGCGCCAAAATATCAAGTATCTGGAATGGAATTTCGTATTTTAAGGGGGTATTAATTATCTAAAAGGTATCTATTTCATGGTGGGAATGTTATTTTCGGACTTGAAGTGTATTACGCAGGGGATAAGAGATAATAAGAGTTTCAGGTGGATTTTATTGTTTTGGGGGGGGGGGGGGGGGGGGGGGGGGTAATTAACTCGAGGTAATTATATAACACTCATTAGTTGACTACCTACGACGCATACTCGCTTCCCAAAGCTACATGGTTATCACACGCACACGCTAAAAGCATCCTTTTGCTTCATATTTAAAAAACAACCAAAACACCTGGCATGAGGCGTTTCCGCACGGTCTCACAGTACGAATGCATTGTTTGGTTTATATCCGAGAACAGCTGTCACAAAAGTCATATGACACTATCGGCACCTTCAAAGGCAATTAGCTTAACTTAAGCGAGTTTCGATTAAAGTGCTGAGATCTGCGGAAAGCCAGACATAGCAACAAAACACAACTCGATCGAACCAAAGGAATGGCTTGAACGTGGGCCATTGTAGTGGTTCGGTCAAATGCAATGGTCAATTAAGTAATTGCATAAGTCAACGCGCACCTTAATTGGGACAATTAAGTGGCAATGATAATTAAGAAATGCGAATGACTCGTGCCAGGCAATGGGTGTCAATACAGGTCATACGTTCTGGATCAAAGTCCAAGTTAAAGGGAATGCATCGTTTGCTTTTCTACACCCAATTGTGGCGTATATAAAGACTGGTGGCAAATGGACTGATGGGACAGTCAATAACAAAGAGTAACAGGTTGCAGCCCTGCAACGGTACAGCGGGCCTGTTACTCCAAATAAAATAATAAGTTATTCAGTATATTCGGTTTAATAAGCTATTCTGTTTAATAAGTCGTTCAGTGAATAACGAAATCAAAACTTAACATACTTCTACTCTCACTTGTTTGAACTCTCCAGTGGGACCCGGAACGGAAGGGGACGACGACCCCACAACAGTCAGGTAGATCTTGTAGCGGTTCCGCCAAACCCTACGGTCTACCTACCTGAAAAAACCCCATAACTACTACCCTACTCCCTTAAGTTTGCTAATGTAACAGTATTAGTACCTGTAAATGCTTCACGCATTATATAGATCATCATCTATAATCTTAAAATCCCTATAAAAAAAAACTTACCTTTTCATGCATCCCTTCACATACAATTTCCGTAAGATTTCTTTGTTTGCTTATTTGGGATTCTAAACCAATTCGTTACCAGACAAATTCCTGAAAAGAAAAACTCTCGGTTCACATATCATGTAACCATTCCAGCCAGAGATAATTATCATGGCGTCGCCTATTCCCAGCTTCATTCATGTATACGATAAATTTCTTTATGTATACATTGGCTGGCGACGTTTTTCTCCCAGCAATAAAATTCCCTGACTCGCACAATGTGCAACCCAAAGCAAATACGCATTCCGCGTCCCTTGGCATCAATTGAAATCCAAGCATAAACAATGCAAATAGGTATTCATACGTACCCTTACTAGCGATGCCATAAACACCATTTCCCAGCAACCTAGCTAAAAGCAATTAGCACATTTTCACATCGGAACATCGTCTCTTTGTTTAGCCGCACATGTTCCAACAAAGATTCCATTGGCATCCGACGATTTCGGTTTTATTTGCTTTACCGAAATCGTATCCCATGAATGCTCTTTATTCCCTTTCCTTGTTCTAGGTTCGTTTTTCATCCATGAAAGGACCATGCACACATACCACCATGATGAGGATTAGCGAGTGATCTCTGCTTGAGATGACGATCGCCCCACCACCGCTCGTGACGGTAGGTTTATCTCCCGCACTCCGCAAACCGCGGAGATGCGTTATATGTATATAATAATATACCTTTGGAGTCGTATTTTAACACCCAGACACGCTGGTCGGTTTTCTTTTCTTCTGCTCCCCGTGGCGCCACGGGGGCGCATCAGTCCCAGAGTCCTTTATTCTATGTCCCGAACCAGATTGTCCTCCTTTTCGTGATCCATAACTTGAGAAAGGCAAGACAAGTGTTGCGTTTTCTTGATTTGGAAGTGTCAGTTCTTTTCACGGTCGAAATTGAAATATAGTAAAAAGTGAATGTGCCCAAGTTTATGCGACACCGAGTCCGGGAAATTGAAGAGGTAACAAAAGATTCAATAATACGGAAATGTGAAAGACCAATTTTATACATCAATTTTGTGGATTAGAACGTGTGAAGTATTTTAATTGTTTTGTGTTTTGAAAATAAAAGGAACCTTATAACGTGACTCCCAGTGTTTCATTCTCACCTGTGATTGATGTATGCTGCTTCCCTCGGCGATCATTCATTTGTTTTTTTTTTTGTGCCAAGTAGTGTTAGTGGGACGAAGTAGAACTCGCACCCATGCCGGTGCCATACTTCCTCCCCACAGTCTAAACCCAGTAACCTTACTATTTGGTGCGAACAGCCGGTACCAAAGAAATAATTACGGTGATACTTTTTGGTATTACATTTGGCGCAGACGGCAAGATACTGTCGGTGCCAAAATAACAATTAATGTTAATGCCAGGATACGTAGCCTGACGCTAGGTGCGTAATTTTGGTGTCACATTAAAATAAATAATGTTGATACCAATAATATTTTCATTTGTGTTACAGACACATGAGTCGGACAGTTACTAGAGTGCCTGAGATTCGAGACCGCACCTACTTTGGAGAGACAAATAATGGACGGACAGTTACCCCGACAGGAGTAATAGAATACATGCTGAGTTCAAAACAGGCATGGTCCGTCGCAAATGATATTCCATGTGACATGATCCAGCAGTTGCGATGCGACGAGCGGAGTAACAGGTAAACCCCGTCCCGCCCTGCGATGGAATCTAATCTAAAAGATAATTCCGCGGGGATCAACGGGAATATATGCCTGGGAGAGGTGGTTTTAGTCGGTAAAAATCCGGCATACCTCTGAATCGGACCAGAGGCATCTTTTGAAGATTTCCAACTTCCTACCGAAAACAAAAAAAAACGCCACCTTTAGCAGCAAAAACAATGCAAGGAAATGAAAATATCATAAGATCAAAGAAACAAGCGTCAAAGTAATACTGAAGAAACATTTATATAAAAAAAGTTTCAAATAAATAGAATGAGATAGGAAAAGAAAAACAAAGAAAGGTGTATCATCATCATCGACACTACAACCGGGAACCGGTCTTGGCCTTATTTAGCAAGTCCTGAGGCTTGTTAAATTTTCCATAATGATTTGTTTTTTTTTTTCGGGCAAGGTCATTAGTTTTGCGTCAGAGGCTCCCCGACGGGGAATGGAACCCCGGTCTCCCACGTGGCAGGCGGGTAAAGGTAGGTGTATAATAAAAATAAATCAAAACTAAAAGAAAAAATATATAAGAGGATTAAAAAAAAATCAAAATTAAAAAAAGGAACACAAAAAAAGTCCTTTATTGAAAAAAAACGATCGGCTTTGCTTCAGCCATTGTGCTGGATTTCTTCCTGGTTCCGGGACCCCCAGATGGTTGGATGTTGATTGTTTTATGTTTCTAGTCTCATCCAAATATTTTGCATTGTTTACCAAAAAGAAATGACTAAACACGGCTTAATATTTGTCCCTTCTGAGGATTGTTTTTATTTGAAAATCAATCTGATTATATTACGAGAATGAAATGTGCCCGTATGTTTGATTGAATTGTTTTAAATTTTCTCTTCATTCCTGGCCTACAGCAAAACCAGGTTTTATTGTTTCTTTCGTTGTAGGAACGTAGGGGCGAACGGAGCCTCTGGGCTCTTCCCACCACTGGACGTGTACTTCCAAAGGGTGTACTCATTATTTCCTCGGGGTTTGTCTCGATTATTGGGGGGATGGCGATGATTGCCTTTAATTAAAATAATATTCCCTTGCACTTTTGAATTTTGGGTTTAATTAAATAATATTTACTCTAGGTACAACGGAGTATACATATGTATATAAATGGATTCAGTGTATGTATATCAACTAAGGTCAATTCAACCATGTATAGTTTCACAGGTATAATAATATTCTTTTGCACTTTTAACTTTTGCGTTTAATTAAATAATATTTATTTGTCCCCACCTTCATCGACCACCTTCTTCGACTTCTGAACCTCTTTTTTGTTCCTTTTTGCACCCGCTGTGATGCAAAACCACCGTTTGTTTTCGTTGTTTTTTATCCCCCTTTATCCCATCGGGGAAACCCGGTCATATGACGAAATCGTTATCGTATGATCCGTTCAAGGACGATGATTGATCCCGAGTTTACCTGATATATCATCATCATCATCAGCACTACAACTGGGTACCGGTCTTGGCCTTATTTAGCAAGTCCTGAGGCTTGTTAAATTTTCCATAATGATTTGTTTTTTTCCGGGCAAGGTCATTAGTCTGGCGCCACCTGATAGATCATCCCCGGTAAAATTAGACGTTTGCATGCGCCAGTTTCGAATTTATGTTCTATGTTTCATTTTTATGTTTTAATTGTATGTGTGGAAAATGTAAAAATGTGTAATATGTATTTGGAATGTGTTAATTTTATATTGGAATGTGAAACGTTAATGTTAATGCTTTATATTTTATGTTTGTATAATGTAAAAATGTGAATAAATGTTTTATACGTTAATTGCGTGTATAATTTAAAAGTGTAATATGCGTTTAATGTGTTAATTTTATGAATTTTTTTTTTTTTTTAATTTTCGGCACAGGGGTTTTGTTTACTTGCAGTGACAGATATACGTAATCCTTTGGTCGACTCTAACTCTGTTTTGGCGCTTTTCTGTCGGAATCTTAGCGATTTTCGGTGAAAGTCGAACACGAGTACAATAGCAAACTCCAAAGGCAAAGGCAGAATGTGATGGGCCTTTGAAGGCGAACGGGCTCCGAAAAAGACAAGAATGTGAAATCAACCCGTTAAGTGATAGCAAACATATTTTAAGATGCACCCGGAATCGTCTACACCAATTATTTGGAGAAAGGAAAAATAAAACAGGAGTTTATCATCCATTGTTATTGGACAACTGAAGTGAAGAAATCAAGAAAAAGCGTCCTCATTTGAAAAACTTCCTTTAAGAACTTATTGACTGAGCGTATCCCTTCTATGTAATATTTTATAATAAAGCACTGACGGTTGATTAAAAATTATTCTGGGGAATGATACGTATGTCACCGTGAGAACTTAAAGCATTATAATTTTTTCATTATAATTATAAGTCGCTGAACCCTATATGACGAAAACACAGTGAACATTTTGTTTCTTCCGTACTGTGCCACTCACATTTACCAAAGCCTCAACACTCTCACATCAAATTGATACAGCTAACAAATGAGGTCCTTGACTTGTATATTACACTTCAATAGGTATTAGCATGAGTCGATGGGTGATTTGGCCCTGTTTAGAATTAATTAAATAGTCCACCAGAAATAGGATAGAATTTCCCTCGTCATATGCATTTACCAGTCGAACAGACATGTTTCGTTGGGTGTATAGCTGTGAACACAGCCAATCTACCTCACAAATATTTAAATTCACTCGGAAATTTGAGGTTAACTGGATGCGAAAGGCTTCAGAACCGGATCTGCCCTTAAGGAGAAGCACTTTGGGACACTTCGAAGGCGATTTTCTGGTGACTGCGCAACTAAGTAATTTCACGTATCGCAGGCACAAGCCAGTGGAAGAATCCATGGATGGAAAAATGTCACAAAAGTGTTTAGAGTAAATTTAATGAGCGACAACTCTGAGGAAAGTTGCGGGTATGATTTAAGGGTACGTTCACCTAAAACTGTGAATATATTTAATCTAAGAGTCTGTATGTGATGGCTGGGTATGTGTGAGGAATCCGTATTGAAGCAGAAAGTCTTCGTAACAGTTTATGTATTTTATATGATTTGTTTTCGCATTCAAATTAATTTGTAGAGAAAACTTTTCAAGTAAAGTATGGGAAAGTTTCTTCTTTAGTTATTACCATTAAATTTTTGTCCAACCACTTTCAGTCCTATTAGGAATTATAGTAGAAAAAGTTTTGAAACCTAAGTACTTTTTGGGTGCAGTACCTAAATCGGATTAGAAAAATAAGTAAGTTTGACATATTATTAAACTAATTGACATTGAGATTAAAACCAGTAGGTGAATTGATAAAAAACAAAAATAAATAATCCTACATTTCTGATCAATCGGTTCTGCTGCAATCTACACAAACGATTAATTCACGAAAACAAAATGTTCAGCTTTAACCAGTCGGCTCCTTATCACTTGTCTCGTCCATTCTCCCGGTTCCCGTGCGATTTTTCATCTTGTAAGTTAATTTGAACGTTATTTTCTCATCTACGTCTGGGAAGTTCTGTTGGCAATTTACCAAGAAATTTTCTTTGGAATAATCTGCCAATGCTAACGATGGACCTTCAGTCTTCATTCTTTTGGAGACGTATGCCTTTGAAGTTCTTGGAAAAAACAGACATATCTGTGGTAGACGTGAAAAGGCTAAAGGTTAATAATGTTCGTTATCCTCGCGCAAGAAATGTCCGAACTCTGATGGCGGTCTAACAATTAACGAAGACATGTACCTTTGGGTGACCTAAAACTCACGAAAATTTGAATTTTGCTCTGAAATGTTGTAAACAGAAAAACAGTATAGCAGATGACAGTTAAAGGCTCTCAATAATGAAACACAACACGAAAAGTGCAATTTACTGCAAAAATTATTTCTTAGCCGTGTAACTTCCCGTTGTGGTGATCAGAAATGTTCACCCACACTCACAACGGATTGACAACGTTAGCCGTTTATCCTGGAGGTTTTCTGAAGTCTAAGGCTTATGCCAATAATTTCACGAGCACCCGTATCACCCACTCCCAAACCACAACAAGATGAAGATTAGAAAAAGGCAGTGAGATAATTCACTAGATTTGTGCGAGACGTTATACTATTTTAACAGGGAACCGAGTGTGTTTTGAAAATCTGTATCAAATCCAAGTTCGCCAAAATTTATTTAACGTCTGTCTACGTCTCAAAATACTGAAACACAACACGAAAAGTGCAATTTACTGCAAAAATTATTTCTTAGCCGTGTAACTTCCCGTTGTGGTGATCAGAAATGTTCACCCACACTCACAACGGATTGACAACGTTAGCCGTTTATCCTGGAGGTTTTCTGAAGTCTAAGGCTTATGCCAATAATTTCACGAGCACCCGTATCACCCACTCCCAAACCACAACGAGATGAAGATTAGAAAAAGGCAGTGAGATAATTCACTAGATTTGTGCCAGACGTTATACTATTTTAACAGGGAACCGAGTGTGTTTTGAAAATCTGTATCAAATCCAAGTTCGCCAAAATTTATTTAACGTCTGTCTACGTCTCAAAATACAACTATGATGTCGAGAACACAGAATGGTTCTACCAATTTGAAGGTAAGACTCCCGACTAGTTGAAAAATTATGTAAACGATGATTTCTTCCAATTTGGCGTTCGAAAATCGAGGCAGTTGGAGAAAAATCGAGTTCGCTGGAAGTTATTAGGCCAACTTTGGGTCCACTTAAGACCGAAGACAGGAACAAGTTACACTTCGTGCATTTGTAACAACGCAGTCTGGATGAAAATAATTACCCCCAAAATGTACAAGTTATGTAGTGGAGTCAGCCTTACCTGTCTGGTACGAACCACCTGCATAAGGTTCGTACACGAGATAGCCATCAATGCCTATTAGTGGGTGGCATGAGGAACATAAGGTAATGAACCAAATGTTAAGCAAACTGGAGCTAATTTATTTATTTTTACTAACCTCGTCAACAGTACTCTGAAAAATTATAGATATACTTTTCACAGCCGAAATTTGGGGTATTTCAGAAAATTAATTACCATTCCTGGTAAAAAGCAATTAAGCTGTAGCGATTCTAACAGTTACACACACAATTCACAAGCAAAAATAGTGAAGAACACCGAACGAAAAACCGAATAAGAAAAATACATCAGAACCGTATACCAAGCGATAAATAAAAATAATTCACACCAGTGGAATATAGTCGAGTTTGGAAATGGTGTGTAACGCTTAGGTAAAATTTTTTTCGTGATTCGAGCTGTCATAGCGTCAGTTCGAATCACACGATCTTCTTCACTACTCTTTCAAACGCTATAATTGGTGACCCCGACGTGATCTGTACACACACGCAGCATACACACACTCCCCGTAGTAAACAGAACTTCACACACGCATTCATGACTACTGCATAGAGCACCAAGGCACACTCGCTTGGCTTGCTCCGACATTCTCTCGTTCGCTCGCTCGTCGCTCGCACCGAATCTTATCGTAACGAAGTTTCTGGGAAGGGGGTGGTGTGGCAACTCTAACAACAGATACACACAATTCACAGGCTAAAATAGTGAAGAACACGAACGAAAAAAATCGAATAAGAAAAATACATCAGAACCGTATACCAAGCGATAAATAATAAAAATAATTCACATCAGTGGAATATAGTCGAGTTTGGAAATCAAATTCTAAACACGGTCAGTAGTCTGATGCTACACTGCTTCGCTTTTCAACCGTTTCATCGTGTGTTCAATTCACCTTCTTCACTATCCTTGCTTAACGCTACTATAATTGGTGACCCCGACGTGATTTGTACACACACGCAGCATACACTTCCCATAGTAAAGCAGAACTTCACACACGGTCACGACTTCCGCATAGAGCACAGCCTCCGATGTTTCCTCGTTTCTCTCGTTCGTCCGTCGTCCGCACACGAAACTGATCGTAACGAAGTTACTGTGGCGGGAGTGGTGTAGAGATTCTAACAGATACACACACAATTCACAAGCAAAAATAGTGAAGAACACCGAACGAAAAATCGAATAAGAAAAATACATCAGAACCGTATACCAAGCGATAAATAAAAATAATTCACACCAGTGGAATATAGTCGAGTTTGGAAATCAAATTCAAAACACGGTCAGTAGCCTGCTGTGTATCGCTTAGGTAAAATTTTTTTCGTGATTCGAGCTGTCATAGCGTCAGTTCGAATCACACGATCTTCTTCACTATTATTTCAAACGCTATAAAGCCAACGGTTTTCCCTGAGTTGGTGTCGGTTAAGAATATTTTGCCAGAAAACTACTCATAAAAGTTTATTACACATTCCAAGGCAACTCCAAATTACGTTTGAGTCTATAATTTTCCACTGCGCTGTATTACAATAATTTTATTTCTTATTTTACATGTTTAATATAAATGTAATATATAAATACAATACTTAGACAAACTGATTAATTTAAATTGTTTTGATGATCGGTCTCCATGTACGATGATCTTATCACTTGATTTCTTTTCTTTCCTTTTCACTATATCGCGAACTTCTTCAAACGCGTTATTTTCACCCAACTATGTGAGCTCATTGGTACCCCATGATCGTCCCTTTCACTGTGTTTCTGGTGTTACTTTCGAGCATGTGGTCGAGCTTGATGTACTCTTCCATAAACCTCTCGAATAGCCCATGGAATTGAAGCCCAAACCTTTTCTCTGAGCTCTGGGGTGTTGTGGGGGTTCTCTACACTACGTGGAGAACCAACCCACAATTCCAACCAACCTTGACCGCGATCGCTAACTGCGCGTCACCTTAACCCAACTCCCCATTCAAAACCCGCAAGCATACATTCCTAAATCCGCAATAGCATACATTTCAAATTCTGCAATAAAACACACTCCAAAACCCGCAACAGAATACAATTCAACAGAATACATTCTAAATCATCTCCCTCGTCTACAACCAACCGCATTTATTTTCCCCCGAAAACCATTTCGGTTCTTATTCTACCTAAAAGATGTAGAACCAAAGCGATTCCCTACAATCAAACTGCATGCATTTTCCCCAAAAATCACTTCGGTTCATTTACTCCTTAAACTATATTTCTCGCTCGCAACCAAGCAGCAGTTAATATTCCCCGAAAACCATTTCGGTTCCCATTCCACCTAAACCACGTAGAACCACACCAACTCCCCCTTACTGGCAAGCCACCAGCATGATGCGTCGTCCTTCCACGAAACGACCATCGCAACGATCAAGACCCTTGACCATACTTGGCTATGCCTCCGAAACTAATTTCCCGGTACACACAACCAAAGAATCCAATCCAGCCCGTATGGCAGGAATTCCCGGAAACAAACTCCCTATGCAGACATAGCAACCCTTCTTCGTGTTCCTAGTAAGTGGCAGTGAGCTTACTTCGCTATGACTCAACTGCCACGACACCCTGACTAGATTCTCGCCTTCATCGTTATTAGTCGCTTCGCAACTACCGCCGCGGGTCACGCACCCAGAGTCGTCCCGCTGCCGACGCGGTCGGCCGCGCCGCGTCGCACCACGCGAGGTGCCTCCCCATTTAGTTAGCGTAATACCCACGGTCCAATGTTGCAAAGGGTGATTGCATTTAAACGGAATTAGAGAGAAATAGAAGAGAAAACATTCGGACGAAGTTCGTGAATAGAAGCTAAACAACTTATGGAAAATCCTGATTTCATTCAAAAACCAGTATTCGGTACAATCGTATCAGTTAAGTGCTTGCCAGTGGAATGGATATATTTAATTTACAATGTACAAATTTCACACGAACAACATTTTGGATAGTTATTGGGTGTATCTAGGACATTTGTATATATGTGCAAAAATATGTGTGTAGAGAATTAATATTGTTAATGGATAACTCATGTGATGGTTCAGATCCTTGCCACCGTCAATAGCGAGGAAGACGAAAGGAAGATACAATAAAACGACTGTAATCCTGGATATTAACGGCATTAACAATTCCCTTGAGCACCTACTGATTATTCTAGGCCGTGCAAACAAAGATGTTTTAGTGTAATTAAAGCCATTTATCAATATCAAGTTATAGAATGCGTTTTATTTCTCGGCCCGTCACCTGCCCATTTTGCTCGGTTCTTGTGGACGTGCCATCGTCGGAATGACTTGATGGGGGTCCAGGTGAAACGGTGTCATACGTTGACACACCTACTTCGAACCCCCATAGTGTGATCTCTTCGTGGATCCAAGGCTTTTGTAAGAGGTTATGAAACTCGCGGTCGAGAATAATATGATGGCTGTTTAGGGATCTCGTTTTACCGGGACATAATGCGTTAGAAGTTATTACACCCATCAAGATCTATCCCAATTGGGTAGTTTGAGCAATGAGGTCGGAGCTCTGGTATTTCCTTAACCCTTCAAGAACAAGCGCCGAGTGAGATCAGCTCCAATGATAAGATCCACCCTTTCATTCCAGTGAATGTTCGAATCTGCTAGTTTTATGGAGATTCCGTGCCAACGCCTAGATTGGTGGCATGTAATATGAAATAAGCGGAAAGATGAGCACATTGAGAGTCCAATGTTGAGAGCTGTTAAAACGAGTAAGTACGTTTATTAATGCTAGGCAGCGAGAACCGGTGACAATGTATACTGAAATGAACGATGATTAACCGCTGAGCGAGTGATTCGGAGATGAAGGTGGTCTCTGAACATGAAGCACGAACTTCGATCTTGCGTTGGAGATCCGATTGAACTATCACTGGTGCTGTAGGGAGCAGTAGCGACGGTTAAGGAGATGTAAGTCTTGTACTCGCTTATTGATGCTGGGAAAAAGGTAGCGCCAAGATAGCCCCAATGTGAAGCAGGGTGTGATGTCGTCCTCGGCATTGCCTGCAGGTCCTGATGAAGTGGCATTCGTCAGCAGGTGGCGCCCTAAACAGTTGTCTTGTGTCTTTTGGTGTACCTTTCTTCTCTCAGGCGTAAGAGCTTTGAAACCTTCCCACGCAGAGATGTAGTGAAGGGAGCCTGTTGCTTTGGAGGTGGCAGTGACGCTGTATGCACCGAGATGCACGATACGGCTGAAAGTGACTTTGAGTTAAAGATATAAGTCTGCTTCTGGGCTCATTTATTCTGATCCTATGACTTTGGGCAATTCGATAAACGGCAGGGCCTGGATACGGGCTTTTAAAAATATGTCGAGCTTATTGCGTGGCTTGACAGATACATACAATCACGAGCAAACAGTGAAGAACAACATCGAAAGAAAATCGAATGAGCAAAGTCTCAGATCCATATACCATGGCAATTAACACAGTAATTTCACATCAGTTGCATGTACATGAGAATAACGATAGAATTCGTATACGCGGCAGGTAACCGATGTGTTGAGCTTTAGTTATATCTTTTAGTGATTCCAACCGTCAAAGCGTTGATTAGAATGACACGCTCTTCATTATCGTCGCAAACGCTATACTTGAATTTAGGGGATTCAGTAAAATTTCCTGAGATGTCTCCAAATCACAGCCATAATAATGGTCAAGCCGCTGGGTTGTCAGATAAACCGGTAAGCCATCCCAGTCATTTACGACTCAAGCAGTGTATCTAGGACATCACTCATAGCGTCGCGTAACTGATGTTAGCCCACGATAGACTCTTTCGACACCATAGGTATCTAAATCAGAACGCCCAGAGCTGAATGGTCAAGAGCACGCGTATTGTCACAGTGATCAACTAACCAATTCCAAGCCCGCTTATAGTTTTCCTCGGTGACCGGGACATTTTTGATAGTCTTCGCAGCATCCTCACAGAACGAGATTTTAGGTAACACAGGCGGTCCACACTGGTAAGATTAGGGAAGCCCGCCAATATTACCTGGAACAGATCTTTAAAGGGCTTCCAATCTGGCTATTTGCCCGAAAAAGTAGGACGCTCACTGGAGGTAATTTGTGAGAACGAACGCGGTTGATATCCGATTGTCAGCCGTGTCGCTGAGGTTGACGATGGAGCTTGGATATCAGATTTGATCTCATTTTGAGCATCGATGGATTTTTAATACAGATATGTTTCGCTTTTAAATATGTTTCTTCGGCTGTGGCAATGTATTTCTCCGGGAAATAACTGCGGTGTTATTGTCAGCAGCTTTCAGCTGCAAGATTTGCTCGTACCGTTTTAGAATACTTTCCCATTTGAGACGAAGGTTTCGCTGGCAAGCCTCGATGCAAGCTTCTTGAAATTAAGGAATGCGCGAGATATCTGGTCTTGTGCCGAGAACTGAGCTGTGATAAGTTTCGCGAACTTTGACATGGCGACCACATAGATGCAGCGAAAAAGTGAAGGGAGTTGTGCTCCAAGTCTTTGTTGACGGCGGAGCCGTGAGGGTGACTTAGCAATGTTCACACACGAAAACGATACGGCGCCAACAGGGGTGATGGATTTATTTCACTTTCATTACCTAGTAGCACTCGCACTCTTCACCTCTTGTATTGTTGATAGACGATTCAAAATTATCGCCCTCGATTCCAATAATGCTCCGGTTCGAAGGAACAGAAAATGTCGTAGCGTACGCTGTAAGTGGCCGAAGTAGTTTCATGGGATAGATAGTTATAACTGAAATTTGTTTTAGATGGAAAGAAGGGGTTCGGAGACTTTAGCGGAGGCGGTAAGATCTTTCTCAACGCAAGATTATACAGGATTTCGGGTTGTCGTTAACTGCCACATGAACTTCCGGTTCATTGTCCCCACGGCTAATACTTAAAAAATAAAAGGTCCCTTAATCGTTTATTATTAAAATTAATTATGAGTGTTCCGCACTGGTAACTAAAAATGGAATATTCGAATTCAATTTATATGCGCTATTTCTATTGTAGGGGTGGGAGCGAACATACGGGTCAAAGTCACTTTTACTGGTAGGCGGCGTCTCGATTATGTTGCGAGCACGGATCGCCTTATTCAATCAGTGGACTGTATTATTTTGTTTTTTATTGTTTACTTTATTGTTTTGGTAGAACCAGAATCTGTTAAGATCTCTTATTACCTCTGCACTGAACTGAACTGAACTGAACTGAACTGAACTAGTTGCACTCTCCAACTGCCGCTGCTTTTATCCTCTTTTTTGTCCCCGTTCTCTTGTTTGCGTATTGTCACGAGAGCCGAAGAGCGAATGGTATAAATTGCCGATCTACGGTGTGCCAGTCAGCAGTCGTGTGCTGCTCCATCCTTGGCTTCGTATGTAACGTCGCCAACAGTCTCCCCCGCAGTGCAAGGCACTTCATCATGTTGAGGCGACGCTTTCATGGGAACCAAAACGACGATCCGGCGGGTTGGTCTTCGCAGTACTCCAAATGTCGTTCTCACATCCAGTATCCTAATTCTCCCATCTGGTCCCGGATACACGGTCTGGACCTCCCCTCGAGGCCAAGTGTTTCGTGGTAGTGAGGCATCCACCACCAGGACTATATCTCCGACCTGTGGGTCCGCACGGGGTCGTCCGGAAATCCTCTTTGGCATCAAAATAGGTAGATATTCCTTGATCCATCTATTCCAAAAATGATCCGCCAACCGCTGAGCAGTCCTCCAGTTCGCTTTTCCCACGAGCTCATAGTCATTGAATTCGCCAGGCGATGTCGCTCCGCAGGATCGCCCCAGCAAGAAATGGTTGGGTGTCAGACTCTCTTCCTCCTCCGGATCAGCACTTATGGGAGTAAGCGGGCGTGAATTTATGACATGCTCCACTTCAGTCATTAACGTATGGAGAACCTCCTCTGGCGGGACCCTCGTGTGCAGAACGGCAAACAAGGCTGTCTATACCGAGCGCACGAGCCTTTCCCATGCACCTCCCATGTTCGGACATCCGGGCGGTATGAACTTCCACTGGATCATTTCCCCTTTTGCCGCCGCTTCCAGCTCTCTATTTGCGTCCATAAAATTAGTCCCGTTGTCGTTCCATATCACCTTCGGGGCTCCTCGTCTGGCCATCATTCGCCGTAAGGCCATAATCATGGAACTAGCATTGAGTGAGTTTGCCAACTCCAAGTGCACAGCTCTTGTGGTCAAGCATGTGAATAGAACACTCCAAATTTTTTCTGTTCTTCTTCCAACAGTGACTTTGACTGGACCGAAATAGTCCACTCCCGTGCTAGTGAAGGGGTACTTGTGGTGGAGCAGTCGTTCGCTGGGTAGATCGCCGACAGGCGGTACCTGGGGCTTGCCCTTGTTGATTTTGCACCACTGACATTGATGTATCACCTTCTTTGTCGTCGTCCTTAGGTCCAAGATCCAATATTTCTGCCTAATTTCGTTCATCACCGTGAAAATACCTTTCATGGTAGTGTCGTATAATGAGGTGACTGATGATGTGCTTTCCGCCCAGTATGACAGGATTTACTTCCCATTTGGGTATGCACACTTTCCCAATTCGACTTCTCAATTTCACGACGCCATTTCCATCAAGGTAAACGTCCATTTTTTGCAGCCGACTTGAGGTTCTCAGTGGCTTTGCTTTCCGTAAAAGAGATATGCCCTCGTCGAAACTCTCTCGTTGGCTTAACTTGAGCAATTCTTCTTCAGCTCTTATTAAGCATTCCTTTTCTATGGGCATGATGATGCACAGTTTCTTCTCAAGGTGGTCTCTCTGTGACTTCCGGCCGCCCTTTTTATCTGCAATGGTATCCTTTCTTTGATCATGATTGCACTTTTTTAGCACGTATATGAATTGGAACATGCGTGCCGTAGTTCTTAACAGCCGTATCCAACTGGAGAAGTGTTCTGGATCTGGCATGTACCGCTCGGTGACCCTAACCGTAGCTATTACTTCCCTGTTTTTCTCCTCCCCAGTGCTGGTGTTAATTTTTGTTTTGAAACACTGGTCGGGCCACCTGCTTTCATCATTGTACAAAAAGGTGGGACCCTTAAACCATCTTGCGTCACTGCTGAATTCCTTAGGTGTCCCTCTTGTAGCGTCGTCGGCTGGGTTTTCTTTTGTCGGCACCCATCTCCAGTCCCGCGGTTCGGTAAGTCTTTCGATCTCTGCAAGGCGGTGCGCTACCAAGGTTTTGAATTGGCGGGGACTTGACTGTATCCATTGTAAAACTGTGCTGGAGTCCGTCCAATACCATTTGCCTGATATCTTCCCCCTGAGCTCTTTTTCGATTGCTGCTGATAGCCTACTGCCTAGCAATGCTGCTTGTAGTTCCAGTCGTGGCATTGAGACGGGTTTAGTTGGTGCCACTCGTGCTTTACCAGCTATCAGACTAACACTCGCTCTTCCATCGTTGTCCACAGTTCTCCAATAGACTACTGCTGCATACGCCTCTTCGCTGGCGTCGCTGAACGTGTGGAGTTCACCCTCCTTTCGGCCCCACGACAAGCACCGAGGAATCTTTAATTCTCTGAGGAGGGATATCTCTCGCAAATACTTCGTCCAAGCCACCTCCTGTTCTTCTGGGATCTTGTCATCCCATCCAATGCCGGCGCGCCAGATGTCTTGTATCATCTTCTTTCCTTGTATAAGGACTGGTACTGCGAGTCCCAAAGGGTCGAAAGTGGACATTACCGCACTAGTAACTTCCCTCTTGGTAGGAGTCCTAATTCCACTAAGTATATCCGGAGGACTGTTTCGAAATGCCACACTGAATGCCAATGTGTCTTCCTTTGTTAACCATCTGAGTCCAAGGGTTTTCTCCTCTTTTGTTAGTTCTAGGGCTTCCTTCCCCTCCTCCCGTTGAAGCCCCTGGAGTATCTCTGGTCTGTTACTAGCCCATCCTCTTAGGTGGAATACTGCCCTTTCATGGATTTTATATACGGCCTTCGTCACTTCCATAGCATCCTCTACTGTCTCGAAACTCTGTAAATAATCATCCATGTAACGGTTCTCGTGCACAGCTCGCACTGCGACTGGATGATGTTCCTTGAATTCCTCAGCGTTTTTGTTCATCACGTAAATAGCTGTTGATGGCGATGACGTAACCCCAAATACCACTGAAGTCATGCGATATTCCTCTGGCTTTCCTTTGCTGTTACTCCCGCGCCACAGGAACCTTAGATTGTCACGATCTGCCTCTCGTATTTGAATTCGAAGAAACATTTCTTTAATATCTGCCACTACTGCAACTGGGTTTTCTCTGAATCTGACCAATACCCCAAACAGCGATTGGAGGAAATCCGGTCCCGGTAATAGGGCGTCATTCAAACTTTTCCCATTGAATCTTGCAGCTGCGTCAAAAACTAGATGCGGCTTCTTCTTAGTGGGGTGTATCACGGCGAAGTGGGGCAGATAAAAGGTTCTTCCCGGAACGGTACTTGAAGGAGCCAACTCTGCGTATCCGTTATCCAACAAATTCTTTATTTGTTCCGTGTATATCTTTCTCAGTTCTTCATCCTTGTCAAGTTTCTTCTCCGTATTCACAAGTCGCCGGTAAGCTTGATCATAGTTGTTAGGCAGAACTTCATCTTCACTCTTCCGCAGCAGCCCAGTTTCGAACCTACCACATGGCAATCGTGTTGTGGTTTCTTCCAGTACCTCCAACGCCCTTCTGTCTGCGTCGTTGCTTGGACGGCCCGGCTGCACTCCGATGGCCTCAATTTCGAAATGATGACGGACTAATGCTTCTGTCTCGTCATCTACCATCTTGCTATGGTTCACAAATTTCACTGGCACGTTGTCTCTACCTTCGCACCCATGAAGCACCCATCCTAAACTGGTGAGCGAAGCGACTGGTTCGGCGGTTCTGCCCTTCTTCAGCTTCCTGGTGACTATAAGTCGCCAATTATCTTGGCCAATGAGTAAAAGTGGTTCTTCTGTAGGTCAGTTGTTGTTCGATTCCTTGCAAGTGCTTACATTTTTTTATCGTGTCCCTTGTCACTTCCTGCTTGGCCAGCTTCAGTCGTCGATAGTCCTAGCTTCGATCGATGTCTTTTCCTTTCTGTGGGCTCCCTTGATCTTTAACTGGATCCTCTGCGATTCGCCTTTTCTGATACCTTGTCCGCCGACGGTCTCTAAAACGAGGGTTTCGGGCTTGCCTTTTACCCCAATTTTCTCGGCGACAGATGCATCCAGCAATGAAACGGTCGATCCTTCATCAAGGAGAGCTAACACTTTGGCTGATCCCTTTGGCCCGTACAGACACACTTGCACCATCTTTAAATAAACCCTTCCGCTACCCAAGGTATGGACGGAACTAACTATTTCTTCCCTCGCCTCAGTTTTCGGTTCGCCGTCTGGACGGGCCGCATTACGACGCAGCTTGATTTCATCTTGCATCGTTGTTGTTGAAGCACCGTGAAGAATAGTGTGGTGCCACCTAGCACATCTTTTGCAAGGCGGCGCTCTGCAAGTTGACCTCTGATGTTGGTGTCGAAGGCACTTGAAGCAGAGCCGTGCGTCTTTTGCAATTTTCCACCTTTCGCCTACGTTGACTCTTTTAAACTTGGGACATTCAAGAATACCATGTCCTTCCTCACACACGGGGCACACCAGTCTGTCATCCTCCAGAACCGATTCATCTCCTCGAACAACGTGGACGGCTCCTCTCGGGGAACCGCGTCTCACCTCGGGCAATGAGTGCGCCTGGGAGTTCTTTTTTGAATCCCAAAACACTTCCGGTGGCGCGAAATCACCACACATTTCCGCTTCCATCTCCAAGAAACCGCTGAAAAGCGAGAGCTCAGGCTGGTCTTCTCCTCGGTGGCTATGATGGTATGAGAACCACCTGTACCGCATTGATGACGGCATCTTGACGGTCAATTCCTTTATCGTTTCTGGTGAACACAGGTACTGTGCCTTTTCCAATGCACAAATGGTGGCCACGGAATTCTTCACCTGACTGGAAAATGCACACACGTCCATCGGGTCCTCTGTCATTCGGGGCAGACTCTTTAGCTTTGTTAATTCAGCCAAAGCCAAAGCTCCGGGCCTTCCAAAACGTGCTTCCAACCCTCTCATTACCTCCATAGGATCCTCGGCGGTGAACAAGAGACTCCTGACAGCCGCTTTCGCCTCTCCTTGTAGCGCTCTCTGTAAACGCGCCAGATTATGCGCATGGCTATAGGCGGGTGCCGTGTCATTAAATGTTCTCTTGAACGACAGCCACTCCTCGCTGGCTCCACCGAAGTGTGGAAGCTCTAACATCTGCCTTGCCGTAGCTGTCCTAGATGATGTGTGCGATAGCATGGCTATTGCTTGGGCCAATTCTTGGATGTCGTTCCTTGTTTCGTCTTTGGGAAGCGGCATCCTCTGCTCTTCTTCACCCATATTCAATTGGTTGAGCCATGGTTCAACGCATTCTTCTTGTTTTGTTTCCTCAATCGCCTCATCCTCTGTTTCGGAGTCCAGTTGCAAAATCTCAAGCTCCGCCCGAGCCATCCTTCCTTTAGCTTCGGCGATTTCCAAATCTCGCCTGGCGATCAATATTTGGGCTTCGGCCAATGCCCGTCTTTTGCTTGATTTCACGGATCGTGTTTCACTTCGTTCGGCGGATCCATCACTCTTCTCTGCGCCGTGGCTTTCTGCTATACCGCTTGTCCGTACCGGAGTATAGGGCGCGGACACGTTTTCCTTTAACCTACTGTGAGCTGCCACTCCCTGTCCTGAATACCCCGGAATAGGTGCCGTGTCATCTCCCTTAATGCTTATGGGAGATATCCTTCCTGCGGCATCATCGTCTTTGATGTTACTACTCACCACGGCGGTGGGTGAAGCTCCTCCAGCGTGATGTGGCGGCCTACCCTTCTTTGCTCCTGATCGGGTGATCGGCATTCTTTCGCTTGTTGGATCCGGCTCAAACGACCAACTTTTACTGGTAGGCGGCGTCTCGATTATGTTGCGAGCACGGATCGCCTTATTCAATCAGTGGACTGTATTATTTTGCTTTTTATTGTTTACTTTATTGTTTTGGTAGAACCAGAATCTGTTAAGATCTCTTATTACCTCTGCACTGAACTGAACTGAACTGAAGTGAACTGAACTGAACTGAACTAGTTGCACTCTCCAACTGCCGCTGCTTTTATCCTCTTTTTTGTCCCCGTTCTCTTGTTTGCGTATTGTCACGAGAACCGAAGAGCGAATGGTATAAATTGCCGATCTACGGTGTGCCAGTCAGCAGTCGTGTGCTGCTCCATCCTTGGCTTCGTATGTAACGTCGCCAACAGTCACTGATTGCTTTCAACCCGGCGAAGGCCAGGACGATCCTTGTCCCCGTTCAATCCAAGTTGACATGCAGTCTCCACGTGACACCCATGGATACCTACTTTGACACCCACCAATGTATTCAGCGACATCCTGAGAAAGGTTGACATAAGGCTTATAACCTCGTCCGGAAAAACATATTATTATGGCAGACTTAACAAGCATCGGATATGGAGCGAATACACGGCGACGACCATGGAAACGAACATCGCTAAACGATTTGAGAATTTTTTTATGGAACATCCGCTCACTACACAGAGCTCGAGCTGCACAGCAGCTAGCCGATGTCCTGTACGAATATAAGCCTGCCATAACAACGTTACAAGAAAAAAGATGGACGGGGAGTGGTGTTATTCAAAGAAACGAGTATGCCATTTATTACGGCTATCATGCAAAACACCATGTGCTCGGGGTAGGCTTTCTAGTCAGCGAAAAACTGAAGCCTGCCATTATCGACTTTAATGCAATAACCGAAAGGCTATGCAGTCTTCGCGTGTAGAGCAAGTTTAAGAACATAAGCCTCATAAACGTTCACCGACCTACAGAGGAGTCCCCTGACGACGAAAAAGAAGAATACTACGAGAACGTCGAACGGGCTCTCAATGCCTGCCCAGGATACGATGTGAAAATCGTTCTTGGTGATTTGAATGGTAAAATAGGTCAGGAGCCGGTTTTCAGGAAGTACACAAGTTCCCATAGTTCGCATGAAAACACTAACGCCAATGGACTACGAGTCATCGAATTGACAGCATCAAAAAAGTTGGTCGTTGCGAGTAAGAGGTTTCCGCGAAAAGATTTCCACAAAGCCACCTGGGTATCAGCCGATGGAACCACTCGCAACCAAATGGACCGCGTGGTGATAGCTCGCCGCCACTCCTCGAGCCTGATGACGGTACGAATGTGCCGAGGTGCCAACGTCAACTCGGATCACTATCTTGTTGGTATAGATTTTCGAGCGCAGATTGTTTTACGGAGACGTATTGCATCCGCGCATCAGATTGGAATCAACACCGCCGCCTTAGGCATTGAGAACGCCAGCAACACCTTTGGCCATGCGTTAAGACACGCCTTCGAGGAGCTCGATAGAGAGATAGTAAGTCCTGGGGCCAGATTGTCGGGCGTAGAAGAGAAATGGACACGTCTTAAGAATACTGTCATTAGTACTGCCCACTCGATCTTTGGCAGTAGTCGTAGAGATCGGAGCGACTGGTTTGATGATGAGTGCAAACCAGCGACTGTACGTAAGAATGCTGCATACCGGGCAATGCAGCAGTCTCATAGGATGCAGGTACGCGAGGAGAAATACAAAGAGGTCAGAAGACCTGAAAAACGATTTCACAGACAAAAGAAAAGTGCCTGGGAAAAAAACGTTGTCTGTGAAATAGAGAAAAGTAGAGAACGAGGTCCGAGGTTGATACGATTTTGTAGGTGGACCAAGACCAACGTAACTAATGAAGCAAAAATAGCAGGATTGCTGTTCAAATCAACAAACATCTTTCATGGACTCCGACAAGGGGACGGTATGGCCTGCCCTCTCTTCAACCTGACGTTGGAGAAAGCAATCCGTGACTCTGGCGTTACATCAGAGGGACTATTGTCACCAAGTCCATCCAGATACTTGCCTATGCAGATGACATCGACATCATCGGTAGATCCGTTTCGGCTGTACAGGACTCCTTCACCCAGATCGAACAGGTGGCACAAATTCTGGGACTGCACATTAATGAGGGGAAAACTAAGTACATGGTGACTTCTGCGAAGAAAGACCTAACACTGGTCAAACTATCAGGGTAGTGGAGCACGAATTTGAAGTAGTTCAATCCATTAACTACCTTGGGGCAATAGATTCAGTCAATAGCAATATGGAAGAAGAAATACGCGAACGGCTGATCATTTCCAACAAAGCCTACTATGGTCTATCAAGACTATTTAAATCCCGAAATATGTCCAGAACATCCAAGTTACTACTGTACACGATCAGTACTCATATATGGATCCGAGATCTGGGCTGCCCAATAAAATGCATTCTGAACTCTTAGCCGCGTTTTTGAGTAGGTGAGGAGAATTATTGTCCCCGTATGAGAGGGAGGACGATTCTGGAGACGCTACAACCACGAATTGTACGCGATCTACCTTGAAGCTGATGTTGTAAGAAATATCAAGCTCGGTAGACTCCGGTGGGTGGGACACCTAGCTCGAATGAGCGAAGTGGAGCCTGGCCGGAAAGTCCTTTGTGGCAGTTTGTATGGAAGGAGACAGCGCGGCAGACCTTGTCTGCGTTGAAGGGATGGCGTAGACCATGACGACCAGAGCCTGGAGGTGCCAAACTGGATAACATCGGCTCGATATCGGGACCGGTGGAGAGACTTGCTAAATAAGGCCAAGATCGGATTCCGGTTGTAGTGCCGCTGATGATGATGATATCTACCACGACTGACACACCAAAGGACTCACGTCGTATGAGGGACCGAAGCCGAGTAATAATATTCACTACAGTACCGACCCCTGTTGGTCCTAATTTGGAATTCTCTCATTAATTCGTGCGTTGTGTATGGAACTAAGACATTGTCGGCACTCCTCCTTTCTATCCTTATTTCCTACTTATTTTAATCTACTATTACTTACTATGGGCTCCTCGATAGTATAGTGGTTAGTACACCCGCCTGTCACCCGGGAGACCGGGGTTCGATTCCCCGTCGGGGAGCCCCTGGCGCAAGACTAATGACCTTGCCCAGAAAAAATTAATCATTATGGAAAATTTAACAAGCCTCAGGACTTGCTTAATAAGGCCAAGACCGGTTCCCGGTTGTAGTGCCGATGATGATGATGATGATGATTACTTACTATGCCAGTGAAGATATGACGGCTTTAAATTACGCAGATTTTTAACGTAATTTTACACCGCCTCGAAAATTACGGAATACATTCTTTAACGGAGCCGGTGACAATGGAAAAACTGATGTTGATGATACTTTTCCATTTGCGTCTCATCATCCTGTGGTATTTTTTCCAAATGGGTTTCACTTTTGGGACTGTGTTACTTATATATTCGAGATTTTATGATTCTCGATTTAGAGGACGTTACTTGTGGTGAGATTTCATTTTCTACTACCATTAATGATTATATAGTCACCGATTGTTGGCCGACTGATTCCAGTCAAACCAACGATATTTTATTCCTTGCTTCCGATGGCAAAAATGTCATCACATAGAGGGTATTCTACGAACTAAACATCACAGATACGAGCATGATCAGCCGCCCACCCGCATTTTGTGAACAAATACTCTGCAGAAGGACACTCGAATGCATAGCGACTAGTGTTCGATTGTAGTCAGATATGATGCTCATTCATTTCGCACGCTGCAGATGTCATCGAGTGTTTCGGGCCGATGCGGCTTTCCCAAGAAGTTTATCTGTTGCAGGTAGATGGACAATGCTGCTCATATTCCATTCTGAAATTTTGCCTCCTGGTGGGACCGTATTCGATTAAATTGCCAATCAAAGGCGAATACTATTTCCGAACACACGTTTGTACAGCAGCCCCACTACGCAAATGCTGTGTGAATTATCATGCTTTCTTGGATCCTTACCGGTTGTTGCCGTCTATGGGACTTGGAATCGATACACTCCCCCATCGAATCCCATTAATTTATCTATACACACACACACATATTTGGTAAGGGACGTCGGAGGAAACTTGGTGTTTGTATCATACCGAAGACGTGGAACAGACGGGTTCAGTGCTCAGCCTTCAAGGGTGGTTTATATGTCCATTCGTTTCCTGTCGATGACAAATTAGTCTCTTATGGAGGGATGTGGCCCCATATTTTCGTGTAGGTCGTGTGTATTCCGTTGAGACGTCCCTTTTTACTTAACGCCATTACGAGCATGACAAGGAGCGCCTTTTTTGCACTTCCAAACTAATGTGTTTCAGAAGCATAGCAATTATGGCAAGTTATGGTTTAATAAATGACGAAAAGGACTTGTTTTCCACAGCTCTTATGACACTTGTCGCTTTACAGTCATCCCATCCCTCTACCCCTAGAGGACGTTGAAACGTAATTAATTTCGAAAGGTAGATTTTATATTTACTAATGAATGAGAAAGTCTGAGTGTTGAATTTAATTCAAAAAATCGTAAGCGGTAATATTCCATCGTCAAATTGATGGCGTGCAGAAGATTCAGACAAAAAAGGTGTCGCATCAAAAGGACTCGTAAATAGAGTAAGCAAATATCTACGGGAGTAAATTAAATTTGATAAAGGAAGCGCAAGTGTCCTGAGTCCTGAAAGGTCGTATTAGATATGTCATTGAAGACGCAATGCACAAACAATGAATAGCTGCTGGCGTGGGCGGAATTTAGGTATCATAATCCGTCCACGACAGTAGACCCTTTCAGATTGGAAACCGGTAAATAATCATGATGCTTTTCTGCGGTAGGTGAGCATCACCTTCTCTGTAGTAGGTCGCACGTTCACACCTATCATGAGATGTATTTTGGGGATTTTTTTGCTTATATCTCTCTGTACAGCACGAGTAAATAAAAGTTCGCATATTTTATAAACGTTATACATTTTAATTTACTGAGGTTTCAGAAGTACTAAAAAAGCAAAAAGGATACTTTTAAAATGTATTTACTATATTGTTCGTTATCCACCGCATGATTATCGTAAGGGCGTTAATTATGATTGAGAATTTTTATTAGATGGCGCGCGACTTTATACGTTCGGTTCTGAATGTACTGAAAGGGATATGTGCGCAAGCGACCCTTGTTACCCTTCTTTACCGAAAACTTTTTATATATAATATAATAATATAACAATGCAAAAGCTAAGGATAATCAGGTCGTACAAAAATCTATCTAAGGCGTGTCCACATTAGCTGACTAACTGACTACTGGTGTGAAAGCCACACTGTGTGACCGCGACTATGTCGTTCACATACTTTGTGCTTATAATACCTGCCACCGCGCACGACCTAAGAAAATGTGGTGTTTCCAGCAGATATATACGAACACGCAAGTCATAGTAGGGAACACTGCACAAAACAGAACCGAATAAACAAATGATTAGAGCCTTATATTAGAGCAATCAGAGTGCCAATCGGAGGAGTTTCTAACAGAAACACACGGTACACAAACCATAGTGAAAAACCGCACCAAAATAAATTCAAAGAAAAAACCCCCAGAACCTAGATCATTGCAATTACCATGGCATTTCCGTTTCAATAACGAGTAGTTGAGAATATCAATCCGTCTCCTGCACGCGGTCTCTGTGTGGGTTCAATTCTCCGACGCAATAAATCCTCAGTCTAAGTACCGAGAAATACGTTCTCACGTACACGCGGCCGTGTTCTCCTGTGTTTACGGTTTGGTTTTTTTTTGCCGTGATTCTTCCAGTCTCATAGCGTAGCTTAGAATCCATAGACGATAAAATTTGGCACAATGTTTTTCGAATTTTTCTTTGTTAGACGCATAATCACAACTAAAGCCACAAATAAAGTTCTGTCGCCGAAAGGTAAATTGCTCAGTAGTTATATTATGTTTAGCTTAGAGCGTCTGCGTAGGACCAGTAAGTTATAATGCAAGACAATTAAGCTAGAATTTAAGCTTTTTTTGTTTAGCATATAATTTAGGAACTAAGAATATAAAACGGAATAACAAATGTTGTAAAAACGAATCCATAGACGAACCTACGCGAATCAACGTCGCTGGATTAGAAGAGCATCTTCTAACCTCCTGCATATGCATGCGGACCAATATCTCCATCCATGAGTAGGAACATCTGTTGACCCGCATCGGAGAGAGAATTCACATATTGCCCACGTTAGGATCGAATCAACCAGAACAACATAATGAATTGAAATGGGCTCATTTCGAAGTAGAACTGACGGCTAAGTCACCAAAGTGAGAAGAGAAGAGGCACACGCGGATTTTGAGTTTATGGAAACTCTTCCGAAGATGGAGCACGGTGCAACAACGGAGTATTCCTGCGAAATTTCGTAATCACGGAAGGCTGAGAAAAGACAACTGATTAAAATCAGAACTATAAAAGTAAACCGTCCGACCAATCAGACGGGGAAAACAGCCTTATAAAATGCGAACTCATCATGGACTTGGATGTGACCCCTCTTTCGTGTGATACGATATCCAAGGTCTTTCTTAGCCTAGGGATATCCTTTTTTGTTGTTTGTATTCTGGCTGAACTGCATGCTACTCAGCACAACTTCGTCTACCAGCTTGGTTTCTCTTTTTTTTTATTACACTTCTCTCGGGAGAGACGAACCTGTAGCGCCGAGTGGGCGCCCCGAGATGCCACCAAATAACTGTTGCAGTTCTTTTTGAACAGTTGCAGGTTGTAACGCTCCGGGAGCACTCGCGTGGGAAGGGAGTTCCACAGCTTCCCGCTCTGTAACGGAACGAATTCTGATGCAGGGATGGTCGCACCGTCGGGAGATGAACCGCAGACTAGTGCGATCCGTCGGATTGTCTTGTGCAGCGCATATAAGTCGAATTGCGTGCAACAATATCACGAATCTCCGAAGAACAGTACCAGTGATAACATCTGTAAAACAGACAGAGGTCGGCTACGCGCCTTCCATGTAATAGCGGTTCTAGTCCCGAGGTTAGCGCCGAGTCCCCGATCAGGCGGATCGCTCGTCTCTGCATGCTCTTAAGTAGGTCGAGGGTGGAGAACTCCAAACATGAAAACAATATTCGAGCCCGGGTCTAATTTCGGATTTATACAGGAAAAGAAGTTGAGCCAGAGTAAAATATTTCTTGGCTCTAAAAAGAGAGCTCAGATGTCCTGAGGCTGACCTGGCGATGCTCGACACATGTCTATGCCACGATACATTTCCCAGACCATGACGCCGAGGAATTTCAAACTTTCTACAGATTCGAGAGCCTGGCCATTCACCATCAGCTGTGGAACCGATGATCCAGTTTTTTTTTGTGAATGTTATATATTGTGTCTTCGCTGCATTGAGGTCGACGAGATTGGCCTTTCCCCACTACAGGACCTTATCTAGATCATGATTCAGAGTCAATCTGTCTACATCTCAGCTGGTGCGACGGAGATACACCAATCGGCCGAACACTCGAAAAGGAGGAAACAAGCGTACTATCATCTGCAAAACTGAACACTCTGTTATCCGTTGTCTCCATCAAATAATTTATGGTAAGCGAGAACAAGGTTGGAGCCAATATAGAACCTTGGGGCACCCGCGAATTAACAGAATACAGATCCGAACTCTCGCCACCCACAACAAGCTGGATCGATCGATTTTCGAGGAAACTCTTCGTCCAGTCGCAAAGCCGCTGGGAAACTCCATTAGAACGAAGTTACCTCGGCAATGCCCCGTGCCAAACGCGGTCAAAAGCCTTGGAGATGTCCAATGTGACCGCCCTGGACTCACAATGCCGCTCAATCGCATATGTTCATATATCGGTTATAAGTGTCAAAAGGTCTCCCATGGACCGCTTGCCACGGAATCCGAATTGAGGATCATTCTGAAGTAATTCTGTGGGAGACACTTTTTTCCCGTGTTTGAGATTGGTTAATCTCGAGCGATTTTCCAACAGGTAGGAAAGATCCTCCGTGTATAGGATAAGCGAAAGAGTTTGCCAAGAACCGGCGATAGTTCTGGAGCACAGTTCTTAAGGACTATGGCTGGTATTCCGTCCGGGCCGGTTGCCTTCCTACAATCCAGTCCACATATAATGTGTTGAATAGTACGCGGTCGAAATCAAAATTTGCTCCTCGATAGTATAGTCGTTAGCATACCCGCCTGTCACGCGGGAGACCGGGGTTCGTTTCCCCGTCGGGGAGCTTCTGGCGCAAGACTAATGACCTTGTCCGGAAAAAACAAATCATTATGGAAAATTTAACAAGCCCCAGGACTTGCTAAATAAGGCCAAGACCGGCTCCCGGTTGTAGTGCCGATGATGATGATGAAATCAAAATTTCAGAAGCTGGGTTGTTGATCTGTATCCAGTCGACGGTATGTGAAAGATGTTCGAAAAATGTCGCCGGTCGATCGTCATTCGGGGATCGGTAAAGACAACAAAGAAAATTAAATAAATTCCTCAGCACGACCCCCACCCATATGATGTCCAAGTTATTGGGTTCCAACGCCTCCCACCTCTGCCAAGCTAGATCGGATCGCGCGAAGAGAAAGACTCCGCCCTTAAAACGAAATCTCGAATGTAAGTCGTATCCTAAGCAACGAAGATATCTCGAATCAGTTGACGAATCGACCTGGGTCTCAGTTAAGGAAAGGATTTCAGGTTTCGCTGTTTGCAAATATTGGTGGACGGCGTTTACATCCGTATTGGTGAAACCAAACCAAAATGCCTTTATCAGTCGAGCGTGGGCAGCGCCTCGAGAGCGCGCCCGATTATGCGATGATGAACCTCTTAAAGCTCGGTTATTTCTCATAATATCTGCATGATGTTCCCCCTGACATAGTCCCCTCCTGCGGAGATCCGAATGGGAAACTAGTTTACCTCCGGAATTCATTATAACAGAAGGTACCATCATGACTTATCTCCGGGTCAGTCCCGGCCACCAGGCACACATCCGAAACACCGTCGAAGATTTCTGCCGACGATATCGCGGAATGTACAGCATGACGGGTGGTATCTGACCTTGGGACCGACTACCACCTAAACCAACCTTTTTTTTCAAACCGGTCCATCAGCCAACCTCTGACAAATGGCCAGGGATATTCCCGATCATTTCACGGAGCCTATAGCTCGATGGGGTGGTATTTCACCGGGTGACAGGGCATTGGGACCCCACCTACCAGTCGACCTATAATGGCCTCTTACGACAAACCGGCCCAGCTGTGACTATATTCTAACGGCCTGCTGACAGTAACATTCGCGAAATGGGTTAATTACTACCGTAGGAGGTGTGATAAACGGACAAGTAGAAGAGACGAGCGTTCTGCTCATTTCAGGGGTTAGGATAAAATGTAATATAGGAGAATACTCTTGGGCAGTTCGTTGAACCTGAGAAAAGACGCTGAATGAAGACGATGTCGGCATGAATTCTGCGCTCTTCAACTGCCTTAAGGTTAATTAAGTGGAGACGGCTTGTATATGGCAGTAGATAGAGAAGATTTTTCCAATTCAATCCTCGGAGGGCAAAACGCAAAAAAAAGACGTTGAGCGCTTTCGATACTAAGAATATGGGACGAATAATGAGGAGATCAGACCTAACTAGCATATTCAAGAAGAGGAGGGGCAAAGGCTATATAGAGCGAACAGGCAACGTAATAAGATATACAAAATATTTTTGCTATCGTGGACCATGAATAGACACCTGTGTAAATACAATTTGCTACGGATCATGCTTCACAAATAATACACAAGTGCGGGCAATAAAGGAGCGCTGTGGAAGTATTGGTCCGATTTGTCTTAGGTAAATAATTATTCTTGGTCAAACCATGAGGGTAGAGGAGCACGAATTTGAAGTAGTACAATCCTTTAACTACCTTGGGGCAATAGCATCAGCCAATAACAATATGGAAGAAGAAATACGCGAGCGGCTGATCAAATCCAACAAAGCCTACTATGGTCAAGCAAGGCTCTATAAATCCCGAAATTTTTCACAACATCCAAGCTACCATGGCCTTACCAGTACTCATGTGTGGATCCGAGACCTGGGTGCTCAATAAAAGGCAGTCTGAACTCTTAGCCGCCTTTGAGAGGAAGGTCCTAAGAAGAGTCATTGGCCCCGTATGTGAGATAGCACGATTCTGAAGACGCTACAACCACGAATTGTACGCGATCTACCTTGAAGCTAACGTTGTAAGAAAATCAAGGTCGGCATACTCCGGTGGGCGGGACACCTAGCTCGAATGAGCGAAGAGGAGCCTGCCCGGAAAGCCCTTTGTGGCAGGATGTATGGAAGGAGACAGCGCGACAGACCTTGTCTGTGATAGAGGGATAGCGTAGACCAGTACACCCAGAGCCTGGGAGTGCCAAACTGGATGACATTGGTTCGAACTAGGGACCGGTGGAGATACTTGCTACATAAGGCCAAGACCAGATCCCGGTTATAGTGCCGATGATAATGATGAAATATTAAATGTATTACGAAGTATACATCTATGTGCGTGCCCTGATTGATCTATAAACAAAGGGAAGTAACTGATAATGCATCCTCCGCACTGCACAATCAAAAAAGAACAAGAGTGTAACACCGATATATTCTACAGGCTGCGCCAAATGAATGTAACACCAAGATATCCCAGCGGCTGCGCCAAATATATGTAGCACCAATGAATAATCGATGTTACCATTTATTAATTTTATTATCAAATAATAAAATATTAGTTTTTATTTTGGCACCGGCAATATCCTGCCGTCGGCGCTATCTGTAATATCACCACGGTATTACTTTTAGTTTTTTATCGGGAACCGGCAATAGGTATGCCGCCTGTGAGTAAGGTGATGAGTGTTGGAACCTTACCTTACTATTGTGGGACAGTCCGCCCTTCCTGCTTCGGGTCCCGCAGTGGTAGAGACCGAGTAAGTAGACTTTTGTAGTTTTAGTTCAATTACTTTATTAGTTTTAATTTAATTAAACTATTACCCACCCCTCAACATTCTAAGCCAATCAAAGCAAAGGGCCCGCTGTTCCGTTGCGAGGCTGTAACCCTTTGTTTGATCGATTAGGTCTCTCTTTAGTCAGTCTGCATCCACTCTTTATATACCCCAAAATCGGGTGTAAAACAGCAAACGATACATTCCCCCCAGCCTGGAATTTGATCCAGAACGTATGACCTGCATCGACACCGATTTTCCCACACGAGCCTTCGATATGGCTTAATTATCGTTTAAACTTGATTGGCCTTCACCAGGTGCATCCGCTTAAACGTTTGCTGCACAGAATCACAAACTATTCACCTTGTTCAAATCATTTGCATCGCTCATTCCTTTATTTTTGAGCGGAAAATTGAAATATGATAAATTGTATCCGCTCTGGACAGTGGGCCGACGTTAAACACGACCAGCGTCGGCTTTGCGTTTGCTTTATTGCTTTTATTGCTACGGTAAGGCTGTCGGTGTGATGTGTCCAGTGTGGGTCCCAGTTTTGGACCTTAAGTTGCTTCTACTGCAATCTGTTTCCATGTGGCGGGTGGATATAGGCCTCAGTTAGCCGTATGACACGGCGAGCCCGTACCATGAGTATTCATGATACGATGACCGTGCAACTCTCGGTATGGAGGCAAGCAATGGAATATTCGAATGAAATATCGCAAAGTATTCGATATGAACGTTTATTGCCTGAGGAAAGAGGCGTCAAGTAGTTAATGAATGGGAAGAAGCGTTAATTTTTTTAGGATTGCTTTATATGCAATTTGAGTAATGGGGTTGGTTGATTAATTGGTGAAGGGTGATATGTAACAAGAGTCTGAATATGGATTTCGTCCTATAGGGTCGCCAATTATAACGCCCGTTTTAGAAGAACTCGTCACGCCTATGTGGAACGTTTAACTATTGAATTTTCTTTCTATTGCGGACCCACCATAGGTAGAAGCTACAGCTATGAATCAATCAAGCAGTCGGGAAGTTCAGTAAGTTAGCGTGAGAAGCATTCAAATTCATTTATTAGAGCAGTTAGAAAAAATGTTAAACATTTACGAGTATATAAACGAGTATATAAATATAAACGGTAATTTGACTTTTTTGCTTAGCAACAAGTTGCGTGCTAGATAATCTTGTGCGTGGCTGTTTTTTGTATTATGGAGAGCAGGGGAACCGACTTGGCTAGCGGTCGCGCTCGACTTTGTAGTCGGTACAGCCATGAGCGAGCAAGAGGTACATATGTCTGTTGCGCAACGGATTATTATAAAAAAATTTACAAACAAAGGCGTTTAGCCCTCGGAAATTTTTTCTCGATTGAAGGCACAGTTTGGTGATGATACAATGTCTCAGAATAGTGTGTATACGTGGGCCAGAGAATTAAAAGTCGGGGAGACCGTCTCGAAAACGAAAGTTATTATCGACGCCCGAGGACAAGTCGTACAGATGACAACATCCGTGTCGTTCGAGAGCTTATTTAAAGTGATCACCGCCTAACTGTTGGAGAAATCTCATCAGGAGTGGGTATCAGCTATGGAAGTGTTCAATCACTTTCAATAGAAAACACTCTAGTGATGACGATGTTATGACCCATGCAGCACTATATCTTTGGTAGCGATTCATGGCAAAGTGTGTTTATTTGTATATCCTGCTAGCACTCTCTGATTTATGATACCAGACACTGATATGACAAATCTGACCTAACCCCTCTGCAGACACAATCACACGTTCATCATAGAGCCCAACCTAAACATATCCAATTAATTATATATCCGATCTTTCTACAAAATCTAGTTCACAAGTTGTCTTCGCAATATAATGAAATTTAGAACCAAAATTCTTTACAGATGCAACTACTGTGGCCATCCCCTAGAATTGTCGTTGCTTTTCCTTGAACCTCTTTTAAATGCATGCATCCTTGATGCAAGAATTCCCGTGCTCTAAATAAGCAACAAACCACAAGCCAAAACGCTCAAACTTTACCATTTAATGTGAAAATATTTTCCGAAAACTCACGCGTGAAATGGACTGTTTCCGTTAAGTTCCAAAAGTATCTGCACAAAACTACTTCGTATTTTTGTCACTTTATTTTTCTAATTAAGTTGGGGAAAATAAATAAGCTTCACTTCCCGGGTATATTTCATTTTATTATCAAGCTGCCAACGTGGGACTCCTCGCACTACACCACCGAAGTCATTTTGCAGTTCCCATTTCCCATGCCGCCGGTCTACTTCAGATATGCAACGTCATCCAGAGTCATCCCCTGCTGCCAATTAATTCTACACAATGATTCTGTGTCAGTGGGTATAGTTATTATTCCCACAGTCGCAGTGCGAAAAATAAAAGTACGTTTACGGGACGGAAACAAAAAAAAAAAAAAAAAACTGGCCCAACAACCGCTTCGTCTGGCATTCCTGTCCATAATACGATATTTTGCTGAAGATAAGCAACGGAACAAAACATTATCCCTCTTCCACGTCACGGTGCTAATTGACATTTTAAGCATATTAAACATTTAGAAACCATAAACAAGAACAGGAACAGGAACAGGAAAAGGAAAGGGAAATAATGGCCGGAAGAATGGACTCAACAATATCAAAACCATTGAAAAGCCGGGACGAATGACTGACGCCGGATGCGTTGTGGGATTGTATTATTTAAACTTTAGCAAACCACGACCTTTCACCAGTGTAGCACATATCCTAGGGCAAAAGCTCCATTCAAATTTCCCTATAGGTCTACTTAATTAGAGATGTGAGCACAAATGATAAAAGCAACTAGAACCAGGATAAAAACGGACTCAGTGTTCATAGAACAGAGGACGTACGTCAAACTTTCTGAAATTTATGTGCACGCTTGAGGAAACCACCAGTGGCTTATGCTCTTACATAATTCATACCACTCGAAAAGGGGTGCGGGCACATACCAAAGTGTTGTTGGTGCTCGGCTTTTAACAGTGGGCGGTGTGAGGAAGATAACATCACATCGGGCCGTAAAAAATAATAAAGACGAGCAGACGCTTTAGGGCTTAGGGAAATAAAAACATTCTTGGAAAGTTTTTTGGCTGTTTGAAAAGTTTAGTGGAGGAAGTTTGCGGTACCACAATGCCCTTTTACCTAGATTCGAAAGAGCGCACACTGGCTTAGTGTAGATGGCGGTGATTGGTGTACTTGCAGCGTGTGTCGCATTTTTGGAACACAAAGGTTTTGGTAATTACCTTAAAGAGGGAGCATCGAACAGAAAATGAAAATATAAGAAAACAACAAACAAAATCTGGGGAAGAAAGTAAGTTGGAAATAATAAACTGAAATTGTTTTATTGTTGGAAAATTATTTCACATTAAGGTCATCAGTTGCTGATGTGAATCTGTTTTGCATTACACTACTCTTTCGCCAATTGTGAGGTATTCCATACGTCTTTTACGTAGTCTGATCGTGGCAGTAGCAAATTGCAAAATAGTTAAGTGGTATATAACAAGTGACATTAGTTTAACGTTTTTGAGTGTCTCGGCAACCGACAATTTGTTTTCTTGTACATTGCAACTTCTATGCATTAGAGTCAACGAAAGTGCTTTTTTTAATTGTGGGATCTTATCCACATCTCTATTCAGCGGGTCACTGTGGTTATTTGGGGTATGATGTGTTTTGTGCACCGGCGTATGGCGCTTCACTTCTTTCCTCCCTAATACTTTCACTTTCGCCGTCTCTGTCGCATCTATGGCTGTTTAATTTCTCTGCATTGTCACTACTGTGGGTGTTATTATTAGGTCCTTGTAGATGTGCAGCAAGTGCACTGGTTCACTAGGGTTCCCAAAACTCCAACAAAAATAAAACACGGTAGTAGTTCTGTTGGTGCGTTTAAAGTAAATATTTCATTGATGTGGTTCGGGTAATGTTGGTTGCTTGATGGTGCTTGGTGGTGTCTGCCTTAAGTTCGCCAATGGTCTGAGGCTTGCTGGCGTACACTTTGCTTTTCAATTAACCACCCAAAAAGAAGGCCGAGGGTGGGGGGGCTGAAATCTGGAGATCTGGGTGGCTAGTCAATGCTGCAATTTTTTGACAGCACACGTTCAGGGATTTTTTGTTGCAGAGACTGCATTTTTTATTTTGCAGTGTGGCGTGGCGCCCCGTCTTGGTGAAACTAGTAACCATCCAAACCTTTTCCACACATTTGTGGAGAGACATAATGAGCCAATATCCACCGATGTCGATTCCCATCGACTGTTTCGCTTTCTCTGACGAAAAATTGCGCAATGATGGTTTTGGCGCAAACAAATGCCGGCCCAAACAGTCACTTTTTGGTCATGCAATGGTGTTTTATGGATCTCGTGTGGATTCTCCATTCCCTAAATGCGGCAATTTTTGCTTGTTAATGGCTCGAGAGAATGTGAAATGGGTCTCGACAGCCATCAAAATTTGCTTCCAAAATCAGGTTCAGTGTCAACCATTCATTTGGCCGTATCAAAACAACGTGAACGGTCTATCGGCAATATTCTTTGAGTCAATTGCAGTTTATACAGAAAAAAATTCAACTCATCAACCGGAAGGTGGTTCTACTGACGTCAAAGTGCTGAGTTGGGTCAATATCTGGAATTGGTAATGGAAGGAAGGTTGAAATTAGGATAGGGATCAATTGCAGCCTCCTTGGAAATATGGTTTTAGCCTGTTATTGTGGATCATAACTGACCTTCGGTCAACTTTGATAATGCATTGGCAGTCATTTCACTGCGGTGACAAAAAAAAGGACTCCCCAAATGGATGCCAGATGATGTGTGGACTGGCTCCGACTGTTGTCTTCAGATATGTTTAGGAATACCATACCTCGAGATAGTTTGATCAAAGTTTTGTGGGGAAGATGCATTGTGCACTGGCGTACGGCGCTGATTCTCTTCTTTCCCCCATCATCACTATAAATTCCGCTGTAAATAGTTCCGGATACAACACTGAGCAACGCTGCAAAAGGTTCACCAAGAATCGAGCCCCAAAGCATGGAGCGAACACCACACAGGAATAAAACACGACGATATTGTCTTTGGGTATATTTGAATTTATTGTTCTATTTAATAAATGTTCACTTATTTATTTTATTAACACTGTTTAAAATACATAAACTATTTCGAACACTGATGTTGGAAACGGTCAGATTTTGAAACACGATCCGTCTTTGATGCACTTAAACACGACTTTGAGATGTATACGCGTCTCCGCAGCGCTACGGGGAGCGGGAGATGAACCGATCGTCGCGATCGGTGGTTGTATTTAGACTCCGCGTTGCTCTGCTCGATGCAGAGCCACTTCGCAACTGTGGTGAGTTTCCCAAAAAAAAAGTGTTTCTCTCGTGGTGAAAACAAGGAAGAAGGACTTGGTAATGTATGTGTATGTGTGATCATATACATCACCGTGTTTATCGATGCATTATCTATCCCAAGAGAAACGTAAAGTCTCTCTTTGGGGGTAGGCAACCAGATCTCATAGAGGAGATCATAGAGATACACATGTATGCGTGCACATTGGTTCTTTCATGGGACAAAGCCATGAGAACGAATCGGAAAGCAAAGAAAGGGAATAATGTGCATCAATGAGATGTGACTTCGGCTAAATAAACAAGCCGAATCTCATTCGGTGCTAATTGGGTTCCTGATTGTTCATGCCGCTTGGTCATGAGAAGCAGATCCAGAAATATGCAGGACAAAGGGGTCGTATAGATCATTGTCTATGAATGTGCCTTACGGCTGTATTGATAGACCGCAATGCGCCCTGCACATGGTGCTAATTGGTTTTAGCTTATTGACAGGGAATTGGTGTTCGTAGCATCGCTGCCAAGCGTAAGTATACGATTCCTATTTGCATTTGCCTATACTGTAGGATTTAATTGACGCCTAAGACACAAGTTAAGTATATTTGCTTTTCTCCCTTGGGTATAGGTCGCCAGACAATGTGTATGTAAAGGAATTATACACGTGGTGAGGCTGGGAATAGGCGACCCAATGTTTATGATCCCTCTTATGATGGTTAAATTGCATGTAAACCAAATTGTTTTGTTTTCAGGAATTCGACTAGTGGAAATGCGTATGTAAGATTGAGCTTTGCCAGGCAATCGAAGGTGCCGAATTGGGCTTGGGATTAATGAAGTTTGGAACAGAATTCTTATAGGGAATTTTGAATTCGAATAAATGAATGAAGGTAAGAATTCTCTTCCAGGAGCTTTTAGCTAAATACATTTGATTAATTTGTTGCGTGAAGCAGTTACAGGTGCTAATGTGATTGGATTAGCAGAAACTTATGAAGGCTGGGTTGTAGTTATGGGGGTTCTTCGGGTAAGTAGACAGTGGGGTTGGGCGGAACCGCCACCGGTTCCCCTACTGGTTGTGGCTCTGCATTTGGCAAAGTATACCGGGCCATCACCTTAGTCAAATTACCTTGCAACGTCAATATATATTGGCTTCTGGCGTTCGATTTTTCGAATAGTGCCACGATGTTCAAGAACACCTTATTAAAAGATTTTCTAGCTAATCCGTGGTAACCACTGACATTCGAAGTTGGGCTGTTGTACCTTCTGGTACCCCTAAGCTTGTAGCCTTGAATGCTATTGAATATTTTCCTTACTCTCTGGTTTCCCCACAAAAGAGATTCGTGGTAATTCCTTAGAATGACTAAAACCCCTCGTCGGGCTTTTTACTTACTTTGTGGTTGTTTTCGGTAATCATGGTAGTCACGGTAGTCAAATTTCGGTGAGGGTCACTTGGCGCTGCTCCGCCTGGCCTCCTCTTTCTCAATTGGGTCCATTGCTGCCAGTGTCTGTGGTCGAATTAATATATTAGGCGACATTGTATACGAATCAGTTGAATAATTTCCATTGATTTATTTGATTGAAATTGGTCTTCAATGAGTTGAATATGCTCCACTGATTGATAATTATGGCAGAAGAACTAGGATTAGCATGTTCGAATGCATATGAGAAAATAAACACAAGTGGATAAAGGGTGTTTTATAAAAATGAGGAGTAATATAGTTGACAGGATGAAGCCTTGATCCAAACCAGCCTTACTTGGATAAATAGGCTTGTACGAAAACCCGAATGGAGGTGTGCTTGACCCAGTTCGTTGTGTCGACGGGCTTCAGTTAGTCAGACTGTGGTTAAAAATCAAATCTATTCTGGAACTTGTCGACATTTATAGACAAGTTAGTAGCGCGGAAAATTAATGCGGCTCACATACCCAAAAAAAAAAAAAGTTTAGTGAAGTGCAGTGGGTCGACCTGATATGTAAATTCGTGATGTTTACCGGGATTGGGGCTATGTTGGGTTGGAGCGCAGCGGCGATGGCGAAGAGTGGGAAGTAAAAATGAAAAAGGAATTCTGAGGTTTTGGTGCGAGAAAGTGGTAAGCAAAACTTGAATTAACCTGTGGATCGTTGCGCGTTTTCGCAGAATTCAAGGACCAAGTGAAAGAGGTATTGAATTAATGCTGAGTCGTTCCCGTGTCATGTGCACCCAATTTCCCCAAAACAAACAAAAAATCGGTAGCTTGTCTGGGGGGTATGTTCTTCGGAGACTTGATTGTCGACATTCTACCTTTCCTTGTTGACTCTGTCAAATATCTTTGAGTGTTTGTTCACATTTTTGTCGTTCCTCTTATCGTTGCACTCATGATGTATGTGGGATAAGACCAAACAACATATACGGCACACTACAATATCAAACGACAGTTCACGCACGCTACAGAGCACGCATTAATAATGTTGTAATTTTTCTCTCAGGAAGCGTGTATCCTTGTTCTTAGAAGGACGAGGAATCTCTCAAGACCGCTCCCGAAAAGGCTATTGCGGTCGCCACCGTGCTTCCGGGGCCTCCGGGAAGAGTGACGCCCGATTGTTGAATATGGGCCTGAGAATCGGCCAGGCCCAATAAAAAATCAATCACCAGTATTCAAAACTCAATTAATTTATTAACCTTATTCATTTTATAATTTTATTTAGCTTATTGGCGTCCTTACACCTCGGACGCCAATTGAGAATGATCATCGAATACAAAATCCATCACCCTTTTAAACAAAATCTTATCGAGATTTTACATGGCGTATGCTTTGAAACATAAGCTTAATCTCGAAAAGTACTTCGGCTGGAGTCTAGTACTGGGAAGTTGTGTAGGAATTCGGTTAAGCGAATACCTGGAAATTTGGGATATGCAGGGCATATGAAGATATGCACTGGGAATAGGGTATTATGATTGAACATCTGGTTCCGTTCACCATGAGTTTGTTTTAATTTGGGGAATTGGTTGTATGGGCGATAAACGAACATTTGATTCGTTTATCAGGAATTTTGTTAGATTGGGAGAATGAATTTGTGAATTAGTTGGGTGATGGAGTTTTTAATTGGTTTGAAACGAGCTTATGATTCGTTTATCAGGAATTTAAGTTTAGGTGAAGGGATTTGGGTGTGTAGTGCTCCACGAAGCCCTACCATTTACCTCCCACATTTCCTTTCCCTATATCATCCATTCGCAATCTCAAATTGAATCCAATGTCAAACAAATTGAACCAAACGTTCAATCGTCGCACATTGGTGCAATTCCACCAAACAAAACCCTAAATAAAACGACACATGTAAAACAGATGCTCACATATAGATGCACCATCAAAAAAATACTCTTCAATTAATACCTAACGTTAGTTTTATTGAACATCTATATTTCGGGTCATTAAATACCCATTTACAGATCATCTCTTAAGAATTTTGTCTACACAAAATTCGGATCCTTTTATTACGCCGCTATAGCGCAGGTAAAAAAATCGATTTCTATGTTTCTTTTAATTACCAATATCCAATAAATAAAAGGATGGTATACCGAAGTTTCATTCTTCTTGTCGATAGTTGTTACGTTTCAATTTTGTGCAGAACGTCCGAGCCTACGGACAAATTTAATAAAAATAAGTGTTTTAATAAAAATAAGTATTTCAATTATAGAATTAATAAAATAACGTGTTTTTAATTATTCATTTAATAAAAATAACTATTTCAAAACTCCGTGAACGCGACTCTTCTCTCAATCACGAGGGAGCACGACGCGGCGCGCCAACAGAGGTATGTGTGGGAGAAGGGGCTGGTAGGGCTTTTCAGAGCACTACAATAGCACACGACAGAACATACAAACATCTCGCAACCTTTTTGATTTTTCCTACAGAGAGTCATTTTGGAATCAACCCGTAACTAAAGCACGTCGTCCTCTAAGACTAACATATAATAAAGTCATTTGTAAAAATATCTCCACCAAACCTGACATCGTCAATATTTCTCGTGAATAACCGATGTTTGACGTGGCTTTGCTCTTGATTTTCCATTTTTTCTGGCTCCGTTCAGAAAATGCGTTCGGCAATTTTATAGTAGCACATTACATTTTTACCGTGGGTGTAATTTAAAGCCGCCACACCATAATGTGGGAAGAACTCAGGGAGTAACTTATATCGATGCAGGTTGAAATACAAAATTTTGGTACCACATATATATTGCTACATGTTAGTGTTGTGGGGGTTCTCTATATTACGCTGAGAACCAACCCACAATTCCAACCACAATTTCGCCTGCAGACCGCGCACAACGCCAACCCCAATCCCCTTCGTTGGCCTGCACCACCTGTAAACGGTACCCTTCCCAAGGGCGTCATTTTATATAAAGGATACATCACCTGAATTCATCATTCCATGCAGATAATGCATCATAGAATTCAGTTTTTCATGCACAAAAGGCATAATTTTAAATTCCCTAAAATCTAAAACACCAGTTCATGCATTTATTGCATCACCATAGTCCACTGATAGGAATTACTAACATGCAACATGAATCGAAAAATTAATGGCGCCCCTGCCAGCCAGGGTTTCCTGCCACACACGTGTGCAGGACATTTCCTCGACTTATTTACAGTCACCGCAGCTTTTGTCCGTGCATCTCGCGCCCAGTCGCCGAGAATCAAATTCTCCTACATGAGAACTCGCACCACAGGGAATACCATCCTTTCCACGACCAATGATGCCGTGCACAAGCATCATGGTGCAAGAATCCCATTTGCTCGCAGCACCGGTCTCCCTAATGACGGGCAGACAATGTATACAGCTGCATGAACGGCATCATGATGCCCTCGCACCAATTTCCTTTCTTTCGATTTCATTGTCGTTTGCCACGACCTGGCAACACGAGCAACCACGCATCCTCGCTGTGATCAACTCAGAGAGATCCTCTCTGATTGGTCGCCGCAAGAGAAACTGCACGTTTCTTGTGAGCACCGAAACCCACCCTTAGCGGACGACTGACTCTGCACGAGTCATTTTAAAATGAGTCGCGTTTTTACCACCACAGTGGCCGGTCATCCCTTTAATATCGAGTCGAGAACCAGCCTCAACCGGGGTCGTTGCGATCACCCCCGTCCGGTGTCAATTTGGCAAAGAAAAATTTTAACGTGCAGCCGTGGAGTCGTGTTGTGCGTTCGTTGGGAGCAACGAATTAAACGTTTTGCAAAGTGGATAGCCTGCGTAAATTGAATTTGTCGTAGTGCCGAGTGCGAGAAAATTTGAAATCGTTCAATCGTAGAGCAGAACGCTCACCAGTTTATTTAAATCGACTTGTGAACAATTTTTATGTTTTATAAAAGTGTGTGCCGAATTGACCTTTGAATAATTTTTATGTTTTGTGAAACTGTGCAACGTATTAAGATCTTAGCGACTTCGACCATAGATAACACCTGCGAGAAAATTTGAAATCGTTCAATCGTAGAGCAGGATGCTCACCAGTATAGTTAAATCCAATTTTGAATGATTTTCATGTTTTATGAAACGATGTGCCGAATTGACTTTTAAATAATTTTTATGTTTTGTGAAACCGTGGCGGTTCCTTTGAACGCTACTGCTCACCTTCCCATTAACCATTCGAAAACTTCCAACCTAGAGCATCCAAAAACGCTTTAAAACAAGTATTGTGGCAGTTCCATTGAACGCCACTACTTACCTTACAACCTATGGCGAGGAAACAGTTTCCGAAACCCTGGAAAGCATGTACTTACCTTTCCATAGTTTGCACTACAAATACCCGAAATGCTGTAAATCCATAATATTCGCTGATGCAAAATCCATCAGCACCAAACAGACATATTCCTTATAAGCAATTTGGTTGCACCACCAAGCAACCAACAGGACCCTAACCATTTCATTACACATGTCTCCGAACGAATTCCGCCGCACACGTGCAAGAGATATTTCTTCTTTTCCTTTTCCCTACAAGCACATCGGTCGGTAAACCGATCGACAGGCATTAGCATCCTGTAAGCATTTCCCCTAGGGGCATGCCTGCATACAACGCAGCATGTTCCTAAAATCTAATTCGGTTACGATATTACGTAACCGACATAATCCTCGAACTTGTCCATGCACACAAGAAGAAAGAATTTTTCCACACACGTGCATGGCAAGTCACACTCACAAAGCCATCGGTCGATCGTACGATCTGCATTGGCATACCTCTCCAAAGCAAGGCAAATCGAAGTCTCGTCAGTGTTAATATACACGCGAGAGTTTGCCCCTTGCGAGATGCCACCGAAGTGTGCCCGATCAGCGTAAATGCTGTACGCACTTGCTGATCGGGTAAACACCCAAGCATCTCCTTTATGATGCTGGCCCAGCTGCAGATCATTGCTCATGTTGTTCCCCTTATTGATTTGGTCGATCCACGGTCCGCATACTTGTAGACACACACACCATGAGCAACAGAGGCAAACATAGTTTATGTTTCACACCCTTTGCGCTGGGACCAAATGCGTACGAAAATCATCCCTTGTCTGTCGTTTCGGTGGCAATCGTTAGTCGTAAATCCGATTCCGTGGAGGTAAGTCGGGCCTCCACGTTAAACGCAGAAGACGGTGAGTCGTAACTCAACCACAGTGCGTGTACCAGTCCGCGTTATTATAAGTTACAATTTCAACCCTCGCCAAGCGCGTATCGAACCACGTTCGACCAACACACGGAACACCACATGGAGTCGTTTATTAAAGAACAATTAATAATTACATGTTAAAGAACGCCACTAACGAGTGATCTCAGTGCCTACCAATTCTTGGTTATTTTGTAGATCTTTATCGTTTATTAAAGAACAATTAATAATTACATGTTAAAGAACACCACTAACGAGTGATCTCAGTGCGTACCACTCCTTGGTTATTCTAATAATTAATTATTACATATCAAAAAACATTTCAATATACAGTAAATTATGGAGTTCCCTCAGTGCAGATTAATTTAGTTATGTTACAACGTTCTACCACTTACATTTCAAAATACCATAAATTAATACCTTTCGAAGAACAGTAAATCAAAGAGAGATCACCGTGTATATTAACCTTTTTTATATTAATCCTTCACTTCAAAATAAATAAATAATCCATAGACCAGATCCAGAGAGTTTCATTTCTTTCTTTTTGCGTGAACGAAGTCCGAAGGAACACAACATCCATTAAACTCCACATTGGTGACAATTCCGGGCAACGACAGCGTGGGATAGGAGTAGAACCCGTGCCAACGAGGGCACCCATACATCCTACCCCATACAACTGTGTAACGAATTTAGATCTTAACAACTTCAACCGAAGATAGCATTAAGTAAAAGTTGCGAATTAAGACGAAAAGACAGTGACAAAAATAAAGAAAGTGAATTACAAGCAAAAGGCCGTGTTTTATTTGATTTCTTTAGTTGACATTTCGCAGCAACTGTTGTGGGGCTTTATGTGAACCCGCACCCGTGCTGGCACACAACCGCTCCATATAACATAAAGGACACGGCAACCCATGCCAAACAATACCAACATTACGCCCCCCGGCATCACCCGGCACAATAACGCCTTTCGTGTCGAGACATCTTCTTGGTTTAGCGGTATCCTTAACATTAACATAACACTGAATCTTAGGTGCATTGTGTTGATTGGCTCCTCTTTTCTCTAGCTGTCGTGGATATAACTTTGTCCAGCTATTTTTGACGGACCTCTTTTGTTATGCCTCGATTTGTACCCGTATTCTCTTTAACAAATTCAAATTCAGACACTACAAGATTTTCATGACTCTTTTAATAGTCTGTTCGGCGCACTTCGTGTGGTATTGATTAGTCTTTCTCTCATACGAGGCTTAAATTCCTCGCCTTTTAAAGTGCAACAAAACCCCAACATAACCTCTTTCACTCCATCTCTCTCTTTTTTCGAGTTCTAGATTAATTTAGCTTTGGTTTATTTTGTTCAGGATTATTTTGTGAGTCTAGTGTTGGTGACATTTCTAAATCGAACCCGCGAATATTTTTAAATTACTAGGCTTCGCCAACTGTTAGTTCTGCAACCAAATCAACTTGCGCCCAGCAGTGTAATACCAATGTACTCCTTGCTATTTTAAAAAGCACTTGTTACACATCACTCACAACGAAACACTGCAATTTGCTTTGTAATCAATCATATTGAATTCCATAACGGACTAAACACCTTGAGAAGCATACTCCACCGCCGCCTCCTGTAAATAATATAATACCATTAAACTCGAATCAATGAATTCCTTAGTCAATAAATATTTACAATGCCCATCGGCAGAATTTTTTTTTAATATGTAATTTTATGTTTCTTTCCGGATGTAATTTTCATATTTTCCTCAAAACGTAGCCCTTGGAGTGATTACACAACCCCTGACTTTTTGTCAACACTCGGGTATGTGCCGTTTTTTATATCGAATTCCATTGAATTGGCGACCCAACATATATTGGATCCCATCCCTTATTCATCCTTCGCTTGCTAACGATTTTACAGCCCACTCAACCTCGTTTTTCAATTTGAAAGAGCGAAATAATTCCGGGTGTAATTAAGTGGAAAAGAAACCATAACGAAGATAGGAATTGCGAATTGAAGGATTACATTAAAGGACCTAAAAACCAATGAATGATATAAGGACATAGCGAACTGCGTCTTTAAAGCAACAACAGGACATAAATGTCTACTACAAATTGCCCACAGTAACAACGGTGCACACATTTTATCATATCCTACACCAAGGTTGCTGGAGGCAGAAGCATACGGCTCCATGGATGAAACCGTGCGTACAAATAAAAACGATATGGGATCCAATAAGATCTGGGGGTTGAGGTGGTGAACTACGTTCGTGGGATTCGGATTGCAAATACCTCAATGCGGTAAAGGACATATGCGGCAACAATTGAATGAAATCAAATCAAATAAATGGCAATTACTTGCTCATGTGTAGTTAAAGCACAAATATTATATTTAGCATTGAATTGAATTGAAGGTTGAAAATAAATAGACTCGAGTTAATTGATGTGATATTATAGTGGTGCCCTGATTTGCTGTCAATAATGAAAAGTTTTCGAGATGTGTAGGGTTGTCATGGTTAGTCCGAAGTAACTGTAAGCAGATCCTAGCGCTTTGATATAACATAACATACACGTACAACATATTTATCTTGAATACACAAAGCATTTGAAAAGTGTCCTGATCAGTGTATAATAGATATTTTTGGCAATATCTTTTAACACATAAAGAACTGTCGAGTCCTCTACTTTGACAAATGTGTAGAGATTCTGCAGAGGATATTTGATTTACAAACAAGTGTATTTGTTAAAACACCACAGATATGAAAATTATCTAAAAGTGTAACATGCATTGAATATTGAATTCAACACAAAGAGTATTAAAGTTATTGCCTGCCAGAATATAACGGCTAAAATTCCTGTGGCCAGAATGCCGGGCGTAGAAGAAAAATGGACACGCCTTAAAAATACTGTCATTAGTACTACCAACTCCATCTTAGGCAGTGGTCGTAGAGATCGAAGCGACTGGTTTGATGATGAGTGCAAACTAGCGACTGAGCGTAAGAATGCTGCATACCGGGCAATGCTGCAGTCTCATAGGACGCGGGTGCGCGAGGATTAATACAAGGAGCTCAGAAGATGTGCAAAAGGCTTCACAGGCAAAAGAAAAGTGCCTGGGAAAAAAACTTGTCTGTGAAATGGATAAAAGTAGAGAGCGAGGTCCGCACCAGGGGCGGAAGTTCTACCAAATAATCCGCAGTATAACGCGGTACACACCACGCCGCACTTACTGCAAGGATAAAGAGGGTAATCTGATCACCGATCCTGAAGGCATTCTGGAGCGATGGGAACTACAGTTCAATGAATTGCTAAATGGTCAGCTCACAAAAGAATTGGAGACTCCGCCAATACAAAATCAAAACCAAATGCTGCCGCCACCAAGCATTGAGGAAACATTGAAAGCCATAAAACAGCTCGAATCAAATAAAACCCCCGGAGCTGATGGCATACCAGCTGAGATGATCAAACAAGGAGGGACAGCGTTACGTCATGAGATCGTGGTGCACGTATGGGAGCAAGAGGAGATGCCAGAAGCTTGGTATAATTTGTCCCATACATAAGAAAGAAGATATCATACTGTGCAGCAACTATAGGGGTATAACATTGCTAACTACCGCCCATAAGATATTCTCCACAATACTACAAGATCGGATTGCCCCATACGATAAAGCCATTGTGGGGGTTCTCTATATTACATGGAGAACCAACCCACAATTCCAACCACAATTTCCGCCTTATTTCGACCACTTTCAGTTAAGTTTTCCTTCGGTTATGAGTCAGTAGAGCGATCTTTCAGTGAGCTTAATTACCATTCAAGTATTAAAAATTCAATTGTTGTCCACCCAGTTAAAATAAAAGAACATTTAAACACGAAGACAATGCACTCATTTTGTAATCAAATATTCGAAATTCCATTGTGTCTACATCAAGTTAAATAAAAGATAACCTATTAATAGGACCAATTGGTGAGGGCAGTGGGGAAGAAATTGAATCTGTGCCCATGATCGGCATAATACTTCTTCACCCCCACACCATCATTGGCCAATATCAGTGTGGCTTCATCTCAGGCAAATCAGCAATTTATCAGATACTCACCCTTAGTCAGGCGATGGAAAAATGTCTGGAATTTAAGATTCCATTATATCATCTATTTATGCACTTTAAGGCCGCCTACGACAGCATGGCCAGGGTAGAACTATATAATGCCATGAGGGAGCTCGGCATTCCAAACAAATTGATACGACTTTGTGGGTTGACCATGACCAACGTCACTAGTTAAGTAAAAATAGTGGGATTGCTGTCCAAACCAATAAACATCTTTAATGGATTCCGACAAGGGGACGGTCTGGCCTGCCTCCTCTTCTACCTGGCGTTGGAGAAAGCAATCCGTGACTCTGGCGTTACAACAAGAGGGACTATTGTCACCAAGTCCTGCCAGATACTTGCCAACGCAGATGACATCGACATCATCGGTAGATCCGATTCGGCTGTACAGGACTCCTTCAACCAGATCGAGCAGGCGGCACAAAAACTGGGACTGCACATTAATGAGGGAAAAACTAAGTACGTGGTGGCAACTTCTGTGAAGAGAAGACCTGACGTTGGTCAAACTATAACGGTATTGGAGCACGAATTTGAAGTAGTGCAATCCTTTAACTACCTTGGGTCAATAGTATTAGCCGATAACAATATGGAAAAAGAAACACGCGAACGGCTGATCATACCCAACAAAGTCTACTTTGGTCTATCAAGGCTCTTTAAATCCCGAAATTTATCCAGAACATCCAAGCTACTACTGTACAAGACCATGGTCTTGTGGAGAGGAAGTAATGTACCTGCATGGGTACTCCGTTCTACTTCCTCCTCCATCATGTATTGTTCCACCGACGAGCACTAAACAATTCCGCCGAAGCAAAGGAACGAAACGCCGCCACGTTTGGAAACAACCAACAAAACGAACACCAAAACTCGGAACGAACAACACACCGTCCACCAGAAGTGATTAATTGGAAGTCACTGTTTTTTGAATTATTAATCTTTATTGTTACTAAAATTATACGTTAGCAATGCGCGAAAGTTACATTAAGAACACAATATCACAATCTTCGCCACGACTCGGGGTATATTTTCGTCACCGTGTGCACCGGTGAGCGGGAGATCGCGTGTGACCAACATGGTCGACGAATTGGAAACGACTCCAGGGTGTGCACTCCGAGCACACCCTACACGGGATACTGAACGGCTCGACCGCTCCGTCCAGTGGTTGGGATAAGACTCCAACGATATCCTTTCCAATAAGGATATCGTTTTTTACCTACCACCAGGGAAACGTAAAGTCTCTCTTGGTGGTATAGGAAACCAGATCTTGTAATAAAGGTCATGGTGGTATGTGTGGGATCGTTGAGATCAATGCTATTCACACGTGCAGTGGAACAGCGAAACAGGCAGGCGGCAAGGACAAAAGAAAAGGCGACCAAATGGTTCGCTCTTTAATTAGGGTCATGTTTATACGATGCCTCGTCGCTATTTTCGACGTTAGGAGAAAAAGGTGCTAAAAGCAAATTGGATGTTTATGGCATCTCTGGCTGCAATAGAAACCGGGTTCATATTTGCATTAGGAAATGCTGGAGAATTTGGTTTCAGCGTCTATTGCGCTAATTATATGCAGCTGCTTGGGTTGTTTGTTGGTAAGACAAACAAAAAAGGTTGCCAGGCAATGTGTATGAAAAGGTATATGACGCGGCTGGGAAAATAGACGGCGCGATATTTATGGTCCCTGTCATGACGGTTACATTGAATGCAATCCGAATTATTTTGTTTACAGGAATTTGTCTGGTACCGAATTGGTTCAGAATACCAAATAAGCAAACAAAGAAATCTTACGGAAAATTGTATGCGAAGGGATGCATGAATGTAAGTTTTCTTTATAGGGATTTTATGATTACAGATGGTGATCTATATAATGCGTGAAGCATTTACAGGTACTAATACCGTTGCATTAGCAAACTTAAGGGAGTTGGGTAGTAGTTATGGGGGTTTTTCAGGTAAGTAGACCGTAGGGTTTGGCGGAAACGCTACAGTCTTACCAGTACTCATGTATGGATCCGAGACCTGAGTGCTCAATAAAAGGCACTCTGAACTCTTAGCTGCGTTCGAGAGGAAGGTCTTAAGGAGAATTGTTGGCTCCGCATGTGAGGGAGGACGATTCCGAAGACGCTACAACCACGAGTTTTAAGCAATCTCTACCTTGAAGCTAATGTTGCAAGAAAAATCAAGATCGGTAGACTCCGGTGGGTGGGCCACCTAACTCGAATGGGCGAAGAGGACCCTACAGCGTTTGAAATAATAGTGAAGAAGAACGTGTGTTTCGAACTGACGCTATGACAGTTTGAATCACCAAAAATTGTACCTAAGCGTCACCCACCAGGCTACTGGCCGATTTTAGAATTTGATTTTTAAACTCGACTATACTCCACTGATGTGAATTGTTATGTTATCGCTTGGTATATGGCTCTGATGTATTTTCTTATTCGATTTTTCGTTCGGTACTCTTTACTATTTTGCTTGTGAAATGTGTGTGTATCTGTTAGAGTCGCCTCAACCCTACCCGGAAAGTCCTTTGTGGCAGGATGTATGGAAGGAGACAGCGCGGCAGACCTTATCTGCGGTGGTGGGATAGCATAGACCAGGACGCCCAGAGCCCGAGAGTGCCAAACTGGATGACATCGGCTCGAAATCGGGACCGGTGGAGAGATTTGTTAAACAAGGCCAAGACCGGATCCCGGTTGTAGTGCCGATGATGATGATGATGATAATGATGTTGGCGCAGTTTAGGCGCAATAAATCCGAGTTTTTGCGCCGATTTGTTACTCTCAATGAAACTTGGATACACCATTATACGCTCGAAAAAAAAATCCAGTCAAAACAGTCGGCTCCAATAAAAGCAAAAATTGTTTTTTCGGCTGGGAAAGTGATAGCAACTGTTTTTTTTTGGGACAGTCGTGGAGTTACCTTAATCGGTTATCTTCAAAAAGGAAAAAACCATTACAGGAGCATACTACGCATCATTACTTGACCAACTGAAGGCAGAAATAGCGGAAAACGGCCACAATTGCAGAAAAAGAAAATCCTGTTTCGCCAAGCCAATGGCACACCTCAGCGGTCACCATGGCGAAAATCCACGAACTACTTGAACGGCTTGACCATCTGCCTTACGAGATCCAGCCCCAAGCGACCTCTTTTTGTTCCCTAATCTAAAAATTGCGCTCGGAGAACAGAGATTTTCCTCAAATGAGGAGACCTTCGTGAACAGTGATTTTGCAGAGAAAAACGCCGAGTACTATTTGGACGGGTTAGAGAGATAGGAGCATCTCTGGGAGAAGTGTGTACAGTTACAAGGACACTATGTAGAAAAATAAAAATAAATTTTAAGAAAAAATTGCTTGTGTCTTTGTTAGGTCGGAAACTTTTTAAGCCACCGTCGTAGAAGCACAAACATTTTTTTCTCATAAATTACATGAGTTTTGCTAGTGAAGTGATGGCGATTGATTAAACAAAAATTTGCGTTTTCGACGAAAAAATCGAACTTAATTCTTTATATTTCTTTTCTTATTTTCCGATCATTAAAATCGTGTGTACTTCACTAGATAATCGAATAAAGAAGCTACAGTTAAAATTTGAAGTCAATCGGGTGAAAACTCTTCGAGTTCTACTGCGTACCGATTTCAAAAACATAGTTTCCGAAAATGGCATTTAAAGTTTTAAAACCTAATAACTTTTCGAAATCATAATAATATGGTCCACAATAATTTGTTTACCCTTACTCTGCTAGTTACCAGCACCGTTTAATTGCCCTTCCAAAGTCGTATTCTGGTCATCCAGCTCTTGTCTCGCCGATGCAAGGCTGCGTCTAGCCGTTTTCTCAGGCTCGGAAATGGATCCCTCAGCCGCCTTGACGCGATTGGCGCTGTTGCGTGGTAACTTTCCCCACCGCCCTTGTCTAGGCAAGAAACCAATTTTAATATTAAAAATAAATAAAGTATATTTAAATGTGAATTTATATTGCCGATAATTAACAGCTTTTGCTTTATGAATTATGTTATAAAATTGTTAGAAAATTATAACAGTGGGTGCGCCAACCAGTAAGTTGGGGAAGTGCTGGTGTTTTCGACCAGCTTGCCGAGACTATGAGGTAACGTTGACAAAGAAATAGCGGAGGAGGAGATGCCGAGAGAGATCAGTTGTTGATCTCGGCGAGGACCATTGTTGTCGGTTGTCTTTTGGTGGCGCGTGACGTTTTTTTTTTCTTTTTCTATTCTGTTGCGGTTGCTGTAAGAAGGGCAAAGATTGTTTGTGTTCGTTTTGCGGTCTATCCCCGTTTTTGCCGTTGTTTTTGATCTTCGTAAAAATTGTTTAATGAATTGTTAAAAAAGTGGTGGATCGTTTGCTTAATTTTTGGTTTGTGTCGGATATAGAAGAAAAGAAGGAGGGCGTATTCAGGCGCCGAGTATGTGCGTAAATTCTGTTGCTAGCATGATAATTTATAGTGTGGTCTTGTTCGTTAATCGCCGGTTGTGTGTGGTGCCGGCGGGGGGGGGGGGGGGGGGGGGGGGGAGTTTCGATGTTATAACGTCATCAGTCCTTAATGTATAAAGTTCTTCGAAGCGACCAATAAAGCGTATTTGTGAGGAAACGGACGAGACGGATCCTGGGGCGGCTGGTCAGAGGGACCTAAAAAGATACATTTTTTCGGTGGTAAGAGTATGAAAAGTCTAAAGTTTAAGGATCCTGTTGCAGGTCCATGGACCAGTGGCGTTTCTACCAGATACACACACACACACAATTGCAAGCAAATAGTGAAGAACGCTGAAAGGAAATTCGAATAAGCAAAAGCATCAGAGCCGTATACCATAGCGATAACATAACAATTCCACATTTGTTGAGTTAAGAAAACGAATTCGTACACACGGCCAGTAGCTTGATGCTTCAATGCTTCGCTTTTCACCCGTTTCATCGTATGTTTCAGTCACCGTCTTCACTATCCTTGCTTAACGCAACAACCCGACGTGATCTGTACGAAATAACACACAGTCGCATACGCACACAGAAGTTTACCACTTACAATCACACGACTTCTACGCAGAGCACCGGCTCGCTCGCCTGCTCTGACATTCTCTCGATCGCTCTCTCGCTCACTCCTCCCTCAGTCGTTCGCATTTCAAGGTTGATCCTAACGAAAGCTACTAGGTAGGGAGTGATGTGGCGTTTCTAGCAGATACACACAACCAATAGTGAAGAACAACACCACCAAAAGCACATCCATTAAAGTGGTATACCATAGCAATAGTATAGCATTTCCACATCAGTCGAATGTATTTGAGTTTATAAATCGAATTCGTACACGCGCCAGTGGCCTGATGTGTTGAGCATTGGTTACATTTTTGGTGATTCTAACCGTCATAGCGTTAGTTCGAATCACACGTTCTTCACTATCGTCGCAATACACTATATACCGACTTCAAGAGACATGGTGAAGACCATCCACCCCCGTGGAATGCAATCCTGAATCACCGCCCTTCACTACACCAGAAGCCCTGCAACTTAAATTGTCGAATCGGAGTTTTCAAACGGCGAGCACACGGGAGAAGGCTGACGTTATTGGCCCGATTGAAACAAGGACGCTATCGCTGGGAGGACCAATTGAACAGCGATGAGGTCAACCGTGAGTACCCCATGTTGTGCATATTTTAAGGATAGGATCACCCAGAGACATCGCAAACAAAACAATATATATATATATATATATATATATATATATATATATATATATATATATATATATATATATATATATATATATATATACGTATACCACAACTGGGGCAGCCACAATTAGGCTTGAATCACATAATAAATTCGCATCATCCTTCGGGAGTTATATACTTGACGAATTCGCCACCACTCTGCCACAAATCGGTAGCAATTGACACTGCAAATCTGTTACAATTCCCTCCCCGACACAGACTTGCTATAGCGCCCGGTTCCATCCCAAATTGGAATAATGTACGTCGCAACGTTATTCCTAGTACATCGTAGATAGGACATAAGCCTGATAACCCCTCGTTGAAAGTGATGGCGGGGATATCAGTCGCTATATCAAGCATCGTTTTTCCGCTCGACACTCTTTGCGATGCGATGGTCCATACAACTGCGTTGAATGATTCGTTCTGATTTTGGATGTATCCACCCAAGCACCGTGAAAGAAGATCGTCAAAGCTTAGTTCTTCGTAAATCGACTTGATTGCTTCAGAAACATCTTTATGCAAAAGAAGCTTATGCTTATAAATATAGGGTTCTCCAACATGGACTTGACAAATTTTTTCGGTAGCAAATTTTTATAATTTGCACACGTTGTTCGTTCGTGTACTTAACCACGTTGAAAATGTTGACTTTACTAAATAAATTGACGGTTACAGTTCGATGATTAGTGAACGCGTGGGTTCACAAATTAAATTAAAAGTTGTCAAGTCCCTATTAGACAACCCGAAAGAAAGCGTACCTAATGCTTGGTCCGTTGGCAATAGCACGAAGAATCGACTCCGACTGGACACTTATCATGTTGAAGTTTGTCATCTGTGGATATTTTATGGTATATGGTTGCCCATATAGCAAATCTCACTTTTTCAACTGGTCCAGTATTGTGTTGTGGGGATTAGGAGTATTGTGCCAAACACGGACACTCGGTTCACTCCTATCCCCATCCGACCGTCACTAAGGTTCAAGAAACTGTTCCGCCAAACACTGAAAGGAAACTGTTTATCAAACACGGAAGGATAACGATAACATCCCGGAAACTGCAGCACAGGAGAGTAAAACACAAGCGAAACTCCACAATGCCACGCCCGCAACAGGAAAAGGAAACACACTGATTTAGTTTATTCCGTTTTATTCTCCTTAAAATTGTGAAGGATAATTCTCTTAATAAAAACCACTTTGTTTTCAGCCATTATCAAATATGTTAGTGTTTTTATACTTCACTTAAACTTATTATTAATATTAAATTGATTTCTTATAAATTTTAATCAAGGTGAAACACTCCTATCTCGACTCGACCCACGCTTCTCCGCCGCGCGACGGAGAGCGGGAGCGGAACGACCGTGCTGGTCTGCGGATGCTAATTGGGGTGAGTTTGTGGTGTGGTGGTAGATATCCTCTCCACTATGGATACGTTTTTACTTACCACCAGAGAAACGTAAAGAGTCTCTTGGTGGAATAGAAAACCAGATCTCCTAATGGAGATCATGGTGGTATGTGTGTGATCGTTCAGATCTGTGTGGTTTACTACTGCACGAAGGCAATGGAAAAACAAAGCAAGGACAAAGGAATCGGGGCGATCATGGTATATGATCTGCATCGCGGCTAAAATAGACGACGTGCTAAAAGCAAGTATGGGATGAGGGCATCATAAAAGTTGTAGATGAGTGATGCTCCTGTGTAAATAGGCGAACAACCATTGGGAAAAGGTGCTAATGGGTTAGTGGACAAAACGAATCCATCGCTCGCATTTGTATATGCAGGGAAATTCGTTTGTAGGAAACTGATTCTATATTTGCATTGTTTATGCTTTGAATTCAATTCGGCGGTTATGCGCGAAGTCGATGCGTGTTTGGAGATTCAAACAAAGGAGCATTTCTGGGTAACGTGCTTATAGCTGTATTGATAGTTGCAAGTTATTGCGAAGCAATTCAGATGATTACACAATGGCGGTTTGTATATACCATCTGTGTCAATTATACATGGCATCTATAGCGACGCCAGGATCGAACTCTAGTGTGAATATCTACACTAATTGGAAAGTCGGTTCTGGGTAGCTAATGCAGAGATGCATTGATACATGTATGAATGCTCTTGCAGGAAAATTTCTTTGCAGGCATTTCCAGGTAATGCATTGAAAGCATTAATTATCCTTGGGAAGGAAATGTTTTTGCTGTGGGGAGATAGCGGTGCAGGTGTGGGAAGGTTGGAATTTACCTGGCAACCGAAGGTACCGAATAGGTTTTGTTTTATGCTTCCCTATAATGGAAAGAATTCTTGTAGGAAATTTGTATGCGAAGAAATGCATGAAAGGTAAAAATTCTTTTACAGGGATTTTTAGGTTATATAAATTTGATCTATTTGATGCGTGAAGCATTTCAGGTGCTAATGCGATTGCATTAGCGAAACTTATAAAGTTGGGTCGAAGTTATGGGGGTTCTTCAGGTAAGTAACAGTGGGGTTTGGCGGAACTGCCACAGTGTCTTATAGCAAACAAAAGTTCATCAATGAGTTTACCCGTCCATTTACCTCGGCTCCCGAAGCCTTTGGTATTTTTTTTTTTGCATTACGAAGGCGAGTTCCTATTCTCTTTTAGAACATGGCCAATACACTCATTTTTAGCAACAGAAACATGTCCATACGGACTGGCGTCAACAATTCTTTTATAGGTTTTCAAGTCCCCATCGCCAATGTAATTGACATATTTCACATTATGGAGTGATTCGGAGCGCTGGAACATGTGAACGATGGAGTCGACCTCCATCTTGCCCCCCGGAACCTCATGATTTGCTTGGCAATGCAATTCATGGTCAACAAAACTGTGGGGGTCGTCAGGAGATATTGTACCGGCAGAGGCACTCGGTTCACTCCCTTCCCACTTATGATTCGTTCACCAGCGCACTGTCCACAGACGCAAGGAAAAATGAAACACACTAAATTTGCCGTAAGGGTCTTTTTATTATACAAGGTGAGACGAATATCGTTTTGATTTTCCTTTCTTCACTTAGATCTTACTATTAATGTTATTAAGTCGATTCTTATAAACTAGGCACAAAACGGAGCAAATATTGTTCGATTTTCCTTTCTTCACTTAGATCTTACTATTAATGTTATTAAGTTGATTCTTGTAAACTAGGCACAGGATGAAACACTTCTTTCCCGAAACCGTGACCGCAGCAATAAAAGGGAAACGTTCGACTCGGGGTAGGCGTGCTTCGCGACGTATCAAACTCGACTTAGGTTGGGTCTCGGCTGCAGTGTGACTCCTGTGGTTGTGCACCGTTTGGCGGACGGATCCCAACTGGTTAATTCCTGGCGAGGAAAAGTTCGTCGCGTCGTGGCAGTGGAGTCATAGCTAAAATCAACTCACTGCCATTTACTAGGAACTTTGAAAGGGCTTGCTATGCCTGTATAGGGGATTTAGTTCCGGGGAATCATCGCCGTATAGGCTCAGTTGGATTCTTTGGTTGTGTGTACCGGGAAATTGGTTTCGGCGGCATAGCCAAGTACGGTCAAGGGTCTTGATCGTTGCGATGGTCGTTTCGTGGAAAGGCGACGCATCATGCTGTTGGCTTGCCAATAGGAGGGAATTGGTGTGGTTCTACATGGTATAGGTGGAATGGGAACCGAAATGGTTTTCGGGGGAACTAAATGTTGCTTGGTTACAAGCGAGGAGATAGTTTAAACAACAAGTGAGCCGGAATGATTTTCGGCGGAAATTGGGATTGCTTGGTTGCAAGCGAGGGATATAATTTAGATGGGATATTAACCGGAGCGGTTTTTGGGAAAATGTGCGCGACTCGATGTAGCTGATGGAGATGGTGAGTATTTCGTTGTAACTTTGAATATGCGTTTATTACAGGATATGATTTTCGGGGGAAATTAGGGTTGCTTGATCGCAGGCAAGGAGTATAATTTAGATAGGGAATTAACCGAAGCAATTTTGGAAATTGTTTGCGGCTCGGTGTAGTTGATGGAGATGGTGAGTGTTTCGTTGGAAATTGGATATGCGTTTATTACAGCTTGGGAAATGGGTTCTTGGTAGGTTGGGGATGTATGCAATTGCAGGTTTGGGGAAGGATGCTGTTCCATATTGGGATGTGTTTTTGCATGTTTGGAAATGGGTTACAGGTTGGGTTAGGGTGATGCGCTGTTAGCGGTAATTGGTCAATTGGTTGGCATCGTGGGTTGCTTCTCCATGTGGTATAGAGAACCCCTGTTACGACCACAACCACCCATCCCATAAAAATTACCTCTTTGGAACCAACCTCCACCACTAACGGCGATACACGCCAAAAACATCCACTTAAAGGATGTGACATTTTGCTAAGTAAAAAACATTAGCCCATACAACAATTCTTCACATTAAAGCAGAAAATTAAAACCTCCCGCAAATGACGAGAATTTGGCTCGTAACCTGCCCATACAACAAATGGCCCCACATAAATGGATAGCAAGCAAATCGAACTAAACGTTCGATTTGCGCTAATCAATTAAACTCCAAGCAAATTGAACTAAACGTTCAATTTGCTCACATAAAAAACTGGGAAATATAATCATTGAACCAAGGGTTCACCACAACAACCCCTAAGAGCCAAATGTGCAGGCCAGATGCCGTCCTTCAAACAAAACCATTGAGTATCATAAAAAATTGCGCGCCAGCAATTTTACGAGACCTCAGAAAAATGGTTATCTAAAACAATTAAAACAACCAACGCCAGTTTTCGTTTTAACGAAATTAAGTTAAAACAAACAAAAGGAAAATATTCGCCTTTGTATCGATTCCCCACGGAAAAGATCCTTGCCCATTCGGCTAAAATAAACAACATAGAGAATCAGAAATGCTCATTAGCACAATTCTCTATTTGTATTCCCTAACGTATCCTTACAAAAGGGATCCTTGCCGAGTCGGCTAGAACAAACAACAGGCATCATAAAACGAATTACACATTCGTTTAGCGCATACGAGTATCAACATAGAGGATTATAAATGTACATTCGCACGATCCTCTGTTGATTTTTCCCTTTGTGTTTCCGCGTTTGATCCCAAGCCGGGAAAGATAAAGAAAGAAGCGCCAATCCTTCGATCTTCAGGATGAAGAAAAAACAGGTCTTCGTTTGAGAGTTGGTTTACGAAACTCGACCGAGACGGGAGACTTTTTCGAGTTGGTTTTGGAAATTGGACGGGAACGGTCCGTGACGTGTGTGCGAGCCGAAATAAATTAAGTTAAAGTTGGTGTATAAAGTTAAAGTATTATAAATAATAACAGAAGTGTAACTGAGAGAAGAGTTAAGCGATCGTCACAAAATAAATTAAGTTAAAGTTGGTGTATAAAGTTAAAGTATTATAAATAATAACAGAAGTGTTACTGAGAGAAGAGTTAAGCGATCGTCACAAAATAAATTAAGTTAAAGTTGGTGTATAAAGTTAAAAGATTATAACTAATAACAGAAGTGTAACTGAGAGAAGAGTTAAGCCATCGTCACAAAATAAATTAAGTTTAACTAAAGACAAAAGAGTGTTTTACTTAAAGTGAGGGATTCCAACGTGAGTGTGGTGTTTAAAGTGAATGACAAAAAGTTCATTACAAATGGCGCAGCCGGTAGGATTCGAGGAAGCCTGAGTATCGTAAACTCGTAAGCGCTTGAAAAGCCCGAATCGGAAAAGAACTTACAAATAATAAACACATAAACTCAGTGACAAAACAAAAAATAAATAAAAGTGCCAAAACAAAAAGTTCACCGAAAAAGTTAACTAATACCACATACAAAAAAAAAAACAAAAATATAATAAAATATGTTTACAAAAAAAAAAAAAAGTATTTTAAAATTAAAAAGGACATAAGTGAATCAAAAATAAGTAACAAGAAATTTCAATAAACCCGTCAAAACTATCTATAAAAACACACAGATGAACTAAAAAGTGAAGTAAAATCAAATACAAATAACACACCAATAAACTAAAGAAGTTAAAGAAAAACAATAATAATAAAATGAAGGTAGAAACCAATAATGAAAGTGGATCTAAAAGAAACAATTAACACAAACAAAATACAAGTAAACGCCAGGAACTAGAAAAATAACAAATTAAAATAAACAACCTCAACATCCGTAACAAAGATAATCAACAAAAGCAGCCTTAGCAACAACAAGAACAACTGATCAACAAAGGATTGCAGCATATACCAACAGATGACAGCAAATTTACTATAAGATAAGTAATTTAAATCCTTACTTTTGAAAATTCTCTTCTGCTCAATAGTTGTAACAAGAAACTTAATAAATATAACTGAAATTATTTAATTAATTCCATTTTAAATTATTCAATTTAATTTTCATTTGAATTTAAATGATAGCAATCAGCTTTCATCAAAGATTTCGAAACAAAACCTTAACAGCTCATTGCCAGATATTACAGGTTTATAAACTAAAAAGGGAAAACACAAAGGATTCGATTGTCATTCTGTTTTAGTGTATAAAATCTATAGTACTTATTTTGTCCATATTGAATTACCGTACTTTTTTGGAAGTATTTCCACTTATATATATACATTTAACTCAACATATTACTATCTTTGCATCTGTCCCTATATTTGTCCATATTTCGCGATATTTGTTCAAATGAAAGTTTTCAATAATTGGGAAGTATTTTCACTTTAAAACAATAAATAAATCAATGATCCCAATATCAATAAGAAGTAACAAATGAAGTTTTGACTCAGATATTGAATTTGAAAACACCTTCCTATCCCAAAAAACAAACAAAATGAAACCAAAATTAGTTTTATAACTTATCTCTATATTTGTCCATATTCCACTGTCGTTTAAAGGAAATTTTTCAATAATTGGGAAGTATTTCTAACTGGACATATATGAAACACACCCAAAAATTAAATTAAAACAATACATTGAGAATACCTTAATAAATATTACAAACACTGTTGAACTAGTGGTTATCCTTGTTCTAGAAACACCCCCTTGTTATCCTTTTTCAGGCACTTTATTAACTGAATTTGTGGATCTGAAGACTGTTTTTTCCCCTATTCTCTTTATTCCAAACCAAGTTAACAAAAATGACTGTCGATTACACCAAGGTTGCGAAGTTGTCAACACAACTAATCCCCATCTTCTCAGGGGAACGTAATCCACATTTAGGTGCCGAACTCCATACATTTTTGGATTGTAGTAGGAGGGTTTTGAATTGTCTCCCAGTGGAAGAGCACAATGTGTTTCTGCAAATATTCCCTACTAGGTTGCGAGGGGAAGCATCTGCATTGTTCGGGTCCACTCCGTTTTCATCTTTTGAAGAAGCAGAGGATCTACTGAGGAAAGTTTACCAGCCAGTAGAAAGCTACCAAGATTTGGTCAATAAACTACTGGCTACCAAACAGAACCCTGCGGAAGCAGTCATCTTGTTCCAAATACGTTTGAGGCAAACGTTGGAAAGATGCTCACTGGTAGCGGAGAAGAGATATGGCTCCGCGTCCGCCGAGGGCATAAAAATACAGCTAGACGACTTTGCCAGGAGTGTGTATAGAAGTGGACTTTTAAATCCATACTACCGTCAATTTCTATTATTAATGGAAGGAGAACCACTTGACACTCTAATGCAAAGGACGTTAGATTTGGAAGAACTTGAAAAACCTCAGTCGAACTCACTCTCTTCTGCACAATCTTCACCAGTATACCATTCTTCTCCACAGATATTTAACCCAATTACAGGTACAATGGTGGATCCTCCAGTTGTAGAGCTTAAACCTAATTACCCTGAACCCAAAGTAGTTCCCTACACACAACCCATTACACAGGATGCCCCTATCATTAAAATAACTTGTAGCTACTGCCAGAAACGGGGGCATACCTATGAAGAGTGTGTAAAACGGAAAAACACACCCTTTTGTACACACTGTCAGCAAATAAATCACGATATCCGTGATTGTTGGCGATTAAGGGAGGGAAAAAGGATTCTGCATATAAGGCAGATTTGCGACTTCTATGGCCAGCAGGGCCACAACATAGGTTCCTGTAACCAAAAGCTGAAATGGGAATCGCGAATTCAATGCCAATTTTCTAAAAATTCTCCCCCTTCAGAACAAGAAAGAAGTAGATCAAAACACTCTGTGGCAAAAAGGAGTTACCACATGAGAACTCCATGCTCGCCAATAACCAGCGGCCCAACTGCCCAGCTACCAATAGATGTAGGAGTTAAGAAAAACACAACTCTAGTAGTGGACACTGGCGCTGAAATCAGTCTGATTACCAAAAGTATTCTCAAGGAATCAGACATTAATATTAATCGGGGAGAGGCTTGCACCTTACAGATGCCGTTTGGAAGTATCCGAACCTTGGGAAGCTGCATGGTGAACTTCCAACTGAATGATAGGTCTAAACTCCCATGCAAGTTTCAAGTAGTGAGCAGTATGGCCGATCTACCAGAAGACGGACTAGTTGGAAACGATTTTCTGTCGAAGAATTGCAATGTGGAAGGCACCAAACAGTGCATCACATTTCCTCGAACGGAAATGAATCCAACGGTATTTAGTGTGCCGATCAAATTCTCAAGCGTTGAGAAAAGGTACCCTTATAAAAAAAAATAAAAAAAAATAAATACTATAAAGGAAAACAAGAGCAAGCCCAAGATAAGTGGAAATCTTTCAGGTTAAATTGTAACTATAAAAAGAGGAACACCAAAGAGTCAAGTGGTCATAATACATATGTTGATCGAATCACAGACACTCTACCAGCAAATCTTTCAAACTCGCTTCCCCGCTCGCAAAATAAACAAAACAAAAAGTTATTGCAGAAGCCCGAAACACCCGAAAAAATTACGAACCCCAATGAGATTGCAACTTTACTCAGGGTTTACCACAATTCCTCTTCCGGTGGACATCAGAGCATCACTAAATCGTATAATAAAATACGACAAAGGTACTGGTGGCCAGCTATGCTATCCGATATTAGGAGACATAAAAAGCAGTGTGAGGAATGTCGTTCATTAAAGACGAACACCTGCTCCGGAAGTGAAACGAAACCACAATCGTTTCATGTGGGAAACAAGGTGTTGATGAAAAGTGAAAATCGTAACGGCAAAATGACATCTATTTGGAAGGGACCCTTCCCAGTCATAGCAATAAAGGGCCCAGGCAATACGGCCATCAAAATAGGCCGAAGATCCGTTGTGGTTCACAATAATAGGCTAAAACCGTATTTTTAAAACCCCATCCTTAACAACTCCAACTTCCTGCCCTCTATCAATCCGAAACAATTCCTACCCCCAAGAGGTATTACAAATTTAAAATATTCGAATTACTTACTCCAAATCAAAAACAATTAATACACACAATAAAATGAAAGAATGATATGGACAAAAATAGACGACGGTAACAAATGTCAAAAAATAAAACATATCATATAAAGATCAAAAAATCATTAATATAATAAATAAATACATATACAGTAAAATAAACACTACACTAAATATAACCACATTTCAACAACCATTCATAACATATAAATAAATATACAATATGGTAAGATACAGACGCACATGCAAAAATATTATATAATATATATGGCAACTATTACTGTTAGAACTAATAAGCAAATAATGTCTGTTATTACCAAACTACTATTGCCACTAATGTTAAAATTAAATACTGTAAGGAGTGAACATTATTGCACATTCAATTATGATACAAAATAAGATACAAATAATTTCTATTATTATAAAAACTATTTAAATGAATAAGCAAAACTATTCCTATAAAAATTAATCAAATTAGGAAAATAAATAAACTATTATAAAAAAAAAATAACCACCATCTAAAATTAGAAAATATTACCGTCAGCACACCTGAAAACATACTGACGAAACTTATCTTAATAATGAAATTTTAAATGAAAAAAAAAAAAAAATAATAATAATAATAATAATAAATAAATAAATAAATTTTATTAATAATCATTTGATTTGTTAGACCTCTAAGTAAATAATAAGTTACGAAAACTATTCAAAAAAAAAAGTAATAAATACATACATATATATAAAGATATAGTAATACCTACACATATATACATAATTATACGTACACAATATATACATAATAATACCTAAACAAAATGTGCTGAACCTTATAATATAACAATGAAAACCTACGAATGAACTTAAGTTGATTAAATCCATGTATACCTAAAACAAAAATAATAAACAAAACAATGATGTACAAATACAAAATAAGTAACCCTATAAACTACAGTCCCAACAAATGTAAACTGAACATATACAAATTAAAGGGACAAAAGATACATACAATTTTGTAAACACCCACACTGCACCACTCACGTTCCTATAGGCGCCCAAGGAGTATTATTTCCTCTTCTAAGAATAATACTCCTTTTATAAAGGGGGGAGGATTGTTACGACCACAACCACCCATCCCATAAAAATTACCTCTTTGGAACCAACCTCCACCACTAACAGCGATACACGCCAAAAACATCCACTTAAAGGATGTGACATTTGGCTAAGTAAAAAACATTAGCCCATACAACAATTCTTCATATTAAAGCAGAAAATTAAAACCTCCCGCAAATGACGAGAATTTGGCTCGTAACCTGCCCATACAACAAATGGTCCCACATAAATGGATAGCAAGCAAATCGAACTAAACGTTCGATTTGCCCTAATCAATTAAACTCCAAGCAAATTGAACTAAATGTTCAATTTGCTCACATAAAAAACTGGGAAATATAATCATTGAACCAAGGGTTCACCACAACAACCCCTAAGAGCCAAATGTGCAGGCCAGATGCCGTCCTTCAAACAAAACCATTGAGTATCATAAAAAATTGCGCGCCAGCAATTTTACGAGACCTCAGAAAAATGGTTATCTAAAACAATTAAAACAACCAACGCCAGTTTTCGTTTTAACGAAATTAAGTTAAAACAAACAAAAGGAAAATATTCGCCTTTGTATCGATTCCCCACGGAAAAGATCCTTGCCCATTCGGCTAAAATAAACAACATAGAGAATCAGAAATGCTCATTAGCACAATTCTCTATTTGTATTCCCTAACGTATCCTTACAAAAGGGATCCTTGCCGAGTCGGCTAGAACAAACAACAGGCATCATAAAACGAATTACACATTCGTTTAGCGCATACGAGTATCAACATAGAGGATTATAAATGTACATTCGCACGATCCTCTGTTGATTTTTCCCTTTGTGTTTCCGCGTTTGATCCCAAGCCGGGAAAGATAAAGAAAGAAGCGCCAATCCTTCGATCTTCAGGATGAAGAAAAAACAGGTCTTCGTTTGAGAGTTGGTTTACGAAACTCGACCGAGACGGGAGACTTTTTCGAGTTGGTTTTGGAAATTGGACGGGAACGGTCCGTGACGTGTGTGCGAGCCGAAATAAATTAAGTTAAAGTTGGTGTATAAAGTTAAAGTATTATAAATAATAACAGAAGTGTAACTGAGAGAAGAGTTAAGCGATCGTCACAAAATAAATTAAGTTAAAGTTGGTGTATAAAGTTAAAGTATTATAAATAATAACAGAAGTGTTACTGAGAGAAGAGTTAAGCGATCGTCACAAAATAAATTAAGTTAAAGTTGGTGTATAAAGTTAAAAGATTATAACTAATAACAGAAGTGTAACTGAGAGAAGAGTTAAGCCATCGTCACAAAATAAATTAAGTTTAACTAAAGACAAAAGAGTGTTTTACTTAAAGTGAGGGATTCCAACGTGAGTGTGGTGTTTAAAGTGAATGACAAAAAGTTCATTACAAATGGCGCAGCCGGTAGGATTCGAGGAAGCCTGAGTATCGTAAACTCGTAAGCGCTTGAAAAGCCCGAATCGGAAAAGAACTTACAAATAATAAACACATAAACTCAGTGACAAAACAAAAAATAAATAAAAGTGCCAAAACAAAAAGTTCACCGAAAAAGTTAACTAATACCACATACAAAAAAAAAAACAAAAATATAATAAAATATGTTTACAAAAAAAAAAAAAAGTATTTTAAAATTAAAAAGGACATAAGTGAATCAAAAATAAGTAACAAGAAATTTCAATAAACCCGTCAAAACTATCTATAAAAACACACAGATGAACTAAAAAGTGAAGTAAAATCAAATACAAATAACACACCAATAAACTAAAGAAGTTAAAGAAAAACAATAATAATAAAATGAAGGTAGAAACCAATAATGAAAGTGGATCTAAAAGAAACAATTAACACAAACAAAATACAAGTAAACGCCAGGAACTAGAAAAATAACAAATTAAAATAAACAACCTCAACATCCGTAACAAAGATAATCAACAAAAGCAGCCTTAGCAACAACAAGAACAACTGATCAACAAAGGATTGCAGCATATACCAACAGATGACAGCAAATTTACTATAAGATAAGTAATTTAAATCCTTACTTTTGAAAATTCTCTTCTGCTCAATAGTTGTAACAAGAAACTTAATAAATATAACTGAAATTATTTAATTAATTCCATTTTAAATTATTCAATTTAATTTTCATTTGAATTTAAATGATAGCAATCAGCTTTCATCAAAGATTTCGAAACAAAACCTTAACAGCTCATTGCCAGATATTACAGGTTTATAAACTAAAAAGGGAAAACACAAAGGATTCGATTGTCATTCTGTTTTAGTGTATAAAATCTATAGTACTTATTTTGTCCATATTGAATTACCGTACTTTTTTGGAAGTATTTCCACTTATATATATACATTTAACTCAACATATTACTATCTTTGCATCTGTCCCTATATTTGTCCATATTTCGCGATATTTGTTCAAATGAAAGTTTTCAATAATTGGGAAGTATTTTCACTTTAAAACAATAAATAAATCAATGATCCCAATATCAATAAGAAGTAACAAATGAAGTTTTGACTCAGATATTGAATTTGAAAACACCTTCCTATCCCAAAAAACAAACAAAATGAAACCAAAATTAGTTTTATAACTTATCTCTATATTTGTCCATATTCCACTGTCGTTTAAAGGAAATTTTTCAATAATTGGGAAGTATTTCTAACTGGACATATATGAAACACACCCAAAAATTAAATTAAAACAATACATTGAGAATACCTTAATAAATATTACAAACACTGTTGAACTAGTGGTTATCCTTGTTCTAGAAACACCCCCTTGTTATCCTTTTTCAGGCACTTTATTAACTGAATTTGTGGATCTGAAGACTGTTTTTTCCCCTATTCTCTTTATTCCAAACCAAGTTAACAAAAATGACTGTCGATTACACCAAGGTTGCGAAGTTGTCAACACAACTAATCCCCATCTTCTCAGGGGAACGTAATCCACATTTAGGTGCCGAACTCCATACATTTTTGGATTGTAGTAGGAGGGTTTTGAATTGTCTCCCAGTGGAAGAGCACAATGTGTTTCTGCAAATATTCCCTACTAGGTTGCGAGGGGAAGCATCTGCATTGTTCGGGTCCACTCCGTTTTCATCTTTTGAAGAAGCAGAGGATCTACTGAGGAAAGTTTACCAGCCAGTAGAAAGCTACCAAGATTTGGTCAATAAACTACTGGCTACCAAACAGAACCCTGCGGAAGCAGTCATCTTGTTCCAAATACGTTTGAGGCAAACGTTGGAAAGATGCTCACTGGTAGCGGAGAAGAGATATGGCTCCGCGTCCGCCGAGGGCATAAAAATACAGCTAGACGACTTTGCCAGGAGTGTGTATAGAAGTGGACTTTTAAATCCATACTACCGTCAATTTCTATTATTAATGGAAGGAGAACCACTTGACACTCTAATGCAAAGGACGTTAGATTTGGAAGAACTTGAAAAACCTCAGTCGAACTCACTCTCTTCTGCACAATCTTCACCAGTATACCATTCTTCTCCACAGATATTTAACCCAATTACAGGTACAATGGTGGATCCTCCAGTTGTAGAGCTTAAACCTAATTACCCTGAACCCAAAGTAGTTCCCTACACACAACCCATTACACAGGATGCCCCTATCATTAAAATAACTTGTAGCTACTGCCAGAAACGGGGGCATACCTATGAAGAGTGTGTAAAACGGAAAAACACACCCTTTTGTACACACTGTCAGCAAATAAATCACGATATCCGTGATTGTTGGCGATTAAGGGAGGGAAAAAGGATTCTGCATATAAGGCAGATTTGCGACTTCTATGGCCAGCAGGGCCACAACATAGGTTCCTGTAACCAAAAGCTGAAATGGGAATCGCGAATTCAATGCCAATTTTCTAAAAATTCTCCCCCTTCAGAACAAGAAAGAAGTAGATCAAAACACTCTGTGGCAAAAAGGAGTTACCACATGAGAACTCCATGCTCGCCAATAACCAGCGGCCCAACTGCCCAGCTACCAATAGATGTAGGAGTTAAGAAAAACACAACTCTAGTAGTGGACACTGGCGCTGAAATCAGTCTGATTACCAAAAGTATTCTCAAGGAATCAGACATTAATATTAATCGGGGAGAGGCTTGCACCTTACAGATGCCGTTTGGAAGTATCCGAACCTTGGGAAGCTGCATGGTGAACTTCCAACTGAATGATAGGTCTAAACTCCCATGCAAGTTTCAAGTAGTGAGCAGTATGGCCGATCTACCAGAAGACGGACTAGTTGGAAACGATTTTCTGTCGAAGAATTGCAATGTGGAAGGCACCAAACAGTGCATCACATTTCCTCGAACGGAAATGAATCCAACGGTATTTAGTGTGCCGATCAAATTCTCAAGCGTTGAGAAAAGGTACCCTTATAAAAAAAAATAAAAAAAAATAAATACTATAAAGGAAAACAAGAGCAAGCCCAAGATAAGTGGAAATCTTTCAGGTTAAATTGTAACTATAAAAAGAGGAACACCAAAGAGTCAAGTGGTCATAATACATATGTTGATCGAATCACAGACACTCTACCAGCAAATCTTTCAAACTCGCTTCCCCGCTCGCAAAATAAACAAAACAAAAAGTTATTGCAGAAGCCCGAAACACCCGAAAAAATTACGAACCCCAATGAGATTGCAACTTTACTCAGGGTTTACCACAATTCCTCTTCCGGTGGACATCAGAGCATCACTAAATCGTATAATAAAATACGACAAAGGTACTGGTGGCCAGCTATGCTATCCGATATTAGGAGACATAAAAAGCAGTGTGAGGAATGTCGTTCATTAAAGACGAACACCTGCTCCGGAAGTGAAACGAAACCACAATCGTTTCATGTGGGAAACAAGGTGTTGATGAAAAGTGAAAATCGTAACGGCAAAATGACATCTATTTGGAAGGGACCCTTCCCAGTCATAGCAATAAAGGGCCCAGGCAATACGGCCATCAAAATAGGCCGAAGATCCGTTGTGGTTCACAATAATAGGCTAAAACCGTATTTTTAAAACCCCATCCTTAACAACTCCAACTTCCTGCCCTCTATCAATCCGAAACAATTCCTACCCCCAAGAGGTATTACAAATTTAAAATATTCGAATTACTTACTCCAAATCAAAAACAATTAATACACACAATAAAATGAAAGAATGATATGGACAAAAATAGACGACGGTAACAAATGTCAAAAAATAAAACATATCATATAAAGATCAAAAAATCATTAATATAATAAATAAATACATATACAGTAAAATAAACACTACACTAAATATAACCACATTTCAACAACCATTCATAACATATAAATAAATATACAATATGGTAAGATACAGACGCACATGCAAAAATATTATATAATATATATGGCAACTATTACTGTTAGAACTAATAAGCAAATAATGTCTGTTATTACCAAACTACTATTGCCACTAATGTTAAAATTAAATACTGTAAGGAGTGAACATTATTGCACATTCAATTATGATACAAAATAAGATACAAATAATTTCTATTATTATAAAAACTATTTAAATGAATAAGCAAAACTATTCCTATAAAAATTAATCAAATTAGGAAAATAAATAAACTATTATAAAAAAAAAATAACCACCATCTAAAATTAGAAAATATTACCGTCAGCACACCTGAAAACATACTGACGAAACTTATCTTAATAATGAAATTTTAAATGAAAAAAAAAAAAAAATAATAATAATAATAATAATAAATAAATAAATAAATTTTATTAATAATCATTTGATTTGTTAGACCTCTAAGTAAATAATAAGTTACGAAAACTATTCAAAAAAAAAAGTAATAAATACATACATATATATAAAGATATAGTAATACCTACACATATATACATAATTATACGTACACAATATATACATAATAATACCTAAACAAAATGTGCTGAACCTTATAATATAACAATGAAAACCTACGAATGAACTTAAGTTGATTAAATCCATGTATACCTAAAACAAAAATAATAAACAAAACAATGATGTACAAATACAAAATAAGTAACCCTATAAACTACAGTCCCAACAAATGTAAACTGAACATATACAAATTAAAGGGACAAAAGATACATACAATTTTGTAAACACCCACACTGCACCACTCACGTTCCTATAGGCGCCCAAGGAGTATTATTTCCTCTTCTAAGAATAATACTCCTTTTATAAAGGGGGGAGGATTGTTACGACCACAACCACCCATCCCATAAAAATTACCTCTTTGGAACCAACCTCCACCACTAACGGCGATACACGCCAAAAACATCCACTTAAAGGATGTGACATTTTGCTAAGTAAAAAACATTAGCCCATACAACAATTCTTCACATTAAAGCAGAAAATTAAAACCTCCCGCAAATGACGAGAATTTGGCTCGTAAGCTGCCCATACAACAAATGGTCCCACATAAATGGATAGCAAGCAAATCGAACTAAACGTTCGATTTGCGCTAATCAATTAAACTCCAAGCAAATTGAACTAAACGTTCAATTTGCTCACATAAAAAACTGGGAAATATAATCATTGAACCAAGGGTTCACCACAACAACCCCTAAGAGCCAAATGTGCAGGCCAGATGCCGTCCTTCAAACAAAACCATTGAGTATCATAAAAAATTGCGCGCCAGCAATTTTACGAGACCTCAGAAAAATGGTTATCTAAAACAATTAAAACAACCAACGCCAGTTTTCGTTTTAACGAAATTAAGTTAAAACAAACAAAAGGAAAATATTCGCCTTTGTATCGATTCCCCACGGAAAAGATCCTTGCCCATTCGGCTAAAATAAACAACATAGAGAATCAGAAATGCTCATTAGCACAATTCTCTATTTGTATTCCCTAACGTATCCTTACAAAAGGGATCCTTGCCGAGTCGGCTAGAACAAACAACAGGCATCATAAAACGAATTACACATTCGTTTAGCGCATACGAGTATCAACATAGAGGATTATAAATGTACATTCGCACGATCCTCTGTTGATTTTTCCCTTTGTGTTTCCGCGTTTGATCCCAAGCCGGGAAAGATAAAGAAAGAAGCGCCAATCCTTCGATCTTCAGGATGAAGAAAAAACAGGTCTTCGTTTGAGAGTTGGTTTACGAAACTCGACCGAGACGGGAGACTTTTTCGAGTTGGTTTTGGAAATTGGACGGGAACGGTCCGTGACGTGTGTGCGAGCCGAAATAAATTAAGTTAAAGTTGGTGTATAAAGTTAAAGTATTATAAATAATAACAGAAGTGTAACTGAGAGAAGAGTTAAGCGATCGTCACAAAATAAATTAAGTTAAAGTTGGTGTATAAAGTTAAAGTATTATAAATAATAACAGAAGTGTTACTGAGAGAAGAGTTAAGCGATCGTCACAAAATAAATTAAGTTAAAGTTGGTGTATAAAGTTAAAAGATTATAACTAATAACAGAAGTGTAACTGAGAGAAGAGTTAAGCCATCGTCACAAAATAAATTAAGTTTAACTAAAGACAAAAGAGTGTTTTACTTAAAGTGAGGGATTCCAACGTGAGTGTGGTGTTTAAAGTGAATGACAAAAAGTTCATTACAAATGGCGCAGCCGGTAGGATTCGAGGAAGCCTGAGTATCGTAAACTCGTAAGCGCTTGAAAAGCCCGAATCGGAAAAGAACTTACAAATAATAAACACATAAACTCAGTGACAAAACAAAAAATAAATAAAAGTGCCAAAACAAAAAGTTCACCGAAAAAGTTAACTAATACCACATACAAAAAAAAAAACAAAAATATAATAAAATATGTTTACAAAAAAAAAAAAAAGTATTTTAAAATTAAAAAGGACATAAGTGAATCAAAAATAAGTAACAAGAAATTTCAATAAACCCGTCAAAACTATCTATAAAAACACACAGATGAACTAAAAAGTGAAGTAAAATCAAATACAAATAACACACCAATAAACTAAAGAAGTTAAAGAAAAACAATAATAATAAAATGAAGGTAGAAACCAATAATGAAAGTGGATCTAAAAGAAACAATTAACACAAACAAAATACAAGTAAACGCCAGGAACTAGAAAAATAACAAATTAAAATAAACAACCTCAACATCCGTAACAAAGATAATCAACAAAAGCAGCCTTAGCAACAACAAGAACAACTGATCAACAAAGGATTGCAGCATATACCAACAGATGACAGCAAATTTACTATAAGATAAGTAATTTAAATCCTTACTTTTGAAAATTCTCTTCTGCTCAATAGTTGTAACAAGAAACTTAATAAATATAACTGAAATTATTTAATTAATTCCATTTTAAATTATTCAATTTAATTTTCATTTGAATTTAAATGATAGCAATCAGCTTTCATCAAAGATTTCGAAACAAAACCTTAACAGCTCATTGCCAGATATTACAGGTTTATAAACTAAAAAGGGAAAACACAAAGGATTCGATTGTCATTCTGTTTTAGTGTATAAAATCTATAGTACTTATTTTGTCCATATTGAATTACCGTACTTTTTTGGAAGTATTTCCACTTATATATATACATTTAACTCAACATATTACTATCTTTGCATCTGTCCCTATATTTGTCCATATTTCGCGATATTTGTTCAAATGAAAGTTTTCAATAATTGGGAAGTATTTTCACTTTAAAACAATAAATAAATCAATGATCCCAATATCAATAAGAAGTAACAAATGAAGTTTTGACTCAGATATTGAATTTGAAAACACCTTCCTATCCCAAAAAACAAACAAAATGAAACCAAAATTAGTTTTATAACTTATCTCTATATTTGTCCATATTCCACTGTCGTTTAAAGGAAATTTTTCAATAATTGGGAAGTATTTCTAACTGGACATATATGAAACACACCCAAAAATTAAATTAAAACAATACATTGAGAATACCTTAATAAATATTACAAACACTGTTGAACTAGTGGTTATCCTTGTTCTAGAAACACCCCCTTGTTATCCTTTTTCAGGCACTTTATTAACTGAATTTGTGGATCTGAAGACTGTTTTTTCCCCTATTCTCTTTATTCCAAACCAAGTTAACAAAAATGACTGTCGATTACACCAAGGTTGCGAAGTTGTCAACACAACTAATCCCCATCTTCTCAGGGGAACGTAATCCACATTTAGGTGCCGAACTCCATACATTTTTGGATTGTAGTAGGAGGGTTTTGAATTGTCTCCCAGTGGAAGAGCACAATGTGTTTCTGCAAATATTCCCTACTAGGTTGCGAGGGGAAGCATCTGCATTGTTCGGGTCCACTCCGTTTTCATCTTTTGAAGAAGCAGAGGATCTACTGAGGAAAGTTTACCAGCCAGTAGAAAGCTACCAAGATTTGGTCAATAAACTACTGGCTACCAAACAGAACCCTGCGGAAGCAGTCATCTTGTTCCAAATACGTTTGAGGCAAACGTTGGAAAGATGCTCACTGGTAGCGGAGAAGAGATATGGCTCCGCGTCCGCCGAGGGCATAAAAATACAGCTAGACGACTTTGCCAGGAGTGTGTATAGAAGTGGACTTTTAAATCCATACTACCGTCAATTTCTATTATTAATGGAAGGAGAACCACTTGACACTCTAATGCAAAGGACGTTAGATTTGGAAGAACTTGAAAAACCTCAGTCGAACTCACTCTCTTCTGCACAATCTTCACCAGTATACCATTCTTCTCCACAGATATTTAACCCAATTACAGGTACAATGGTGGATCCTCCAGTTGTAGAGCTTAAACCTAATTACCCTGAACCCAAAGTAGTTCCCTACACACAACCCATTACACAGGATGCCCCTATCATTAAAATAACTTGTAGCTACTGCCAGAAACGGGGGCATACCTATGAAGAGTGTGTAAAACGGAAAAACACACCCTTTTGTACACACTGTCAGCAAATAAATCACGATATCCGTGATTGTTGGCGATTAAGGGAGGGAAAAAGGATTCTGCATATAAGGCAGATTTGCGACTTCTATGGCCAGCAGGGCCACAACATAGGTTCCTGTAACCAAAAGCTGAAATGGGAATCGCGAATTCAATGCCAATTTTCTAAAAATTCTCCCCCTTCAGAACAAGAAAGAAGTAGATCAAAACACTCTGTGGCAAAAAGGAGTTACCACATGAGAACTCCATGCTCGCCAATAACCAGCGGCCCAACTGTCCAGCTACCAATAGATGTAGGAGTTAAGAAAAACACAACTCTAGTAGTGGACACTGGCGCTGAAATCAGTCTGATTACCAAAAGTATTCTCAAGGAATCAGACATTAATATTAATCGGGGAGAGGCTTGCACCTTACAGATGCCGTTTGGAAGTATCCGAACCTTGGGAAGCTGCATGGTGAACTTCCAACTGAATGATAGGTCTAAACTCCCATGCAAGTTTCAAGTAGTGAGCAGTATGGCCGATCTACCAGAAGACGGACTAGTTGGAAACGATTTTCTGTCGAAGAATTGCAATGTGGAAGGCACCAAACAGTGCATCACATTTCCTCGAACGGAAATGAATCCAACGGTATTTAGTGTGCCGATCAAATTCTCAAGCGTTGAGAAAAGGTACCCTTATAAAAAAAAATAAAAAAAAATAAATACTATAAAGGAAAACAAGAGCAAGCCCAAGATAAGTGGAAATCTTTCAGGTTAAATTGTAACTATAAAAAGAGGAACACCAAAGAGTCAAGTGGTCATAATACATATGTTGATCGAATCACAGACACTCTACCAGCAAATCTTTCAAACTCGCTTCCCCGCTCGCAAAATAAACAAAACAAAAAGTTATTGCAGAAGCCCGAAACACCCGAAAAAATTACGAACCCCAATGAGATTGCAACTTTACTCAGGGTTTACCACAATTCCTCTTCCGGTGGACATCAGAGCATCACTAAATCGTATAATAAAATACGACAAAGGTACTGGTGGCCAGCTATGCTATCCGATATTAGGAGACATAAAAAGCAGTGTGAGGAATGTCGTTCATTAAAGACGAACACCTGCTCCGGAAGTGAAACGAAACCACAATCGTTTCATGTGGGAAACAAGGTGTTGATGAAAAGTGAAAATCGTAACGGCAAAATGACATCTATTTGGAAGGGACCCTTCCCAGTCATAGCAATAAAGGGCCCAGGCAATACGGCCATCAAAATAGGCCGAAGATCCGTTGTGGTTCACAATAATAGGCTAAAACCGTATTTTTAAAACCCCATCCTTAACAACTCCAACTTCCTGCCCTCTATCAATCCGAAACAATTCCTACCCCCAAGAGGTATTACAAATTTAAAATATTCGAATTACTTACTCCAAATCAAAAACAATTAATACACACAATAAAATGAAAGAATGATATGGACAAAAATAGACGACGGTAACAAATGTCAAAAAATAAAACATATCATATAAAGATCAAAAAATCATTAATATAATAAATAAATACATATACAGTAAAATAAACACTACACTAAATATAACCACATTTCAACAACCATTCATAACATATAAATAAATATACAATATGGTAAGATACAGACGCACATGCAAAAATATTATATAATATATATGGCAACTATTACTGTTAGAACTAATAAGCAAATAATGTCTGTTATTACCAAACTACTATTGCCACTAATGTTAAAATTAAATACTGTAAGGAGTGAACATTATTGCACATTCAATTATGATACAAAATAAGATACAAATAATTTCTATTATTATAAAAACTATTTAAATGAATAAGCAAAACTATTCCTATAAAAATTAATCAAATTAGGAAAATAAATAAACTATTATAAAAAAAAAATAACCACCATCTAAAATTAGAAAATATTACCGTCAGCACACCTGAAAACATACTGACGAAACTTATCTTAATAATGAAATTTTAAATGAAAAAAAAAAAAAATAATAATAATAATAATAATAAATAAATAAATAAATTTTATTAATAATCATTTGATTTGTTAGACCTCTAAGTAAATAATAAGTTACGAAAACTATTCAAAAAAAAAAGTAATAAATACATACATATATATAAAGATATAGTAATACCTACACATATATACATAATTATACGTACACAATATATACATAATAATACCTAAACAAAATGTGCTGAACCTTATAATATAACAATGAAAACCTACGAATGAACTTAAGTTGATTAAATCCATGTATACCTAAAACAAAAATAATAAACAAAACAATGATGTACAAATACAAAATAAGTAACCCTATAAACTACAGTCCCAACAAATGTAAACTGAACATATACAAATTAAAGGGACAAAAGATACATACAATTTTGTAAACACCCACACTGCACCACTCACGTTCCTATAGGCGCCCAAGGAGTATTATTTCCTCTTCTAAGAATAATACTCCTTTTATAAAGGGGGGAGGATTGTTACGACCACAACCACCCATCCCATAAAAATTACCTCTTTGGAACCAACCTCCACCACTAACAGCGATACACGCCAAAAACATCCACTTAAAGGATGTGACATTTGGCTAAGTAAAAAACATTAGCCCATACAACAATTCTTCATATTAAAGCAGAAAATTAAAACCTCCCGCAAATGACGAGAATTTGGCTCGTAACCTGCCCATACAACAAATGGTCCCACATAAATGGATAGCAAGCAAATCGAACTAAACGTTCGATTTGCCCTAATCAATTAAACTCCAAGCAAATTGAACTAAATGTTCAATTTGCTCACATAAAAAACTGGGAAATATAATCATTGAACCAAGGGTTCACCACAACAACCCCTAAGAGCCAAATGTGCAGGCCAGATGCCGTCCTTCAAACAAAACCATTGAGTATCATAAAAAATTGCGCGCCAGCAATTTTACGAGACCTCAGAAAAATGGTTATCTAAAACAATTAAAACAACCAACGCCAGTTTTCGTTTTAACGAAATTAAGTTAAAACAAACAAAAGGAAAATATTCGCCTTTGTATCGATTCCCCACGGAAAAGATCCTTGCCCATTCGGCTAAAATAAACAACATAGAGAATCAGAAATGCTCATTAGCACAATTCTCTATTTGTATTCCCTAACGTATCCTTACAAAAGGGATCCTTGCCGAGTCGGCTAGAACAAACAACAGGCATCATAAAACGAATTACACATTCGTTTAGCGCATATCAACATAGAGGATTATAAATGTGCATTCGCACGGTCCTCTGTTGATTTTTCCCTTTGTGTTTCCGCGTTTGATCTCAAGCCGGGAAAGATAAAGAAAGAAGCGCCAATCCTTCGATCTTCACGATGAAGAAAAAACAGGTCTTCGTTTGAGAGTTGGTTTACGAATCTCGACCGAGACGGGAAACTTTTTCGAGTTGGTTTTGGAAATTGGACGGGAACGGTCCGTGACGTGTGTGCGAGCCTAAATAAATTAAGTTAAAGTTGGTGTATAAAGTTAAAGTATTATAAATAATAACAGAAGTGTAACTGAGAGAAGAGTTAAGCGATCGTCACAAAATAAATTAAGTTAAAGTTGGTGTATAAAGTTAAAGTATTATAAATAATAACAGAAGTGTTACTGAGAGAAGAGTTAAGCGATCGTCACAAAATAAATTAAGTTAAAGTTGGTGTATAAAGTTAAAAGATTATAACTAATAACAGAAGTGTAACTGAGAGAAGAGTTAAGCCATCGTCACAAAATAAATTAAGTTTAACTAAAGACAAAAGAGTGTTTTACTTAAAGTGAGGGATTCCAACGTGAGTGTGGTGTTTAAAGTGAATGACAAAAAGTTCATTACACCCCCACAAAACCTTCTTCATATTCTGCAGTTTTTGGGTTTTTTCATAGTTGGCCGTTATTGATTATAAATCTAGGAATGTGTTGGTTTAATTTAAACCAATAAAAAAAGAGACCAAAAATGCATACAGATGTAACCCCTTAACGAGAATATATGGGGATTCATTTGTTTATTTTATTTAGCACCCATCCACCTTGATGTTTTCTAAAGCCTAAGAGTTATGCCAACACTCATATTCGACAAAAAGTCGGCCTTATATCCGTAAAATCGTTGAAGCTATTTATATTCTATACTATTACATATATAGACAGCCATGTGCTAGATAGTTTATGAATCAATAAAAAAATTATATTCTGTAATTAAACACTAGTGATCTCTTTCAAAATCACATTTTTTCTTATATCTTGCTTCTAAAACTTGAATTGTTTCATATTTAAAGTATTATTTGATTGCTTTATGAATTTGTAAGAAGTGATTAACTAAATAAATACCAAAGTTACAAAAAGTGAATTCACCATTAGTACCTTTGGAATAAAATGTTTGAAAAAATTGTACTTGAAACACAAATCCGAGAATAGGCACAACAAATTTAGTCCCGCTTGCTTAAGAACTGTGTTGCTAAATTAAAGCAGATATATTATGACGAAAACGAGTTCTTGTATCGATTTGGAAATAAAATTGATGTATCTTTCATGATGCATACTAATGTATTATGCTGGTAAGTGGGAGCTATCGCTAATGCCTTCCTATAATTTAATGTGGAATCAACCAGGCGTACGTAATGAGTCCACATTACTACACGTCTATTTCAGTTTGCTTGATTCGTATGATTTATCAGAACATCTAATTACCAGATAGTCATGCAGGAATGTGGTGCCTTTGATGAACGATATACTAATAACATAATCGTACTACACTCCTGATATGAATTTCAAACCATTGGAGGCAACATTGAGTTTGCCAAGGTTGTGTTTAATTGACCGCATGTTTTATTCAACCGCAGTAAGCAACTTAGACTGCGACAAACAACCATAATTTATCCAGCTCCGAAGCATGTCATGCCTGTGGCACTGGTCCAAATTTCAAATTGCATTCCACTCACCGAAGTTTCATTTGATTATTCACTCCTTTGACAGGACATTTCTAATTCTATCCTTGTGCAGTCAATGGGAAAAGTTTTCAACCCTGCGAAGGTCCAGAATATTCCGCTTTCCTGCCAAAAACTATTCCACAAAACCGAAAACACATTCCTCCTGCAGTAAATTCCCCGTTTACAAAAACTTTTCTCAAACACAGACTTTTGAATAGCAATGCAGATCGCCACCATTGGCAGAACGGCCTCTCAAGTCCTCAGAGGAACCACATTTTAGCTGATTTATTGCAGGACTCAAAACAGTGTACGAAAATTCCTTTGCCAACTAACAGTTTCAATGGATCGTTTCCATGAAGGAGACCACTGTGACATTTATCTTTCGAATTGCATCACAGTTGTAATAATTATATAAAGAAATCATTGTCCTTGTGGTCAATCCCTGGCTCAAGTGGCTATATAGATAAATGATGATTATCTTGACCAAACACTTAGGTCTCTGCTTAACCAAACAATGTGATCATTTCTCTATAACAGAACATCCCTGAATTGTATTGTGTAACTAATCTCGGGCTACGATAATACTGATGACCCAGATGCAGCAGATTAGAAAGCACAATGTGTACAAGAAGCACCTTGAGAGGAGTCCATCTATCAATGAAAAGATTGAATATGTAGAACATCCTTTAGAGTATACTGAATGGCTAACAAGATGACGAGGCTGAGTTGAATTGAAAAGAAAGGCATCCTTGAAGTGGTTCCTCATCGTAGACACACGCGGTGATGTATCAGATAAGAACTCAGCTAGTCCGGTAGGTTATTCATCTATGTGTGTCTCTAAAGCAGGGTAATATGGAAAAGAATTTCTACATACGCCCACCGACCATATGACTCTGACAATATCCTTCCCAGTGGTATCCACGTTCTCATCTCGTAATGAAAGGATAGCAAGCAAAGCAGTACTCGACGATCCTTAATCTCTTCCTTTTGTGAGATAATAGACACGACTTTCTGATTACCAGTCCATTTGGTGAATACTCCCCCCCCCCACGTAGCGTCCTGAAACCAAAGACCCAGATAAAATCATTCAAAAACGTTCCAATGTTTAAATAGCGTTCACATGGTTAGGCTTATCTTGGCTACATGAATGAATCCAAGGACGGAGAGTCTGTGAAGGCTTAAGGAACAAAAAAGCTCCACTGTGCATGTTGGATGCTTAATACTGTGGTCATCGGTCTTCTATTGATGCAAAAAACCACTTTCTACCATTACTGACCACCATAAAAAATCTTTTATCCTACAAAACCTCCTCAAACTGGAGTTCGCAAGGATGTGATGATTTTTCTAAATGTTTGTTATTCTAAAAGCCATTAAAGGGCTTTTCGGTTGATGATTCTTTATACTAAGCCACACAAATAGCAACTGAGCATACACCACACTCACATATATCTCAAACTCGAACAACGACTATTCAGGACAAGATGAAGTATTGGGAGCAACAACTGCAACGACTAGTGGGGTTGCGGCCAACGCACCCTTTGGATAAAAGTCAAAAAGGATTTGAGGGTAATCAATTTGATATATTGGAACAATACTTAGTTCATCTCGATCCATTTGCGGATTCTTGGATTGGTTTCTGACTTTTCTGCTACTGTCCTTGTCGAGCTTATGACTTCTGGCAGGACGGCTGATACAATGATAGAGCGATTTATAAAGTACGACGAGGACACTGCGCTTCCATTATTCACTGCTACCGCAATTGATTACTGAAGTGGAGTAAAATACCGAGGATGAAAAACAATAGGCAATGGCTTGATGTGGATTGGAGGAAAGGAGGCCCTTTGACGTCGTCCTTTGAATTGAAACGTCAGGCATTCACGGTATCATATCGAAGGAGGGATATAGACTCCAAATTTGTTTTAATCATTTGGACTGAATAAATGATGAATAACTGGCATAATCTTATTCTACATTCAATGGGAGAAAGGAGATGGTGTTCAGTGAATTACATTCGCTTGCATGCCATAAACGTCAAGATAAGTGATGAATAGGATGTCATGAGGCTTGTGCAAATTCGGCAAAAAGACGTTGTCATTTGCCACCCGTGTAGAGTGAAAACCACCTTATGTATATGGTGCTTTTTTTTTTGCACCAGCGTAAGGGTTTCTGTGATAGCCCTATCAACATACACCAAGTGACATTTTATCGGATGAATGCTCTGTCATCGTCGTTCATCTGTTTGCGATGAAACTTTGGTGAATTGTTGTTGATACTAGCGTGATGGTTTTTATGATAGTACCATTAACGTACACCAAGTGGCGATGTATCGGCGAATTATGCCTTTGCGCACCGATCATCTAATTGTGATGAAACTTTGGTAATTTCTTTTGAATTAGTACCATCGACGGCCACTAGATAGCGTTATACAGAATGATCGTTCCTTCACGTGCCGTTCAATCTGATTGCGATGAAGCTCCGGTGAATTGTTGTTGGTAATGGTATGAAGGTTTCCGTGATAGTACTGTGGGCTCCGAGTCTGTTAGGTATGGTGCCTCAAGGGCACAGGTTCACCAAGTTTCCCAACGAATGGTTTGGATTGGAACGCCTTCTACGTCGCACTGTTGTTATCCACCGGCACGCTCCGTAATTGTCTCAAAATAATGCGATTTTTTTCACCAATTAAAATACAATAGTCATTCAAAGTCAATGGCTCTTTATTGGTAGTATGTCTGTTCAACAATGACATAACTTACATTACACTTGCTTGCTTTCAAGTGCCGATAGAAACAAATAAATTGATTATAAAACTTATTTTTATCGTAAAGTTCAGGATTTAATTTCACAAGGTTTTAACTTTAATTTTACTGTCAATCGAAATTGAAGTTAAGGATGTTACACTTGATTTACACTGCGTGTACAGGATTCAATTTTACACGGATCTACTTTTAACAAATGTACAGTGTTTAATTTCAACCAAATAAACTGAGTTTACTTTAGAGAATTTAATTTCCAACAACTAAACCGATTTAATTTTTATGTTAACCGAAACACTCCGGAAGCTCGTCCACCGACTGTTGATAATATTCGACTCGAATTATTTAACGTGGAGGCACGATTTGCCTCCACGGAATCCGTATAGCGATTAACTTATTTCAAAAGATAATTTCATCTTCCGCTTGTCGACATAAGGGGATGATTCTCCTTGTATCGGCCCCAGCACAAGGGCGCGAAACACACACACGATGATCGCTTCTGCTGCTCAAGGTGTGTGCCCACAAGTATGCGGACCGTGGATTAACCGAATCCACAAGGGGAACATTAGCTAGCATGGTTGCAGCTGGTGCAAATATCTCGACGTGTATATTTTGTGTTTACACGATCAGCAACTGCGTGTGGCATTTATGCTGATCGTGCACATCTTGGCGGCATCTCCACGCAGTCGAATTCTGGTTGGATATTTCCCCTTTTTGAGGACTCGACTTCCTTGGGCGGTCAGCCGTCTGACTTAATGTATTTTTCGATCGGGTGACCGACCGATGTGCTTGTAGGTAAAAGGAAACAAAGGAATATCTCTTGCATGTGTGCAGCGGAATTCGTTCGGAGACTTGTGTAATGAAATGTTTCGGGTCATGTTGGTTGCTTGGTGATGCAACCAAATTGCTTATAAGGAACATGTCTGTTTGGTGCTGATGGATTTTGCATCAGCGAATATTATGGATTTACAGCATTTCAGGTATTTATGGTACAAACTGTATAAAGGTAAGTACATGCTTTCCAGGTTTTGGTGCTCTAGAGAGCAGTTACCTGGATGGTTAATGGGAAGGTAAGCAGTGGCATTCAAAGGAACCGCCACAGTACCACCAACATACACTAGGGGGTACTATGTCGAATAATTCTTTGAAGCACAAAGTACACTTCAACGAAATAATTGGTGAATCAATAACACTTTTCCGATAAACATTCCATTAAAAAAATTGATCAGGGCCGCCAGATATCAAGATTTGCCTCGTCATGCCGTTGGATGACTAATGTCCGTTGGTATTTTGGACCGAGACTTCAAGGTGAATGCGAATGTGTACCGCGAAACGATTTTGGAAGATAATCTGAAGCCATGGACAAACAAGCATTTTGGTGAATATTAGACGACGTTTTCACAAGTCCCTGCACAGTCACACAAAGCACACATCAAACACAAATGGATGCAACAGAACATCCCACGCCCAATTTCTGCTACAGAATTGGCGTATAAGGTCACCGGGTACATATTCGGTAATCTTCTCAATATGCTGGGTTTTGCAGACCAAAGTCACTGCTAAAAAATGTCCGTTCAATAAAACCCTTCAATGGAGCAAAATATCGCACGCTCACATTTGAGCAGCGTGCGATGGATTGTTCGGCAGATTTAGAACCAGAGGAGGCCATAGAAAAAAATTGAAATAGATTTTTAAATGGTGTGTGCTTCATTAATGTCTTTAGTTTATTTCAATACAAATTGTTAAGAAATAAAAAAATTACAGCTTTTCGAAAAAATCGTTTTTCTGTGCATTCAACGCGAGTCAGAAGAAAACTAATGAAGTTGTACAAAAAGTTCGATATCAGACCCCATATTGTATCCCAGAACACGTTTAACAAAATGTTCCACCCGTTACACAACACGTTCCTCGTGTCCCACATACATTTTCTATCTAATCCACGTGTTCCAAGGATGTCTCAAAACGTTAAACTGTTCATGAAACCTCATCGGTTGTCTTTTGATTGCCATGGCGTTCTCATCACTGACAACTCGTAAGAAAAATACCAAGGCCAAGGAAAATATCCCAAAGATAAGGTCTTCCAAAGAACTTGTACGACAGGGTGTCCCACAACATAATCCACCACATGTTCCATAACATATGGGATATGATAAATGATACAAATGTCGATTTGTTTACGGAACCTCATTAGTTATCCTTTGATTGCCGTAAACTGAACATCAGTGAATAGCTCCTCGATAGTATAGTGGTGGGTATACCCGCCTGTCAGGCGGGAGAGCGGGGCCCGATTCCCCGTCGGGAAGCCTCTGGCGCAAGACTAATGACCTTGCCCGGAAAAAACAAATCATTATGAAAAATTTAACAACCCTCAGGACTTGCTAAATAAGGCCAAGACCAGTTCCCGGTTGTAGTGCCGATGATGATGATGATGAACATCAGTGAATAAATGTCATAAATGTCGAATTTTTCATCGAACCTCATTAGTTGTCTTTTGATTGCCGTAAACTGACCACCAGTGACAACTATTAATAAAAATGACAACGATATTTTAAAGATCTCCCAAACGTGTCCCAAGGGAGTTCCAAAGATGTCCCCGGGTTCTCCTAAAGGTATCCCTAGAATGTCTCAAAGGAGTTCTAAACATGTAACCATGATGCCTCAAACAAGGCCCAAACATGCCTTAAACGTGTCCCGCAACTTGTTCTACAGCGTGTCCTACAACATAGGCCACAAGATGTAGCACATGGTGAAGCCCATAAATGCGTAACTTTCTGTGAAATCTCATAAGCTGTCTCTTTACTACCATAGCGTGCACATTAGTAACAATTCTAAAGCAAAACGGCAAGAATATCCTAAGATCACCTGAACGGTGTCCTAAGGACTCCCCAAAGATGTTCCAAGGGAGTCGCAAAGGTGTTATCGCGTTTACGAGGAGAGTGAAGAATGTGTGATTCGAACTGACGCTATGACGGTTAGAATCACTAAAAATGGAACCAATCCCCAACACACCGGGCCTCTGCCGCTTGTACGAATTCGATTTCTAAGCTCAAGTACACTCAACTGATGTGGAATTGCTATGTTAATGCTTGGTATACAGCTGGTGCATTTTCTTATTCGATTTTCTTTCGGTGTTCTTCACTCTTTGCTTGTATATTGTGTGTGTGTATCTGTTAGAGACGCCACCCTACTCCCTCATCAGTAACTTTGGTACGATCAGCTTCGTGTGCGAATGACGGGGCGAGGAAAGGACTTCGGAGCAGGCGAGTATGCAGTGCTCTATGCGGAAGTCATGCTGGAGTAGTAAAAGTTATGTTTACCTATGAGAGATTGTGTGTTGTGTGTTGTGTGCATACACAGATCACGTCCGGGTCACCAACTATAGCGTTTTTTCGACGATAGTGAAGAACGTGTGATCGAACTGACGCTATAACGGAAAGAATCACTAAAAATGGAACCAATACTCAACAAATCGGGCCACTGCCGCGTGTATGAATTCTAAGCTCAAATACACTCAACTGATGTGGAATTGCTATGTTATTGCTTGGTATACATCAGGTGCAGTTTCCTATTCGATTTTCTTTCGGTAGAGACTTGACAACTTCTTTTTTAAATAAAACGCAAACCATTTGGAAAAAACAAAAACTTTATTATCGGCTAAGTACAATCAAAACATTTATGAATGGAACTCGACTTCGTTCATATGGCCACCGCGGGGACGTTTGCAGTGGGCGATTCGTTAGACCCAATTTTCGATGACTCGGCCACACATTTCGGCCGTAACGGCCGCTATTTCGCGTTCAATGTTGGCTCTGAGCTCTTCCAACATCGTCGGCTTGTTGGCATAGACCAATGACTTGACGTAGCCCAAAAACAAATAGTCTAGAGGCGTTAAATCGCTCGAACGAGGCGGTCAACCGACTGGCCCATTTCTTGGGATAACACGCTCATCAAACTTACTCTTCAATAAATCGATTGTATCGTGTGGTGTGTGGCTTGTGGCACCGTCCTGTTGAAACCACATGTCGCCCAAGTCCATATCTTCCAATTCGGGCCAAAAATAATCGGTAATCATGGCGCGATAACGATGGCCATTCACAGTAACGTGACGATCGTTATCGTCGACGAAAAAATATGGCCCAATGACGCCGGCGGCATGCAAACCGCACCAAACAGTTATTTTTTGTGGATGAAGTGGTGATTCATGAAGCACATGTGGATTTTCGCACGACCAATAATGCATGTTTGGCTTATTGACGAATCCATTGAGCCAAAAATGAGCTTCGTCACTGGAGATGATTTTGCGATGAAATTCATCATCTTGGCGCATCTTTTCCAGCGCCCAATCGGAGAACGTACGTCGCTTCAAATGGCCCATCGGCTTCAATCCTTGAGTCAGCTTGATCTTGTATGGATGTAAACCAAGATCCTTACACAAGATTCGCCATAAAGTGGTCTGGGAGATGATCAATTCTTGAGAACGCCGTGGAACTGACTGATTTGGATCGTTTGCTACGCACCCCTGAACGGCAGCGATGTTTTCGACATTTGGACCAACCCGTTATCTCACTGGCACGGCAACATCACACAACGAATATGTAGACTCAAATTTTTGCACTAAACTTGTTATTGCCTGTCTACTAGGGCAAGCATTACGACCGAAAATTGGAGTTAACGCTCTTAAAGTTGCGGTCACCAACTCCAAATTTCGGTAGTAAATTTTTATAATTTGCAGACGTTGTTCGTTCGTGTACTTAACCATGATGACAAGGTTGAGTTCGGTGATTAGTGAAAGGGTGCGACCACAAATTAAATTCAAAGTTGTCAAGTCCTTATTGGAAAACGCGATATATTGTGTGTGTATCTGTTAGAAACGCCACAGTGTCCCAAAGAGGGCACAGTGGCGCCTCAGACATGCCGCAATGATGTTCTAAACACATCGCAAACATGCTCCACAACACAATATATCCCGATGCATGTTCAACAATGTGTTACACAACACAATCCATGGTACGCGGAACATGTTAAAAGATATAAGTGTCGGACCTTTCATGAATCTTCGGTAGTTCTCTTTACTTTAACATCAGTGGCAACTCGCAAGAAAAATGTGATGGTTGTCCGAGAGATATCACAGGGATGACCGAAAAATGCCCCAAATATATTCGAATGATGCCCCAAACATTCTACAAACATTCCCCACAGCACAAGATGTAACACAATATATGTTTAGTTTAAAACAGGCATGGTCCGTAACCAATGGTATTCTCGGTGAAATGATGCAGCAGTTGTGACGTGACGACCGAAGTAACAGGTAAACTCCATCCCGCCCCACGATGGAATATCTAAAAGAAAGTTCCGCGAGGATCAACGGGAATATGAGCCTGGCGGGGGGTGGTTTTAGTCGGTAAAAACCCGGCATGCCTCTGGATCGGTCTAGAGGTATCTTTTGGAGATTTCCACCTTACTACCGAAACCAAAAAAAAAAAAAAAAGCACACACACACACACACAAGCTGTTCCACAATATATTCGACATGTCCCACAAAATAAACCACCACATGCTCCATAAGATGTGGGAAATAATAAAGGAGATAAATCTCGAACTTTTCATGAAAACTGTTATATTTTTTAACAATTGATATATCTGTAAAAGCCAACTTTTTATATATTTTTGTTGTCCCAGCGACGCATCCAGCAATAACCGACAACAACAGTCCAGGCCCCTATCAAATGTCAAATCCGGGGTAAGTTTTGTTGTTTTCTGGTGGATAGTATTCCGGACCTGTGGCCAACAAAATATTATTCTATTGGGATAGGGATCATGTATTTCTAGGGATGTATTTTATTTTTAAATATGTCTATTGCTTGGTGGGAATGTGCTATTTAGGGAATTTTTGATGCGTTTTATAGAGGCTAGGGCACCTCGATAGTATAGTGGTTAGTATACCCGCCTGTCAGCCGGGAGACAGGGGTTCGATTCCCCGTCGGGGAGCCCCTGGCGCAAGACTAATGACCTTGCCCAGAAAAAATAAATCATTATGGAAAATTTAACAAGCCCCAGGACTTGCTAAATAAGGCCAAGACCGGTTCCTGGTTGTAGTGCCGATGATGATGATGATAATGATTTATAGAGGGTGATATTTAACAAATGTTAATTATATAACAAACCTCATTAGCTTTCTCTTGACTGTCGCGTCGTGCACATCATTAACAACTTATAAGAAAAATGCAAATGACGCACTAAATATGTTCCAAAGATGTCCCAAAAATATTGCAAATGCGTCCCAAATGTCTTGCAAAGGTGTCCCAAAAGTATCGCATGGGTGTTCCAAGGGTGTCGCAATAGTGTTCAGAAGGTGTCCCAAATATGTTCCAAAAGTGACCCAAACATATCACAAATATGCCCCACAACATGTCCAACAATGTGTCTCACAACGTAGGCCACCACATGCTCCACAAGACGTAGGACATGGTAATGGATATAAATGTCGATCTTTTCATGACCTTCATTAGGTGTCTCTTGACTGTCGTGGAGAGCACATCAGTATCGACTCGTAAGAAAAATGGCAAGGATGTGACAAAGATCTGTGGGGGTTCTCTACAACGCATGGAGAACCAACCCACAACGCCAACCAGCCGTGACCGCTAACAGCGCGTCACCTCAACCCAACTCCCCAAACAAAATCCGCAATAGCATATATCCCAAACCCTGCAATAAAACACATTCCAAACCTTCAACAGAATATATTCTAAATCATCCCCGCATTCATTTTTCCAAAATTGCTTCGGCCAATCCTTTACTGAATTCACATTCCCTCCCTGCGACCAAACAATCTCAATTTCCCCGGAAATTCATAAGCTATAATAAAATGCATTTCCAACCTACAATGGAATACCAATCATCTCCCTCAATTACATCACCCCACATACATTTTCCCAAAATCGCTTCGGTCAATTCTCTACTTAATTCATACTCCCTCTTTGCGACCAAGCAATCTTAATTTCCCCGAAATTCATATGCTGTAACAAAACGCATATTCAAATCCACAACGGAACATTAACCATCGCCACCAACTATACCTTGCTTGCACCCAAGCAATTTCAATTTTCCGATATACACAACCAACGAAGCCGACTCAGCTTGTACGGTGAGGATTCGCTGGAAATGAATTCTTATGCGAGCATAGCAACTCTTCCCAAAATTCCTCGGAGGTGGCGGCAAGTTTATTTCTGCTATTATTCAGCCGTCACGACGCGATGAATAGATTTTTTTCCATTTCATTAATCAGTCATTATCCAACCCCCATCGAGTGCGCATCGCCCTTAACATTATCCATTAGTTAGTCGAGATCCAACCGCCACCGCGGGCACACGTTTCCGGCAACCATATCTGAAATAAGTTCCGTGTCCCAAAACCTATTCAAAACTTTGCGTTCCAAATCTATTTAAGACTTACAGACTATCATCATCATCATCATCATCATCGGCACTACAAACGGGAACCGGTCTTGGCCTTATTTAGCAAGTCCTGAGGCTTGTGAAATTTTCCATAATGATTTGTTTTTTCCGGGGAAGGCCATTAGTCTTGCGCCAGAGGCTCCCCGACGGGGAATCGAACCCCGTTCTCCCACGTGATAGGCGAGTATACTAATCGAGGAGCCCTTACAGACTATAGTGAGCAAAATTAAGTTACCGTGTCCGATGACCGGAGCTCCGGAAATCGCTATTTGTAAACGCCAGGCTCTCAAGTGAACAATAAACAATAAAAACAACTACTACAAACTACATCCCAGTGTTTGCTTGTTTAAATTTTTGGTGAACAGATTCTTTTGCTGCGGCGGAACAATTACCCGGTAGTGACAGTGAACGTGTTAGTGGGTCGGTGGTAAAATCAGCACCCATGCAGGCGCGCCAGACCTTCCTACCCCCACAGATCTACCAACAATGTACGGCAAGGTGCCCCACGACATAATCAGGTGTCCCAAACAACATGTTCGGCAACGTGTTTCACAACATAATTCAGCGTGTGCCCTCATAACATTTGGAACATGATAAAAGATATAATTGTCAAACTTTTCATGAAACCCTATTACTTGTCTCTTGTCTTCCACATCAGTGGTGGCTCGCAAGAAAATGTGAAGGATGTCCCAAAGGTGTCCCAAAGACACCCCAAAGGTCCCCCATGTGTGCCAAAGGTACAAAGGTGTGCCAAATATGTATGTCCCAATGATGTCCCAAACATGCCACAAAAATGTCCCACAACACCACATGTTCCACAACATATACAACTTGTCCCACAATATAAAACACTGCATGCTCCATAACATGTGGGACATGATAAAGGATATAAATGTTGAACATTTCATGAAAGTTCATTAGCTCTCAATTGACTGCCATGCCGCCAGATCAGTCAGAGCTCATAAGAAAGGTACTTTGGTGAAACGTAGCCTGTGAATTGATAACCGATAGTTCGCAGGAGTTAAGTCACAATTCGATGCAGTACTGACTTCCTTTCGTGTCGTAGAAGCAACGTTTCCCATGTGTTGTTTCGCTTTTCCATCTGCCTGTCATTCAATTCGTGTGGCACCCAGTTTCCACACTTTTGGATCTTTCCCATAGCTTTTAAACGGTCAGAAATTGTTTGTTGTGCAACATTTAACATTTGTGCCATTTGCTTTTTGATTAAAGTGTCATATTGATCCAATATTGCTTGCAATTCGGCGTCTTCAAACTTTTTTGATGGTCTTCCACGTACTTCATTTCGCACATCAAAATCATTATCTCTGAACCGCTTAAACCATCTTTTGCATGTTGCTTCCGATAGAGCATGATCACCATAAGCCTCGACAAGCATTCGATGCGTCTCTGCAGCACTTTTCTTCAAATGAAAACAAAAAATTAATGCTTTCGGCAAATCAATTTTCTGTTACAAAATTCGACATTCTCAACAGGATTAAAAAAATGATATTGTTTGTACAATGACTTGATGCATACTAAATATGTGTGACAGATGTCATAGCAACCAAATAAAAAAATATAAAGGCTCGTTCACAACAAACGTTCCCCATCGAGCGAAAGCAAATCCTGACTTTAAAAATTCCAACAATCCGAACCATGTACTTGTTCCACAACTTTACCATTGTATTCCTACATCTCTCACCTCATCTTTTCCCAATACGCAGTTTTCAAATATTTGTTTCATGAACATCTCTGCCTTTCATTTGTGAATGAAAATTTGGTTTACGAAACATTTTATGTTCACTCCTTGTTGATTCTCCACCTTCCCTCAAAAACGGTATAAAATTACAAAGCACTTGCTTGAGTGTTTCAACCAGATATCACGGCCTCAATTTCTACTCCACAATTACGCGAAAGGGAATACTTTAAAGTCCTTTTCCCCAACCAACTAGTGTGCCTCGAGTGGCAAATCGTCATTATCCATAAATAAATCCGGTGAAATGAGAAAGCACCAAAAGTGAAGGATAATTGACGGCATCCATTATTCCCTTTCAAAGTTTATAGTTGTGCTGCATAGCGCCCATTACTATTTCCCCTGCCTAATAATTTTAATGTACCAACCGAAACCAGTTTGCTGGTATTTCGTCCTCGGCAGGCAACTCATTCATGTTTACAAGGACATATTTCATGCGGCCTTATACTTTGATGAGGGGACCGTTTTCTTCCTTTTGGAAACCCCACCAGCTCTTAATGGCGTCCAACACTTGTCGCACTCACTTAAGTGGATTGATTTGGCAACATCTGATTCCATCTGTTGCCATTTTGTTTTAAGACTGGTGTTGACCTGGATAGGTAACTTCCATTGAGTCCCGTAGGAAGGTTGTAGTTTTTGTATTTGGCTTCCAACAAGCTGTTGAACTCGTTGACAGGATAAGCGTAAAACGGTTTTGCTCAAACTGCTTTTGTCAGCGAAGTTTGATATATTTTGAAAAGGATAAGTACTAACAAAAGAGCAGGTTTTGCCAAAGCACTTTAGAATTAAATTAAATTCATTATTTATCACCTTGCGAATGCAGTCGTTTCTAGTATAGTATTGAAGTGATGAAAATCGGAGACATTTTCTGTCACAAGCTTACCAATAACAGTGCTTTGAAATAATTCGTACATGTAACAATACTTCGCTAATGGGCTTAAGATTTGAAAACCGTAATTCTCAACTTACGAGCACATTTCCAATCACCTTAAATAATATACAGTTCCGGAAAATGGCAAAGTCTTTGATTAGGAGTAGAAGATTCAAATATGAGAAACTTAACGTAATGTCATCAGCAAGCCAAATTACTAGGTTGTTTAATAGACAAGAAATTGTTAATGAAATTATGGAATAGCGTGGACGACAGTACACCACCTTAGAGCAAGCCAACATTAGTTTCATGGGAAGAGAATATGATACTGTGGCGACTCTAACAGATACACACACAATTCACAAGCACAATAGTGAAGAGCACCGAACGAAAAATCGATTAAGAAAATACATCAGTGGAGTATAGTCGACTTTAAAAATCAAATTCTAAAATCGGCCAGTAGCCTGATGGGTAACGCTTAGGTTCAATTTTTGGTGATTCAAACTGTCATAGCGTCAGTTCGAATCGCACATTCTTCTTCACTATATTTTCAAACGCTATAATACCATTCAGAACAACTTTCATTGATAGATGGAAAAGTCTTTTATCCATTGAATCATTGTATCGTCAACTTTATACTTGTTGTCCTTTGAGTGGCGTTCAGTGTTGATACTAGCCCGCTTCCTTCGGTCGTTACGCTGTTATCGTCCTTTTGTTCAGTGTTTCAGGATCCTGTATCTATGGTATACTTCACGGGAAGGGATGTAGCCTGTTTACGCCACTAATATTCAAATAGCGATCACTGACATTTACATAAATGTTTCCATTTCAGTGTCATTAATCAAGCATTTTATTTGGTGTTTGTTAACATCGATCGATTACTCTAATCGCTTTGGCTTTATTTGTTCACATTGATTGGATTACACGCATGTTCGGATCGGTTTTATCATCGGCACTACAACCGTGATCCGGTCTTGGCCTTATTTAACAAATCTCTCCACAGGTCTCGATTTCGAGCCGATGTCATCCAGTTTGGCACTCCCAGGCTGTGGGCGTCCTGATCTACGCCATCCCTCCATCGCAGACAAGGTGTGCCACGCTGTCGCCTTCCACATACATCCTGCCACAAAGGAATTTCCGGACAGGTTCCTCTTCGCTCATTCGAGCTAGGTGTCCCGCCCACCAGAGTCTACCGAGTTGGATTTTTCTTACATTAGCTTCAAGGTAGATTGCGTACAACTCATGGTTTATTATTGATCTTAATTCGTTTAAGGGGACATTCCGGATTGTCGGGTCAAAAAATTGGTTATATTCATGATTTTTTTAAAGATATAACAACAATTTTAAACATATTTTAAACATTTTATTCACCTTTCGACTACGTTTGTAAATTTTGTCGAGTCACCCCTTAACCGGAAGCCCCCCCCCCCCCCCCCCCCCCCCCCCCAGGTGTTCAAAGTTCGCCATCCGTTTAGGATTATTTTCGTCCCCGGTAAAAAAATACGAAAAATGCAAAAAGTTTATGGAACTTAAATACATTTAGCCCAATGTGAGTGAAAAAAATTGTAAAACTGATAAAAAACAACAAAATGGCGGACTATTGAAAAAATGGATACACTCGACCGTTACAGCATTTGGAAATGATTTCTGCAACGCATTCATTATTTTTACATCTCCGTCTCTGACGTACCTTTCGTAAATGCGGCCGTGCAGATCAAAAGCGCGCTCAAACATCTCTAACATTCCGTCGGGCTCCATTTTACCCGAACTTCCATTGTGATCCAATGTGCAAACTGGTTCGTGCTCATCCCACCAAGTATCATATTCAGGGGTGCCTTTCTTTGTTTTCATAAGATTGGAAGCCTTGGCAATAACGCGATTTCACAGTAAGATCGAGAACTTTGTGTGTTTTGTTGCCGATCAATGTCATAACGCCATAATTAGCAGTATGACCCCTTTTGCTCCAACTACCATCTCCAGAAGCAGTAAATTTTTTATCTTCACTTTCATCAGTTTTTTCTTTTTCTTCGTTGCTAGCCTTTTTTATCGCGGAAGAAAAAACGCCGATACAAGCGGTGTGTGCATTATCGAGAGCAGCGTAGTAGATGTGTTTCGTAAATTCGCCAATATCGATCAGTGAAGTGAAACAATGTAATCCATTTAACCCGACACCCAAGATGCGTATTACGAATACTATTCTACGATTAATTTCGTAAGCTTTGTTGGCGATTCGTGGACAGGACTCGATGACCCTCTCACCACAGTTGCATTCGACGATCAGTTTGAATCCTAGGGCTTTCTCAAATTTTTTTGAAAAGTTTATCGAACCGTCACAGTTCTTACACTTTATAATGTTTGAAAGTTCGGAGAAAACTGAAAAAAAAAGTAACATCACGTATGCTGCCGTCACTGTGACCGTTGGAGCGAAGTCGGGCGATGTAGCCAATTTTTGTGCCGATGTAGTCGCATACTCCATTTCCAGTTCATTTACAGTTCCCATAAATCCTTTTCGTTTTTTATGTCGACTCCCTGGACGCACCCCTGGCTTACGCGAACCTTTAACGTTTTTAAACATTATGTTAGAAAAATGTACCGTTGAAAAACGTATGAAACGGACGCCTAAACGCGAGCACTGCTCGCTCTGAGACCACTTTTACACTAAATACTTTTTCCTCCTCATGAAAAAGAAACAAAGAAACATCAAAAATACCTCCCCGCGACTTCATCGGTAGGAACATCTTCCATAGTCACCAAACAATAAAAAATCACCAGCACCGTGCAACGGGCAAGTTAGTTTCATATATATGAAACTTACTAAAACTCAAGCAATCCCAGGTCACCCGCAGTACCCCCGAATGTAAAAACAGCATACACAGGAGCGACTATCCATTGCCGCTCATGAACATGTTGTTCAGTCGCACAAGATTGCGACATATTCAAAGAAGTGGCAGTTGGCCCTTGCCAACAGCGAAGCAAATTAATGCCCATAAATGGATAGTCTGCATCTTTTTAAATACACGGTAGTTGCCACCTATGATACGAATTTGTATCCGCGGGAGGCCCGACCCTTTAATGACCTATAACTTTGGAACCGCCTAAGATTTCGTTTCCAAATTTTAACATATTATTTTTGAAGGATAAAACTATTGATTTTTTGAACCGAATACCCGGAATGTCCCATTAAATGGAAATCGACGAAATCACATGCACGTATCATCATCATCATTAACGGCACTACAACCGGGATCCGGTCTTGGCCTTATTTAGCAAGTCCTGAGACTTGTTAAATTTTCCATAATGATTTGTTTTTTCCGGGCAAGGTCATTAGTCTTGCGCCAGAGGCTCCCCGACGGGGAATCGAACCCCGGTCTCCCGGGTGACAGGCGGGTATACTTACCACTATACTATCGAGGAGCACATGCACGTATGTTAGAGCAATAATGTATGATAACGCGGACCATGGGACTGTAGAAAACGTTAACGCCGTATGGTAATAACTCGACTAGTGTGGCGTAACCGACCCCGGTGGTGGTTAAAATTCGACTCCTAAAAACCAATCCGTAAGAGTCTCTAAGGGTGGGTTTTCGTTTTTCGATAGCAACGTTAAGTTACTCATGCGGTGATCAATCAGAGGGGATCTCTCTGAATTGATCTCGGCGAGGGTGCGTAATGTTTCGTGTTTCCTGGCCGTGGCGACGAACATCGAACGAACGGAAATGGGAAGAAGGGCATCATTCAGAGTAGCTGCAAATGCACAGATTGTTTGTCCATCGATAGGGCGACTTGTGACTTCAGCAAATAGGATACTCGCACAACTTTGATTGTACGCCGTATCGATGCTGGTGGCATACATGGGTTCCTGTGTGCATGTTGACATGCTGAAGAATTGATTTCTCGGCAACTGGGCGCGAGATGCTCGAACAAGTTTTGTCGGTTGGACAAAACTTTGGGTGACTTTGAATAGGTCATAGAAATACGCTGCACACGTGTATGGCAGCGTAAGTATATTGGCAAAGGGCGCCGATTGGTTTCCCTGGTGTATGTTGCATGTTAATAATTCCTTTCTGGGAATTCATGTTATGCAACACACAAACGAACGATTTTCCATTTAGAGAATTTTGGTTGCTGTCCCATAGTGGTGCAGTAAATGATTGTACAGGGTTTAATTTCAGGATTTTTGATATGATGCCTATGGCGTGAAAACTGAATTCTGTGGTGCGTTGTCTGCATGAGTTGATAAATTCAGACAATGTATCGATAACACAGGTTATGCCCTTGGGAACGGGTACCTATTGCAGGAAGTATAGGCCAACGAAAGAGGTTGAGGCTGACGTAATGCGCGGCTGCAGGCGAAATTGTAGCTGATATAGTGGGTTGGTTCTCAGGGTAGTATAGAGAACCCCCGCAGTATGTTAAAAAAAAATCTCCGCGATCGATCGTCGATCGTTACGTTTTCTTTTTTCGACCTTATCTTCTTCTCCCATCAGTTTTTATTTCTCGCCGCCTACTTCCTTTGTTCCCCGTTTTTCGCCACAACGTTATTGACGCCCTTCTTCACTCCTGGGCTTTTACCGTGTTCTTCGTTCAAGAGCAGTACTGTTGCACTGTTCTCTTGAATTCGCCTCATTAGCTCTTGTGCCACAGCTCGATGTAATGAAAACTGGCCTAATCGGTTCTGACACAAGCTAACACCTCTAGTGTAGAGGGTAGAGAGCTATTTAAATATATTTGTACTTACGCACCCTCATCATAACTTGTTGCATCGTGCAACAACAGCTGCCTTCTAAATCTCTATAAAAACCCAGGTGACAATCTTGATTGGGAGCGTAACAAAGGTACAAAAAAAAGATAAAACGGACAAAAAACATTAAGGAAATACGAACAAAATAATAAGAGAAGATGAAATTCATTCGGTGTTAGGTAATTAATTATTCCTATTATTTGAGTAAAGTGGTATTTATTTAAGGAGACGAAGGTCATATATAAAATTTAGGGCCACTGAGACACTATTACGTAAATCGTCCTAAATGATTACGTCATTAAAGGATTCTTAGGAGTGTTTCACCGATCATTTGATAATTCTACCGGCAGCAATCCTAGGGTTATTCAGCAGCTATAATGACAAAAGACAGAGTTGTCAGCCGTTATTAATTAACACACAGAAAGCAGGCTGCCATCCTTCTTTCGTTCGATTTAGAAAAGTCCATGTAAATCTAAAACAACGAAAATAATGAATCGCAAAATGAGAAAACAGTTTTCCTTAAAACAATCCACCCACAAGAAAGTGGCCTGAATATCCTTTCAGTTCAAAGCACATTGCTAATGACTTCCATTGCCCAACCAACAAACTAAGCACGTTGCCCAGCAGATAAGTCTGTGAATCAATATAATCAGAATTATTACAGACATATAATATAATTACGAAGTTAAACGTTTAGTGTTTCTTGTTTAGCTAAAGATATTCCACATAATTGCCGTTTATGTTTCAAAAAGTTCCTTTGTTAGGATCTGCGATCTTAAGGATAAATTCAAAGTGAAATTAATATCAAATTTCATCCACAGCATGCTTAGCATCATTATGTTTCCTTTCACCACTTATCGAGCTTTGAGTTCTTGTAATTCTCTAATGCCTTTCTCTTTCTCCAATTAACACGAATTACCTCTGTCAGTGAAGTTAGTGCTTACAAATGCACGGCGTGGAGATGGTAACGCACCAATCATCTCAGTGTTCTTACGTTGAAATCACCCCTTTGTTAGCCTTCTTAAATAAAACGTTTATCAATTTAATATTCCAACGGTTCAACAGCATGAAATTGAATTTTGCGTAAGCCTCCGTGGAACTTTCGAAGCAAAATACAAAGTTTAAATATTGGGCGTCCGTCGACCTCAAGGACGTCTTTCCCTAACAGAGAATTTAATTTAGTCGAGAGAAAACAACTCGAAACAACTAAAACACAAAAACAAAAATGAGCATACAACAAACGTACAGGTACCCCATGAAAAAGTGTGAACACCCCTAACTTTAGTTGTACATTAAAAAATATTTCTCTGCCGGTTAAAATAAACAGGGATCTTTTTGTTATTCGATTTTTTCGATATTGAATATTAATTCATTATCCCTGAGCCCACCAGTCCTCCCAATTTTTCCACAGTATATTTATATAGTCAACCTCTAACGGGGTAGGATTTTATATGGACTCCTTATTGAGGGTGAAAAATGTATTCATATTCCGCTGGATCGTTTTCATTATTTTATTATTATCTCGAAAGTGTTTGTTCACTTTGTCATCGATTTTGAATGCATTGGATGGAGGGCGGGAATTGACACAAGGGATCTAAGTGAACGCTTTAGCATTAATGAGTATCCCCGCAGCACCCGACATCCTATCTGACTTCCGCTCTCTATTTTAATCATGATTGAGTAGGCTGAATTTAAATTTTAATTACTCGTGGGAACGGTCCATCCCAGTAGCATTTGGCAATGTGGCTTGCTAGATGTCGACGCGATTTTGAACTGTATCCATGAGATACACTTGGAGCATAATTTGGGATCATGAGCTTCAATGTTTTCCCAAACAAATTTGTCGATTAATGATTGCTTCCTTTGTGGACGAAGTGCTTTGGGGCAAAAGCGATTTGAAATTATTTGGACTTTCGACTCCACCAGGCATGGGAGTTTGTTTACGTGTAATAGTAGTTTTATGAGTTTCGCCAATTACCCCAACGACTACTCATATGAGAAGGGTGTGATTATAAGGGTATGAATGGGGTTGAGGTTTATTTTCAAATTAGTAACAAATGTATCAAATTTAAGACTAGCTGGCTGTGTGCGTAAGATAAGGGAAAACGTGATGAGATTAAGTAGGTTTGCTGTGACCCTTTTAGATCTGATTGGCGACTGAGAGGCAATCCCCCGATGAAGCAGGTCCTTCTTCTAGAAGTCAATGTGTTCTTTTTTAGAGTTTTGATGGGCTGTAGATACCCTCTACAAACAGAATAGAATACTACTAGTAAAATGGAGTTAAAAGTTCTCCACACGAGTATGCATCCAATAATATGTGATTGTGCTATAATATATAGTGTCAGAAAACCCTTTTCGTCAATCGAAAAATATAAACCCGAAATGGTTTCTCTTTATGCAGTCTATACAAATGTGCACTTACGCAACTTTTGCATATTTGTAAGGGCATGTGTGTATTACATCGGTGACGAACAACATAATAGAGACCATACTACAGGCCGGTACAAAGCGGAGCGGTTTACTTGGCGAGCGAATTATTTTCCGTGCATAAAATGCTCTGAAGAATGCACTTCACGTAAAGGAAGCTAATATTGTGATCTAACATTTGCAATTAGTGAGTTTCTAAATTGATAAATCTGGACCGGTGGAGAGATTTGTTAAATAAGGCCAGGACCGGATCCCGGTTGTAGTGCGGATGATGATGATTTAAGATGATAATGTGCCGGGTCGGGTCACTCGATGAATTCTGCCTGATCATTCGTCAATTCTGTTATTTATATTCTTACAGTCGTCTGTTGTTGTTTCTGGGATCTCTTATCTGTGTTCGATGATTGTTTGGAATTCTGTTTTGGTGATTGTTTGGATAGATGAGTCATGTCGGGTGCAGCATTGAATCCTATCTTCAATGTTGAAGGTTTTATAAGTTGCATTGTTTGCAACTTAATTAGTCTTATGACGTGTCGATTGCAGCAATCAGTCTTATCTTCTACTTGGGGGTTGGGTGTGTTATCTATGTTGGGGTTGTCAGGTGCGTTATCTAGCGTGATGTACTCTCCTCTTATATCTCTTGAATAGCTCATGGAATTGATGTGGACGTCTAAACCTCTCCTCTGTCCGGTGAAATGGGTTCCGAGCTGTAGTCCCAGAGTCACCCTATTGATGTGAGTGGAAGAAGAAAGGTCACAACTGGCAATCGATGATAATATGATGACTGTTTAGAGATTCCTTTTGAACGGAACGTGATGATTTGGAAGGTGTTGCGCCTGTCAAAAATCAGTTCTCATTTTACTCAACCCATCAAGAATAAGCACATGGTAAAGATCAGCTCCGATGATAAGATCTATCTTATCGTACAAGCCAATGTTCAGATCTGCTAGTTCTAGATCCGCTACGAATGAGGAATTCCACGCCAATGGCCGTGGTGGTGGCACGTAATCTGAAAGATGTGACAAGACGAGCAGGTTGAAAGACCTTTGTTTGGAGCTTTTAAAACGAAGCAATATGGTGGTTGATGCTAGGCAGCGAGCATCACTGACACTGTGGGGTGCGTTGTCGGTGCGCCGGCATGGGCGCTTGGTTCTTCTACGACCCCACAAACTGTTCTCACTCACTCACCGATTGTTCCGCTGCAAAATAATGTCCAAGAATACAAGAGAATAAGTAAAAACGCACTGTGTTGTTTTATTACTATGAGTTTTATTTAGTGCTCACTTAAGGTGGCCAAATAGACCGTGGTATAATTTATTGCTTCTTAACACAAGTAATTTTTAATTAACCATTAACAATGAATACCATTTAATAGTTTTTTTTTTTAGTAAAGCTGAATATCGGATATAAAGAAATTCTTAATGATGTTAACGAAACACGCGCGGAAATAAAGACAATACTTATTAAAATTCAACATCGGGTGGTAAAAACGACTGCGTGATGTACGCATCCCCGGTGCGCTACGGGGAGCGGGAGACGGCACAACTGGCGCGTCTGATGGTTGGTAAACGACTCCCTGAGGGTTGAATTCCGTCTTGCATTCAACCCTCAGTTCGAGGTGAGATTGGGAGAAGAGAGAGAAAATTTCTCTCTATGGTGAGTAACCAGTAAGAGAATCTTGCTGGCTAAATTCCGCTGGTGTGTGTGCGTGATCGTGTAGATCGCATTGTTTACCGATGCATTGAAACAAACGATAACTCATGCACGAAGATCATGAGAAGCGAGGCTGACAAAAAAGGGAAGATGGACAAAAGGCATTACTAATGGCATAGATGCATGGTGCAGCTGCGTAAATAGCTGTATTGCCATTAGGAAAAGGTGCTAATGGATTTGAGATACACAATGGAAATGTTATATCGGATCTTTGGTCGACGGAATAAAACCGAATATTTTGTTTGCATTTGTATATGCTGAAGAATTCGTTTGGTGGCTAAGCACGAAGTTGGTGATTGTTTGTCAGTTGGACAAACAGATCATGGGTCGGGTCTATTGCAGCTGGGCAAACAAGCTGCTTGGCGTTGCTTTTTCGTTGGACAAAAAGGGTCGCCAACCAAAGTACAGGAAAGGACAATTGCTGCGCACATGTGAGGCTGGGATTTGTTGGCAAACAAGGCTGCCGAATAGTTTTTGAATTTATGATGCCCGTGTGATGTCAAGAACACTTTTCAGGGAATTGAGGAAATGCATTGGATGCATGAATGGAAGAATTCTTGATGGGGAATTTTGTGTAATGCGTTAGGTGCATTACATGTCCTTGAAGAAGGAAATGTTGCAGGTATGCGAGGAAGATGGGAGTTGGGTTGCAATTATGGGGGTTTCTTCAGGTAAGCTTTAAAGACCCCCCCCCCACAACACCATATACTGGAACGACGGACGATTCGCGTCCGAGACGTAGCCGCTAAGTATGTGATTTAGGAATGAAGGTTCCCTCCGAATATAGGTCAGCCAGAGCACCAACTTCGACCTTACGTTTAAGTTCCCATTAAACTATCACTCGCACGGTAACGATCAGTAGCGACTGGATAATATTCGAGCAGACATCTGGATTCCGTTCGCCTGGAGAGGTGGGTCCTGTAGTCACTTCTTGATGCTGTGATGAGGATGATATTGAGGCCAAGGGAGTCTTGATACACACCAGGATGTGATGCTGTCCTTGGTATTGCGTGCAGACCCTGATAAAGTGGCGGTCGTTCAGCAGGTATCAGCCTGAACAGTTGAAGCATGAACTCTTTTGGCCTGCAAGGGATTTTCGTTTTTCAGGCGAGAGCCTTCTGAAACCTTCTCAGGCGGATATGTAATGTGATGCTCCGCAGAACGTGCAAGAAACATGTTGTTTTTTGGAGATAGCGGTGATGCACCGAGATGCGCGCAATGGTTGCGTGCGACTTAGATTTACCAACGTGGTTTTCTTCTGAAGTCCTTGACCTTGATTAACGGCAACTTGGCAGTTCGATAAACTCCAGAGCCTCGATAGCGGCTTGTATTTAATGGGTTCAATAGTATCCTCTTAAGATATTTGCAAATTATGGCCAGTACGAAAGTCAAATGATTACGTCGTCCTAGTTCTCTACGAGTTGACCAAGCGCATTTAGGGTTAACAACAACAAATATATACCATAGAAAATCTCAACAGCTTAACACAGATCCTCATTGATAGTTGTTACTATTATTTAACAGTCATGTATATTCCTCAGCCTTAACATCGCTTTTCAAAGAATCTTCAGCTTCTGCTTCATCAACATCATCGTCCATTTTCTGTTCCACCAAACTTGTGGCGTTTCTGACAAATACACACACAATACACAAGCAAATAATGAAAAATGACACCGAAACAAAATCGAAAAATAAAAGCATCAGAGCTGTATACCATATTAGTTAACATATAAATTTCACATCAGTTGAGTGTACTAAGAATATGAAACGAAAATAAAAATTGTTGTAAAAATGAACATGTAAAATCAGTTGAGTGGACTTGAAAACAACAATCGATTTCACACACGCGGCAGTGGTCTGATGTGTAAAGACTTATTTCATGATTTATTCGGCTTAATTCAAGCTATTTACAAAACTATAATCCTTATAAACTAACTTAAGACTAAAAAACTGAAGTAGAAATTAATGCAAAAAAAACATATATATATATTTATATTTAAAAAAAAACAAAACATATAATTAAAAAGAAAAAAAAAACAAAAACAATCACACAAAAAAAAGGAAGGAGAAGAGGACTTTGGGGTGGGTGAGGTATGAGGCTGGGGAAGAGCGAGTGTATGTGGGGGTGGCAAATGTGGCATAAATGAGACAGCGAACATTGTACGGCAAATGTGTTGGAATGTGTACGGATTGTGAGAGGATAGACGGTGGGCGTGGCAAGGTCAGGTGGGGAAAGAGAGGAGATGGCGTTGGAGTGCAGTAGATGTAAGGTGGAAATCGAAGGAGGTAGGGTAAGAGTTTGCCCACCTCAGCATTCGCGAAATGGGTTCATCAGAGCCGTAAGAAGTGTGGTGGGTGGGCAGATAGAAGAGATGGGGGTTTCGCAGGCTACGGGGGTTAGTGTGAAGTGGAATGATGGAGAGCAAGCTTGGGCACTTGATTGTGCCTGAAAGGAGAAGGTGGACGAAAAGGATATCGGCATGAGTTCTACGCTCCTCAAGTGTATTGAAGTTGATCAGATGGAGCCGACTTGTGTATGGGGCGAGAATCCGAGGATTCACCTAGTTCAGTCCGCGGAGGGCAAAACGTAGAAAACGTCGTTGCACGCTTTCGATTCTGCGAATATGGGACGAATAGTGAGGAGACCAGACCTGATCGGCGTATTCAAGAAGGGGGCGGACGAGGGCTATGTAGAGAGAACGGGGAACCTAAGGATTAGAGAATTCTTTCGATCAGCGTTTCACAAAATCAAGGGCAGAGTTGACCTTAAGAATAATATCATCAATATGCGGGATGAAGCTAAGCTCCCTGTCAAATAAGATCCCGAGGTCCCGTATCGAGGGTACAGGTGATATCTGCTGATTTAGCAGGAAATAGGAAGGTGGGGGGCGGGGGGGCGTTTGCGGGAGAAGGTGGTGGAGTGGCATTTGACAACGTTAAGTTCAATGCAGTTATTACGACACCAGGTTGAGAAGCTGGGGAGATCCGTTTAGAGAAGTGAGAAGTCGAGAGGAGAGATTATCGTTTTGTAGAGTTTGGCGTCATCCGCATAGGGGGAGATGGATGAGTATTTAATAATGGAGTCAACGTCATTGATGGTAAGGATAAATAGAAGGGGACCTAGATGACTGTCTTGCGGAACCCCTTAAGTGGGAAGAAAGGGATTGGAAATGAAGGATCTGAATTTGACACGGTAGGATCGGTCTTTCAGATAAGAAGATAACCGCTTGATCAATAGGGGTTCGAAACCTAGGGAGGACAGCTTAGAAAGGATGAAATTATGGGAGATTTTGTCAAAGGCCTTGCTGAAATCGGTGGTGATTACATCGACTTCGTTGCCATTCTGTAAGGCACGGAGAGTATGGGATGGGAACTCAATCAGATTCGTCGTGGTCGACCTACCCGAAAGGAAACCATGCTGGTTGAGTAAGATGATGGATTTACAACGGAAAGATAACGCGTTGTAAGGAATCCCTTCGAACAGTTAGGGATTTGAGACAGTTTGGCGATGGGACGGTAGTTGCTTATATCGTTTCTAGGTCTCTTTTTATATATGGGGGTGATATAGCAGGATTTCTAGATACTAGGAAAGATACCTTGTACAAGGGATAGATTGAATATCTTTGATATGGGGAGATAAAGAAAAGATGAACATTTCTTTAAAAATACAGCGGGTAGTCCATCAGGTTCAGGGCTGAACTCATCTTTGAGTAAGTTTAGTTTCTCCTCAACTACGTGCTGCTGAATAATTTGAGGGGTGAAGGGGCCGAGGAAGAATTCAGGCAAGTCTTTGAAGTAAGACGGATTGGGCTCGAAGGATATGTCTGTGAAGGATTTATTGAAAAACGAAGCAAATAGATTGGCAATAGTTAGGGGGTCGGTTGAAGTAGTCGTGCCATAAGAAAGGGAGTTAGGATAGGCGTCGGCTTGACGTCTGTAATTTATAAAGTTGAAAAAAATTTGAGCACTGATCAAATTAGATTGTGTTTTTGTGAGGTAGTTGGGGTAGAGGGAATTGTAGAGCTCGGAAAATTTATAAAAGGAACCAAGATAGTTGGAGTAGTTTTGGACGGAACGCGTTTTAAGGAAAATATTCCACAAGTTATTTCTCTTGTTCCGAAGAGTGCGGAGTGTGCGGTTGTACCATGGCGGCGAAGAAACCGATGACCTGTGACGAGAATAGGGGATATATAGGGCGATGGCATAGTAGATCTATGGGGTCTGTTGCTCTATCCTTTAGCGTGGTCTCGGTAGTGTGTCCGTTCGGCACTGGTTCACCGAGACGCCCCATCTACTTACCCGGTCGTCGTGTTTCGTTACTCGATATAAAACCACGGCGGTTTCCTTACGTTTATTATCTTTATTTGTTTATTATGTCAAACTATATTCACAAAGTTAATATATATCGAGAATAATATGCATTATTATGTTATGTTAAACTATATTCACAAAGTTAATATATATCGAGAATAATATGCAATGTTATGTTATGTTAAACTATGTTCACAATGTTAATATATATCGAGATAATATGCATTATTATGTTGTGTTAAACTATATTCACAAAGTTAATATATTTCGAGAATAATATGCACTATTATGTTATGTTAAACTATATTCACAAAGTTAATATATATCGAGAACAATATGCCGTATTATGTTATGTTAAACTATATTCGCAAAGTGATTATATATTTCGAGAATAATATGCAATATTATGTTATGTTAAACGATATTCACAATGTTAATATATATCGAGAATAATATGCCATATTATGTTATGTTAAACTATATTCACTCAGTTAATATATTTCGAGAATAATATGCAATATTATGTTATGTTAAAGTGTATTCACAAAGTTAAAAGTTAATATAAGCCGGGAACCCTAGGCAATAATAGGATTATGTCACTCCACTTTCGCAATTAATATAAATCGTTTACTCTATCCGATAATAGGTAATTGTATGCAATGTTTCGATTATCTCCCGGTACTTTCGCAATTAATACAAATCGTTGACTCTGTGCGATACTCGGTAACTATATTCAATGTTGGTGCTGGTGCTATCGCATTCACAACGCTACTAACTCTCCTCTGCCGGGTGTGCATTTTTCCCTTAAGGGTTGATTTGTGCACACAAACACAGCAACAACCACCTCTCCCCAGACCAGCATCTGCGGAGATCATTTCTTCGCGTGCAAATGTCTCACACAGCCAAGGAAGCGATCACACCGCTGCCTCGGGCTGTGTAAGTCATCACAGAATCCGGAATTCCTGTTGGTGGCCACACCGTACCCCTGCCTGTCTGTACATTATTCATTATGTGCACAGTGGTGGGCGCCATTGTGTGCGGTTCGATCATGGGTACGTATTCATATCAGATGTCGCCCGTATTGCTCATACATGCGACTTGATGTATCTTTACTCGGGCATGCGTTATATCTCTCGTATTTGTATTAAATTAGAGATGTGTCCTTTTAAGGGCATGTGTTGTAGGTTTCGTTTTTGCGCGCCTGCTTGGTAATTCTAGGAATTTGTCGCAGGCTTGGGCAACCGCATAATATGTTCGATGGTTATTCTGCTATATCAGATCGTTGGTGGGTGTTTTTACCAGATCGATGTGCAGGTGTCCAGCGCTTGCTTATGCCATAGGGTTTCATACTTTTGCAACTACGTTGCGCCTTCTATGTCATGCTGGTGAGTATACGCTTGGTTGCATTTGCCGTTTATGAAGAAGGGTCACCTGGTAGTGGATTAGCAGGTAAGTAGTGACGTTCACAAGAACCGCCACAGATCTCCTTGTAGAGAGTGGCAGTCGCTTCTTCTACCCCCAGATGATCAAAACGAAACGCTATTTTGCTAAGATGCTCACTTAGAAGGCAGAAGTTAGCTTTGTGGAAGTTGTAGGAAAAGCTGTCATGAGGTAGAGAAGGCTGGGTTTCATGATCGAGATATAGGGATAAGAGCAGTGGGGGTGGTAATTATCAATGGTAGAGTGGGCGTGTGGACTAGAGGCAACTGAGGACTTGTCTGGGTCGGTTGTGAACACGAGGTCCAGTTGGGTCCCCATATGATAGGGACATAGCTTATTTGATGGAGGCATGAGTCGGTGAGACCATTTATAAAAATACGTTCCTTGGAACTAGTAGGGTTTGAGACGTAGAAGGCTTGTTCGTCAGCCAATGTCGATTGGAGATGGGGGAGGTTAAAATCGCCAAGCACGACGATATCGTCTAGGGAGGTGCTCAACTCGGTTAGGTTATCTACCGCTTCTATTGCGAGTTCGTAAGACACGATGGGACGTGAAGGAGGTATATAGAAGCCGGTAATGAAAAGAGACTTAGGGCGTTTGTCGAGTTTTATTGCGACGTAGTCGAGATCCGAAGAAGAAGAGATGGCAATTAGAGACGAAGCGAGTCTGTTATGAGTGGCAAGCAACACACCACGGCATGGGGAATTGAGACCTTCTCGATGAGCGTTGTCATCGCGAAAAACAATGAAGGAAGGAGGAAGTAGTTCAAGACTATTAATACTGGGGATAAGATTGGTCTCAGTCAGAGCGTATATGTCGAAGGGACTTTTTTCTATGTTTTAGTGATTCTAGCCCGCTTACCATTTCATATATGCATTGGTTCGAATCGCGTTATCTTCACTATCGCCGCACATGCTACAAAGTCAGCGTTATAATACCCACAAATTCATGCCGATCGTCCAAACAGCTTCAACTCTTGCGTTTCCTCAGATTCCTGATTCCATATTAACCCATTTCGAATTACCTATAGTCTAAATGAATTGACCTCACGAATGTTGCCTAAATATAACGATTCAGCAAAAATAACATTTTCGAACTACATCACTTAAAAAACTCGTCAAAAACATCTCACCCATCCCACACAACCTTATGCTATCACTGTTTTTTTACCGGTAGTATATGTTGACATTCAAGGATATTGTAATTTAAAAAAAAAAAAAAAACAATATACTGAGCGGCGTTGAAGCCGGTCTTTGACAGTATTTTAGCGCATAAGAGTTAGTTGAATTTTTGTTGCATTTTATGTATATATATTTTTTTTTCGAAATAATTGTTTATAATTTATTTATTTTACTTGTTTGTGGTTTTTATAAATTTCGATATTCAAATTATAACTTTTATTCATGTCTTTTTTTAGCCACAGTTGCAGGACTAAGCATTAATCGAAAGGATGTTTGGTGTATAACACGGTAGTTAAACAAACTAAATAAAACTATATTAAATATGAAATTATGTAACAAGTCGGGCAACAAAAATCCTTCCTCGACGACTATCGTTTCCATTTTATTATGAGTTAAGAGGGAATTAGAATGTTCTTGAAATCTGTATAACTTATCGTCAGGATTTTCGACGCGCTTGCAAAGGAATGTGTTCTTTGTATAACATTATCACGCTATTAGCATTTTATATCGTCTCAACATAATATAACCGTCTTTGTCGGATAACAAAATATAACCATCAAAAGAAGTTCACTATATTGATTGTTGAAGAAAAATTTCATTATCGTTTTGATTCATGAACACATAGTTTTAGTTTGTGAATATGTGCCTGATGGTCGTATAATAATCTAAGAGTTTCGTGCCCTAGTCAAACAACACAACTTCTTCCCCATGAATATCAGCAACCAGAGAAATGGAAAAATCAAAATCCTAACCGACAGTGGCCGCATAATTTACAGAGAACCCTTCTTTCTAAATTACCAACTTATATCGATCTCGAAAATTCTTAGCCTCCTTGACAAGGAAGCCTTTTTATCGGCGTCCTCCCTCCACAGTTCAAACTAATGGAAATTGGAGATCAGTTTTTTCCGAACTCGCTCCATCGTCCTTGATATGAATCCATTTTCTTCTCACATCTACGAAAATAGAAAAATATTGTCTTCCCACTAACCGAGTGTGTGAACCAAATCCTTGAAAAGCGATAATAAGAATTCTTTAATCAAATTCCATTGACATTCCTTGGCGCCGATGTATAGCACTATCCTTTACAAGAATGTCGCTGCCAACATTGAGTGCATAATTCAATATCGGCCTTCACCCCAATTGCTCCACATGTCAGCACCCGCACCCATACAAGTAGCACACCCTTACGTTCAAATTGCTTTAAACAACCGCATAAGACATAAAATGAATTTCAAGACACAATCAAGGAACACTCGCCCATCCTTAATGTCTTTCCATCAATCTGGCATTTAAAATATTAATCAACTATCGTCATCGAGACATCTAGCGATGTCTCTGACTCTGTTCCTCGAAGATTAAATAATTATTTATACGAAGCCATTACAACACATGCTAAGGGTATATTTACTTACCGTCATCTGCAAAGAATGCAGGGCCAGGACCGACATCCAAATCGGATCTATCAGTCACTGAAGCTGCAAGTGTAGGAGTTCCAGCGACGTTACATAGTTGGATCCTTGAAATATGAACAATTAAAAGGATTTGAAAAAGCTTAACCACCCATGTCCTGGTGTCACACATTGTCCATTTCACAAACTACACTTTGTATGATTAAACTGCCAGCCGTTAGCAATTCACAAGGATAACAACTCCGCTAGTGACGACACTTCAACACACACTCGACACTTTAAATAAATATGAAGGATTTAGTCTGCGATAGGATCAGAATTACACGAAATTCTCCTTGAAATAAGTATGAGGATCAGCTTATCCACTAAAATGCATCCCTAAGGAGAAGACGTAAACACCACTGTACACGCGAAGGACTTCATTCACTGTGAAGCGACGATGCAACTTCCCATGTGCGATTATCGACGATTATTTGAAATGCTCGAATTAAGCCACAAAAATGCTCTTACCACCGGCACAGGATTCTATCGACTGTCACAACAAACCAATGCGTGTGGCATATTTCGGCTCACGTTGTCAACAGAGAGGATATCCTTTTTTACTCAATGAATTTCCAGAGGGGCAAAAGGTAGAAATCTGCGCAGGATCCTGTTCGTTTCCAGTAGGTTCCAGTTGAATATTAGGCGCTAAACATTTTCAGGCATTTCTAAAGCATGTAGTTCCTCGCAGGATATGCAGATTGAAGGAGAACATTTTTCCAGTACTGCCGTTGAAATCATAAGTATACGAATGGTGAGCGATAACTTTGTATCACAGGATCTAACAAATATTACAAATGACTTCTACGAGTATCACTTTGTGAGCCATTGATTCGCGTAAATATGACATAACAGTGTCTGTCGAGGGCACCCCAAGAAATGGAATGACGATGTGGACCGCGCGAGTCCTTTTGTTTCGTACGCATCCTTCCGGGCAAGATGATTATTGAATTATTAGAAAGGAAGTCGTCGTACTTGCGGCAACATGTGAAGTGACAGTATTCCCCGCTCTTTGACTTTTGTGTTACCAGGACAGCGAGCACATGAACGAGTTCGAGTTGACATTAAGATCACTTAAATGAGATTCAGCGGCATTATCCTCGAAGTAATTTGATTCCAGCCGAGAAGACTCTTGATTCCATGTTACGGAATAACAGTGATTGTGGGAACAGCGAAGATTGCACAAACAATTAATTGAGTATATTACTAGAGAGTAGAATTCATTCATTGACTTCATATTTTGATTCGTTTAACACGTTTGGTTGCTGCTTAAAAGCGAGCAGTGAATGGAGCGGAATAATAATTTAAAAAAGCAATTCGAAGGAGGAGAGCGGTGAGAATAGAAGATCAGCCAACCCTTGATGCGGTGGAGGAGAGGAATAACGTTAGGCAACTCAAGCGAAAGGAAATTAGAAGAACGAATTGCCGAGTAGTCATTTTCTATTTATTCTGGCGCAAATGAAGGATGAGATTGCCAATGTGAAGCTTAGTATTGTGGGTGGGTGATAATTAGGAAGCATCCGAGGAAAAGATACGGCAAATGAGTTTTAGCAGACAGGTGAAAGGGAATATGCGGAATCAAAGTAAGAGGTGAATGAATGGAAATGTTTCGCTAAGACCAGAATCAATGCGGAACCGTGGCGTCTAAGCAAAAAGGCTAGTATGATTACAAAACGGATGAAGCTACAGATTGTAACTAGTAGCGCAATTTAGTACAAGGTTCAGAAATTTGAGTAATAACATTGAGAGGATTTTTTTAACCGATTGTTTTAACCAATTTTTTTATTTATTCTTAATCTATTGATTAGACGAAAAATGCTTAAACTTTAGCTCTTATGTCTTAAATATTAACTTACCAAAAACAGTTCTCGAAACAGTTATCGATCTTTTTTTTTTTTTTGCTTTTGTATTATTGTCTTTAAATTCAACTGAAACGTATGTTACCAAGTAAGGATTCGAAGCACAAGTACAACATTTAACAACGTTAACACAAATACGGGGGTGAATCAATAATAAACGATAATTTTACTTTTGTGCTTAGCAACAAATTGCAAGTTAGATAATCTTATGCGTGTCTGCTATTTGGTTTATGAAGAGTAGGGGAACCGGCTTGCCTAGTGGTCGCGCTCGACCTTGTAGTCAGTTCAGCCATGAGCGAGCAAGACACATTTGTTGCGGAACGGATTATTGTAAAATTGGTAACAAATGAAGGCGTTAAATCCTCAGACATTTTTTCTCAATTGAAGGCACATTTTGGTGATGAAACATTGTCGCAGAATCGTGTGTATTAAGAGAATTTAAAAGTAAGCGAGAACGTATCGAAAACCAAAGCCATAATCGACGCCCGTAGACAAGTCGTACAGGTGACAATATCAGTACCCTTCGAGGGCTTATTAAAAGTGTTCGCCGCTTAACTGTTGAAGAAATATCATCAGAACTGGATATCAGCTATGGAGGAAGTGTTCAATCCATTATCACTGATGATCTTAGATGCCATTCTTCTCCATGACAACGCCAGACCTCACACCGCGTCCTTGACAAGGGATACATTGAAAGAAATGGGTTGGGAAACTCTGGAAGACCCTCTTTATAGCACATGCTTGTCTCCCGCACCCTCGAAGGAATCATTTGGAGGAAAAAGTTCGAAATTAAGGAAGAAGTCGAGGGGCACGTGCGCAATTGGCCAAGAACTCACCCTAAATCCTTCTACGAACAAGGGATATTAAAGCTTACAAATCGGTGGGAAAGGTATGTAGATCACCCAGTAGACTATATTAAAAAAATGTTGCTAATATAGTTAGTGTGTGGCATTATTCAATAAATGTATTTGGTGCGGAATTAAATCCCCGCTGTTTGTCAAAACTCCAGCAATAAGTGTTGATCGATTTCGACATATCCAAAACATCATGAACCAAGCTTAGATAAACCGCTTTGACAGTAGTGATTTTGGTTTGGCGTCATATACTTTTGGTTATGTGAAAACGTCTGATTTTGTGCTAAATAATCGTCATTTTCGGGAAGTGTTGATTTTCTTCTTTCATTCGACGAAAACGGGGGCTGAAACTCATCGAGAGCTCCACAAAGTCTACGGCGGTGCTGCTCTAAGCGAAACAACATGCTGTGATTGGTTTCGTCGCTTCAAAGATGGTGATTTCGATGTTGACGACCGTCCGTGTGAAGGAAGGCCAAAAACCCTCGAAGACGCTGAATTGGGGCCATTGGTCGATAAGGATCCATGCCAAACGTAGCAAGAGCTTTCATCTGCGTTACGAGTTACCCGCCAAGCCCTTTTCCAAGCGATTGCATGCGTTGGGAATGATGCTGTAGCCTTTCACTCAGGGAGCGTGTCTCCTTGTCCTTAAAAGGAGGTCTTGAGACCGTATCTCGAAGGGATCGAATTCAAAGCAAAATCTCGATTTAGATACTTTGGCTGGACTTGTGTGTTTGTTTTTTGAGATAAGAATCCGGGTATGGAAATTGAACATCTGGTTCAATTTACCATGTTTGCTTCTGTTTGAGGACTACTGGAAATTGGGTGTATGGATGATAAACAAATATTTGATTCGTTTATCGGGATTTTGTATTCTTGAATTTGGGTCATTGATTTGTATGAATCATCCTGTAGGTGTTGGAACTTGGATATATGTGTGGTGAAAGGAGATGGTAGGGCTTTGTAGAGCACTACAATGACACAAAAAGCGAGGAAGTTGGGTTCCTTATGACTTGAAGCCAAAGGACGTTGAGTGTCGTATTTTCGCCTGTGAGCAACTGCTCCAGCGGCAAAAAGGGAAGGGTTTTCTTCATCGTGACGAGTGATGAAAAATGGATTCATTATAGCAACCCAAAGAAAAGAAAGTCAAGACGTCTGCCCGGTCATGCTTCTACGTCGTCGGGTCAGCCGAATATTGACGCCGCGAAGATTATGCTTTGTATTTGGTGGGACCAAATCGGTGTCATTTAATATGAACAATTGAAACCGAACCAAACTTCACTGGGGAACAGTATCGACTTCAATTGATGTGATTGAGCCGAGCACAACGCCAAACACGACCACAATATGAGCAGAGACACAAAAAAGTGATTCCAAAATATGACAACGCTCGGCCCTATGTTCACCTTTAATCTTGTCTGTACTCATAGTGCTCCCGGTCCCAAGACTATACTACCCCCACCCCGGTCCAATCATGTCGACACTGACACGCCTAATAAAAGTAAATCTGGTCTCCCCTGTAAAAAGAGTTCTACCATCATCATTATCGGCACTACAACCGGGATCCAGTCTTGGCCTTATTTAACAAGTATGAGGCTTGTTGAATTTTCCATAATAATTTGTTTTTCTGGGCAAGGTTATTAGCATTGCGCAGGTTCTACCATCATACATCCACTTAATTCAAACTGCGCTCTTGGAAACGCCTCGAAATCCCTAGGCCTAGACTCGCTTCATTCCACTCTCCACCTCCAAAATAGCAGACAAGCATCCCCATTTCATCAGATCGTATCTTATTAACCCATCACTTCATTCATTTTCCAAGTCCTGCTCCTCTCCCAGCTCTATACATTTATGTATTAAATTATTCAAGCCACGCCGCGTTCTCCTTCCTGAAAACCCCTGTGGCGTTTCTAACAGATACACATACAATATACAAGCAAATAGTGACGAACGCCGAAAGTATATTCGAAGAAGCAAAAGCATCAGAGCCTGTATACCATAGCGATAACATAACAATTCCACATCAGTTGAGTGTAGATCAGTTTAGAAATCGAATTCGTACACGCGTCAGTGACCTGATTTGTTGAGCATTGGCTCAAATTTTAGGAACACAAATAGTGAGTAGTATTCGAAGGAGCAAAAGCATCAGAGCCTGTATACCATAGCGAAAACATAACAATTCCACATCAATTGAGTGTACATGAATTTAGAAATCGAATTCGTACACGCGTCAGTGACCTGATTTGTTGAGCATTGGCTCAAATTTAGGAACACAAATAGTGAGTAGTATTCGAAGGAGCAAAAGCATCAGAGCCCGTATACCATAGCGAAAACATAACAATTCCACATCAATTGAGTGTACATGAATTTAGAAATCGAATTCGTACACGCGTCAGTGGCCTGATGTGTTGAGCATTGGTGTAATTTTTAGTGATTCTAACCGCCATAGCGTCAGTTCGAATCACACGTTCTTCACTACCGCTCCAAGCGCTATACCCCGCCCCCCCCCGGGTTCGTCGCACTCTGCGCCCATGTTCGACCCCCTCTTCCTAACGCAACTTACCTCCGCATCTACTGATTGCAATTACGATCTGTCCAAACTTAGAGGCAGTAAGACTTATGAACATATTCGTCTCTTTCTAGCGTATCTCTAGGACAAACCTGATTCTGCCTGTTATGATGACAAAACCAAAAACAGTGTCTAACTATCTGTTCAATAGGAGGTTTATCCATCGAAGTTCGCAGTCTGCAGAAACTCTTCGTAAATTCTACAAAATGTTCAATTTATTCCCTCGTAAATTGTCGAATGACCTTACAGCTTTCTGCTACGTTCACTCCAAAAGGTTATCACATCTACAACGTAGTAAGGCTGACCTCATGAAGTTTTATCGTTACTAAACTCTTTCCATACCTTCCCGCAAAACCGGTCGTATAATTGCGCTCTACCATCAGAAAGTAAGAAGTCTTCGGTCAAAGACCCTATCCATTCTGAAAATCCCAGGACATATTCGCTTTAAGCGAAATGAACTTAATCTCCAGCATTTCATAGTCACCCTTCCCAGGAACTCGTTTGACCACAAATGTTGTTGCCCCCCCCCCCCCCCCCCCCCAAAAACATATTCAAGTCCCTAAGCGACCCCCGGTAAAGACCAACACGACGCCTCAACTTCAAGCGGTGGTGCAGAAGCCCCCGAGGGGGCAATCTTCAATGCTCGAGAAACTACTTAGTTTCTCCCGCCTGATTGAAGACATTCGACCCCGATATGAGAAATAATCCCCTCTACCCAGCAATCCTACCTCTCCTCTCCTACCCTCAAAGCAGTTCCCCCAGCCCCACCCACAATTTCAACCTCTTCCCCCAACTCATCAACCCCTCCCCCTACCAGTACGTAGACATGCCCTGCACTGTCACTGTCTCACAAATGCCGAATTTACCACCCCACATACACTCGCTCCTCCCTAGCCTCCTACCTCCCCCATCGCACAGCCACCTTTACCTTCCTGGTTTTTTTCTTTTTTTCTCATTCTTACTCTAGTTCTAAGATAGTCTGTAAGACTTTTTATATTAAGTTCATTTAAGTTAATGGAAGCTTGCATTAAGCTAAATAAATGAGGGTTCTGCCCTCACACTAAACTAAACTAAACTAAACACTTCCAACCTGCTTCTCGATATTCACAGAATATTCGAATAAAAATGGGAGATACTACGATTAGACTGTGGGGGGTTTCTCTATTCTACATGAGAAACAACCCACAATTCCAACGAACATTTCCTACCTAATTTCGACCGCCTTTCAGCGCGTCAAATCAACCCCATTCCCCCCTACTTACCTGTTCACCTGCAAAGCATGTTTCCACCAAGGACACATAGCTAAACTCATTGTACCACGCAGACAATGCATAAATGAGTTTAGCTTACCTTTTTTGCCATACGGCAACTCGTGTCCATGTAGATTAGCGACAACCAGGTCCAGCCGGACGAAGTTGTCGTATCATTGCAGATCCGCTTGGGAAGTTTATCACCACATTCGATTGAATCACGTGATAATATTTCCCTAGCGTTACTTCGGTTTTTCTCCAGACACTTCATTCGCTGGGGATCAATGTTCTCTTTTTGCAGGTGAATATCATCAGCTCCATTCCCCTCTCTTTCTCAGTTCTGTCTTCGTATGGATCAATGTACACTGAACTCACCATACTACCGAATCAGGTCGCTCAGAACTACATTGATTCATGCACATACAACCAAATCCACCCCTAGGATAATCGTACATCGTGTTTCTGTTCTCTTATTGTCCCGCTCTCTTCGATCATCAGATTACCGATGTAACCTACCACACATCGAAGAACGTGGCAATGAGAGAGCAGAAGTATGTTCTCTTTTGGTTGTATCCAATTTCTTCCCTTTTCAAGTCAGTCGATTAACGTGTTTAATCAAAGGTGGTGGTGTCGCGAATTGCCACCGCGTGTGCATGCTCATGCACACGCTCGTCCGCGGACATCCTACACTGTAGGATTACAATTGTAATTAGTCGAAATATAATCTGAGTTATGTGTTGTGTGACCGCATCGGAATGTTGTCTCTAGTGAATATTTTAAATAAATTAAAACGCTTGCTGGCAGTGCTATCTGTTATCTTTTTTATTGATTACTTTGGTGTCTTAACTCACTTATTCGAATTAGACTTCAATCGTTTATTTATCTATCCACTCGAAGGAGATGTCGTCCAATATGCGCATCGGATTCGGTACAACCAGGAAGTGGACGTGCGTCCTATAAATGTTTACAATTACGCATTCTTCAATAAAGATGAACATTTCCCACGGATCGATGGGAGGTATAAGGAATTCGTGCCATAACCGGAATCAATACTTATACCCCCACAAGACCACAGGACAGGATGAAATATCTTGGGGTCTCTTATACCCCAAAAATGAATTTCATCAAACATGTGACCCACATTCTAAAAAAGGGGCCTCGGTCGGTCTAAGCAACTGCACAACATCTTGAAGTGGAGCAACAAAGTTGACACCAAAGTTAAGCTTCTCTGCTATAAGCAGCTAATCCGATCTGGAATATCGTACCCCTTTCCCATATGGTCCTGTATATCTTCGGGTCAAATGAAAAGACTTCGGGTTTTCGAAAGGAAACTCCTCAGAAGAAGCACCAATCATTCTAGAAGGCCTGACGGTCGTCATAACCCCAACTCTCACCTATACGATGGCGCCTCCATTACCCCCATCGACGAGTACTTGCTTCAATTAGCATACAAGTACCTAGAAAGCATTCAGAACAGCGAGAACCCACTTGTACGGGACTCCTGCGTTCTTGACCCTTCTCTCTCTCGATCTCTTCGGATCAAACCCCCACAATTTCTTCTTCAGTACAAAACTGAAGAAAGCACCCTTCCCAACAACATTCCCCTCTATAATAGAGGATTCCTGGACCCATCCCATAGGGTCTACTATTAACAAACCACACACACGAACGCACAGTACAAGACGGCACAAACACAAACATACACACCGACCAAAGCGCAGATTATCAGACGCCGAAGACGTGATCTGCGTTTACTACCGCACCCAAGACCTGCCGGTCTTGTACGATTTCTTTCCCACCATCCAACAAGTAGTTAGAGAACACCCGGATTAACACTATCCACACTATCCTTGGATACCCCCCCCCCCCTTTTTTTTTTTTCTTTTCAGATATCGCGAGATCAAGCCGAACATCCTCACGGACGTGGGAGATTCGGTTATCGCAAGATGACCAGAAGTCAGAGACAAGATGAAGGACACATCTGTCCTTGTTTCGCTAAATTCGCCCCTCTCGCCACCCATATTTTTTTTTTTTTTTTCTTTCGACTGACCCGAATTTAGATTGACGTCCAACACTTAAGGACGCCAGTCGATTAGAAAATGAACTACAAAACTCCGGAAGCATGCTGGTGACCGCAAGACGAGATTGCAAAAATCTCTAAAGAAACTCGTTCTTTTAAAAACAAGAAGATTTTTGGATCTTATAACACAAACTTATAATCCAACTGCATCTGGTTTTTGATTGTCAAAAAACAAAATGAGTAATAGAAAAGTGAAGACGGAAAAACACATATAAATAAAGACAGTGAGAAGTATTCCGCAGACAAATTAAACACACCAAAAGAGACAAATAAAATGGAAGAAAAAAGTGCCCAGTTAAGTAGACAAAATGTTTCTACTGAGGCAACAAACAGACACTCACACCAAGTAACGCATCAAGCCCAGATGGCGTAACCACATGGTTAATTCGCCATAAAAATTTGATCAAAGCAGAGAGTTTCTTACCCAATCATCCATTAATAATGTCACGTAATAAATTCAAATTTACGCATATGTCAATTTTAAGATATCATTGAAGAAGTTGTCACAGTCCGGAGAATTATGAAATGCACTGGATGTGAAAGTAAAATTACTTTTGTCGGAATGTTCTTAGGAAACCCGAATTATATATCACCCACCCTTCTATTGGGCTAGTCAATAGGATATGTGTGAATACAGTGACGTAATTGGCTTCTCTGTAGGTTGTTGTCCATCTTACTACAAGGTACGACCTAACCCAATATTAAATTGGAAATGTTTTCTAAAAAAAGAAAAAGAAAGGGCAAACATGCACAACCACCCAAGAGAATTCGTCGTAAACTACATAAAATGAAAGATGTATCCCCGTATTACAAAACTACACTCGTGGGCTTATTCTTGTACAATGCGCTCTCTCTCCAAACCTCCATGAAACATACAATTCATGCAAAACAAATTTTATTAAAACAACGTTTGCACTCTTACTCCTTCGCCTGGATAGGATACAAACCTCCTGCATTCGTATTACCCACCCGAAGTACCACTAAAACGCCGATGTCTGCAGTGCCTGCAACGTCCATGGGACGAGTGCGGTTCGCCCGTACTAAAGCTTAGATATTCATCCGAACATATTTCGACCCTTTTTCCAATTTATATTCCTATACGGCGTCATGTTAAGTATCAGGAAACATTGGCTCTGCCTTCGCCGCAAACTGTGTGGTGGCCGGGGAGAACCACTTGACATCAGGTTTCGTTGTTCCGACGTCCCTCAAGGGGATGTTAGGTGCAGCAACTCCAACGTCATGGATACCGATAAAAAATTCATTGACCTACTGGAATATTAGAAGAATGCTCCTTTTTCCTGATTTTCATTTTATTCCGAAAGGACTACACTACGAAATAAAGCTTCAAGCGCATGGACAATAACGTGAGTGTGTGCGAGCCAACAACCCACAGGGCTGTAGCCTCGTTTGAATATTCAGTGCGGTGAACGGCTAAACACAAAAGGATGCGGCTATTATGTTATGAACTAATTACAAGACATGAAGTGTTTTATATGTAAGCGCCGTTGGCGGCCAGTGGGGTGTGTGCTTTACAGGGACATGCACCCAGAGGCGGAGTACTAGACAAACTTGTTTGGGTCAACCTAATTATGCAGTTATTACACATGGAAAAATGGCACTCACTTCAGGATGTGGTTTTTAATAACACGCAGTAAAGGACAGACTTATTACGGAGACTTTTATGGCCTCGCTACGGTTGTTGCTCTGTTTTATAAAACTTTAGAGTACTACTCAGTACATACAGTTTGTTGTACGTGCACTTATGCCGTCCGCCATATTTTGTAGCTTAATGTGTTTGCCTGTGGTAACCTGGTCAAGCAATTAACACAGTTGGGGTCGAAGTTTTAACGGCTTTCAAAAAATGAAGTAGAGTTTGGACTTTTCTTTTATTTGTCTTTGCCCTTCACCTGGTCTGTTGGCATCAGCACACTGATAGTTGTGTGGTCCACTTTCACAGTTTTCTATTGGAATTAAAAACTTTTGAGTAATGTATAATCAAATGATTCAATTTAAATTTCGAGTTTTTGTGAAGTGTTTTTAAATTTGCATTTCAGTTTTTTGAAAATACAAATAATGGAGAATTTATTCAACGTGACAACCGGTATAATAAAACTTTCTAAAGTATTTAAAACCAAAAAACGTTGTACCCTTTATTCCCAAATACTAAAATACATTTCGTAAAGATGGAGAGCCGGGGAGAGCTCTATAATGTTTAGAGTTGAAGGAGTTTAAAAAAATTGAAAAAAATATGCTGAGGTAGATTGAGTTTAGTAATCTAGGTTTATAACGTTTTACGATGGTAATGAAAAACCTGAAACAATTAGAACCAAATTGCTGGCGCATAAGACCACGGCTTCGAGTGTGAGATGTGATTTTAGCTTATTTTCATATGTTACGTACCAAAACCCCCACCTAAAGATCCATACCGGGCCAACCCCTATTAAATTCCGTAACGTAATGTGAATTCCCTTCGAAGTGATTAAAATTAAATCAATCAATCCGCTAAAGAATAAAACCATAGTTTTGCAGCATGATTGATGCGTTATTATAATAAACAATTTAGTTTAATCTAAATGTTATAAGTTAATTTTATTCTATAGTTTTTTGTTATAATTTCCTAATTGGTAATAGTCTTTGTAAGTAGTGTGGGGTATGTTTAACTTGTGCACCTGTGTTACGGCCACAACCACCCATCCCATAAAAATTACCCTTTTGGAGCTAGCCTCCACCACTAACGGCGATACACGGCAAAAACATCCACTTAAAGGATGTGACATAATGCTAAATCAAAGCATTACCCCATACACCTCGTCCCGCATAAATTGATAGCAAACAAATCAAGCTAAAACGTGCAATTTGCGCTAATCAATTAAATGCCAAGTAAATTGAGCTGAACGTTCAATTTGCTCACATAAAAAAATTGGAAATATAATCATTGAACCAAGGGTTCACCACAACAACCCCTAAGAGCCAAATGTGCAGGCCAAATGCCGTCCTTCAAACAAAACCACTGAGTATCATAAAAATTGCGCGCCAGCAATTTTATGAGCCCTCAGAAAAATGGTTATCTAAAACCATTAAAATAACCAGCGCCAGTTTCCGTTTTAACAAAATTAAGTTAAAACAAAAAAAAGGCAAATATTCGCCTTTGTATCGATTTCCCACGGAAAAGATTCTTGCCCATTCGGCTACAATAAACAACATAGAAAATCAGAAATGTTCATCAGCACAATTCTCTATTTGTATTCCCTATCGTATTCTTACAAAAGGGATCCTTGCCGATTCGGCTAAAACAAACAATAGGCATCATAAAACGAATTGCACATTCGTTTAGCGCCTAACAACATAGAGGATTATAAATGTGCATTCGCACGATCCTCTGTTGATTTTTCCCTTTGTGTTTCCGCTTTTGATCCCAAGCCGGGAAAGATAAAGAAAGGAAATAGCGGCTGGCTAAAGGGCCAAGTAAGGAAAGAAAAAAATGAGATATCCTTCGATCTTCAGGATGAAGAAATAAAAAAGTCTTGGTTTTCAAGAGTTGGTTTTTGAATCTCGACCGAGACGGCGAGACTTGACAGAGTTGGGTTTTGGAATTTGGACGAGAACGGTCCGTGGAGATTTCGGTCACAACGGTCAGTGATCAGGGTGTCGATGTAGAAAATTAAAAGGACATGAATAGTATATGTTATACAATAAGTTAAAAGGAATATTAATGTTGTTCGAGTGAAAGTGGTACAGTGTGTCGATGTAGAAAATTAAAAAGACATGACTAGTATATGTCATACAATAACTTAAAAGAAATATTAATGTTGTTCGAGATAAGTGGTACAGTGTGTCATCTGAGTAAATTCAAACAATGAGTTATATGTTCCAGTTAAGTAAAAATAAAGATTAATGAAGAAGTACCTGGCTGACTTTCAAACAGACAACTTGTCGCACAGTTTTGCTCGTGCTATTTATCTTAATCAACCGTTATTTTCACAACAATTTTCACAATTTAATTATCATTATCTTGTTTTCTTTGCCTCGTTTTCCGCATACAAAAATTTGAACAAGTGTTATAACCGTTAAGTTATGGCCCCTGGGCCACGTGTGTTAAATAAAATCAAGCGAAAACGGTTGCGGTACGACCCTGTTATTGGAGGCCAAACTCCTCCCGATAAACTTTCAAAAGTGAACAATAAAGTGATAGAAAAATCTAAAATGTGTTCAAACACTAACTTTTTTCAACCACTTCAAAGTCTGATGGAAGACTCTCCTGAAATGGATCCGACCAATGACGAACAGTGCGCAGAACTTCCCAAAGAAACCGTTCCGCCAATTGTGGTATTAAAAACAACTAGTGCTCAAGTGCGTGATATTTTGAGCAACATTAAGATAGACAAATACTTAATCAAAAACAATTCGCTTGAGCAAAAAAGATGTGCCCCAACAATGGACATATATAATAAAATCAGAACCGAACTCTTACGGTTAAAATGTGAGTTTTTCACCCACTCGCGTAAAGAAAATCGTCCATTAAAGGTAGTGTTATCCAGACTAGACTTAATTAGCAACGATGTAGTGAAAAATGAACTAATAGCACTCGGGATAAAGTGCCTAGATGTTAAAACCATCACATTAAATTCATCAACAAAAGCCCTGTACAAACACTACTTGTACATCGTCTATATTCAACGCGGTACTGTTAAATTAAACGAACTAAAACGGAACTACTCAACCTTGTTCAAAACCATCGTTCGCTGGGACTTTAAAAAACATAATCCAGGTAAGGTCACACAATGTCACAATTGCCAGCTTTACGGTCACGGCTCGATGCATTGTCATATAAATAGCTTCTGTGCAATATGTTCGGGAAACCATAAAACATCCGACTGCAAAACGACTGAGGTCATCAAGTGTGCAAATTATAGTGGGCTACATAAATCCACCGATCCAGAATGCATAAGCCGAAACCAGTACATAGATATTCGCCGCAAATTATCCCCAGGCGGACGTGGTACAGGAAATACAACCTTCCTACAGCCTCCGAGTGACAAACAGCAGTCAGTGCCCGACCGATTATCCATTGATAATTTTCCTCCACTACCCCGATCTGTGCGTCAACCTTCACTTCCTTCATCCACCTGGGCTTCTGGCCTCCATCAAACCCAGCAACCTTCCAACAGTGATACGACACACACGAAGAAAAATCTGTCAGAAACTTTAACTAATGATAACCTGTTCTCATTTAGCGAGATAAACTCTCTTCTTAATGAAGTTGTAACCAACCTTAGTGCTTGTCAAACCAAAGCTGACCAATTTAACGTCATTACTTCATTAGCTATTAAGTACATATACTCGGAAAAAACATGTTAAGAAACTCTCTTAACATTATAACTTGGAATGCGAGAAGCATCAAAAACAAAAAGCATGAATTTTTTAGTTTCTTGATAAATTTTAATATTGGCATTGCACTTGTTTCAGAAACCTGGCTCAAACAAGACATTTCTTTCTCACATCAAAATTACACATGTTATCGCCTAGACAGGGTACATGCTAGTGGTGGAGGTGTCGCCATTGTTGTGAAAAAATGTATAGAACATTCCTTGCGTCCTTCATTGCACCTTAAGTTAATTGAGGAAATTAGTATAGATGTAACAGTAAGTGATAACTCCAAGGTGAGTATTTTTTCGGTCTTTTTTCGGTCTGGAGGAAATAGAAACATTGAGAAATCTACTTACTTTAAGCGGGATCTGCAAAAATTGTATAGAGTCAACACTCGAAACAAGGTAATTATTGGTGGTGATCTAAACTGCAGACATCAGTCGTGGAATTGTCTAGGGCAAACAGCTGCGGTAACATTTTACTAGATGTTGCTGAATCCAGCCCAAGTTTTTCCATACTTTATCCATTTCTCCCCACCTATATCCCAGCGAGTGCTAACAAGAACCCCTCAACTCTTGATCTATATATCACAAATATTCCAAATTACTGCACAGTACCATTAACTCTAAATGCGTTAAGTTCAGACCATCTTCCGATCAGCCTCACAGTGAATCATACAGTAGTTGTAAATCGCACCAGTTTATACCACAACTATTCCGCCGCCAACTGGAATTGTTATAAATCATACATATAAACACGAACTTGGTTCTAGGTGATACCAGCCTAAATTCTATAACCTGCAGCGAGCACATTGATATCCTATGCAACAATTTTGTTTCTGTTATCAATAGAGCGGCCGATCTTGCGATACCTAATTGTTCCACTGCTCCAGTTGATAAGGCACCGCTTCCTGAAAATATCTTACATCTGATTAGGCTACGAAACTCTGAAAGAAGAAAATGGCTGCGTTATAGAATCGATTGTTTTCTAGTTAATGTTAAAGTCTTAAATAATATCATTAAAAACGAAATCTCAACATATAGGAACAAGTGTTGGAATAAACACCTTTCCTCTCTTGACAAAGCAAGCAAACCGTTTTGGAAAATATCAAAAATTATGAAACTGAGAGGGTCAAGTATTCCTCCGTTTAAAGTTCACGACAAGTTGTTTATTTCTTCAGTGGAGAAATCGAACCTACTTGCTAACACGTTTAGTAAGAACCACTCCATATCTATTCATCTAAGCGACGTGTATACTGAAGCTGAAGTTGCTAACACTATCCATGTACTTTCTCAATCACCAGCTGAAAGTACTTACGCAACTAATATTAGCAAAGTTAAAGAATTGATAAAAAAAAAATCGAAATCAAAAAAGGCTGCGGGTCTCGATAATATTAACAACAAATTAATCAAAGCACTTCCACCTGCTACAAGTAACTATTTAACGTTCATTTTCAACGCTTGTCTTAAGAATTGTTATTTTCCGGACTGTTGGAAAACAGCAAAAGTAATACCTATCCCGAAACCCGGCAAACCGAAGAACAGCCCCGAAAGCTACAGACTTATTATTCTACTTAGCTGTCTAAGTAAGCTCTTAGAAATAATCATTAAGGAAAGGATTGATCGTTTTGTGGAAGACAATAATATCTTACCAAACTTTCAGTTCGGTTTCCGTAGTGGTCACAGCACAATCCACCAAGTCTTGCACATTAAAAACCACATAGCTGGTAAATTCATCGACAAGGAGTCAACGGGTTTGGTTCTACTAGACATCGAAAAAGCCTTTGATACAGTATGGCACGATGCCTTGATTTATAAGCTACTGAAGCTTAGGCTTTGGCGGATTTCGCCTTAGTCGAAGTGTTCCACCGAACACTGTTCACAAACAAAAGGAACAACCTGTTCACCAACCGACACGGAAAGAACACAACCATACAATAAAAACACTGCGAACATTTCCTTTTTATTATAATTTTAATGTTAGGTATGTTTTAAAATTTTAGCTTCTAAGTACACATTCGATTCATTCAACCACTTAATTAATTAACTTATTATATAACATGTACAGTTGATAACTCTTAGTTTAAGCTGCCTTTAGTAAACCAGCGCATGTATTTCTCACACAAATGTTTCGTTTCGTTGGATTTCTTTTGGTCTAATTTATTTTAGTTCGCCACTATTACAATAAGATATTTTTACCCGTATATACTGTCTATTTCTTTTAGAAAAACATCCGATTTTAAAAATATATATCATTCGTTCGGTTGTAACAACAGAAAATTCAAGGACTTAATACACTTGAACGCGTCTTAACCACTGTACGTAAAATCAAACCTTCTCGTCCTGTTTCTGTAGCGAAATATTGCGCGGCGCGGACCGACCTCCTCGTAGGGTTTCTCTGTGACGACACTTCTGGACCGATGCTCGATATAAAACTCCTCTCTTGCAACCTATCGGATACTGTTTTTCCAGTATCTGTGTGTTTTGTATCTGCAGTTGTGCAGACACAATTTCCTGTAAGGAGAAAATTCTCACGCATACATATGGAAGCTTCACCGTCGTTGTTGACGGTGGATTCTATTCCCACGCTGCTTGGTTAGGTCGACCATCTGGTGTTGACGATCGCCTGGACGTCTAGTCCGCTGGTATCTATTGGATTTGAAATCCAAGAGAGTTTTCACATGGTGTGAAAAAAACATTCCGCTGATGCATTTCTGCTTGGCGGACAGTGGCAACGGCACAATGCTGTGCCGTATTTATTTATTGCAGCTGGCCTTCGTAAAACTCCAAACAAAGTATTGTTTGGAGTTACGTGGTGCTTGGTTTTTCGCGCCATCTGGGTGTTTACGAGGCTAAGGAATGCGCTCCTTTGTTTGCGGTGAATATTTGGGTGATCTAATGTTTAGATCAACCGCACCACGTCCGTTGGTCGGTTAATTGTTTTGATTGTAATTCCCTGCACCTCGTGCAGATGTTCAGGGTTGCCGACTTGTGGTGCTGGCATTCACTTAGCTTGCGATTGCACACGTCGAAGGATGCATGGATGTTTCTCCTTGTTTCAGGTCGTAGGTTTTAGGTATGGAGCGTTTAGCTCGGTATTAGAGGCTTTGGGGACGTTAAGTTCCTTGCCTTCTGGTGTCGACTCAACGTTGGGTTACTGGCGGCCCCCGCTGGGCTTGGGACCGCGTCTGTGGAGGTGATGTTGTCCAGGTAAGTGCGTTACCTCAAGTTGGTCTGGACTTTTCCTGTGGGGAATTTGTACGTTCGCCACAGGACTCCCCCCCCCCAGTGACGTAGTCACGATAAGGAAAAGGTAGGAGCATGGAGGGTGCTGTTAAAGGTCGGAGAGTGCGCCTTTCCATCGTGGTCGGTGTTTAGGCGGTAAAGGAGCGAAGGCAATCGCGTTTGTTGTTTCCTTGTGGGTGTTAGTCGCGCTTTCGTTGTTGGTGGTTTCGGTTATTGGTTGCCGTAAGTTGAGAATCCTTGCGGCGTCTTCTTGGGCGCGCAGATCTCGAGCGCGTTGCCGCGTTATCGGTCCGTGCACGATATCCGATGCCCCACGAGCAACCATTTCGCGAGGGTTAGGTTGATTCTCAACTCTTACCGTGCCTGGTGTTTCCTGGAAGTGTGGTGGATGGTACACAGGGCGGGTTTCGGCTGCCGCCAACGGTTGATGGTGTACCTCTCCTGGCACGGTATCTGGCGGTAGTTCCAGGTGGCACGGCTTCAATCTCTCGACACTGACGGTGTACGGCTTTCCGTCGATGTCTACGGAGAAAACTCGGTCGTTTATTCGCCCCAGCACCTTGTATGGCCCTTCGTAGGGCGGTTCTAGAGGTTTCCTAACTTTGTCCACCCTGATGAAGACGTGCGTGCAGCTGTCCATATCTGGGTGAACAAATAACCTCTTGGAACCGTGTCTGGCGACCGGCGTTGCCCTGACCTTACGCATGAGTTTGCGTAGGTTTTCCAAATTTGGCAACTGTTCGAGCGGTGGTTCTCCATCGGCGAAGAACTCTCCTGGGAGGCGCAGATTGGTTCCGTACGTCAGATCTGCTGCTGAGGCTCCCAGGTCTTCTTTTATGCTTGTGCGCAAGCCTAAAAGAACTGTTGGTAGTGCGTCCAGCCATTGATTGTCGTCATGACACATCAGTGAGGCTTTAAGAGAGCGATGCCAACGTTCGATCATCCCATTGGACTGTGGGTGATAGGCTGTTGTGTGGCTTTGCTGGCAGCCGAGTAGATCGGTCAGCTGCTTGAAAATCGCCGCCTCGAACTGTGGTCCTCGATCGGCTGTGAGGGTAGCTGGGACGCGGAAACGTGTGACCCAAGTCGAATAGAATGCTTTGGCTACATTCTCTGCGGTCACTGTTCGTAGTGGCACTGCTTCTGGCCACCGAGTGAAACGATCGATCATCGTCAGGAGGTACAGGTAACCTCTCGACGGCGTAAGCGGTCCCACAATGTCGATGTGTACATGGGCGAATCGTGCCTCGGGGAGCTTAAACTGTGCTGGTTGTAGCACGTTGTGTCGATCGACTTTGCAACGCTGACATTGCAAACAATTGCGTGCCCAATTTGTTATGTCTTTGGCCATGTGTGGCCAGACGAATTTACGTCGGACGGCTGCAGCGGTTGCGCGTCCGCTTGGGTGGGCTGGGTTGTGGAATGTTTCGTACACATTCCTTCGAAACTTTTCTGGGATGTAGGGGCGAGCTGTCCCTGTCGATACATCACACCAGACTTCATCGTTTGAGTCGTTGAAAGGAAGTTTACGCAGAACTAGTGCTGTCTCCGCTTTCAACAGGGACTCGAGTTGATGGTCCTCTCCTTGCGCTTGTGCCAAGTCGGCATCATCGATTTGCGCTCGGAGCTTAATTGCATCGATACGCGAAAAAGCGTCTGCAATTACGTTGTCTGCACCTGGAACATATTCGATTTGGGTACTAAATTGCCCGATGAAATCCAGGTGCCGTTCCTGTCGTGGGGTTGAACTTTCCGCTTTCTTTCGGAAAGCGTACACCAGTGGTCTGTGATCAGTTTTGATCGTCAACTGGCGTCCTTCGACCATGTGCCGGAAGTACTTTACTGCGGAGTAAATCGCTAGTAACTCCCTGTCGTAGGCACTGTATCGTCGCTGGGTCGGGTTCAATTTTTTTGAGAAGAAACCCAGCGGTTCCCATTTGCCGTCGCACTCTTGTTCGAGTACGGCCCCAATTGCGGTGTCGGAAGCGTCGCACTGTAAGGCCAATGGGGCTCCTTCGACGGGATGTCGAAGTAGCGTTGCATTCGCCAGCTGTTCTTTCGATGAGCGAAATGCTTGATCAGCTGACTCGGTCCACTTAATTGGTCGCTTATCGTTGCGTTTGGCTCCTACTAGATATTCGTTGAGAGGAGCCTGGACCTGTGCGGCGTTTCGGAGTGTTGGGCGATAGAAGTTCAGCATGCCCAAATAACGCCGTAATTCTCGCACGTTCGTGGGGCGAGGAAATTGCATTAATGCATCCACCCTGTCTTGTAATGGGCGGACTCCTTGGCCGTTAATGCAGTAGCCAAGGTACTTGACTTCCGCTTCTCCGAGGTGGCACTTGTCTGGATTGATTACCAGGCCGAAATCTCGGAGGCGTTCGAACACCTGCTTCAAGTGGGCGCGATGTTCTGTCATAGTTTTCGATGCTATGAGTATATCGTCGATATACGCATAGCAGAAGTCAAGTCCGCGGAGAGCTGAGTCAATGTAGCGCTGGAACGTTTGCGCTGCATTTCGAAGACCGAACGTCATCACCTTGAACTCGAACAGTCCAAAAGGTGTAGTTACCGCGGTTTTGGGGATGTCTTCGGGGGCCACCGGGATTTGGTGGTATGCCCTCGTGAGATCGAGGGTCGAAAAGATTTCGCAACCCTGCAGCTTATAGGAGAAATCGTGCAGGTTTGCTATCGGATACCGATCGGGTGTCGTCACCGCGTTCAGCATTCGGTAATCGCCGCATGGACGCCACTCGCCGTTGCTCTTTTTGACGAGATGGAGTGGGCTCGCCCAAGGGCTATCGGATGGCTGGCAGATTCCTAAGTCGAGCATATACTCGAATTCTGCACGAGCCTCACGCAATTTTTCGGGAGCCAATCTGCGCGGGCGTTGGCTCACTGGGGGGCCGCGCGTTTCAATGTGATGAAAAACGCCGGCTTTTGCGCGTCGGGGATTACTAAGCGGAACTGTAATGTCCGCAAATTCGCGCAACAGATCGCTGAATGGACCGTTTGCGGTTGTGCACGTTAACGTCAATGCCTTTCCCGCCTTTGCGTTTACTGGCTGAGAAAGAGACGTTAACGGGTCCATCAGTCTATTACGTGCTACGTCCACTACTAGTTTATAGTGTCGCAGCAAGTCCGACCCTATTAGAGGATCGGTGACATCGGCCACTACGAAGTACCATCGAATTGGTCGACGTAGTCCTATTTTTAGTGTCATTAACTTCCTACCGTATGTCATGATAGGGGTATTGTTCGCGGCGAACAATTTCAATTCATCCGGCAACCGAGTGGCAGGTGCGTACGAGCGAGGAAGAACGGAAATATCCGCACCTGTGTCAATTATGAAGTCCATGTTTAATTTTGAGTCATAAATTGACAAGCGACTTATTTGGGGATTGCCGGCCGTTTGCGCTTTTTCGTCGGTCGGCAGTTCTAGTTTAAAGAACTAGCCGGTAATGCTGGGTTTTGCGTCCAGTTGCAGGGCTGCCTGCAATTCCTGGCCTGCGCTCCAAATCGATGATGATAATAACACCTGCCGAAGGTGTTCTCATTGTTTGGCGTGCGTGGTCTGCTATGCTGACGCCTTGAATTGTCTCGCGACCTGTCTCGGCGTCGCGATCTGTCACGGTCAGCCCGAAAATTGTTCCCCATATTGAGATTATTTAGCTGCGTTTGCATTTGCCTAATTTGCACTCTCACGTCTTCGAGTTCGCTTGGCTGCGTCGCATGGGTATATGTAACCGTGGGGGTTCGTGGCTGGGGCTGGGGTGGAATTTGGACGTGCGTCGCCGCCAGTGGAAGCTGGAGATCCGTTCGGGATCTATCTGTGGCCATGACTGCCTCGGCGTGTCGCGCTAATTCGTCGAGGCCAGATTCGGCTAAAGGCGCGACGATTGCCTGAACGTATTCTGGCAAAGACTCTCTAAATATAGCCGTTAAGGCTGTTTCGGACATGTCCGTGCCGGCCAGTGCACGGAAATAGGCGGCGCGCTGGGATGGTCGCATCCCAGAGGTGTCGGTCGACCGTAATAAACGTCGCAAGCGATTTTGTGGCGTTTCCCTATAGGCATTAATCACCATCTCTTTGAATGCTGTATATGGTTGTGGAGATGGCGTTTTAATTAGATGCTTCGCATAAGGGAGCAAGACAGGATCTAAATCGCGGGTTGCTAGGAGAAATTTCTCCTGTTCGCCGGTGATGCCTTCGCAGGCAAACGTTTGTTCGGCGTAACCGAACCAAAAGTCTGGGTCATCGGACGTGAAGTCCGGTAATTTAATGTATCGATTCGAACGACGGTCCGCTTGTGTTGCAATATTTACTTCTTGACGGAGGGCTGCGGCCTGCGACGTCGTTGGGGAAGCTTCGGCGTTGTTAGCCATTGTAGCTTTAGAAATTGTGGATTTCGACCTGGTCGTTATCGTTGACTTCGGGAGATTTCGCGTCGATTTTCTCTGTGAGGGAGCGATTACGTTTCCCCTCAACGTTTTTACTTTCTGGGTCGCCGCCTGCAACCTCGTGGTTGTCATTAATTTCCTGGGGGTTTCGCGCTGTAACTCGGTCGCTCGATGCGCGAGTTTTTCTTTAAATTAGTGGACGCGGCGAAACAACCTGCTGGGTCCAAAGATGGAGTCAGGGAAAAGGCCTAGCACAAAAGAAAAATATCTAAATTCCGAAGATGGAACAAGGATGGGCCTACACCAGCGGATATTTTGGGTAATTCGACGGTGTTAGTGACGGACAAGAGAAAAGCTTTCAGTCTGGAAGAGGTGAGAAAAACGAGGAGGTACGAGGTGTCGTCAATTTTTCGCGTTTCCTTTATGTGGAGTTCGATTTCGCATGATTTCGCGGTCGTTACAAGGAAGAAATATCGTGTGTTGTCGGTTCGCTGTGTTTCGGACTCTGAAGGAGCTTACAATAATCACAAGTGTCACGGAATTTTAGTTAAGGTGTCACCTTATACTTTACTTATTATTACTAACAAAAAAATAGATTTACTTTAATTCTTGCACCGGACAACACTTGGATTCTTGCTTAATTTCGACTCATCACAATAATTGAAATAGGGAGTACAAAAAACGTTTTGTTTTTGGAGCGTATGCTTACAGTTAACCAGTCGTTATTAATTTATTCTATATTTCGAAATATTTCTATAGTAGACCGTTTTCTTATTACTATTATGGCTAAAATGGATTTTAAAAATATATATCATTCGTTCGGTTGTAACAACAGAAAATTCAAGGACTTAATACACTTGAACGCGTCTTAACCACTGTACGTAAAATCAAACCTTCTCGTCCTGTTTCTGTAGCGAAATATTGCGCGGCGCGGACCGACCTCCTCGTAGGGTTTCTCTGTGACGACACTTCTGGACCGATGCTCGATATAAAACTCCTCTCTTGCAACCTATCGGATACTGTTTTTCCAGTATCTGTGTGTTTTGTATCTGCAGTTGTGCAGACACAATTTCCTGTAAGGAGAAAATTCTCACGCATACATATGGAAGCTTCACCGTCGTTGTTGACGGTGGATTCTATTCCCACGCTGCTTGGTTAGGTCGACCATCTGGTGTTGACGATCGCCTGGACGTCTAGTCCGCTGGTATCTATTGGATTTGAAATCCAAGAGAGTTTTCACATGGTGTGAAAAACAAACATTCCGCTGATGCATTTCTGCTTGGCGGACAGTGGCAGCGGCGCAATGCTGTGCCGTATTTATTTATTGCAGCTGGCCTTCGTAAAACTCCAAACAAAGTATTGTTTGGAGTTACGTGGTGCTTGGTTTTTCGCGCCATCTGGGTGTTTACGAGGCTAAGGAATGCGCTCCTTTGTTTGCGGTGAATATTTGGGTGATCTAATGTTTAGATCAACCGCACCACGTCCGTTGGTCGGTTAATTGTTTTGATTGTAATTCCCTGCATCTCGTGCAGATGTTCAGGGTTGCCGACTTGTGGTGCTGGCATTCACTTAGCTTGCGATTGCACACGTCGAAGGATGCATGGATGTTTCTCCTTGTTTCAGGTCGTAGGTTTTAGGTATGGAGCGTTTAGCTCGGTATTAGAGGCTTTGGGGACGTTAAGTTCCTTGCCTTCTGGTGTCGACTCAACGTTGGGTTACTGGTGGCCCCCGCTGGGCTTGGGACCGCGTCTGTGGAGGTGATGTTGTCCAGGTAAGTGCGTTACCTCAAGTTGGTCTGGACTTTTCCTGTGGGGAATTTGTACGTTCGCCACAAGGCTGCTTACGCCGCTTATCAAAATTATCCAGAGCTTTCTTCGATCGAGAAAATATGTTGTGAGTATAGGAACCGACATATCCTCTACTCACCAAATCCACTCGGTCGGTCCTTGGTCCCATATTATTCACATTGTTTGTCGCAGATTTACCATGTCTAGGTGAAAACATTCAGGTAGCTATGTTTGCCAATGATACGCCCATTTTCTCTTCGGGTGCCTTATTCACTAATGTCTACAACTCTTTGCAAGCAGCTCTTGACAAACTAGCAATATATTACAGGAAATGGAAAATAAAAATAAATGGTAATAAAACACACGCTGTCTGATTTTCGAGATGTAGGAAACACTGCTAACTACCAAATGACACTAAACTCAGTATGTGTGCAGTTGATATTGATTGCTTCGAAGACTGTAGATATCTAGGTATTATTCTAGATAAAAAACTTATCTTTCAAAAACACATCACTACCACAATTGACGAAAGAAACAAAATCGTAAGAGTTATGTATCCATTAGTGTGTAGAAAGTCCAAGTTTAGCATCGAAAATAAAATTATAATATATAAAACCATTTTTCAAGCGATACTCCTGTACGGGGCCCCTGTATGGTGCAATTGTGCTCGCACACACAAAATAAAATTGCAAAGGTGTCAAAATAAAATATTGAAAATGTTGCTGAATTTGCCATGGCATTATTCGACACTTGAACTACATGAAAACGCTAACGTTAAACCGGTAGAGTTCCTTATTGACAAAATCAATCGAAACTTCTTCGTCAATTGTTCTTTTTCTGACAATGTTCTCGTTTCCCGTCTTGCGTTATCCTAAATCACTACATATGTACTCTGTCTATGAAAATTATATCGAGGTCATTACTATATAAAATAACCGGAAGCCCGTGCAATATTAGTCTTAAGATTCAAATAAGGGTTTTTTATTGTAGTTTTCCCTTAATTTATTATTTGTTATTCATTAAAATTGTGCTATTGTCGTTATATAGATTTAAGATTATAGTTGTAAAGGAATTGCTATCCTAAATCTCTTAAGTACTAGTTGTAAAATATACCATAAATGTAATTATCTACCAAATAAAAATTGAATTGAATTGAAAAAGATTAATGAAGGAAGGAATAGAGAACAAATGAGTGTTTTATTTAAAGTGTGTGGTATTTAAAGTGAGTGACAAAAAGTTCCTTACACCTGCACGGGCGCGGATTCAGAAAACAGCCACTGACTGTCACTGAAAACTGTTTGTACAATAAAAGACTCAACGCTCCTTTATTTATGTATCATTTCGTTATTGTCCGAATGGTTATCTTGTATTTCGCTTTAGTACATGTCTCTCATAAAATGGTTTTTACGGTTGACTATTAATAAATGTTAGTTAACTGAGTTAAACGACTTGGATAGATGATCGCACGCCGGGGTAAATTTAACACAACTTGTATATCTTATAAGATTTCACGACATTCTCTCTGTTGTTGTTGTCAGCCCGCCCCTATCAACCAATCCAAGTACTTTGTCGTTTACTCCGATTAATTATTTATTCGACACGGGGTACACGGTTGGGTGATTAAACGCAACTCTTGGTTATTATACCGCGTCCTTACTCCTCTGGTGTTACAGGTTGTATCTTTACCGCCGTTCGATTGAAAACTCCACTTCGACTTTTTTTCCGCGTGTGCACGCAGCGGTGGTTAGGATCTGACCCCTCTATGAATCTAGATGTTGCTTCGCGCGGCTATCTTTATTCGAGATTGCACAGGAAAAGCGGCAACAACAACTGACCAAATGATCCTCGTATTCAACTCAGGTCAGCTGTGCAAATACATGGTTACTCGTATAGCGGCCAAAAAAGGTTGTCATGTTTAAAATAGCGATTCGTTGATACCGGGTTAGATTTCTCAGTTTTATGTCAACAGAACGCTATTTCGAGGGTCATACGCTAAGATACGAGTTTGTTTGGCTTAGCCAATGGTATATGGGTTGATTGGGGGAACGATACCGTGGGACCTGATCTGGTGAGCAGGATGATTACACAATGACGGTTTGTGTATTTATCCACGTCAATTGTGCATTGCATCCATAGTGAGTCGAGGGCCGAATTCCAGTGTGAATATTAACACGGGCAAAGAATTCGGCTCTTGGCAGCTAGGCGCGAGTTGCGCTATGCTTTGTATTAGGAAACAAGAATACTCGGAAGTATTGGTCTATGTTTGATGGGCATGTGGTCACCCATAGTAACCGATCGGTTCGTGACAGATGAACCGAGACGGTTTTATAGCGTTTGGTATTGATAGTGAAGAACGTGTGATTCGAACTGACGCTATGACAGTTAGAATCACCAAAAATTGAACCAAAGCGCAACCCATCAGGCTACTGACCATGTTTGCAATTCGATTTTTAAACGCAAGTATATTCAACTGATGTGAATTGTTATGTTATCGCTATGGTATACGGCTCTGATGGATTTTCCTATTCGATTTTCGTTCGGTGTTCTTGTTATGTGGTTTTAACAATATTATAATATAATGGTTATTATAATTTAAAGTAATTGAGTGGGACTTACTTTGGAGACCGTTGAGCGGTCGTTGGAGAAGCTGCTTGACAGCAGTTGGTGGTTCTGTTGCTGTTGTCTGCTGGTTGCTCTTGTCTGCTGGTTG